>CM030371.1:26961035-28161035 GCA_003604175.2 Clonorchis sinensis
CCATCAATATCGGCCGTAAGAACCGCGTACTTGTCCTGCAGTGGCTGTAGCTGCCACAGGTTCGTTCACCAAGGATTTGGGGAGGTGAAGTAGATAGCTGCGCATTGGGGGCGGGAACTGACAAATTGGTGCGTAAATACACCACTGTCAGTGGACTGATAAGTAGGGGGTTGGGAAGGGAGCTATGCATTGAAGACAATAGCTTGGGTGCACGAGCGCCATTGAGGGCGCGACTGAGCCATGTTCGACAATGTCTCCAAACATCGATCTGGCCCGTCTCGGGGTACCCATCCAGTATGATGCCAGTCACAGCGCATTTGCGTTTGCTGGCAATGGCTTTTATACTTCGCTGCCAAGTCATTGTTTGACCGCCTCTGGCCCGTTCCCACCCTTCGCATGGTTGTGCTTAACAATCGCATATTTTTCTTTAGACGTAAGCTATTGAACATCGCTTTAACACGACCTTCAGTATTCCACTAGGTGATCTATAATGTGACGATTTTTTTATCCGCAACAGATGTCGCTCTACATGTTGACTGCCTTACTATAGGTTACAGAGAGCGTAATACAGTCGTGTTGTGCTCCACTGTTCCGTCCAATATAATCTCATAAACCTTCGTCCTCTAAATAATTGATCCACGTCTTTCGGCCTGGAGCTCCTACACAGCTTAAAGGAGGTGCAAGGAAGAATGTTCTACGGAAGTTTCCTTGGTCCAGAGATTCGAAGCGCACTTATGGGTTAGATAGTGGCACCTGAGCGTTGGCTTTGATGTTCCCATTGCCTACAATCATATACCCTTCTCTCATCAATGCAATGTATTTCAGTCTTCTTCAGTACCTATTAACCTTTTCTTATGCTGCATATCGTCCGAACAGAACCGTTTTTCGTACTAGGCCTTGAGGAGAGACTACAACGACAGCTGTATTGATAGGTACGAACGATTAGCTGAGGCGCAGTTGTGATTCTTGCTTAAGTGGCTTACATTCGCTGTTGAGTGTGTGCTGTATCCGGCTGGCTATTTATTCTTACCTTGGGCGTTCCGGTTTGAGAATATTTTCGTTCAGTTTCTCAAGCTGAAATTTCGACGACGGCGCCGGTACATACGTATAATTCAGCTCAATAAGTGCTTGCTTTCTTATGTCTGTGGCCCAGTAGTAGGCCTGAAACGTGAAAACAGTGACATTTAAAGTAGAAGGCGAATTGTTTTGGAAACAATGGAAAACAACAGACAGGTTTCACTTCTCAATATATATATACATATATATACGAGGTATATAATAACATACTATGCATTTGAAACGGAGGCTGGATTAGTGAAAACAATTTAACTTCAGATAATTGACCACAATAAGAATACATAGGTCGGCTAATGAGCTCAACGAAAAATTGAAAACCGAAAGCTTATTATTTAGGCTTTAACGACAGACTCAGTTGAATCATAGCTGTGGCTCTTAATTGTGATATTCTTCAACCGAATATGCTGCACACATGCCGTCTCATGTTTCATTTGATGTGATATTCTAGCTAACACAAAATGTTTTCCCATTGGAATATACGTTCCATAAAGTTACCGAGAAATTTTTGACAAACCATGACCAACTTTGCCCTCCTTAATGGCATGCCAAAAGTATATCGTTCTTCAACCAAAATTATATGCAATCCGGTGTTCCCACCAGATTCGGGCAATGCTCCGAAGACATCGATGGTCAAACACTGAAAGTCTTTTGAGGTCCTCGGCGCGCAGCGGCCAGGTTTCTGATCCGTATAGTAATACGGAGCGCACCGCAGCATTGTAAACTCGATCCTTGACGGAATTGTGGGGGAGGGGGTGCGCATCGTTCAGAAAAGGCACTTAAGACGAACTAACATCATCAGTTACTGATTTGCACGAGAAAACTGCTTAATGCCCATCCTAGATGTAAAAGATTCATTTGATTTAGGTATGATTTTACACAGCATATGTTTGGGAAATATCCTCACAAGCGTATTTCAAAGCAGTATTCTGTGTATATTGAGATTTTTTTTCCGGTTAAGTTGCTGCAAGTGACTACTGCTTTACTACTGCTTTCTCCATGTTTATTCATCGGGCTCTGACACAATGTATGTTAAAAGTGAATAAGAATAAAGTGTTCAGACTGTTTCCGGACACACGGAAAGAGAAAGTCAGTAATTGAATGTTTGTGGACTTCTTTCAGTCTGTTTGCAGCAATCGCTATGAGGCGACTTCATAATTCGTCCACTCATTTTCCAGATTTTCTCAAATTGTCCCTGGTTTTCCTGCATCATCGCTGAACTGATCAGTTCTGATATTCCTTCGTCATTTGATGGAAGCCGACACTGCTGAGTTCAAAAACTATAAAAACTTGAAAAATTTGTACAAATTGTTTTGTGTAGGATGCGTCGTGTTTCTCATTGGATTTTTCTTCATATTTTTTGGTCGACCCTACACATTTGATCGAACAAACAAAGACCTGTTCCTCCCATTTGGCTTGTTGTTTCTCATACCTGGTATCGCGGTGATCATTGGCGCTTCTTACTTACTTTCCAAGCAATGGAAATTGTCGAATGACTTCGCTCAGCTAAACAAGATGCAACCTCCTGTCGGTGAAATGCCGGACGAAATGAAGGGTCCCATTGACGTTTCTTCTCCAGTCGAATCACTGCCTGGCTATTCACAGCTTGGATTGGATCCAAACGAACCTATCTAAATGTTATTTGTCTAACTTCAATTTGCGCTACTCGTGAAGTTAAACCCTCGGCATTATTCAGTCTTTTCTGATTTATTTTTACACTCCCGAAATGTGATTGCAGACACACGGTCGGTGGGTATGTCCCCATTCAATATAGGTTGTTATTCGTGTGTGACAGCTTCAATCGTATCGTCATCATATTTTTTCATAGAATGTTTCCAAATCCATCCTATTTCCGTTCATGTCAAATAAATATGAAGAACGAAGCCTTCCAAGTTGCACGTTTATAGCATTTTCTCGATAACGCGAATAACGGTGAAAATATGTGGTCGCCCACCATACCATTGCTTTCACTAAGGAGTAGAAATGTAAGAGGTGACTAGGAACTTACCAGTAATGTTCATGTCCTTCGCCTTCCCAATTAATTCAGAGCTATCTTTCAAGATATGGCAACAAAGACGCCTTCTGATGGGTTTCAGGAGTTTTACAAACATTCTGACCACGTGTTTTGGTGTATCAGTCACAAAGAGGAGGAGAATACTTCAATTGCGCAGTCCCGCGAAGCAAGTAACCTTGACGAATCTGTTCCTCTGGGCTCCAGAATGCTGCAAGTAGTTTCATCATTATCGCTCTGGTCCTAAAGAATTTTAAATCCTTTGCATCTACGGGACTTAACCTGAGAGTATTGTCCTTTCCTGGCTGTTCGAAGAAAAATTTAATCACGCAAACCTTTCTATTCTACACGAGAGTTCCACCTCTGTCTAGCTACGATATTACGGTATTCACCTGAACAAAGACCAAACACAAAGGACAACCTCACTGGTCACAATTTGGGGTTGTGGTTTCTCCGCGGGGAAACTTCTTTCGACCAAGCGAGCGACCAATTAAGTAAGTGTCTTTAATTTCAACAACAAAAAAATCGTTCGTCTGCAGCACCCTTTCGGTGCCTAGCTGACATGGGGTTCGAACGAAGGAATAGAGCTGAGATTCTATCACGTTGCCCAAGCCTAGACAGGACCAGTTGAGATGCTGAGGTCGGTCTCGAACAACGGATTTTCCGGTCACGAAATTAGCGCCTTAGCTACTGAGCTATCTCGAGTTCATTTTGCTAACCACCTGATGACACACTGAGGCTGATGTATTAGTGTTCTAACTTTCCCTCATGATACGTACAACATAACTGGCATACATTGTGAAGACCATGCTTATCATCCATGAACACTGCCAACATGATAAAAAACAGTGCTGGAAAGCCAATACTTTACAGCTACCAACTGAAGTGGGACCAGGAAAGCTTGTTTAGGTCCGAAGTTGTGCATGGTTTCGTTTCGCATGTCTCAACTTGCTGTGGGCGTTCTGCCCGTTGAGGGACAGGAAAGGGCATTGGGACTATCGGAAGCTGTGCTGAGTTTGCACAGTTATATTGAGTGCTGGATAAGTGATGGCACAGATGTTTGTACTGTGACAGTCAGGCGATATTCTGCCCTAAGCTCCTGTTTTATGACGACCTTCAGACATCAAGATCATAGCTGTAGGTTTCTGGAAGGATCATCCTTCGGAAAAGACCGCCTAGCTTGACCTACGGAGTGTACCTCAATAGCGAACCCCCTCGCAGAAGATACCAGCTCTTGGAGTTTGTTTGAGGTGGCCTCTCGAATTGAGAGGTGTCGAATTTTCTCCCTTTCAAAAGATGAGCCTTTACAAGATATCATTTCTGATCGGTCTTTCTAGGATATTCTTCCAGCAGCAAGAGCTTCAGTTAGATCGCTTCTACCTCAACACACATGCAGAGACTCATCACATGTGATTCGTTTCAATAACTGGTCTCTTCTTGGAGAAACCTAAGCATTCAAACTATTTACAAACGACCAACCACACATGAGAGGTGGTTTTACAAGGAGAAGAAACTTCTGTAGTTGTGTGCTATGCGACTGAAAATCAGGCTATGGAACCGCAAGTACTCGCGGGAGACAGTGTGGGTGTCACCTAGTTGATGTAAAAGTACATAAAATCCCAGTGCTAGAATTTCTTGTGGTGATTTTTGATAGGTTGGTAAATTGTCCCACGGGAGATTGGGAGATGAGTTCTCAAAGGGTGTCGATTTCAGGTGGAACTTCAGGACAGTACTGAAGCGCTTCTAAATTCTAAGGGTAGTTTCGACTAAGGGGTTAATGTTCGTTCACCGGAGCAGATATAAGTAATCAACTGGCAGCTAGTTTTGTACATCAAAATGCACGTTCGAATTGACTTGCTCACAACGTGAAGGTGCTTATCATGGAGGATAGTGTTCACACACACAAATTCATTGACTGCAACAGATCCTTATATCGTAGACCTTAAATGTGCATAGCAAAATGTGTATTACTGACGGCCTAGTGCGCTTATAAAACACCACAGCTCCTGGATATCTGGCCGATACCAGCGCTTAACCCACTGCGGAATTCACGCACGGCTCTCGCCTCTCTCATATCTCTTGAGAGTACTACTGTGTAGTAAACGACTTCGCCGTATGAGGCAACATTATAACAATGCGGCTTCTATCGATCACCAATTATCTGTAAAGTAAGAGGGGTGTGGGTTGAAGGATGACAAGCTGAAAAGTGTGGGGGTCAATATCCTAAATAAATCTATAAGAATCCCCCTATGAATGAAACGAATATCCTACGCAGCTGAACGTCGAACTCTACTGCTTTTCTTATGTTAAGTTAGACATTTCTGCATTAACAGGGTTTCACATCCCAGCAGGTCACCAAAATGAACTTCGGGCCATATGCTTAATCACGGTTAACAAGAGATGTCGCTAGATTGTCTCCAGAGCAGTAATCCCTCTCATTTTTTAGGGATTACATTAATATCCAAGATTTCTGTGACTGAAAGTCATGTTGGAAAAAGGCAGCCGCATTAAAACAATCTTGTGTGTACTGTGTTTGATCAAGCGTCCATTTGGTGCCTCAGAGGGGAAGCTTTAACCAACAGTTTTGCATCTTTTTCGTGTGGCGAGGGCGTACTACCCCTTGGAGACACCTGAGTGGTCTCTATTAAGAGTTGGAGTGGTCTCTCAAAATACATCAATTTCGAAACAAAACTCATCTGAAATCTCCATATGTCTACACACGATAAGCAGCTCAGAACCAAGGATAGTTCAAAAGACGCGGCACCTTTCCGTGTGAGTTGTCATTCGTGGAGAAATTCAACAAATGACAACGTGTCATGAATTCCGTGACTGAATGCTGAGTGGCACTTACCCTATCTGTACAAGGACTACTCACATTGGTTATTTTCGTCTGAATTGTCCCCTTTCCTCGTTGATGATCTGATATTGACCAAGGCTTGGATTTGAATTTACACATTTGTTTTTATAAAAAGTGTTACTGGATCTCGAAAACCTCAGACAGCAGAGCTTTCGTTATTTGGAGTTGCTCAATCAAAACCTTCAGATAAGCTACCACATGTCCAACACTTCTGTGTCTACATCATGAGTTTCATCATTCCCCACCTGCGTTATTGCTTGAATGTGTTATTCCAAATCACACAGGCAGATGGACTGTTGAACTACATTTATAATAATTTCCAGACCTCATCGCGAAATCCTAATCACAGCCAATCGGCGAGTGTCTAAGAATGTACGGTTCTTAGGGTCACGCTTACAAGGGATTGATTGGCGAACATTTCCAACCTATTTGGCTGGAAGGAAAGACTAGAAGGCTACGAAATTGGCTTCTCTCGATTCGAAATCTGAGAGATATTCGCGATAGATTACAGTGCCCCTTATCTTGAATATCGTACCAACTCAGATATGAGGCGGGCTGTGCCCTAGACATTCAGTTGAGAAAACATCATAAACAAGGAATTTGGCTGGAGCGACCCAGTTTGGTCTCCCGTCAAAACAGAATTTATCCAAAAATGAGTTTAATTCGTAAATGGCGCTCTCTTAGAGATATTGGCCGAAAAGTTCCAAAATCAGGTAGCAATCCAGTCGTTGCTTTTGTTTGCATTACTGCGATCAGCTCAGTGAATTTTTTCCTGATAAAATATACTTTGTGTCTGTTTGCTTCGGAGGAAGGATAGGCCTGTGCCATATAACCTGTATTTTTTGATGGATATGCTACAAGATAGCTACAGACATAATGTACAGGTTCTCAAGTTCATTCATGGTGATAGAAAGCGATTGGCCAACAGATTCGGATACGTGGCCGGACGACAAATCAAGATGACGGATCAGACCTTCCGGTAAAATGTCATTTTTGCTAGGCATAATGCACATGAATGTGAGTGAAAGTGCCAGTAGACTAGATCAAGTTTTTCGTCTTGTGATGTGATCATAAATAACGGCCTGTAAGTACTTTTCGGTCGTAACAACGGTTCTTGTAGAGTTGTCTCCGGGTGTGGGGACCTAAAGATGAAAAATAGATGAAACACAGATATACGTAATGGAACTGCTCCCTCTAAAAACGGTTAAAAAACCGAACGTTGCGCTACATCGGACCACTGATACATGTATAAACCCAAGGGAATAAGGTCAGTAGACTAACAAGACGAAGCTTGATTTATAAAACTCATGTGGGCTATATAGCTCAAATCCACGTCTCCTGGTCGGTTGAGTAATGTCTAAAAGTTTAAAATGAACGGTCCAAAAATAATTCTTCGCTCCAAAACATTGTTTTCCTAAATGATCTATTATCCTCCCGTTTGTTTGCTCCGTAACTGCAGACATGTCGGCTTTCTTGCGTTGTTCCACTTCACTTGGTGGCAAAACCAGAAACAGCTTCCCTTAACTTTTCTTGATCATCCAGCGGTGTCTCACTATATGCAGCGAGGTCTATCCTATAGCGTTTGGATTATTTTGGAACAAGAGCAAGTCGCCATTCAGGCCTGTCTCCTCCATCTCTATTCATGACATTTGTCAAGCTCCAGGTTCCGAGTCGAAGGCATGTCTTGCTGTTTGTAGTTCGCATTACTTGCGGAGATGAAGTTTCCTGAATGCTGGTTCTGGAAATAGAGGCTTATTTTGCCTACTGTTTCCCAAGCCTTTGACCATAGGGCCCAACCTACGAGGCATTGAGGTCTAAATTAGTCAAAGGAAACAGTGAGTGAGAAATAAAAATCTGGCTCCTAATGTCAATGCTGCATCAGGTGTCTTTCGTGCAGCACCAGACCTTATGGTTTTAGAAGTATTTTAACCGTAGTGGATAATTTGCCGGCTGTCACAATTAAACGACTGGAGTGTGCGGTTTTTAGGGCCGACCTTTCCTAACCCGACGTCTCGGTAGAAAGCAGCGTCGCTGCTTCCATAAATAGGGAAATGCTGCATGTCTGTGAGATACACACTGCTGATTTCAAACTCCTGTCACAGCGAACAGTGTGACTCACTGTTTTTGGTCGGACTGCTCTCTATTAGATTTTATGGACCCGAGTTTTAGCCGTGATAAGCTGGCAGCTTTAGTTTGATAAGCCAAGCAGATTTCTGAAAAGTGAAGCCATTGATCACCTAGCCGGTTCGCCTGAAATCAAGTAATATAAACTTAGGAGGTGTAACGGCAGACAATTATTATGATTTTGGGAATCCTTTCAAACAAAAATCCGCGGGACAGTGTCTGATTTTATTTGGGATCCATAGATTGTTTCAGAAAGACAGGCGATGTTTTCAACTTTCTTATGTGTTGTGATGTTTGGATGTGATGGGACATTCACAGCTTCTCCCATGTAAGTGTGAAGTCATTTAGCTATTCCAAATGTTCCTTTCCACACATAAGAGCAGAATGTTTGGACACATCTTCATACTCTTTGCAACAGTGCGATAATCAGAAACCCAGCGGCGAATTGTTAGCACTGGCTTGTTCTGTTTGATGTTATTCAACATCGAGAAGAGGATAAGTGAAATGCACATCGTAAACCTTGGTGACATCGGAAGAACCAGTAGAAATTCTGGGAGTCACCGCATTCTCTTGTAATATTTTTACGGGCATGCGTCTAAAATAGCAACGATATACGCACTCCTTCTACGCATTGCTCAAATGCTTTATGGTTGTGAGCTACTGTGGCAGGGTTAGCATATTCATACTCCCACAATCCGGTTGGTTTTTCTCGGCTTTTCAAAGGTGGTGATATAGAGTAGTTATACGCCGGATTTGCGGTTTCGAAATATATGTACAAGCCGGAGAAGAACTCTAGGTGAATCATCTGCACTTCATCCTTACATCATTAATGCAGAAAATGTCAAAATGCAACTCGGGGTTGCAAGGCCATATTGTTGCATAATAACTGAATAGATATCATTCGCAATGTACTACTCACAAGGTTGCTGAAAATTCTTCGACAGCCCACGACCGGTTTCGCCCTTCTTGGGACTCATCAGGTAGGCACAGTCCCCGAGTTTCCGTCAACTTTATGTTCCACTTGAACCCAAATGGGACTGATTTCGAATCAAATTGATTTTGCAAATCAATTTGGTTTTCACGGGAGACTCAAGTGAATCTCTCGTTCATGGTGTTCTTCAAATAAATGTGCTGCACACAGGCCGCCTCATGTTTCAGTCATAAGGTTGATGGAAACTCGGGGACTGTGCCTACCTGATGAGCCCCAAGAAGGGCGAAACCGGTCGTGGTTTATGATGTTCTACAACTAAATGTGCTACACAAAGGACTCTTCATGTTTTGCGATACATATATATTCGTAGTGCACTACTCATAAGGTTGCATGTATCATGTATCGCGATATCTCGAATATCGTAGCAACTGGAACATGAGGCGGCCTGGTGCAGCACATTCAGTTGCCTGGAAACATAACAAACGGGAGATTCAGCTGGGTTTCAGGTGAGTCTCTCGCAAAAACCAAATTGATTTGCAAATTAGTGTATTTATTGAATAGATATCATTTCAAAATCAACTTGGCTAAGGGATCCAATCTGATATAACACGCTACCATCAGAACCTCGTCATTAGTTTGAGAAAATCCTAGCGTAACAGATCATTAGTCTACCACATATGAACAGGTAGGGTTCCATGAACGGACAATAACGGAAGCTCACTAATGATCCGTTCAGCATCCGCCAAACAGGCAATCAGGGTCTTCTCACCAACCACCCACTTTTTCAAGAACATCGTCTCTAAATTCGAAGTTAACATGATGCTGCAGAATCCACCGGCGACTCCTTTTCTCATCTGTAGAATTGGTTTTTCTTGTGTTGACTGAGTTATGATCATATTGTGATAGGAATCAAACGACGTGAACCAAACACCGCAGAAAGTACGAAAAGTCACTAAACCATCTGCCTGACTGCCAGATGCAGTGTGTGGGTGATTTCTTCTAAAAATCGGGTGGTGAATATGCGTCCTTTGACTGGATGGACTGCACGGTGGAACCACAGTCAGGATCAATCTGCCGCCCAGCACAGAGAAGGGTGCCGCATAAACTCATACCAGAGTTTCGGAGGCGAACAACCGAAAAGCTAGATAAAGCATCATTGTGCACTACCTAGTACTGGTTGCGAAGTCGGATGGAACGTATCGGTTGTATGTGGATTCCTGGGAACTAGACACAATGACTATCAAAGATGCCGTGTCCATGCGAACAACGGGTGTTCTCCCGGATCTCCCCGCAGCCAGAGTGACTTTGTCTGTCTGTTGGCAACCTCTCACGATGACTCATGACAGAAGCGATAAGGCGTAGCTATGCGAGTCCCTGAAAATATGTTTTGGTTCACAAAATGCCCCGACCACTTTTGGTCAACGTTGTGGATAAGCCCTCAATGAATTGGAAGCCGTTGTTCTTGTATAGAAAAGAATTTATTTGGAGATTTAGAAAGGTGTTCCGGCGAATAAGAGGAACCAGAAAGAAGCTTAGTAGCACCAAATGCAAACTTTCCTTTAAATCAGTGGTGTGTCTTGACAACATGGAGGAAAATGGCCGCGCCAGTCAACCGCCGGAAAACATTAGAACATTGGAACTAGCGTGCCCTAATGTCAGAGCAATAGATATGGTTGTCTCGGCTTCATTGTGTCATGATACTCTGAGACGGCATTTCCATGTCTTCTAGTGCTTCAAAATGGTGGTGGATCGCAGAACCAAGGGGCGCATTTCATCTAACGAGACGCTTTCCGCGTCTGCTGACGCCAGTGTCATTGAACTTAGAGAGGATATAAGTTGCTTACTCAAGCAGTGAAGATAAACTACTATACAACCGATGGAGTGCCTTACGACGATTTTCGGGTTAGGACGATAACAAAAGCATCCTGTTGCAAAAAAAGGCTGGTCATAAACCCTTGGCATGAGTGGTGGCAACCAAAAACCGCGCGAGGACAACTAGCTACATGGGCGCTAAGTTTTAATGACGACAACTTTAGGATTCAGCATGTCGCTGACGAGGAACGTAATATACCGGACGGACCTCTAGACCCGATCGAGGAATGGACGAACTCACTCACAGGCGGAGTGATAGCCGTAAATTCAGTCACATTTTTTGGGCAATGGGTAACAAACCATCAGATGGTAGATCCGGTGTGCCAACCAACAAAGGACCAGATCAAGGCCGAAAGCAACGTCAGATAATGACTTGAATTCTACGTGGAGCATGGAGGGCTGTTACCGAAAATGATCAAAACTAGAGACTCGTAAAGTACCATATGTGTTAATGGAACACCGGCATCAAACGATGCAGGGGACGTCTGACCAAGTGTACATCGGTGGTGACTGCGTTTATGAGGTGCGGAGAGGCGCTTGTTTTAGCCACAACTATATCGAGATGTAAGGAGTTTGCAGCGCAGCGTTTGCACAGCTACCTACAACACCTCCCCAAATCATCGGTGAACGAAAGTGTGGCAGCTACAACCACTGTACGAGAACTTTGCGGTTCTTACAACTGATAATGATGATGATGATGTGCGTCAAGAGCACGAAGAAGCCAAAAGCCAGGTACAATTCACCGCCCGGCACGAGCATGGCGAACGGATGCAAACGTAAAATGCTCTACACTGGTGGGCCAAGGCAGTTACGATTACAAATCAAACTGCTGAAACGAATAAACGTATCTTCAAAGGACATGTAAGCACACGACTTGGCACTCCTGAGAAATTTTTCAGCGACGGTAGGCCCCTGTTTGAGTCCAGAAGATTTAGTGAGATGTTGGTGAAGAGCCTATAGAATGAGGTTATATTCCTGCCACCCTCAAGTCCGCCGAGTGGGGGACAGATCTAGCCATATATTGAAGAATTGGGCTAGTGATTACAATTCAGACTGAGATGAGTCCTCTGTGATTGCACAACAGAGAAATCCTGTACCCAGACATCCACTTCTGATCAACACAGCAGCTCAGAGCTTAAACAGTGCCTGATGTGTCCGCGGAAACCGGATTCGTCATGCAGTTTTCCAGGACAAATGTAGGCTTGCGAAGCTGACGACTTAGTGCAAATCAAAGACCACAGCTGACCTGAAGTTCTTAACCTAAGAGCAAGTGAATTCGTTGTACGTGGTTGCGAGGTCCGTAGAATTTATGTTCACATCACTCTCGTTTGAACAGTCGTTCTCTTGTCCTGGTGCAGTTTTCCCCAAAAAGGAAAAGCACCTGAGTCGATCTCTAATAAGAGTGAATCCTGAGTCCAGTGCTTCCCTCCCTGTAAGTATTCTGGTAGCCTACATAAGACAGGCACAAGGTTTGTAAAACAGTCAAGTTCTCAGGATGACTTAGCTGCTACTGATAAGTAGCATCTTCAGCTGCCGCAAGTTCACCTATCATTTGCAACCCTTCTATATACAGCATTCAGTTCAGTTTGCTCAGTCGAAGTAGCGTTGGTTTACTTTCACCTTTAGGAGAGGTAATTTTGCGTTTTGTGGGAGTTGATTAGGGCGTTGTTCAAATTCCATTTTCAGCATGAACAACTGAAAGTAGTACACTTACCGTGGGGTCAACATTGATAATTTTTCTGTCACGTTTGTTTTTGAACAAGAGCCCGCTGGGATTCTCAGCCAACACGGTGTAGTTGGGTGACGAGGTCGCAACGACATTTTGAGTCTCCCAGTTGTAAAAGCTGGTAAAATGTAAGACATTATTTGAAACGGGGGAATAAGCAACAGTTATCACGGTATTGGCCAACCTAGAGCCTTCACTTATCCCCTAACATGTTACAGATAAAAATGAGTGGGATGGGGGTACTGAGTAAAATAATTTAAAATAGTACACTCATTTGCAAATCAGTTTGGTTTTCACGAGAGACTCAAGTGAATCTCTCGTTCATGGTGTTCTTCAAATAAATGTGCTGCACACAGGCGCCTCATGTTTCAGTTGGTACGATATTCGAGAGATAGCAGCATATTTCCATAAAGGGAACTACTCACAAGGTTGTTGAAACTCTCGACAGCCCACGACCGGTTTCGCCCTTTTTGGGGATTATCAGGAAGGCGCAGTCTCCGAGTTTCCGTCAAAATATACTGCGATATCTCGAATATCGTACCAACTGAAACATGAGGCGGCCTGTGTGCAGCACATTTATTTGAAGAACACCATGAACGAGAGATTCACTTGAGTCTCCCGTGAAAACCAAATTGATTTGCAAATGAGTGTATTTGTCGCAATCGGTCCAATTTGGGTTCAAGTAGAACACAGGGTTGACGGAAGCTCGGGGACTGCGCCTACCTGATGAGCCCCAAAAAGGGCGAAACCGGTCGTGGGCTGTCGATAAGGTTTCAGCTACCTTGTGCGTTGTTTCCTTTATGAAAATGTAAAATAGTGTTCGCTTTGTTTGACGCCCCAAGGAAAGTTCGAACATGTGGCAAACCCTGTTACTTTATGAAGAACTTATCGCAATAACCTCATTGTACCACTGGCATCAGGTCTGCCGGAAAAATTGGTTGGCCTAAAAACGAGCTTAAGTAAGGTGGTGAAAAGCAATTTTGCGGTGGTCCGACGGGGAAGTATCCAAAGCAAATACACAATGATTTGAGTGATACTCTTAATGAAAACCACCCACGGGACCCCTGTATTTGAGAGGCGATCGGTTCAAACTTGTTGTGATGGCTGAATGGTCCTTGACTGAACAGCTTCTGAGGAATTACCCATATCGGCACACGTTGTAAATAATCCATATCTCATGTAAGTCAGTTTATGACAAACTGTGGGGTTTCTTGGGTAAAAAATCCAGATTGCGGTGGAACCTTTCCATAAGACACCCCTGACAAAAAATGCGCACCATTTAGGGACACATTTACAAGAAGTTCAGGCTCCGGAACAGATATCTGTGTACACAGAAAAGAGACTGCAAGCTTCCTTCAGATAGTAAGAAAATTTTGAAGTTGCAAACTGAAACTGAGATCGACCTATATTGGTAACCCTATAGCTGTCCGGTTCTTATTGGGAACCACTGGTAGCGTACAACTCGCTAGACCGTAAAAGAATGATAATCCACGGAATCGAACACTGTTCCAGTTGGTAGTAAGTGGCTGATCAACAGTGCCACCACTTTGTACTTAGGCAGGATCAACTGCCCCTTGTGTTTCTACCATACATTTCAGAGCACTTGATCTCCTGAGTGACGACTTCTCGGGCGGTGCGTTCGTATGGCGCATAAGATTTTCACAACTCAGTAGATTGCTTGTAACTTAAAGCAAACAAGTAAACAACAGGACTATCCGCATACAAAGCGCCATTTCGTAGGACCAAATTTCAACTAACGCCATAAATCGTGTCCTAAGAACATACCGCTGCTGAACAGGGGACGAGCGTGGTCTATACTTAGTCGATACGAAGAAAGTGCTGATGACCGCATTGTTCAACAACTCATCCCAACTGATCATCAATAAAATATGTACCGTTGGTATACTGGTTCCGGCTGTTGTAGTTTCGATCGTCATAAAGTGGGAGAGTGTGGAAGATATGGCCAAGAATTGGAGGCGATGGCAGGTTCAGTTAGTTCGGAAACTGGTTAGCTACGCATTGAAGGCAATAGCTTTTATGAATGTATGCCACTGACTGTGTGATTGAACCGTTTCTCTGAGTTAAGTCCCGCGGAGTGCATAACCTAACCAACGTAATCTATGAAGCGTGAGCAATTCATTTATCATGGGAGAGTCCCTTCTTCATGAAACCACTCGTCGTCAGCATTGCATTTTCCCACCGGACCCTATCAATGATTCGGAGACAATGATTAGCAAACACTGACAACGTCCTGGGCCTAACGACCACGTTCCAGAACAAAAGCAGTATGAATCGCACTGCCCTTGACAGACAAACTGGATTTACCTCGATGTCATTAATGAGGAAAGTTGGTAAAGGCTGCCCTGGCCTCCCCCATTCGAGAGGCAATTTCAGCTCCATCCAGTCCAGCGGAACTTACACAGCTGCACGGTTAAACAAATTTATCAACCACGTCGATTAACTGGTCTGGAAGCATGAGGTTTGGTTTTGATGCCCCCCAGTCTCAAAACAGCACTTTAAATTTTGCAGGTGTGAAGTGCATGCCAAACCGTTACGCAGAATTAGGTAGGTTTTTGAAGGATCTGAGCCAAGGGAAGCAACATCGCCTTCATACTCAATTTTTGTGAATCTTTCAAACCACAAGGTTCCAAAAGTTGGCAGAAAAATTTCAAGCATCACATGAATAACAAAGTTGAATAGAAGAGGTGAGAGAGGACACCCTTGTCTTACACCACTGGCCGTGGTAAACTCAGGCGAAAGGCTCCCAGAGTTTCGAACCCGTAGATAGGAGTTCGTAAACAGGGCTCTCATAACGGATATAAATTTAAAATCGACACCCCTGGTCGCCAGATATGGCCAACTTTTCTAACGGTCGACAGAGTCAGAAGCAGATTTCAGATTCAGCAAAACGGCCAGTGTGAAATGTTTGAGAGAGTGCCACTGTAGAAGAACTTATCCCAAAGTATCGATATGGTCGACGCATACTCAGCAAGGACAAAACCCAGGTTGATTCTCACGAGTCTACGTCTCCTGATAACCGGTAAACCTGCGAAAAGTAATGCCAGATAGCACCTTAGATGCGATCGATGCCAGGCTGATGCTAGGATGAGTTTAGCATAGCATTTTTGCCTCTTTTTGAAGACTGGGATAACGATCGAGTAGCTTGATTCCAGTGGTATTCTATTTTTGTCCCAGATTTTCCGTAGTATGGTCACCAAACTGTTCACCAGGACCTCATCGCCTTTGAAAAATGCGAAGTGCATGTCGCGGTGAAGGAGTGCTATCTCAAACTGGAGTTCTATTTTTGACGGCGGGCTGGTTTTAGTGTTTCACTCGGTCCCGAGGGGTTCTTTCAGAAATTATGTTGAAGGAGACCGGCTGAACTGTTCTGTGAAGTGTTCACCTCATTGCTATTTTATTAGTGAATTACCGGGCTGTCTTTCTCACATGTCACTTCGCTGACACTTATCTTCTTTTGACCGATTGGATGAATCATGTGAAATAGGACACGACTGTTGTCTGCAGAGGAAGCCTTCTCCAGCTCCTGGGCCGTCCCAATTCAACAGCGTTTTCTGTCACTCTTCAAGCTCTTGATTATCCAATGTTTGGTTGATCTGTGTTCGTCATCACAGTGGCCAGTTGCCGGTATTACCTTCCTGGCAGCAATAAGACTTGCTGATCTAGACAATATCCAGTGTTCATTTAATCGAGTTGGATGGCTTGGGCAGCTAGTTCTGAAAGATGAGAGCATAGCTTCAACTCGCTTCCATTCAATTGCCAAGCAATCCTCCTCATCCGCATGACTGTGTTTGCAGAAGCCTTCTAACCAGATCACCTCGGTACTCTTGCGTTGGTGACACTTATCCAAGTCAGTGAATGGAGTTGTTCCGTTTTGGCACGCCTAGTGCTGACGGAAAGCGAGGTGACAACCGGCCCGCACAGTGGCATGATCAGAGTCAAGATGCGTACCACCGAAGGAACGGCAGTACTTAACTAGGCGATTTATTGGTAACTGGAAGCCACACGGTCTAAACGTGTTCATGTCTATCATGCGGTTGGTGGCCTCCAAGTAACTCGCTAGAAGTAACTTGCTAGAAGTTCGTATTGGTCAGGGACAGACGATGATCATCACACAACCGAAGTGGTAGCTCCTCATTATCCACATGCTGAACACTGACTCCATATCTACCACCTACTTGTACTCCTTCCTGGTATAGTCGTCCAACTTGTTTATTCATTCCACTCGCCAGGATTACTATGTCCCTTCATCTTGCTTACCGAGACAATCGCGACAGATCTTGACAAAAGCCGTCCTTCCAAGATTCAACTTGCAATGCTCTTAATTGAGCCAGAGAACCTCACAGCGCAAAGATGACTGTTTACCTTGATCCAGTTTAGTGAACTTTCCCAGCTTTGAGGCTGTGTGCAACTCCCACACCGTAGATACCATGAATCATCGTGTCAGGACCACCAGATACCGGGAGTGAAATGTGGAATATTTGCACTCTTCTTAAGCGGCTTGAGGTGCATGACTTGGGTGACCTCTTGTATACGTGTTTCGGAGAAACAACACACATCGACAGACAGTGAAAGCAAGGTTTCAACAAGAAATGCCTGCTGTTTAACTTAACGTGGAGTACAGACATTGAAGGCTGTAACCTGAATCATATTTTTTGAGATCAGTAAGGGATTATGTTGATTCATTTCTCGGAGGGATGGTTTAGACAAGGGCACTTCCTAGGAAACTGGCGGACGGGGTTAATCGCACTGCAATATTAGATGGGTGAGGATTGGGTGAGGGGGGCGGTGAGCAAAGGGCTGCAATGGTGGATGAACCTTCCCGGTTGCCCGAGCCGGGGAAGGGAGTTTGATTGAGGTAACGCACTTTGAGCCTTTAACTCTAACTTCCGACCCACAAGGCAATGGGACGATGTTGGGTTTTGTTCGATGGCATTGTCCTAGCCTCTGACTCAGTAGTTTGAACCATGAGACGGTGGTTGTTTTCTTGGTGGATTCTTGCATGAGCCAACGACTCAATACTCTGAACCACTTGTCTGCAAGGGAGGAGCATGGTCCGAGGATGCATGGCGTAGGGGATTATTGCCTCACTCCCACCGCGTCTGTGCACCTCAGGTGCCTCTTGAGCGGCACCAGTCTTGAGTTTTTAAATTATTTCGACTGTACTGGATAAAGTGCCAGTGGTCACGGTTAACTATTGCGCGATTGTAGTGTGCAGTTTGTAGGGCCGACTTTTTCTTATCCGTCCTTCCTCGGTAGAAGACAGCATCACTGCTTCCCTAAATATGGAGATGCTGGTTGTCTGAATGAAACGCCTTACTGCCTTTACAATCCTATCGCAGAGGACAGTGCGACTTTACCTCCAAAACACCTCGCAATTCGACTTCTCGCAGTACAGAGTCTAGCTGTCCTCCGTCAGGCTGCTCCGCTTTGGCCTTCCTGGTATGACCGAACGTTAAAGAACTGAGTCCCATACAGTTTAACGTGCAGGCATAATACAGAATTAAAGCCCGACCACCAAGGCAAGGTGACATCTTTAGGTTTGGAGAGCATTTTTCAGACTTAATGAGGTTCATTGGACAAGACATTAGAATGAATGGACTCTGAGGCGCAAGCGGATCGAGCGTTACCAGACCGCGAACTATTCACAAAATATGTGCGGACGATTAGACACAACCAGTCAAACTAAACAATGCTATCTCAATTTGGACCTTGAAATCATCACATTTTGAGTTACTTTGCGGACTCCGTATTAATAACCCTGATGAAGAATGCCATCGGGCAGCCGAAATTATGATTAAGAAAACATCTTTCATCCGCGCTGGTTTTTCCTAGCTGCTGAGTGTGAGGAAAAACGTGCTTCTTGTATAAAACATCTAAACTACACTTTCCTGACAGAATAATTTTATTTGTATTCAACACTTTGTTCAAGAAACTAACGAAGTCAGGTTGCAAAATGATATACCGCAAATCCCCAATGTGACGCATTCCATGCCGGGCGAATTCCGCAGAACCTTTTATACAATTCGCAAATAACTTACATTTTACTTTCAACAACTGTACAAATTTTTATGCGTTACAGTCTGTGGTACACTCAGTTTGATCTGATTTCATTTTTCCCTTTGAATTAACCCATTAGTCGACATCGTTTTTATTTTGCATGTTTATCATTCCGTGTTCTGTTCCCCTGTATGTAGAGATCTGACGGAAAATTGTTAAAACAGTATGGTCATTTATGGCTTGCTTTCTTCATGATTTGTGATTATTCAAGCGATTTATCGTCAAACGTTTCACTGAGCGCGTTTGATAACTGTTTCGTATATACGTAGGCGTGTGCAACGTACCCAGCTGTATGCCATAGCAGGTGCTGTTCTCTCGCTAGTCAGTAGTGAAGCACGGCCTATTTCATTTCACTAACGAACTATCAGACATTGGACGGAGACACTTGCTAAGTAACCTAATTCCAATTGACATTTTACAAGTACGCACTTGTTGAGGGGGGGTCGCGGTATATTTCCTTTGCCGACCTTGCCGACATACCAGATTCATTTGGATGTTAACAATATCGTCGTACCTTTTGAACGGAAAATATAATCCTTTCACCGAACTTTCGTGTTGGATATTCGAAGTTGTTGAAATCACAGATCAGAAACTAAACCATTCAGTGCTTTTAAATTTTCGGCAATTTTTCCTATATGTCGGTCAAGGGCTTGATTAGTTGGGTGAATCAATCAAGCTCTCGACTCCGGGGAAAGGGACTGTCCAAAAGAATTTTTTCGCTTATATGGCAATCCTGAATTTACCCGTGGAAATATTTCAGAGTAAACTTGGTAGGTTCGGTGAATAGGAAACAGAGTTGCTCTGAATGGACCGGAGGCTGTCGGTCTCCATGTGGCTATCTTACTAGGTCACTTTTGAGCCAGCATCGAAAGGTCTTTAGAATTTTGCGGAGTAATTGGCCATCCCATCTTTCTTAAATTTTAGTCATAGTTTGTCAAGTGAACTGTCCCCGGTGTCACCAATAAATGAATTCGATTTGGTCCAAAAGTTCCAATAATGGGCTGTAGTGAGTTAGGTCCCGCCGGCTTCTAACTGGTACAACACGTGCCGACAAGCCTAGAAGATGACTCACCTCAGGTCTCCCGGTCTAGGCAAAATCTTCTTTTTCTCCATAAAGTATTGGCTAAAGTCCTCGGTCTTCAGACGGTGTGCGTAGTCAATGTATCCCGATATTTCTTGCCCACGAGCATTTTTGTCACGGATGAAAATTATCGTCTATAGGGAAAACAAACGGTCAAGTGCCGGTGAAGTTCTTTGTGAAAAATGCACCCACCGATTCCAGGAGTCAAGACGTCAAGAAAATAACATGTCTAAAGAATATCATATCCCGTATCACAGGTAGGAGGAGAAAAGACCCAGACAAGAAGTTGGAATGCCCGTTTTCTTTTCATACACGCCTTCGGCGAAGGCAACTTAGAAAATGTTCTTGTGATTTTTTCCTCACCAACGCTACTATCAAGTTTCGCCTTGATACCAGCGTAGCACAGTCCACTGTTTTGCGTTTTTAATGAGGAAATGGTTTATAAACCTCACTTGGTCCCATTAACCACCTGTGTTTAGGGACCCCCACTAAACCACAACGTATGCGTGTGTAGATTTTCAGTTACACTGAATTCTAGTTATCTGATCACCTGCTTAAACGGGCTTCTGAGGCAGTGAAAATCATACTTGTTCATAAGCTCCTTGTTGGTGCTATCTCACTTATCCTTGAGCTGTCACCTTTCGTGGCACCAGTCTTCAATGTACCACACCGACTAACTAGCCATGTAGGGCGTTCAGCGTCACATCCAGACATTCAAGTACTGAACAGTGTTAGCGAGATTTGCCAACTATTGATGCCGTGCTCTTATATTTAAAGTCGACGCGTATGGGAGTGGCCACATCAGACTTAATGCTAAATGATCGTTGAACTCATACCAAACCAACCCATTGACACTGCGCGTCGTGACTATCAGGAGGCTCGGCTCAGCTTATTTTGAAACTGCCAACGGTCGGCGGAGCTTTCCATATCCCACTGTGCATAGTGCAACGATTTTCGCAATCGCCCTAGGACAATTAGCTCTAGAGTCTTCAATTGCAGCCGCGAATGATAAACGGGGAAGCGGACTGCTACACATCCAATGAGCGCTAACCTGGTATTATGGGTAGACACATCAGACACTCCAAGCTCTCAAGCTGTCAAACTAATGGCAACATCTGTTTGGTAGTCATGATGACTGTCTGAGTTGCCATGCTCATCCCTTCAAGATGACTATCATTGTATTACCACACAAACATTGTTCACGTGGATCTTCGCTTACTGCGGTGGACCGATGAACTGCAGTTCTCGACTGTGTGAGCATGTCGAAATGACTTAAACCTGTTTGTCGTTAAAGGACCCCAGCTGTTATCCAAGCATATTCATTTGTCAATGGGCGTTTTAGTGTATATAACCTTATCAACACCTTGCGTGAATCTATTTTCGTGCGCGTACTGAGGTGTTCAAAATTCTTGCAGCTAGACATCGCTAAAGACCGTTGGAAACAAGCTTTTTTATACTTCAGAATCCAGTTGCTAACTTGGAATTTCATTCAAGGAAATCCGGAGCGTGAAACTTGCATCAAGTCTTCTTTGAGTGGAGAAAGTACCACTCTGGAGGTGGAGATCAGACAAGTGATCGTGGGGAATATTTGGGAAAGCCCATTTTATACCTGAAATTGATGCGGCATTTTTTGTTAGAGTATTGGGATGATTAGACAATTTTACTGACACTTGTTGCGAAAGCGGAAACTTCCAAAACAGCGTTGGTTAAAATCAGGAGAAGGAAATTCACATTTAACGCTTTTCACACATTAGAGTAACCTCAGCTCATAAACAAACATTTCCTGATTTTCACCCTTTCGGCAATAGCTGTATGCCCCCGACAGAAGGTTCTCAAGTGAAACTGCGTTTACTCAGCATGTAACCTCCTGCTCTATATTCCGCAACAAATGTGAATTTTTAGCTCCAATTTTCACCTTTTTGCAAGATTCCATGGGATGAAACCATCAGGAAAGTTTGTCTCTGTTCAAAACAGCATTGCGGAATCCCCTGAACAGACAGTGGAATTTTGTGAGCAAACTATATGACCGATCTGTCAGTCGATGACCGATCACCTGACAGACCACTGCCAATTACCACTGTGCGATTCAAGCGAAAAAGGATCCTCAGCGTTTCATAATGGTGTCGCCGGTTGGGTAGTTAAGGAACCGCCAAATTAATTTCTTATATCTTTATGCTTGCCAAGTGGATTTAAAATGGATACATATACGCTCACACAGCCGCTGAAGAGCACACTTGCAATTAGGGACATTTCGGTTCTCTTGGTGAGTTTTTTACTGAATGGCCTTACCGTATTCCTGTCTGTATGCGTAACACAGAATTTAGCATTCAATACTATTTTCGACAGTCTCCTCGGGGTTTTACAGCTCGATACTGATCATTTAAAGACGGACGGAAACGTACAAATGAACCCGAATGTCTTAAAACCTTAGAATCACCAGTTGATTAGCCACGTGACGATTTGCAGCAACGACTCCCGACTTGTCGATCAAGTGTAACCCGCGTCCCCCAGTCACTCAGGCCCAAACTGCACGCGAATTCCGATTTGCCGAGTCGTTTTTCCAATCCCCGTTTGTTTTGCAACGTGAACTGAGACTTCAAATTCCAGTAGTGAAGCGAGAACCGAACTGCCTGTCGAAGGCTCGTACGCGCGTCTCCTTGTAGAATGAATCCGTTATTTTGCCACCTGGCACGATTTTCACCGACAGTATTCAGCACCACTTTGGCTTTCACGCCCCTCTCTGTAGCAAAAAACTTTGTGCGACCATATTGTAACGACTCACTGATATCTCACCGTATAGAACGGTATAATCCAAAACAGACACGTCGTGTATTTTCATGTGTGCCCTACTCGAAGACATCTGAAATATACTTGGAACTGTTTTCGCCTGAGACGCTAAATGATCTGATATGACAGTGATAAGTGACTTCCGTATACCGCAAACATCTCACAGTGTGCCAACTTTACTTTTTAACCCCTACCTCCCCCCAAGATAAAAGTCTCGAGCGTCGTGTACAGTTTAGCCCTGATGAGAAAGTTTCACTATTTCATAAGTCGTGTTTAGCATAACCTAAGCTTACACTACTCTTCGTACACACTCTACTACTATGAAGAAACTGATATTTTATTCTTACGAAAAACGATGAATCACATAGAGGCTTTATTAATCTTACCGATATCTTTCCTGTTCGGTTTGCATCCTCACGACTTGCCAAGGCCCTGGCGACGGGACATATGATATCCAAACCCTGGCAGGCAAGCGCTCGCCAATATTACAGAATAATAGAATATAGAAGAGAAACAAGGGAACAAAATTAATGTATGCCACCAGTGCTGTGATTTAAACGAGACGCAATTACAGGAGACTAAACAGATGGCCAGGGGCAGTAAAGGTGTTTTGAGACAAAATGTCAATCTTCATGTGTGGCCTTAGTGTGTCCTAAATGACGACGGTTTTCAGCGGCTTGTAATGGTTTTCAGCAAAACTTCACGGTCAAACTTAACAGTCAAACGATGAATGGAGCAGCACAAAATCTTGTACAGAAATTCGGGCAACAAGCAGTGATGGAAAGAAATGAGTACTAGTTAAGATATGAAAATAGCTGATAGATAGGCTGGTATTACGATGACTTCAATCGGGGACTGTTTCTAATGTACCAAACAAAAATGTAAAGAAAACACTTTGGGGGTTGTGTTCGTTTGCGATAACACCGGACCGTTTACGCGTCCTTAAGAAGCAGGATCTTCTGTGGAAAGATGAATGGAGTGGCAGAAGATAATTACACGGCTTGCGTTCAGTTACTTATTGATCGATCATTGCCTGGATGTCGATGAAGAGGAGGGAGAATTTACCCTAGGACAACCACAAGGACAGTTCGGAACATAGTAACATCTCAGCAAAAAAGAAGACACTCCAATCAACCAGCGAGCTGATGGTGTTCCCACGGAAAACAGATGAGTTGTTTCCTTGGGTCAGGAGTGTTCAACATGATCTGACACCGTCATCAGGAGATTTGAAAACTAGGTAGCAATTAGTTAATGATTATTCTCTTAAAACTTCGAAAACAAAACACGTTCTGTAGAAAAATGTTTTTGGTCTCTATAAAAACACTAGGGATGCTGTACAAAAGTAGAGTCCGCAACTTATCAAGTGACACCAAATTAACGGCACAGAGGAAAAAAATCGTTCAGCTGTAGCACCCTTTCGGTGCCTAATTCCCATGCCACCCAAAGGTTGCACGGGGGGTGGGATACTGCCAGAGTGCCCAAGCCTAGACAGGGGAAGTCGAGACAGAGGCAGGGTTCGAACCACGGACCTTCCGGTCAACGCTCGCGCTCTAACCGCTGAGCTATCTCGACAATGTTCGTAGCAGAGTAAATCTTCTTGCGTCTTAGCAGTTACCGAGTAGCAATAATAGCTCTCTAGTTGAGAGAGATCATCATTTAGCCGGGCTTATTCAGTGTCTAGATTCGTAAGATGTGGGAGATTCGGGATGGTCAGACGAAACACTCAAGGTGCGATTCTTGAACATGATCCGGTTGAACTGGAACTAAGATTGTCTGGAGTTACATACCCTGTTGGAAGTTGGATTTATTACTGAAACCATTGCCAGCTTTCACACCAGTTGTCACAACTTTACAGTCTTGATATACCAACTTCATTGAGAGAAAACTCAGCTCACCACGAACTAGCAATGTGCCTGGTGCAGATACTGAAACTGAAGGATAGTCTCCAACTGGCAGCACTGATAGCCCAGTTGAAAGATCACCGACTCTCAAGTCTGGACGTCACACCATTGTTCACAAGTGTGATCATACGCGAAGTTGTAGGATCCCCGTGTGATTTCGTGCACTCCAAAAACATCAACCCTGGGATACCAGCACCATAACCGAGACGTCTGCTCCTGATTTGCACACTGAATGTCAGTCGTATCTTCCTAGGTTGGTGTTAAAAACAAGACTAGGTTTTGCCATTGGAAAAGGTCTTATATTGACAGACCCAATCATGATAAAAGTTGGAATGCGACTGGAAGATCAAATTTGGTAGGGGATTTACCGAAGGCACGTAGATTATATATTAATGGCCACGGAATAGATGCAAGAAACAATCTTGGTGTTCCAGGTTCTGAACGCCGTTCACCCAAACATTAAGTTAACAGGTGAGCAGAAGATGAACTCCTATTCTAATGACTCACTGACGCGCCAAACAACGAAGCACTCCATTTTCAGTCCAGCGAAAAAACCTGGCCGGGTTAGTATCCCAGTTCTACAGTTTTGTGTCGTTTAGCTATAACGTCGTGTAATAAAGTAATAAGGATTTGCACGGCGGATACCATAGACAATGAACTTAGGTATCGGGGAGGAATATTCCACTCAAATGGATACACATCAGATTTCGCAAGGAATCAGCGTACTGTGGGTAAGATAGCAGAGGATCTAAAACCAGGGGTTTTCCCGAATTTGAAATTCAGATACAATTTGGCTGAGCGTTTAACCTTAGCTGCAAAATGTGAACGAGCTGGAGTTACACGGCTAGATTTCCTAGCTTCTACAGGACTATGAACGGCAAAGTGCCATAAGTTGCTGAATCCACAGTTATCAGAAAATGGAAGACAAAATTGCGTAAACAGGAGGAACGGGTCACACAATTGTCGATTGGTTCTTTTCGACCTTTCGGTGGTAAATACCTCTTCTGTTTTAGTTAGTTATCTGGTACTGTTTTGTAGCATACATCCAAAGAATACATCCGATAAATCGTGTAGCAGCTTCTTGTTCTGTGCTTTGTCCGACTTACTTAATTTCAAAAAGTTCAAGGGCTTTGATTTGTGCCGGTCGACCAGCGTCGTTCAAATCTGTATTTTGCGCTCGAAAAATACTGAATTTTTCTGTTTTTGGAAGCTTGGAAAGATCTGTTACGCCCTTTGAGGAGAACAATGAACAGCGCTTTGGAAAGCAAAGCTTTGGATTCTCTGGGAGGATAATTGTGCGACCCTTTCAGGGATGGGGGGATGTTGGCTTTGAAACCCTCCCCTTTGGAGGGGAACCTTTCCATGGAGTCATTTTGGACTGATTACGTTATGAAATTCGCAATAAAATACTCGTCTTCTATGGCCTCTTTGATGAACACATGCTTTGACAGTGTCATGCATCCTATTCAGCACCTTGAAAAACATCGAAGCAGTTGATGAATTTCAAGCATATTGTTGATATTCGTTGTTGATATTTTGTCTTCGACTTCTTGCTGTCTTGTCCAATCGGGTCGTGCAAGAAATTTTACATGAAAACTAGAGCAAGACGAACTGTGCAAAAAATACATGGTCAAAATTTGATGGAAGTCAAATAAGTGCGCCCAATAAAGTTACGCTCAGGTATCTTCCGAGGCATCATTAGTAACAGAGCTTGGTTAAATACAGCAAATGATAAATATAGGGGAACTTACTCACAAGGTTGCTGAAAACTCTTCGACGGCCCACGATCGCTTCCGCCCTTCTTTGGGCTCATCATGTAGGTGCAGCCTCCGAGTTTCCATCAACCCTATGTTCTACTTGAACCAAAATTGGACTGATTTCGATAAATACACTCATTTGCAAATCAACTTGGTTTTCACGGGAGACTGAATTGAATATCTCGTTTATGATGTTCTACAATTGAATGTGCTAAACAGAGGACTATTCATTTTTCAGTTGGTACGATATTCGAGATATCGCAGCATATTTCCATAGAGGGAACTACTCACAAGGTTGCTGAAAACTCTTCGACAGACCATGACCGGTTTCGTCCTTCTTGGGGTTCATCAAGTACGTGCAGTTCCCAAGTTTCTATCAATCTTATGTTTACTTAAAACTTTTGACTAGTTTTCTGCGTGAAAATGTACTGCGATATCTCGAATATCGTGTCAACTGAAACATGAGTCGGCCTTTGTACACCATATTCAGTTAGAGAACATCATAAAGGAGAGAGATTTACTTGAGCCTTCCGTGAAAACCAAATCGATTTGCGAATGAGCGTATTTGCCAGCTAATAAACAGCTTTTAGTTAGGGAGAGTTAAGGAGGAGGGAGGATACGCAACGTCTATTCCAACCGGCCAAGATACAACCTAACCAGAGACATCTAAAAAAAACTACTCATAACGCTGCTGTAATCTTTTCAATAACGGACTTGTGAGTAGTTTACTTCAAGAAAATATACTGTGATCTCCCGGGTATCCTGAGACATGAGACGACCTGGTGCAGTGCGTCCAGTTGATACCTATCACTGACCAGAGATACGGCTGGGATTCACTGAAGCCAAACTGATGTGCAGATGGACGTAGTTGGAGAAACATTTGCCTTTGACAACTGACTACTCGAAACAGGTGAGTTGTGCGGTCGTTCGATGTAGGATCGTGATAACAGACGAAACTTACAAGCACGTTTGAAATTTTGAAACCTCTGGACACCGGAATACCCAGAGCAAACTGAACTTGCGCGCGGTATGTTGCTGTTTATGGTTTGGACAGTCAAAAGTCGATTTTCACCTTGTATACCTTATAATGGGATTATACAACATAAATAAGTGCCTAATTTCTCCTGGACCTATCAAGATGTAAAAGATAATCGGAATTTCCTACAAACCGACTAGCCGACGTGCAGCAACATTCATGTGGAATTTTATGTGACTAGTGGATGAGGGGAATGAGTAGATTTCACATATACGTGAGCAGCATGGAGCGATAGGATGATTGTTATTGTGGTGACTGTTCACGTGGTACTCCGAGTGCATGCGCAGTCAACACACAATCAGTGGTATTTTATCGGTGATTTCATTTAAGCCGTTATAACGACGATGCGGTAAACTAACCATTCACTACAGGAAACAGTTTGTGTAAATTTCACCCATAGATACCAATATTGCAGAACCTGAAGTCCCAAAAAATCCCACACAGTGTAGGACGTAGTAAAACACAGTCAGGTGCGGATTTACAGGGCTGAAAGTTTGTCGCAAAATACGTCATTCATTGCACGACTTTAATCAATTTGGCAATGCTACTGTTTGAAAAAATCCTGGTTGTCCGGAGAAGCAAATCAGAAGAAAGCTATGTCATCGTTGACTTCAAACATCGAACCAACGCTTTACTTGGTTTATTCGCGGGGTGGTTTTTTTATCGTCACATTATCAAGCTGCTCAACAGGTTCACATCAGGTTGTTCCAAAACTCTGGGACATTAGAAGTGCCACAGAATATGCTTTTTTATCCCACCTAGCCTCAATTATCTTATACCAAAGGTACGCTTAAGCCGTAATATTACCGTGCTCTACAGCTGGATCCATAAGACTAAATAATCAAGGTGCCACCCTGCGATTTTCCTGTGGAAAATACATGACCTCTTCTAGTTTGTTTTACAAATGCTGGCAGCAAACTGCAACAGTTTACCATTTCCCAGGGAAAATACTGGTAGTTAATATAAAATAATTGTTCCTGACTTCTTCACAGTTGCCTTCAAGTCAATAGCAATAAATT
The DNA here is from genome assembly GCA_003604175.2 of Clonorchis sinensis. Classification (NCBI taxonomy): domain Eukaryota; kingdom Metazoa; phylum Platyhelminthes; class Trematoda; order Opisthorchiida; family Opisthorchiidae; genus Clonorchis; species Clonorchis sinensis. The sequence goes on from CM030371.1 coordinate 26,989,290, forward strand.
GCCCTGCTTTCATGAAGGTCGCAAATGGCTTCTGAACATAACTAATCTTGCTTAGTGTTCTTAATCGGGAGGTAGGTCTTGACTTATATTGTTTCAAATTGCGCATGGACTCTGGTCTGTTGAGGAATCTAAGGCTAGCCCAAATCCTTACCGAACCTGGCCGTATTCCTTCTGATGCTGCGAGGCTTTAATTTCATGAGCAGTTTTGAATGTTGAAACCATCACTGCTGTTCAAGTGAGCTGGTGAGCTGGTCTGTACCATGCAGAAAAAACAGAAACCAAATTGACAACCACGACCAAGTTTGAGCAGTAAAGCAGAAAATCCAAAGGACGATAGCCAAAAAAACGTCGCGAATTCAGAGCCAAGCACCACAATCACTAGATACGGTCCTTCAGATTTAATCCCAAACCAACCAGTAACAAGCTCCAAGAATTAAAATACGACACAACTGCGCTCAGATCGTCAAATGGCATTGCTTCTCTCCTAAGCAAGGCTGTGAAAACCTGGGAAGGTTATCCTTGTATACGCTACCCTCATATCCTTACTATCAGGCTAATTTTCCAACACGGTGAACAGCAACTTTAATAGGTCAGTCGGCACGAATTTCACGGAGGATACTCCTGGTGGTTTGCTATCACTGGATCAATGCAGTTGGTGGAGATGAAAAGGTCCCGTGTTGCTTTTGAAACTCTTCAAAGATGTTTGGTGTGTTTGAACAAGACATTCTTCTCTGGTTACTTAAGAGGCCAGTCAACATGTGACGATGTGATGAAGATGAGTGGCGGTGTAACCTGTTTGTTTGCGAGTTAACCGCACAGCTGATCGGCCGCTCATGCTCTTCAGCCACTAGCCGGATTGTTGCGACTTCGAATCCTAGGGAGATTCGTGCAATGCGCACTTCGGATTGTTCCTAATGAGGCTGAAACAGCTTCTACACCTTTCAGCATAGACTAATCTTGCTTACAGGACAAAACCTCCATTGCTTAGTGTCACAATAAACCGGAATTTGTGCGCACATCCGTTGCTCAGGAACTCCACAGGGTAACTGTAATATCCTTGAGGAGTCATTTCTGAGCCACGTTTGGATCACTTTCTTCAAGAGTTGCTTGGAACTTCATTTTAATTCCCCGCCATTTTGTTGCACTGGTGACATCGAGTTATAAAGGGCAATCAAAATCAGCCAAAACATCCAAATCGTCCAGCACAATCTAGAACCCTGAGGATTCACTAAAATCCACAAAAAAGACAAATGGAATGCAAGGTCTATACCATTCAAGCCGGTAACATATCCCACGAAAACATACAGATGAACAACACGAGACATTAGGACGATGAGTGAATGCACTCCCTCTGTTACTATCATGCGTGAGGAAGAATGACGCCTTCGAGGACGTTCAGCGTGCATCTTCATGTTTTGAACCTTTACGCCTTCATGAGTTCCTGAGATTGCACACAAAACGGCATCTCAGAGAAGTCGTGCAATCCAGGATTCCTTGTCTGCTCAGTTTCAACGCTTCCTGGACATACTTGATTAACGTCAAACAAACTACATTGCTAGTGGCATGTGGAAAAAGCTCTTCCATCAAAGAGTGGTAAAACCAGGGTTGTATGTATTATATATTATATATATACGATCCTGGTCGTATATATTATACATATATTATACATCATATATACGATCCTGGTTTTACCAGTCTTTGATGGAAGAGCTTTGTCGACAGGCCACAAGTAATGTAATTTGTTTGACGTCTATCAACTATGTCCAGGAAGCGTTAAAACTGAGCAGGCAAGGGATCCTGGATTGCACGACTTCTTTAAGGTGCCGTTATATATATATATATATCAACAAAGTATGCTTGCTAATTCGATCCTAGCCTAAAAACGTCTAAGGGGTCATGCCACCCGTGCATGCATATTTTAACTCGTAATGTCTGGAGTTGCTTGTGGGATTATTCGGTAAAAACCCAACACCTGCAAGAGCTAAATGATTGTAAAAAGCCTATCTTCTCAGTGAATGTTTGGACTTTCAAACAGTTCGCCAGACCACGTGTCTAGTAGTTCTTTTGCAGACTTGTATAATATGACCAATTTACGATTCTTTGTTCTGATTTTCATTAACGTTGGAAATAGACCATTCACCGGTTTTATATTACGCAGTCTATATCCTTCCTGCGGATAGTGGCAAATCTTATGCCTGCCCCAAATTAACTAACTGTGGTTTATGAGGTATTCTGAGGATTTTTGACCCATCTTCGCTGTTCCACACCAGAACTATATGAGGGAATATCTGCGCCAAATAGATGGTTTGTCCGGTGTGAAATACCTTCAGTTCGGAAAACTGTGCGCTTATTAAACGAAATCTCTGTTGTCAAAGTATATGGCGTAAGAGTAAAGGACTGGTTCGCCAAATCCAGTGAAATATAAAAACTTATATTTCATGCAAATAGCCAACAACAGATGCATTCACCATTCTCTTGGCGAAGAGAATTGGTGCTGAATTTTCAAGATTATTGGTATCTGCTCAAAATTATGATAGAATGAAACCTCCAGACTTTTCGGAGTATCCGGGACTAGCTCAGTCTTTTAATCAACCCAGCTTGGGAAGCCAGGTTCTCAGCTAATTCTCCCAGAACGCATCTATTTCACTGAGCGTAAAACCTGAGGACGATAGACAGTTCTTTTTACAAATAAAACACAATGGGCATGTTTTATAGGGGAGTTTCCTTAAAAGCTATTAGTGCTAAATCTGGAATGAGCAGATAGCAGTTCAAAGCAATCGTTTTACGTGCCTCAAGCAAGGGTGAGTCCGATTACCAGAACTGATCAGGAGAACAACATGAATTTCTGGGTGAAAAGTTAAGAGACCAAACTGATGTGTTCAGTTACCTGGAGAGTCTTAATTGGAAATGGCTTGTTCGAGTTCTTGTACCTTCTCAAACAAATTTACAGCTCTGTGGCATTGAAGAGACTCAATTTGGATCAGAAGTTGACGCTCATTTCTAACGCTACACTGCCGCAACAGAGATAAAATGCAGGACAAGGAGCGAGATTTATCTATAGAGAAAAATGTTGGTAGCCCAGGCAGCATAGATGGTCGTTGGCTTGTTCACTGATCTGGGTAATTCGATTTCAAACGTTTCATCACCAGTCGAGGTGGCATCATCTGTGCGTTATTGGGAAGCGTAATGTGCACAGCCACCAACCCATCGCTATGCACCACTACACTCCCAAATAACGCACTGATGATGTCATGCCAAATGGTGATGAAAGTTTTGAAATCAACTTATCTAGCTCAGTGAACAAGCCAGTGAGGTTTATATCCATCACTAAACTGCGTTCATCACACTCACGCATGTGATATCCATAAGACATACATTCAGGTCATGCAGTGCGATATATTCACGCATAACACTATTCGGTTTGTCTGTCGAAACCCAAATGCAACCACAGGAATGTCCTGGTGGATGTAAAGCACGGCCATGTGGCTAAAAAGGCTGCTCTCGGAGACAGGTGCGCTGGCAATGGACGGGGAACACGAAACTATACGGGGCGTGGTATCCTCCAAGTGTGGTCCTACCCATGATCTTTTCGCCTAAGTTGGCCGGTATTTTTTATAGGTTCCTACTTTAAAAATCTTTATTAACACGCCGTAAATGTTACATTGGCAGAATAGAGACAGACTGGTGCGTCAGTAAGAGAGACGTATTTCACCTTTCCTCTATACAACGAAATGCGTAGCAAGTGCATCATGGAAAAGTAGGCTATTGGGCTGCCCCATGAAGCGATATCGTGGGAGCGTAACCGATATGAGACTGTAAAACAGGAGGGAAATAGACTCTGAGAATTTCAAAAGTGCTCAAGTTGCCCCCAGAAAAACAGTGGTAGCTAAATTAGCCTTCATAACTAGTCAAACAGATGGTTGCTTAAAATGGTTCCAGATGGCTGTAAAGCCAATTTCAGGATACGTCAAAATATCGAAGCGCGTCCAACTAAGCTGATCTTATAATAGCACTCGAAAAAATACTTCTAAAGATCTGAAGCGGCTGTGTAAACAGTAACGATCGCACACCAACATACGACGTTAACTCGTCAAGATAACGAGGATAAATGTCGAGTAACTCGGATGCAGACTGCATGCCGCAGATGAACTGAATGATCACTTTACATTAGTCATTATGACAGAACAGAACAGATCTACACCGTTCTAATGTCGATGTTAAAGTACCAAGAACGCAGGACCTTGTGGTTATGTATGAAAGGGAGATATCAGGGATTTAAAAGAGTTGCAAGCATTGAAAGTATCATATCTCAGCTGATTAGATCCGATTATGTCTCAAACAAATGTAGAAACCACGACGTCACCGATCACCACCTTGATTTATGTGAAAACGCTTTTTCTGACTTTACGACAGACAAAGTGTTACCAGTAGATCGCGGACAGAAGACTCATCAAGGTAGAAATTATACACCAACAGTCGTAATTACTAAGCTCTCACGTGTTTGTGAGAGTAGTGAGAGAAAAAGGATGGATGTATAAAACCCACAAACTGACGCTATAAACCCAGCACAACATGGTATATAAAAGACAAACCGTGCGTTTTTCCTGTTCCGACAAAAACAAAGAAAACCGAGTATTTATTTCCAAACTCTGTTTGTCAAAACCGAGAAATGAACTTCCTAAGACTACATGCAACCGGGTAGACAAATTTCTGGGACGGAATCTTCGACTCTAAGATCTGTAATGCTCAATCAAACACGGAAAAACCAGCAAGCAGAAGTCCTGATGAAGGAGCAATGCCTTAGTCACTGCAGTTCATAAAAGTCAACTTGATGCTTGAACAGGATCGGTCTTTGCTGGCAGATAAAGTGAAAATCACCAGCCCACTAGTCACCAGATCACAAATTCAGGGAGAGCTCGTGGTCCAAAAAATGAGGTCTACCGCAAATCTCAGTTCAAAGGTGAAGAAAATACGCATACAAAAACAATTTTTGACACACGCATCGTCAGTCAAGTTTCTTCCCCTGAAGAATGATATGCAACCGTTGCCCACAGAACAAGTGTAGCAATTTTTTATACCACGATGGGCTGTATGGGGCCGATGTCATGGTCCTGCTGGTTGTACAGATTCTACTTTAAGCATTATGTCAGAGCATATGCACCTTTTCTTAGGAACATTGTGCTCTCACTAAAATGCGCAAACGATCGACCAATGGATGGGTAAATTGTAGTAATATGTTTATATAGGCAAACTCGAGAACTCGACTATTTATGTTCGTACTCCATTGTTGTACCGCACTTTTTCCACGCAGTAACATACACTTGTGCCTTCCTCATCACCAAAATCGACAGAATAACATCAGATTTTAACACTTATACCTTGCTGCCGTATAAACATGATTTGTTTGAAAGTTTTATGTTGAAAACAGAATTAAATTTGGTGCAGAGGGAGTTATTTCTAGCCTACCACAATCAATACGAGGTGTTTACACGTCCAGCTACTCATTTACACAAGGATGAACGATAACTCCAAAGGAAGATAAACGAGAGCAAAAACAAATCCGAAGCACCTCTCCAGATGCCCTAATTTGCTTTCAGAAACGATCCAGCATACTGGACCCTCTTGGTAAGCCACTCAGTAACCGTCCTCCTAAGGATTCCGCTAATGACCTAGCATAATTTTCCTCCTCCGTTGTTGTATGTAGTGCTAAACTTATAAGTTTGCCAATGACCCAGATTGATGTGACTGACAAATCCATTGGTCCCGCCAGACTTCTCGAAGGAAACCGTCAAACAGGAACCGTCCACGTCGGACATATTTTTGCTGAGCACTGACGGTACCTGAAAAACTGTTCTGGTATTGCCGGCCGTTTCCTTAGATAAACATGTTTGGCACAATCCTGAATGGTTACTCTCCCGCAACATTTTACTGCAATTGTAAATGCCTTCTTTTAAGGGCTGCAACAGATAATCCATAAAATATCACAGGACCATTTCCATGTACATAATCATCTCCAAAACGATGGAAAGCCTCGTAGCTGTGGTACCAACAATCTTTATCAGATGGCTTCAGAAGGGTTTACTCCTAAACTCTCGAACTGCTGAAGGTAGGTGAGTATTTCTTCTAGTGTTTGCGTCAACACAGATGCTATGCATCCCGAATTTTCAAGAAATCTCCATGGGACTCCATCCGGAAGCTCGTAGCACTAGAAATTACACTGGACTGGTTACAGTAGCTGATGCGCACATTTATAAGTACCCAGTACAAAGCAACGCGGTAAAAGTGACTAAGGGGCTCGGGCCAAAAATGCTTGCCCTTTCTGTCGGAATTCAAACCAAAGCCAGCGGCATATAATAGTTTAGGCGGACGATGTTAAAATGTGTCATCTCTCTAAAAAAGCGCTGCAAAAGTTTTGCGATCTTAAAGACCATTAAAGCGTTCCGTTGCAGGCTGTTTACTTGTAAGCTCCTATTCACTTCCTGTGGATGCGAACACATCCGGAAACGATACAGTGGCCCTAAAACTTGTACGCTCTCCGGAACAGGATCGTCACTTGTGACAGCAATACGTCTTGAGATGAACATGAAACTGGATGTGAGCCTGGCAAGAAACAGCGGGACTAGGAATAAGAGATCGTTTAATAAAACTCTGGTTCTTTGGACGGACTCCTGAGGGACACAGACATTTTTAAGCATTTCACACACGTTACATCAGAGAAAAGTCTCAGAAAGATGATTTCAAATGGTCTGATACAAAGAAAGGACACAAAATACGTAAGGGACCTGTGACTAAAGACCTACGCACAGAAGCTCGATCACCTGAATTTGCTTGGTGTCAAGTATAATAGGCTCTGTGGTGGCCTAATGATAAGCCAGAAGTACTGCAAAACGCTCATCACCCATGCAGATATCCGTTCCCTCTACGCCCACACACCGATTTAGCGATCAAATTTTGGGGGTAGAACCTAAAGAGGGTCGCTTACTAAGCCACGAAATAGCTTTTTTATCTTGAAGTAAAAGACCTGGAACTTGCTACCTGCCAGCGATGTGACGATCGACAGCACTTGATCATTCGAAAGCGTACTTGACCTCCAATTCCCATACCGTCATCAAGAGCAATACATTGGTGATACATGCTGGCGTTCAGCTGTCACAAAAACATGGGGAAGAGGGTCTTAGTTAATAAACAAAGGGGGAAATGGTAGAGGCTTGGTGACAGGTAAGGCAAAGGAGGGTACGGAATGGTCCTTAAACAAAGGCTCTGAATAAGACGCCTATCCCTTAAGATAGAACTGAAATAAACACAGCTGAGTGTCATGTCAAATTAGAGCGTCAGGAGCGGGAGTGATCCACCATACTTTGCAGACCCCATCAGGCACAGATTCATCTCAGAACGGCGGTAAAACTCTAGGTACCTAATTCGGCTAGAAAATGACAGCACGTGTGACACTGCAAGTAGTTGAGTGCAAAGTCAGCCAGGGTCCTCAGCACTTTGCGAGCTGGTTCCTGGCAGAAGTCTCAATGATCCCAATGCCCTCAGTTAGACTGTTGCGGTGTGGATGATAAACAACGCTCTTATTGTGTAACCAATGATTACACACACGCAACATATGCCTTAACTGCCTCAGCCCGGCAGGTTTAATCTGCTGCCCTAACGATGCGGATTTGTTACCAAGCCCTTGCTTACGCACCGCTTTGTTTTGGACTTGTGTATCAAGTCGCATTTGTGCTAGCTCTTGTTTTATTCAACGAAGATACGATTACTCTAAAGTTTAAAGACGTGCAAAGTACCCATTTAGAACGAACCAAGTTTTCGACGATAAGTTAAGAAAGTTTTTAATGCTGCCATGTATACATGGCAGCATTAAAAACTCATTACATTAGGAAACATTCGTTTCTTGTGACATGATTACGCACGCTGGCAAACACTGTTGGCGCTTTGGTTACTCACTCATTAACTCCATTGTTTACAATACAATCAAAATTTATATGACTGCCAGTATACGTCAAACGATCAAAAACTAAAGTCGTTTTTGATGTTCCAGCGAAAAAAGGGCAACGGGGTACCTTGAAGTGTAGAGTGTAGAGGTGTAGAGTGCACACAAAATCATGGGGCCATCTCCGGTATTCTTCTAATGTGCTTTTCGCGAACGAAAAGTCGTGGAACAACAAGATTGTTGTCCCAGAGACCAAGCCTCTCTCTTAAAACTTGATTTTGATATCTTACTTCACGATGGCCTAGAGTGTGCAACTCAAGATAACACTGATACGAAGACAAAAAGGGAGAAGGAAGGAACTGCTCTGATAAACTGAACATTGTGAGATGCTTTCAGGCACCCTCACCCGACTGGAGCTATGAGAATACAGGACAGAAAGAATGTTTACGGATGTCGGTGGTAAACAGTATATAGCAGAACTAACATATCCACAGAGTCGAAGAACTATTCAAAGTAGAGTTGGTGAGCGGTACGTTTGGCGCTGCCAAAGCGCCTAGCCTAAAGAAAAGTTGTGAGCACTGCGGCCGTGCCGAAAATAGGTGTCTCAATATAAACGAAGCATATGGATCTAGGGTCACAGGCGTAATTAAACTTCCTCCAGCTATCTAGACCTTGGTCTTTAATGTATATGAGGTTCCCGGTATTGTCTTCCGTTAAGTCACAAAAAGCCATGTTTTACGGATTAGCGATGATATCACCCGACCGTCTTTAACCGCTCTGAGTACTTCCGCCTCTTACAATTCTTGGTACCATTACGTCTTTCTGTCTGAACGCAGGATACCTCTGGGATATCGTCTAGGCAATCGTCTAAAAATAATTATATCCTGGACTTAAGAGCACAGATTACTCGCATCAGTGAGTGATGGTAACCGTTTCGATGTATAGTGGCTTCCTCCGTGTGTGCTCCGGAACATAACAAATAGAGTTTTAAGCTTCATATATAGCTGTGATTATCTCATCCCAGCTACATCCTTGTCATCATCGATATCAAGACATCAGTGTTTTACACTGATGCTTTTCTTTCATAAAACCACGATTTGAAGGAATAAAATGTATGCGGACTTGGTACTACCTTACTACAATCATTCAAAGGTGTCTTTACAGTCAGATAATCATTCGGGCAGTCTGGATAGAAACTGGTAAGAAGAACGCCATTGACATCAATTAACAGCCACATCTTGCAGCGTCTCCAACCAGGCTCAGTGAGAATCACGTGGCTTACATCCTGGAAGTCGACATTACCAACACTATCCAAGAGTCTCGTAATCTTCCCCATACCCCTCAATCAGGTCAAGGGTTAGCTACCACATTGCTTCCGCCATTCTGAATGAGGCACAAAAAATAGCACTCTTATCGGCAAACGACTGCTTGGCATGCATAACACACAAACTATTCAACACAGCTACTAGTGTTAGAAACATTCTGCATTGAAATTCCCCGATACATAGCCAAAAAACTCACTTTCCAAATGCCTCGGAGGAGGCTGTCTATAATGCGCCCTATAGTAAATCTCGGTCCGTTTCCAAAAGATTGCGACCAGTAAGTCTTTTTTTGCTTCTAAGGAGTAGATCGGTTCTGAGTTTTATTGATGAATTTTGCCGGAAACGTGCAATGGACTGGGGTATAATCCTAACCAACCTCTGTATTTTACCACGACCGGCGGTCAAAGACTGAACTACGCCATCAATATCTGGTCATAATTTGGTCAGTTTGAACCAGACATGGTAGAATGGAAGGTGATCTCTTGTCGGTAGAACGTTTCTTTAAAACAATCGTAGCAGTAATTTGTCGCATAAGTTGATACGACAAAGAAAGCTCATGGTGTTAGACTAACGCGAGTTGCTTTCCAAATTGGACGTCAGGAAGCACAGAGGCAGTTGTTTGCAAGAGTCTATCTCAGCGACAATAAACCGGCTTGCGAACTTGCGCCTTTACCAACAGTGACAGTGTCCTCTATAATACCAGCAAGATCAACCAGAGCCTGCATTGTGTAGTGCCTATACAAAGAGAGTGATATGGCTTCAGCAGCTGCATTTGAGGTAGATGCAACTTAATTGAGTAACTAAAGTACGCACCAGAACAACTTGTAAGCCGGTCTGCCTAAAAGGCTTTTCACAAAAAGCCATAAAGTAAACTAAGGAACAAGATGTGAACAGCTTCCACGGAGCGGTATATGTGAACAAAATCATGCAGTCTGTCATTTTCCAAGGAGCTTGACTGAAGTGCTCAATGACGGAAGAGGGAAAAAGAGCGGATTTCTATCCCGAATAAAGGAGTATAAATGTCCTTAGAACATTCATATGTTTAATATGGTGACACAGATTAGATCATTGTGCAATTGTGCGATTTAAATATGTTTTAGACGTAATAAGCATAGTTGTGTGTGAGCATAAATAAGCCCGGATCTTCCTGGTCTTAAAAGCACAATTAGGGTTTTCAAATGAAGACTTTAGTCAATGTCCCAACCACAAAGCAGAGGTGGTTGCCATGAGACTACTGGAGTAGCGCATTTCAAGAAACAGTGTGCTACGTTTGTTAAAACCTGTGAATCAAACGTTTATTAGACCGTTGATGCCGAAACGCTATCCTGTAAACAGTATGACAGAATAGCGTTCATGGAAGTCTGAAACACTTGTACGAAATACAGGGTAGACAGGCCAGCGCAAACGAATGTGTTGGTATTGCTGCATTTTCATAGAACCAACAAACTTATGTGAACAACAAAAACCTCAGAAGGACAACAAATCTCCTGAGGTTGCCGAAATAACACAAATGGGTACCGTATAGGGTCAAGCATTAATATTCCTAGGTTCGTCTTGGTAAAGCGATGACGTATAACAGGAGCGGGTGGCTTCGTTTTACATATTGTGTAGTCTGCCATTTGTGATGCTAGTACGATATGACCTAATGATTAAGAATTGCACGGCAGCAAAGGTGGGAGATTTCTTCGAATCTCTCGACGTTCACTATTGCGCTGGCGAAAGAATTCCGTGCCGATGTTAATGAATACATTCGTACGATCATTGGAGAGCACTGGTATATTTCCAAAACACTAAGAGTGGACATTATGAACTGGGCGAAATTCAACAATTAGCTTAGCCACCTGGCGCGTTCATTGGTTGCGAGAAGGGCCGTTCATCGACGAATTCTTCAGCCCAGATACGTACACGGTAGAGTGCCGATGCCCACGTATACAAGACGCCATTCGCTCGACAAATCGCAACCATCGATTCACCCTATCCATACACAAAAACACCACACCAGGAGATAGCGATATAATCTGGAGAGTCACAGGCTTCCAACAATTCTGGTGGTTTTTCACCTCTCCCGACTGTAGCAAGCATATGGAATAACTTGATAGGGTAGAGGTGTCCATATTTGGAAGATTCAAACTTGCAATGGACAGACACAATTTTACTATTCCACAATTTGGAAGAGAGAGCCGAAGTCCGAAGACCAGATACAAAACAGTTCTCTTCCCCACGGTGTGGCATGTGCTTCACACCTGCAAATTATATAATGCTGCTCCAAGAGTGCGTGAGCTCGAACCCCAAGGTCATGCTTGCTGAGGAACCGATTGAAGTGGCAGGCAAATTTTTCTACCTGAGCAACCGTATAAGTCATTGGTCCCGCAAAGGTGACATTTTAACCCGGATTGTAGAGGCCAGAAAAACTTTCGTCAACCCGCTTCACCTGTGGTGTAGGCGTGACGTTACCTTATCCGTCAGGGGTCATGTTAACAAGGCCATGGGACCCCGAGTAGGGACACATCAAAGGTTAGAAATACTATCAGATATAAGGCAATTGTGCCCTTAATGGCGCTTCTGCATCCAGCCTATTGCTTTCAATGGGCAGTTCCCTTCCTAATTCCACGGTTAAAAGCCCGCTGACAAACCTGTATTTACGCATCACTTATATCAGCTACCACCCCCAACGCGCGGCTACCTACCCGCCTCCCCAAATCATCGGTGATCCAACCACTGTATGGCAAGCGCGCCGTTCGTACAGATGATGATGATGACGAGCCCGGATGGAGCACTTAAGGTGCATTAAATCGCCTACCAAATCATTTCAGTTTCAAGATAAAAAGGGAATATTCTGTCCCTTCATGCTTACTTTTTGAACTGCTCTTTTGCCAATACGGCTTCAGCCAAAGCTTGCTTTCTCTGCTCGAAATCACTGCGCTTAACTATCTCACCACTGCCTCGATATCCAAGTTCAACTAATTGTCGCGCCAATTCCTCATCCTGGAACACTTTCCTCAAAATATGATCAGAATACCTCAAGATAAAACAAATCAGTTGCTGTTATCTGTGAATCCAGAAAATCTTCGTAAGAGCTGAACTGGGTAACTGCAGAATCCAACCCAACCGGAAGGCCCTCATCCATATTGGCGGGTTTGGTTGCTGTGGTCTCCGTGCACTTAGTGATTTAGTAAAATGCGGTCTGTTCAGTTTCACGGATTCACGGACTGATACACAAGATCGAGACTTTCGCCCAAGTTTCCCGGGTCGGTTTTGCTCTTGTCGTTCAGCAGCTTTCGTTCACTTGAAACGCACAAGTGCAAAAAGGGTGTAGCACTGCTTTTTAAGTTCTCAACGCGGGGCAGTATATTTGCCAGCGCGAGGACTCGCGTAAATAAGTGTCTAATAGTGTTTTGAACTGAGTTCTAGAGGGAGCGTGGACAACCGTCTCAGGAAGGTTATTCCACGCAGCAACTACCCGAAATGAGAAAAAAGTTTGCCTAATGAAGGTGTGCGCTCTGAGCTTAAAAATCTTCTTACCGTGTCCCCGCCGTGTGTTTGCTGGGTCAACGGTGAAAAACCTGTTGGCCAAGCCTTGTTCAAACAGGGCGTAAGTAAGGATTAAGTCCCCTCGGAGGCGACGGTACTCCAAGGGAAAGAGGTCGAGTACCGCGAGACGCGTTTCGTGGTCCATGGACTTGAGACCGGCAACCATTTTCGTAGCAGCTCGCTGGACACGCTCAATGAGGATTACGTCTTTCGTGCGTCCTGAGTAGACAACCGGGTTGGCATATTCAAGGAGCGGTCTGACATAGGCCCCATAGAGTATTTGGAAGTCCGTGCGAGTAATACGAGAGAAGGTACGCCGAATCATCCGTAGAACAGCGAATGCCTTCTGAGCCGATTTCTCAAGGTGCAGTGAGAAGGACAGGTTTGGAGAGAGCCAGATACCCAAATCTTTTTTGGCATCTATCCTCGTGATGTCTTCTGGTCCTTTCTCACCATGCATGACAAAGGAGTTCGCTGAGTCTCCTCCAAATGACATATGGACGCACTTTTCGTCATTCAGAGGAAGGTGCCAGTCCAGCGACCACTGCTTTGCGGCGTCTACATCAATTTGGAGGGCACTGGCATTGGAACTCCACGATTTCAAGTCGTCCGCAAAAAGTAGACATGGACTTGAAATAACATCTGGAAGGTCATTGACGTATATCAGAAACGGCAAAGGTCCCAAAACGGAGCCCTGAGGAACTCCAATGGAGACCGGCGCCGCAGAAGAGTAGGTCGAGCCTACTTTCACTCGGAATGATCTGTCTGATAGGAATGCCTTGATCCAGTGTAGGATTTTCCCTTGAATCCCGTAAGACTCGAGTTTGTGGAGCAGAGGGACGTGTGGGACTCGATCAAATGCTTTTGAAAAGTCGAAAAATATGGCATCCGATATGAGTCCCTCGTCCTTGGCTTGGGTTAAGCTGTCCATAAATACGAGCATGTTTGTCACGCAGGAACGGTTTGGGAGAAATCCGTGTTGAGTTTGAGAAATCAAGTTGTTGGAAGTAAGGTGATCTAGAATGGCTCGCTTCAGAATGCGTCCCGTCACCTTGCATGGCACTCTAGTGAGGCTTATAGGCCTGTAGCTGCCAGGCGATAGTCGGTCACCTGTTTTGTAGATTGGCGTGACAATCGCTTGCTTCCAAACAGAGGGAAGGTGGCCTTCGTCAAGCGACTGACGAAACAGCAGGTGGAAATGGGTTGCCAGTGTGTACGATGTTTCCTTCAGGATCCTTGGGTGGACTTCGTCGGGCCCCAACGCGCAGAATGGGTTGATCTTGTGCAGGGGTTGACGAGTGTCCTCCACCGTGAATACCAAGTCGGTTAGAGGCCGTTCGTAGGTACGCCTTGACAACGTTGGATGTGACGAGGACGCTGGGACTGAATACAGACCTGCATAGTGATCTCTGTAGAACTCAGATACCACTATTGGGTCAGTCGTGGGTTCCCCGTTCCTGTCCCTCAAGGAGAACGTGGATGGCTTGTTTCTTCGGCGATGTCTCGTGTGTTTGAACAGCACATTTCTGTTCTTCCGGGCGAGGTCCAGAATGGTGGCTTGTTTTCGTATGTTCCATTGGCGGATTTCCGATTTACAGCAGTTCCGCATTTTACGAAATGCCAGCTCATCTTCTCTGTCACCTGTAGTCAACTTTTTGAAAAATAGTTGTGACCTCTTTTCCAGAAGACGCCGGATCCTTTTGGGTAGTTTACAGCTCATCCGACTGCTATAACGACGACAAATTTCTAATGGCAACTATTCCCGAGACTCAGGATGCTGAGTGACGTCCTTGTCGTTAGACGAGGACGAGGCCACGCTTTACGATACTGAAAGCAGAAAACGGAAGTTCTTAGGGTTAACAAATTTGGTTACGCGACTTTGCGATGATAGGGGGAGTGGGATGCAATGAACAAAGCAATAGACCTTCGGGAGCGTGGCGAAATTCATGCATATTTTGTGCTCTCTATCTAGATTCATCGGCCACAAAAAGATAAGTTTGCTTTACCCACGGTTGTAGATGAGAAAAGCTCGTTTTTATGAGGCCAACATTTTCAAGCAGGAAACTGTGTGTCAGATCCTACTAATATCCCTTCGCTTTGTCCTTTCAGATGCACTCGGCGGACATGTCCGCAAGCGGTTAGAAAGAGCTCTGCAGAGAGCTCCATTGGCGACACACACGTTTAGGACAAGCTATGACACCATCAATGGGTCCACTTTTAAGTAGGACCTTGATGTGGACCACATTTACCTTATTAAATCTTTTGGTACACGCCATGTTGGATATATGTTCTAAGGAGTGTTCGTCAACTTATGTGCAACTGGCGCAGACTCCGGGCTAAGATTATTTTGTTTGCTGTATTTCCAGGTACTTCTTGAGAGTGCTATCACACCAACAAGAGTGAGTGCTGATAGTGTGTTGGAGTATCACCCACTTTGATGAAAGACCTGTCTTTGGGAATTAATTTTACCTCAAAGGATGGTGCAACAGCATGCAGGATGCGTTGAGCTAAGCTACTCGTACATTTCGAAACTCCCCTGGTGAAAAGCTAAATACTGATATATTTCGCACCAGTGCGCACCATGCTCTATCTTGACCTTTATCTCTAATTCTTACCTGGTACCATAAACCTGGTTTTCTCTTCGCCGAATATTCTTCCTAGAACATCCCACCGAATAAAGAACGCTCAAGGACTACGTTATATCGGTCGTCACTGCCATTGGCGATTTTGCCCATGGAAGCTTACGCTCACCCTGGTAAAATGATGAAAGCTTTGACTGATAACTGCTCCTGTCTCTGGTGCCATTGCTTGTGTGGTCGGTCTCACGGGCCATGCGTGCCAGTTCATTTTTCAACTTACTGCAGTGCCGGGCACCATAGAGGCTCCATTCGATGTAAGACGTTCCGCTGAGAGAAAGTTGGTCTCGTGCTACGCTTTCCGCTCGCCCTGCTATTACTACTGGTCACAAATAACAGTTAGCCTTTTGGTAGGGAATAAAGGGACTCCTAAAGGAACTCTCAGCACAGAACTATGAAGGTCCCCCATAGACACATCGAAAACATCTACTTGGAAAGTGCGCTGCCGTTCAGCTTTAGAATTTGAGGAGGATATTGGTCCGTAGGTTAGCCTCCCTCTATAACAATTAGTACTGCTTTTCAAGTGGCAATAAAAATTTTCGTGAATGCACGGGTATTGTTCCGCTGAACGTGTTGATAAAAAGATCCAAACACCCGAGACAATGCTACCGCTTTAAGGTTTCATCGTAGTTTGGCACGTTAAGTTTAGCTAAGTAGCTACCGAACAAGTCGGTGGTTTTCTTGGGCTCTAAAATGGACTTCTGTTTTCCAGCCAGAATAGATGGCCAACGACAATCTTCTGACCTCAGTGAAAAAACCTGCATCCTTCTAACCACACTTCATTCCTGCTGTGGTAGGACACGGAAGGATTGTAGAGTTGGTGTCTAATGAGTTTTTGATTCTGTACACATAAAGCGGCCCTGGGAAATATGCACTTTTTGAAGAAAGACGATGTACTTGCGAGTGAAATACTAGTTTTGGGGCAAAAATGTTGGAGTATAGAGCTGCGTTTGAAATGTAGGAGCAGGAAAATTCTGTCAATAGATGCACGCAGTTTTTGCGGGACAGCATTCATGAACTCCGTTGGTGGGGTCGTCGCCCCATTTTGTTAAAATCTGTAAATATACAGACCAGCGACCAAACCTTTGAAATTACCGTCTAGTAAGTTTGATCACGTAGCGGTAGACAAGGACAATCCCATAGGCCCGAAGTGAGACCGAGGCAATGTTCGCTCCTCCACAAGGTGAAATTACTTAATAATAATGATAATTATTATTATTATTATTATGTTTATTCCCAAATTTTGGGTGACATACCGTCTGGCATGATCATACGTTTACAGTCAGAATGAAACATGACTGGGGGGTTTGCGGGTAGTGCGGATTGCGCGAAAAGAGGACAATGTCATAAACAGTGGGAAATATCCGATGCTCCTTGCACCAAAATCGTTCTTACAGAGTTGGAATGGATGATACGGTTCACAGGAATACCCTAACGGTTGTTGCATACATGGGACTCAACAAACCGCTTCAACGACGTTCCTCGACGAAATTACTGATTACCACACGGTTTAGAAATTCTGATGTATTTGGTGTAGCTAATGCCGGCTGCGTACAATGCCGCGTAAAGCGTAACTTGAACGGAAGTGCTCAGGTTCTTGGCAAACAAATCACCAAGAGAAGCACACCTAAACTGCTCGTTTATTCACGTAATTCCTGAAGATCGTTAGCTCAGCTAGAAAGAAAGGCAACAGGAGGGAACTGCATTAGGACATTCTCAAACTCCTGGATTTGTCGGGATAACACAGATGGTCACTGTATGGGATCAGATGTCAATACTCTTAGGTTAGTCAGGGCGAAACTATAATGTATTGTGTGGACCCATGACTGGTTTCTACAGGTGGTATAGTGGGTACTTGCGTGACTCTGGGAAGTTATAACTTACTGCCTAAGGATTACACGGTAGCGAAGGTAGAAGATTCCGCTGGGTTCATCAAAGTACATTCTCGCACTGGAGCAAGATTTCCGTGCTGAAGGTAATGAATAAATTAGGGAACACCGCCAGATTTCTCACGCACCAAAGATGAACACTATGGACAAATGAAATGTAAACTCCAGGCGTCAACAATACCTATCTGTTTTTTGTTAAAATATTTTCATTTGCATATGCTGGTTACCAGGTTCCTTGTATTTTACATCCCGTGGTTAACAAAGGCGAATTTCGACATCATCACACAAAACTAGATCCCATTCACAAATGACGGTGGCAGTCATGTCCCTGGAATGATCCTAAATGAAAATTCGTCAAACTCCACCTCTTGCTATGAAAGGCAAAAATAAGAGAAATATTTTCCAATAAAGTTTCGGGAATAAATCAATTGGGACAATTGGGACGTTAGGAGAAAACTCCAGGCGTATTGTTTTTTTCAGCTTACCGCAGAGCCAAAAGAAATTGCGGATACTTCCTACAACTGTCGCCACAGGAACAGGTGTGTTCGAGAGGCTAGACCGATGGTCGGTACACAGAAAAGCTGAATCAGCCAAATGCCACACCCACGAAGGCGCGTTTTTCCTCGTGCTAATCAACATCACTCTTCGCTTACGTGTCTGCTCTCATAATTAACCATTTCCCCCCGCACAATGCTGCAGGGCAAGAGTGAGAAGAAAATAAATGAAAAACGTAATGAAGTAGAGGGGGTCAAGGCAGGGGAAGAAGAAGCAAACCGAACAATTGTGAACGAAGAAGGAACATAAAGGAAGCTTAAAAACCTTATTTCCTCCAATAACCTAGCCTACTGCGCTCTGTTCGTTCACGTTTTTGAAGGGATTGATAAACAACCAGCAGTATAACTGGACGAAGTTTTGCTTTTCACACAAAAGCTCCATCGGGCCGAGTGAGCAGACCACCAATCTGTCCGGGTTCCAAGGCAGTCGGAGGACATTTCAGTGGGACCCCTTCGGATTACCACACTGCATCATTGTTGAATGCCAGTAGGAGTGTCTTATCGGTTATTCTGGTTGACTAAATATTGTTGTTGACGGATTGGGGGAGATTAAAATTATTTTGGATCGAGTTTAATTCCTTAAGCTTCGACATCAGGGTGTTTCATTTGATGATTTACCTTGGGTGCCGTCGGTAGAAATCGGTCGTTTCTGTGGGCTTGTAAATGCTACTACAATTCAGTTAAAGACAGGGTGAGGTGTTTGAGATTAGTTGTCTCGAAACCTTAACTGCGTGTTCCAACATGGCCGAGTTTTTCAGTAACGCTTGATATCCATCGGCGTTCCTCGGCAGCCCGCCTATTTTCCTCGTGTGCTCACCGGTTCTGACGTGAGGTTTTTTTGGCCGTCTGTGTCCTATATAGATCTTAGTGAAGTCGTTAAACTTAATTCAGTAGACACAATCCCTGGTTCTGATCACCGGGAGGCGATCCCTCAGTTGCAACACCGCAGAGGTTAGAGTGCTTCCCTTCTGAAAAGCTACACTTATGTTAGCTGTGTTTAGAATACCTTCGAATGACCTTCGATGCTCCTGGTTTATATGGAATAACGGTACTCCCAATCCATTCCCCGTTGGGTTTCACACCGGTACCACTACCCTTCGGAACTGTGTTAGAGAAAGATTTGAATTTTACAATAAGCCAAATAGTGATAGGGACAGGAGAAATAATCCCTAGCTTCGTATCTTTGCTTCAAATACTTCCGCCAACAGAGATGGAGCAGTTACATGTACAGCTGGCCCCAGTCCCTAAGTTTCAGCAGCTTTGAGCTCCGAGCATTGCACAAACAGAGTGAAGAGCGTTAAACACCTTTGAGCAGTCGAGCAAAATAGTGATTACAAAGGCGGACAAAAGTAAAGCCACTGTTGTCGAGACCAAGAAGGATTATCTACAGAAGGTCAACAAGCACCTAGCTGAGGTTGCTTACCCGCAGGTCGGTGGTGGGAGTAATACATCTATAATGGATCGCAATAAGGTAGATACTTGCGGTCGATGATGAAACACTTAGGACAAAGTAATCGGCATCGATTGTACCCCAAAAGTGCAATCCAACCACGGCTTTGAGGCCTACCAAAAATCAAATGACCATATGCCCCGATACGACCGATAGTAGACAGAATAGGTTCCACAGCGCATGAGCTAGCCAGATTCCTGGCAGGTATCTTAAAAATCACACCGGGGAATCTTGTACTTGCATTTTAATTTGGCAACAACGGAACCGGTGTCATCGTGAAACCAGAGGACATCCTTGTAAGTCTCGATGTCGGTTCGTTATATACAAATATGTCAAAAGCGAACTCCTTAGAAGTGGCCAAGCGACTGTTACTTGCAGCAACCAAACCCTCAGGACAAACACAGCTTACAGTAGATGAAACAGTGGAAGGGTTAAAAACACGCTTGAATCTCACCCACTTTGTTCTCGACTCCGTAATCTATACCCAGGAACAAGGTCTAGCAATGGCGTCTCCAACATCTCCGGTTTTGGCAAATATTTTTAAGGAAATTTCTGGAGCACAGCTTTAGCCGGATTCCCGTAGCCACCTAAGATATCCTGGCGCTTGGTAGATGACACTTTCATGATAAGGAAGCGGGCCAAGGTCGGTGAGTTTGAGAACTATATGAATGGTCTGAATCTACACAATAAATTTAATATTGAGGTAGAGTCAACTTCGGGTACACTGGTCTTCTTAAACTCCATGACACAGTTTTATCCGTCCAATCAGGCCTATTCTGACCTTGAGGTTCTAGAGGTCTTTCAACACTTTACTTATTAGTCGCTTCCGGTCAGTCTCCTGTGCGTCTTATTGGTTGCGCTGGCGCTTTGTGCAACTTGTGTGTTCAAATATATAGTTATATTGCACGGTCTGAGGTTTTCTCTGGCAGACAGATATTCGGCGCCTGCCGTCTGCTCTTGAAATCTGCCCTATTTTGAAGGGACCGCTACCAATGCATCCTCAATTTATGCCCCTTCCTTGAAACTGGCTGATGACCTTCGGCAGTTAACTAAGAACGAATTTAACAGCCTACATTATATGACTTCTGAAAAAAAGCACAACATGCAAAATAACTAACAATTTTCATGCCACGGTATGCAGTCAGGTAGAAAACATAGTTATGTATTATAAATACCCACTTTAAACCACTTCAGGCCTCCCCGGAAAAAAATGTAGCCAATAGAATGTTATTGATCAACACTCATGTGCCTATCAGTCGAAAGGTGGTTGTCTCGGTTGCATTTTGAGTAAATTATTTGAACTGGCTGGTGGCTTTCGTGCAGTAGAACCTGGTGGTACTGGAGTTGGAGCTCACCTGAGAGGGATCACCAACTATGCACTGTAGTGGTTCAACGACAGAGGAGTATCGGAATAGCTTTTGGAAAACAGAGCAAGCCCCGTGCTATCAGTTTATTCGTCAAGACGGGCCATAGAGCCTTACCATTGTCCGGAGAGTTCACGAGGCTGACGCGATGTTCGTCCCAAAAATACCAGCACGCAGTCGGATGAGCCGCAAGCTACCTAGAAGGATTCGGCGTCTTCTGGAAAAGAGGTCTCAAATATTTTTCGAAAAGTTGACTACAGGAGACAGCAGATGAGCTGGTATTTTGTGAAACGCGGGACCGCTGTAAATTAAACTCACCAATGGAACATACGAAAACAAGTCACCATGCTAGACCTCGCTCAGAAAAACAGAAATATGCTGTTTAAATGCATGAGACATCGCCGCAGAAATAAGCCGACCGCGTTCTCCTTGAGGGACAGGAACGGAGAATCCACGAGTGACCCAATAGTGGTAGCTGAGGTCTACAGAGGACACTACACAGGTCCATATTCAGGCCCGTCCAATCTTGTCAAGGCGTAACTACGAACGGTCTCTAACTGACTTGGTCTTCACGGACATTCATCAACTCTTTCACAAGACCAATCCGTTATGCGCGCCGGGGCCAGAGGAGGTCCACCCAAGGATCCTGAAGGAGACGTCGTTCACACTGGCAAAACATTTTACCTGATGTTTCGTCAGTCCCTTGACGAAGGTCCTCTTCCATCTGCTTGGAAGGAAGCGATTGTCATACCAATCTAAAACACTGGTGACCGACAATCGCCCGACAACTATAGGCCTTTTAGCCTCACTAGGGTGCCGCGCAAGGTGATGGAACGCGTTCTGAAGCAAGCCATCCTAGACCACCTTACTTTCAACAACTTGAAATCTCCAGTTCAACACGGATTTCTTCCAAACCGTTCTACTTTTTGCCGACGACTTAAAATCCTGTAGTTCCAATGCCAGTGCCCTCCAGATGGATGTAGACGATGCAAAGCAGTAGTAGTTGGACTGGCACCTTCCTTTGAATGACGAAAAGTGCGTCCATATATCATTCGAAGAAGACTCAGCGAACACCTTTGTCGGGCGTGGTGAGAATGGACCAGAAGACATCGCGAGGATAGATGTCAAAAAGGATTTAGGTATCTGGCTCTCTTCAAACATGTGCTTCTCACTGCGCCATGAAAAATCGGCCTAAAGGTCATTCGCCACCTTACGGATGATTCGGCTCACCTTCTCCCGTATTACTCACAAGGACATCCAAATACCCTATGGGGCCTACGTCAGACCGCTTCTTGAATATGCCAACCAAGTTGTCTACTCAGGACGCACGAAGGACGTAACCATCATTGAGCATGTCCAGCGGACTGCTACGAAAATGGTTCCCGGCCGTAAATCCGTGGACTATGTAACGCGTCTCGAGGTGCTTGACCTCTTTCCCTTCGAGGAGAACTTGGTGCTAGCTTACTGCAATCATTCCGAGGTGCTTACACCTCCAGATACTCATTCAGGTAATCTGGATAGAAACTAACAACAAGAATGCTATTCACATCGATTGGCGGCCATATCTTGCAGCGTCTCCAACCAGGCGCAATGGAGATCTCGCGATCCTTATCCTGGAAGGCGAGCAGCACCGAGGGCACCCAAACGTTTCGAAATCTCTTTCATCCCCTCTGCCAGGTCAAAGGTTGACCATTTCTCTGCTTCCGCCACTCCAAACTGGGCACGGAAAACAGCATTCTCTTAGGCAAACTAAGGTACAGCATACGTGATACATGGTCTAACCAACGCAGCTTCTGGTGCTTGACACATTCTTCAAGGAATTCCCTGTTGCACAACCGAAAAATCGCTTTCCAGTTGCCTCCTTACAGATTCGCCGATGATTCTGAGACAACTATTGTCAAACACCTGAAGACGTCTCAGTTCCGCTGCTCGAACAGACCAAGTCTCACAGTCATACAACAAAACAGACCAACTGTAGCATGATACATACGATGCCACAGGTGTCTCAAATTAGAAAACACAACCCGGACCTTGCATATCCGTGCACTCAATTCATCTAGCACACTATAACCAGAACTAATACAACTTCTAAGATACGTAAAACGCTCCACAACTTCCAGTGCCTCTCCCTGGATTGTAAGTGGCGTATTTAGTGACTGCATGTCCAGGAGCATGACCTTACACTTTGTAGATACGAAGTGCATACCAAAGGACGGGATGACTTTGGCCAGTTCATCCAAAAACACCTGGGCCTTGTTCTGCTCTTCGAAGATGAGACGATGTCGTCTGCATATTCCAGATCGACAAGGTTTTCGACACATGCTATCTGAACACCGAAGTGGTTTTGGACATAGTGTTCATCTCATCTCATCAATCACGAAATTAAATAGGAATGGAGAGAGGGGGCAACTCTAACGGACACCGCCTGGTGTACGGAATTTTTTCTGGGAGCTCACTGTATACTCTCACGTCCGGAAGTCTCATAATACCAAGAACATATTGTGTTCACGAACTTTCGGGACATTCCTTGATGGGCAAGCGTGTTAAGGAGAACAGACCGGTCAACCGAGTCAACTCTGCTTTGGAAATCCATGAATACTGAAATCCTCGGTGGTTTGTACGTAGGCGTTGTTATAGTACCCGACGGAGTGTGAAGGTTCGGTCAACACAATCCTTACCAGGCCGGAATCCCGCTTGCTACTCTCAAGTCTGTGTCTCATGAGCCTCCATAAGGCGACGGAGCAAGTGACGCCAACAGTCCTATTACGACCCGAGTCAAGCTGATCCCCTTGTGGTTACCACACTCACTGCGAGCCCCTTATTTGAAAATGGACACTATCATCGACTCTTCCTGGTTGTCTGGGATAGATTCCTTTTCCCAAATGCAAGCAAACAGATCAGACAAGCGCTACATGAGGACTTCATTCCCGTTTTTGAACATTGCGGGCGGGAGGTCATCCGGATCAGAGGCTAGGTGGCGCTCGAGAGAACATTTGTATTCGTAAACCTCCGAGGCCGCATGTCGTTCCGCATTCACTGTCGAGGCTTCTAAGTCAACTGTGGGCTCCAGATGAGTGACAGCTGGTGGCCACGGCGATTGTTATTCGAAATATTCGGCCCACCGGCGTTCTTCTTTATTCAAGATGGTCACTTTTTTCTAATCCTTGATGATTTCGCTCACAGGTGGTTTCCGGGGACCGGTCGCACGGAACAACTGAAATAGTCATCGGGCATTCCCGGCTTCCAGAGCCTCTTCCATTTCCTTCGTTTTCGGTGTCCACCACAGTTCACGGTCGGTTCGCACGCTCACTTTCACCCGACTTCTGATAATTCGTCTCATCAATTTATGTTCGGAACCGATTGGGATTTTTCTCTCCGACTTAAGCAGTGCCACGGTTCCGTCTGTCATCCAGTGCTTTAGTGAGCCTGGTGGTGACCTGCCACAAGCAAAACTCCCAGTATGTACTCACATGCGATGGTGGTGCACTTGGAGGAGGCTGCAGAAGAAAATTCAAGTAAATTCTCCAACATCCGGATCTGCCAGTCTTTCAGTTACCAGGCAATTTTTCTGAACCGTATGCGGTCCTAAGAAACGAAGTGAGAAGTGACATCGGACGAATGCGTGGTCAGAATCCACAAATGTGTTCCAAAACGAGCAGCAGTCAGTTACTTATCCACGCCATCGGTAAGTGATGGCGGTGTGATCGGTTTGAGTTCGTGACCGGCATGCCGTTGGAGGTTGTCATGTGCCAGACGACCTCGGGTATTTCGGAAGTTAGCACTGCATAAAAGCAGCCCCGTGGTTAGCACACAGCTGAAGCAGTCGTTCACCATTGTGCGTGCGTACCGAGTGCAGTTCATGTCGACCACCTAATTGACTCTCAGATGCGCTAAGTCTGCCCAATTTTGCGTTCAGATCTCCTGCAACCACAACTGTTTATGATCTTTGGCTCGCATTGGCATTCAGGGCGTCATAAAACTTGTCTTTGATGGTGTAAGTAGACACGACAAACAGACATCGATCAACTTCCCGCTTGTGAGACTCCTTCACAGACGTTGCCAGACGAACCGCGCGGCGGCGACTACCAATATGTATCCAGTCAAGCACGGATTCTTCCGCGCGGTGGCTTAGGACGATACCAACCCCTTCACATCCTGCCTCTGAATCATCTGGATCGCCAAAGTTGCGCAGCCGGGAGCGAGTGGATAATGATGGGGCGGTTAACTCAACCACTATGCTTGCATCTTGGATTATTGTCTCGGAGACAGCACACATAAATGCCAAGCGTGTCCAGTGTGAGAGCAAAAGCAGCTTGTTGTCCTGTTTGCTTCAGAGTGAGGAAATTGAAAGCAGTCAGGTAGACTGGATGTCGAGGTTTGAATACTGATTTGGAGATGCCTGAGGATGTCGGCGCTGGATGACGCGCAGATGTTGCTTGCAAAACGGTTCCCGGACGAACGGAGTCATCAGTCCTAAGCACTGGGCCTTTGAGAAGAGAGGTATTAATGTGGTGGGCGAGGGGGAAGAAAAACTGTGCAAGAGAAAGACGAGAGGCATCAGTAGTAACCCGTTTTCGGTTACCCGCCCTTCTGTATATAGCGAGTAAGGCCTCCCGGCTGATGGCGCCACGCGAGGGCCGATGTGGCATGAGAGTATTGTTAGTTGTGTGTCATGGTTTTACGTGGGTTGGGATATTGTCAGGGCGCCCACACCTAGACAGGAGGACGATTAGGTTTCTCATCCGAAAACCTTGGCTCAAAATCCTGACCGCAAAGCAGCGGTATTTGGCGGGAAATGCAACTACATTACTATTTTTACGCAACAAGTCGCCACACGTGTTCGAACGTCCAACCTGGAGGACCAGGAGACTTTGTTCGTCAGCCCTCCAACCACTGACCAACCTAGTATGAGAGACTGTGCGATTGTCACGCGGGCACCCCCCAGTATAGCTCAATGGGTCGCCGAGGTACGCAAACCACCACACCACGGTAAGGTCCAGTCTCCACCTCATGTGGTCGGACCTTGTTGGAAGCCATAGTGTCGGACCGGTGGCCGGATGCTTATACTGTGCGCTACTTGCTTTCCATCGCTAACACGAAATTCTATCTCGACAAGCACTGTATAGCTTTAGTGGTATACCCACTCAGCAGCCACTTCTGCCTACACAATCACGCTGTCGTTAGCTGGAGAGCCGTTTGCAAAATGCACGTCACACGAATGATATAAGAGCGGACGTAGTCAGAGGTTAGATTTGGCAGGTCTTAGTGTGCCGACTTCATTAACGATCGAATATCCATAAGATCCGAATTTCGGATTGCTACACCAGCATCAACTGGCTTCATACTGATAGCCTTCATCCCATCCCTCCCGCTGATAGAGGTGCGGTGTAACGTAACGCGTCTGATGCTGACAACAGCAACTAAACTTAACAGCTAATTACATCCTAGACGGCGACAACATGCAGACTATGAAGCGAAACGTACGAGACCTTCGCCGCTCCTTTTTCCAATCCAGGCATAGAGGCAATGAATCGGAGACGAAAAGGTGCCCAAAATGTGAAAACAAAGTGAAGACAGGAGAAGGCTACTTGTTCTGCGGTGTCAGTATGGATCCTACGATTTATGAATGTCATTTCTGAATTATGCATCAGGTTGACCTGAATGGCCTACGGTGGGGATACGGAAATGTAACATGCTTCGTCCATGGAAGTGAACAAATGGCGCAGGAACCTAACACCATCTAACACCATCCCGAACACACCCTTCGTCTGCAGCGGGTAGACTGACTCAAGAATAAAAGGAATTGTTGAACCTCACCCAAACTAACTGAGAGCTGGGGCAAGCAAACATAATTATAGGATGGGAAATCAGCTGAGGAAGACTAGTCTTCAGCAGAACTCTTCACGTACAGCCGTCGACCCTGAAGGACGCACTCTATCAGTGGAGGGATATCATCCAGTAAGAAAGAAAGGTTCTGTTGGATTCCAAATGTCCTAACACTCACTTTATGAAAGAACAGGAAGCAAGACTTTATCGACGATCTGCTAATAGTAAGCGAAATACTAATGCAGATCCCACTCAACAATGGAATCCTGGTTTTATGGAGGCCAAAATCCATGGAGAACAGTGTTACAGCCGTCGACGAGCTATGCACGTCTAAGTTGTTAATTCCGCCTCGAAACTAACAGCTCTGATAATGAAGATACTTTAATGAGCTCGTGCCCGGGTCACAGTTTGTTCCGTGATATCCGAGCCGTTACAGAACTACATAATGCCCCGCCGAACTAGTTCATTCATGTTGCCGTCAGTCACAGATGGCGATGCGTCCAGAATCGTTTTTTCGTTAGTGTATTTATATTCATTTTGAAAATTGTTTGGTGCCCGGCTAAATTCCTGTAACTTTTGTTGTGCACAGGACCGTTAGCTCTGAACAGATCTAGATGAATTACTTGATCCAACAGACTTTTTTTTAACTGTCAGGACGGGATCAGCGCGCGCTTTGATTTCACGAGTCACACAGGGAAAACTTACAAACATTAGCATCATGTAGTTTTTGCTAAAACGGAAAGTGTGCCAACACCCAACATCTGTTGGACCTGAGTTGCTTGGTCTGCGGCTCCAGTTGTCAGTAGACGGTGTGCATAACAATGGGCGTTTAGTACTATTAGTTATCACTGCCGGTAGCCCCTGTGCAGGTTGTGAACCATAGTGCTTTGGACGCACTGCGGGACTGGAGTCTACTGCTACCGCTTGGAACGTTCGGAAGCTCTCCCACCTTATTGATATCACCTGTTCTAGCCAGAAAGGTATTACCGGAGCTATATCATACTTCAATACGATATCAAGATGTGTCATTCTTAATGCTAATATTACAGTTACCTTAATCCTTACTCTTCTCTCTAATGATATGGGACTTCTTCCCACTAAGTTCTTAGCCACCCATTCTCTTTGCAATCTTTCTTTCGTGGCTGTGTCACACTAAAGGCCAGCATGTATTACCACTGTACTGTTTTTTCATGATCAAAATCAGGAGCATGATCCCCCGCAAAGTCCATGACCGCGCTAAGATAGAATCCTATGAACTCCAACCAGGAGTGCGCGGGGATTTTGCAACATATGCTTTGTCTGTGACGGCTTTCATTTCGTGCATCCTCGTCCTAACCTTTCGTTCTCAAATCTGGAGCACCGGTCTGGAACCAGTAGCTGGTTTTTATTGCGCCACAAATCTCAGGGGGTTGTGCTCTGAGCTCCGGGTAACAAGCGAGATACGTCTACCTGCAACACCCAAGTTAAAGCAAGCTTGAGGCAATACGCCGCTCGTTAGTTCTGTCCTGTAAACACAGAAACTCGCACAAGCACTATCGTAATTCGGTTAGCTAATGGTCGGTTGCGGAAACCAGCCCTAGTGCAACACCCATCCTAAACAAACAGGGCTGGTTTGAGGCACGATCGACATTTACTCGGTGACCCAATAGACAACACAATACCGCATCAGGACGTCAGCAACACATGCTTGTTCTTTTACGCATCCATGATTTGATATGAATAGTGGGTGACTGGTGGTAACATCCCACCGATTGGCAACATGAGGATTTTCAAAGGAAGTTCCGGTCCTCATGCGACCATATTGAATGTCCTTTGTTCGGTTGAAGAAGCGTCCCGGATTTCTAGGGATATTTTTAGAGCCAAGAAACAGTCTCCAAGTTCGGGATATCAACTACTGAATAGCTTTCTGTGCGTGCTACTCCGTACGCCGTCGGGTAAGATCCAGCTACTATCAAGGGCTGGATAGAGCTTCCCAAGGAAATACAACCACCCGCCGTTAGGCGGGTTAGACTGTTCATTCAAAGGCTCCAACAATATTCTTCATATGTTTGATTTAAGGGCTCAAGATGAGGTATCGATTTAACCCTGGTCTGTAGTCTGACCAACAAAAAAATTGTTCAGCTGTAACACCCTTTCGGTGCCTAGCTGCCGTGCCACCCGAGAGGAGCACGAGGGCTAGGATACTGCCAGGTTGCCCAAACTTAGACAGGGGAAGTCGAGAGGCAGAGGTCGGGTTCGACCCACGGACCTCTCGGTCAGTAAATTCGCTCTCTGACCACTTGAGCCAACAGGTATCTGTCATCCTCTCGTGGATTTTCGTTCACCGGCTTCTACCTAAAAATCTCTATCCATCTCAGTTTGTCACTCCAATAGTTGCTACATGCGGCTGTCGGTGTTCATATTTTATCAAATGGAGCGGTAACATCTGTTGATACGACTTTACTTTTGCGTTCTGCCAACGGGTGCGGTGTTCCAAAAATACCCGCCATACTCCTACTGGTTCGTGCATTCAAAACCACTTAGGATGAACCCGCCTATTCCACACTGCTTTCCAACTGTCCCGCTGCTTCATCACCAGCTGTAAAGCCGCGTACATGTTGCACAGCAGTTATAAGTATCGCAGTTTCGTTCGCAAAAGTTGTAGGGATATGAGGGTGGATAGCCATGCATTGGAGGCCGTAGCTAATACAATTGAAGATAATGGCCAGTGCAGCTGAGTTTGCTTCCAACTCTCTATATGTGTTCAAAAAGGAGATACTGTTAGGTTGCCCAAGCCTAGATAGGAGCATTCGACATGCCGAGGTTGGGTTCGAGCCATATACCTTTCGGTCAGTAAGTTCGCGCCTTAACCACCGAGCTATCTTTACCCTTGATAGATAAGCTGATGTCACACCCGCGCCATAAGTAATGAAAATTTTACAAAAGCTGTTTTAGCCTTCCCGACGCGCATGGGAATATCATCTTTTGCCAAACTGTCGGAACGGACAGAGCTACCCAGGTGGACAAGTTTGTCTACTTCAATCGGTTCATACTCAGGTACCAGTCTCAGATATTTATATCTATTTATGTATCATATTTAAAGCCCTAGAATGAAATGAAGTGAAAATGAATAGTTCCACAAAGCATATCCTTGAAGCCGAGGAATCAATTTCTTTCCCAATATGCCCAACTTGTTTAACTGGCAGATGCTCATATTATTTTGGCAGATGATTTGTATTCCAGTCGATAACCTAAGTCCTTAAGAAGCCCTTTTGGCGGGGAATTCGTGTCTCTGCTTGCTACATGTGCGGTTGTCTGCAGTCAAGACGGACTCTTAACATATTCTAATGTGTCTTAATCAAGGGGATCATACAAAAACAGACAAATTATTGCAAGCGAAAAATTCAATGTTAGGCATCCCGCCTAAGGAAAATTTGGTATAAACTCCAGCAACTCCAAGAAATATAGCTCAAAATGATGATCTACACCAGCCCAATCGCGAGTTGGTTTGCTGCTTTTAAGAAACAAGTTAGTTTTATGAAAACGAAAGTAGCCAGTATGATGCACTCTCTCGTCACGATAAGTAACGTGAACGCACCGGTTTAGGGTTGCTTTGAACTGGTGTGTAGCCTTACGTGCGTCGATTACATGTAGTTCAAGTGTGCATATAGAACTAGGAAGTACGACGGAGCGAGTACGCTTAACAAACACCAGAGGGGTCCTGAGTATTTGGCAGAGGAGGCAACCGCTATGGCTTGCGCTTGAGCGTATTTTATCCCTTAGAATTTGCACACTAGATCACAAACATGTGACGCGAAGAAATACACCGGCAGTTCAAGGGTAGTAAAAGTATACGTTTCAGTTGAGTTGGGCGGAACTCACCGAAAAGTGTTAAAGAAGCATCTGTTCCTGGTTTAAAGATGTCGATTATGACGTGGATTTATTTAAAGCTACAATCTTAGACCAGGACTGTGAAGGGCTTGACGGTTCAACCCCACCGCTAGCTAGTACATTGCTGTAGACGAATCAAAATAGCATATTGACTTCGGCAGGACTTTAGGGACAGAGTGCACCAGCAGGTTGAATACGGCGGAGAGAATAATCATTAGACGAATTGTGAAGGGCAGTTAAAGAAAGACGGCCTTTGTTTCAACGACGGACCCAGCTGGTTGCCACAGCTGCTTCAAATAGTGACTCGCCACATGTGATTCACGCGCTGCCAGTGATCCAACTAGCGAAATTGCCACGCATCCCATGCATGTCGAGCTCAGCGGGAAAAAAGTTCTGTTCAATCAGTCGAAAGCGCTTGGTAAGTGTGGACAATTTGTATAAACTAGCATCCGGCTGACCATATCCGGGAGGCCTAAAAGGCTGGTTAAACTTGGGCACCCTGCACAAAACTTTGAGGTCTTTGGCTGATAATTCGGTGTTGAGTTATTGACCGATAATATCGGCATGCAGATCCTGTGTGTGCACAGTGAATAGTTACACGGATAAGGATAGATATCAGTCCTTATTCATTAAGGACCGCTACCACAACTTCACTTGCTAGAGTCGTTTGAGCAACCCGAGGGAGTACAATGTTGCAGGACTAGCCTTGGCGGGCGTGAATATACTCTAATCACCATTGTAGCTGATACCAAACTAGTCTCAGAAGATTTGGGTCTGATTAACTGTATTTGTGTACCGTTTTGTTCGCAGCAGATGCTCCGCATTTAACATGAAATCTTCCGCTGAAATTAGCTGCTTTGTTGTAAGAAAACCTATTACCTTTTGAAGAAGATGTACCCATCCCACCTATCCCAAGTTCCTTAGATCATCCGATTATGCTTCTCTGTCAAAAAGCTTGAAGGGTTTTTCGGCTTTGAGTTTTATCTAATTGGTATACCATTCTCTCGAAATGGTACTTTCGGCGCCTCTCTTACTACCTTTGAAACAATCATCCCCATTAATTTAACACATTTTATTTTGACCCCAACTGTCAAGACACCGAAGGCCTCATTGATTAATTCAATCAAGGCTTTCAGAACGATCGTTTCAGTGAATCGAGTTTGCAATGCATTTGAATGTCTGTTCTATGTTTCCGTTAGTTTTAGATGGACACTTCGGAAAGAAACGAAAACAAGGTTCCTTGGAGTGAGGTGAAAAAGCACACCTCAAAGTCAGATAGATGGATTGTCATTGAAAACAGCGTATACGATTTAACTCGATGGCAGAACCGTCACCCTGGTGGAAGGAAGATCATCGGACATTTTGAGGGTCAAGACGCAACAGTGAGTTGATATTAATACCGTTTCATTCACCCCTCGCTTCACAGGAAGCTTTCCGAGCATTTCACAAAAACCTGGAGGATGTTAAAAAATATCTAAAGCCACTCTATGTGGCCAAAGTTGATCAAAACAGTGTCGATCCAAAAGAGGCGGACGAATTAGCCAAACGCGCAGCGTACGTTCAGGATTTTGAAGAGCTTCGGAGAAAAATGCACGAATTGGTGAGTTCGACTTTAACCTTTATTTCTAACATATGAGTGATATAATTTATTGATTCCTGAGCAAGTGCAGTCTATTCGTTCTTGTGCGGAGATGTTCAGTCGATTTTCTCCATGTTAGGTAGTCCAAGAATGTCATTTCTTGCAATGGCTGAAGGTTAGAGAGTGTGTACAGATTTACCGCATACGCACCGTCGAATCGCCTTTGCAGACAGCGCCGTGGAGCAACCCGTCAAGTAGCTAGTTCCCAGTTCCCACGTGTCACGTGTTAATCAATCCAATATTTTGGTGGGTTGTTGCGCTCGGTGGCTGTGCTTCATCTTATTTGCCCACGACAAAATGCCAGTCTCGTTGTACTACTACTGTTACTAGCTTCTACCTCAGCTGTATTGACCTGCTTTAGACAGGACTGGTCATTATTTTGCTGATAATTAGCTGCTTCCAAGGGAGGTTTGAACCTATTTCGCCTGTTTTTTATTGATGTTTGTCTGGAAGGCCGACTGCAAGTAGCGATCAGGCCTCTCCACTGTCAGAGAGTATGTTATGAGGTGATCAGTACAGAAACGAGTGGAGATTCAGTACGACCTTTCTTTCAATTAAGCGGCCTTCCATTAAGGGGCAGACGGTTCTCTGTCCTGTAAGTGCACTCAAGGAGTAACGTCAACACGATTAGACCAGTCCCACTGGATAAGCTATTCAGCCCTCGATGATACGACCACAGCTCGAATCAAGCGAGTTTTGTTCGAGTTTCTTAGGGTTGTGGCAGAGGAGTACAGTATTTTAGTCGGTAACTGACTGACTGACAGCATCATGCACCAGACTTTTTCTTGTTTTAAGAAGTATTTTATTAACATAATTGCAGTTTCAGAATGATCACGGCGGGTGAAATGAATGTTTCTGGTATTAGAGTGAGTTAGTATGGTGAAACCTCAGCAAGTTTGTTATTCCTAAGTGTGTTCTCACGACTGATATGACTGATGTGCCGCATTCCAGTTTAACGTGACCCATCATGTATTAGTCAATACAAAAAATTAGGATCGCTCACATTCAGATGTCTGTTAATTATTTCCTGACAACTTTTTCACATTGAGGTGTTGCATCTCTGTGGAATTCGCTAGTCTGCTTTTTACGTGTGGGGGATGACTAACCAGTCCGGATGATGGAAGTGACACGGGCAAATACTAGCGGAAGTACGTAAGACAAATCTCTGCTTTCATGAGAGACGGCACTGCTGCCTACCCTACCCAACCTACTGGTTAACTTTTACTTATGGCGTGTTCATTTTTATTTATTACTTTGAAAGTAAGAAAGCCGAAGTAATTTTTATAAATAAAAATCAGCACAAAACCATCTACTTGTAATATACCGGCACAACTCTCAAGTATACCCATCTCACGGGGTCGAGATGGCTCAAGTGGTTAGAGCGCGAATTTACTGACCGGAAGGTCCGTGGTTCGAACCCGATCTCTGCCTCTCGACTTCCCCTGTCTAGGCTTGGGCAACCTGACAGTATCCCAGCCCTCGTGCTTTCTTTGGGTGGCATGGCAGCTAGGCACCGCAAGGGTGCTACAGCTGAACGACGATACCCATATCACATTCCCCGAAATCCCCGTAAAGCTTGGCAATTTGTTTTTTACAACACAAATCGAGTTTTTCAGCGGCTTCCAACACTCAGTCATTGCCGACAAATGAATACTTTCTGGTCTAAGGGAATTTCATGCACCATACCTCATCATCATCGTCGACAGCATGACATCAGTGTTCAACACCGATGCTCCACTGCCGTACAACCATGATTTATTTGAAAGCCTTATTGTAAAGAAAAGAATAAAGGTGGATGCATGCAACCATTTGCTCCATCTCCTTCACTTCGTCAAGTGTTTTATTCTCACAAAGCTATCATCTAACCGTATCAGATTGGTGGAAGCGCATTGTCATTTCTTCATTGAACAGAACCCACGCATGAAGCATCCAACCGTCAGTTCATTAGGACTATTTTGGATTGTCTTCTAGACCGACCGGAAGCGGTCAGATTACTAGGGCTATCGCCACTTGTGCACCGCCACCTCCAATTAAACTGACCTAGTGTTTACTTCCTGTCTCGTGGTAACACACAGGGCCATATCTTCCGCACATAGCTGTGTGTTGTATGATCTCATGTTGTATGGCTCATATGCAGATTTTCCTACCCCAATATCTGTCTTATTGTAATTGGCTCAGTTTTTTGCGTTTATTTCTATATTTAATCCGTACTCCGACGAGCACCAGATGGTTTCACTTGGTAATAGTGTCGGCTGTCAAGTAACTTAGCGGACCCAATTTCAAATTCCTTCTCCAAATTTCCTAATTGCAAGGCGTCACATGATCTACTGTCAACTCCTGTGTTTGTAGCTTTTCATCAGTCACTTGTACTCGAGATCTGTTTTCATTCCTTGTCAGCAAGGGGCGATGTACACGTAGTACCTGCGTTAATATTGGACCTGCGAGCAATTAACTAAAATTATCTTATCACCATAGTAAACGCCTCACACAACTCACCAAAATCTGATAAACAAGTAATGAAGCATAACTGGAAGGGTTTGCAATAATTCCAGCGTCCTTGAAGGTTTGTTTACGTATTTCGTTGTCAGCAGCACTTATCTCGTTAGTTACACCTGGATGGCTCTATGCTGTACTAACTGTTCACTTCGATTGCACTAGTTGACCCGTACAACGTGCGGAAACTAGTCTTGGTCGAAAGCAAGTGCATTATTCCGTGATTTTCCTCATCACTTAGGCAACATAAAATTCTCAAATGACCCCATAGACCCTGTTCGCCAATTCTAGGCCCCCTAGAGTTGGACTTGGCGTTCTGTTATTTCCATTTGGGAATCAAGATGATAGGTGCCTCGTCGAGAGAGAGAGAGTATCACGACATCTTTGATTGAACGTCTCAACAGGACTTTTGAGCGGACTCTATTGGGATCGCGAGAAGTGTGCGGCTTTCCGACTTGCGCACACTTTTGGGAAGCTCAGACTGGCGCGATTCTTTCTTCGTTTAGAGACTGCTATCGCATTTTGTGGATTTTATCCGCAATTTTATTATGGAGACATCTCAACATGAAAAAATGCAGATGTCTTCCGCCAGTATTAAGTACCGGTACGCGACGGTTACAAGTACGAATAATCTCAGAGAAAAGGTCTTTGGCGAGTGAGGTAGCACGAACTCAACATGACCTATTACGGAAAATTCTGCGACTTTTGCAAATTATTGGCCAGTATCAGTCAAGACGTGGGGAATTGGTATAACAACCAATGAGAGTATTTTCTTGTTTAACAAAATGGCCAAATGCGAGGACTGCAATCTACCTGTTTAATAGTCCGTAGTTTAAGCGAACCGGAGCTAAAAGCCCTTTCGATTTCCTAGGATAAATTAGGTTGTACAAATGAAGCTATATCGTTGTTGGCCCTACACTAATTACAGGGTTGCTGAAAACTCCCCGCCATCAACTCTATAAGTAATGTTGGATGAAGAAAAATATTTCGATTTGTTGAATACCATTTCAACGGAAACATGAAGCACCCTTTATATAACACGTTTCTTTGGAGACGAAAGGTTCAGTCGATATTCGGCTGCGCTTCATGTTGATTTATATATGGATGTGTAGCTCAAATAATGTCTTCTTTCGACTGATCGTATCATCATCTTCCAGGTATCCTAACGATTGGAGGGGGCGAGATAGTTTAGTTGTTAGGGAGCGAATTTACTGACCGGAAGGTCCGTGGTTCGAACTCGACCTCTGCCTATCTACGCTTGAGCAACCTGGCAGTATCCCAGCCTTTGTGCTTCCTTCGGGTGGCACGGCAGCTAGGCACCGAAAGGCTGTTACAGCTGAACGATTCTTCATTCCTTCTTTTGACGACTGAACATGCTCCACTATTTGTTTTACGCCATATTGGAAGCCCGGGATCTGACACGACATGAGCATATCTTGGTGTTCGCAACCAGCTCAGCCCCTACTTCCACACACTGACGTTGAATCGAATGCTAATTGGGTATTCTGTAGATGATTTTTCAGTCATTTAACAATGATTCCTGGAGTCGGGGAAGTATTCTCCGTAGCGGAATATTCGAACTTGATGTGTACTTGGATGTGTTCTAGCAATCAGGTTCTGCGTACTGCTTTTGAGTGAGTTTGCTTCAAGGTGGTTTAAATCCTACTATGTCGCTGGTGTAGGATATAATTTTAAAAGTAATTTTCTCGATGGTTAACACGAGTAATTGCTCATCAGTGTGAACCGTGTAACGTCATCCCCTCGTACTACGGTGTTTCGTTGTCGGATGTTCACATGAAACATGCGTGTTTCGGGGGCGTTGTTAGCGTGCGGCATAAATGACCTGGCTCATCTTTGATATGAAGAATTGGGGTTTCATATGTTATCATCATTAGCAGCATTGAAAGTCCTAGTGCCAAATGAAAACACTTAACTGACTTACCACTATAAGGAAGAAGGTTCCTGGTGTGAAAAGCAAGTGGTGGGTTTGGAGTTTCAACAAAGGCGCTTGGAGCTCCGAATAGCGTTAAAGTAAACACATCTGAACATCAGGACATAAGACATCAAGAAATTGCTCAACCATCAATATAAGCACCAATATATACGTAACAAAAGGAGAAATTCTGTTGTGTTAGCTGCTGTTATGTAGGGTTTCCAATCATGTGCAAGGATATTGGTGGATGTCCTACAGCTTTTGGTTTGATGGTAATCACTTTCATTTCACTTTGCTGCGCTATGGTCTGCCTGTCATGATTCTTTCTCCAACGGGAATTCTGGTTGGAAAACGTCATTTTCCTAGCTAAGACGATGGTCACACATGTGAATTAAGTTTTCCAAGTGATCTGACAACGTGTTCTTGTTTTTCCAAAGATTGTGTTTCCCAACCACAGCAATATGCAAATAGAGAGCACGGATCATATTTGTAAAATTCAGGGACATTCTCATTCGGTCAGGTAAATGTAGAGAGAATATTTTCTTGTTTAACAAAATGGCCAAATGCGAGCACTGTCATCTAACTGTTTAAGAGTCCGTAGTTTAAGCGAACCGGAGCTAAAAGCTCTTTCGATGAGAAGAGTTAATGAATCAATACATTTAAAGTTGACGAAAACAGCTATTATTAATCGGTTATTAGTGTGGTGGTACTCGGGCGCTTGGCTTAATGTCGAGCTGTGACCAGTACCAACCCCACCCGGCCGAAATTCTGCTTGATGCTGAGGCTTTTTGTCTACCGTACGAAAATTGGGTATCCTGCTATGATGAGAGCCAGTGGCAATGGTAACGAGTGTATGAATCCATGAGCGAATATACCTCCACAGTTAGAACGGTCAGTTAGGATACCGATTTCAGTGATATCATACTGGCATCCTTCTTTCCAAATAAGTTCAAACGGCCTAGTCAAGGCGGAGTACGAAGATCAGTCACGGTTCTGCATCGTTTGTCTATACGCTGAGTTAGGCAATTTAATTGCAAGCGTTTCATCACCAGTCAAGCTGACATCGGTGCGTCATTAGGGAGCGGAGCGTGGCGATGCGTCAATGGTTATGCGTTGAGTAGCAATACACATGTTTTACTCTACGCTGTGCTGGCCGAGACTGGTCTTTAACCATGATTGGCTGTTCGGCCGGTCGGTTCTATTGTTTCTTTGTTATCCTATGTCCTGAGTGGTCGATGACCACACGACCCTTGGGGTTGGTCTCCTTGCTCTTGCCCGTTGGTCCATGCTCGTGTGAGTTTGATCTGGCCTTGATCTGTCTGGGTCCCACGTGACCTTTAATGATGTAACTTCAAGGAGCACACGACGCTACCAACCATCAGTTCAAAACTATGGATCCTCTACTTACATTTTCATTATGCACATAAAATGCCTAATTCTACGTTTGAAAATACCAAGTCTACAATCGAACTGGAACTGAACCACCAGCCATCATTCTCGAACGTTCTTGTGAACAGGAAAGTGATATATGCGAACCAAATATTGAACAGCAACAGCGACCATCCAATGGACTATAGGAAGAGATGTATCTACTGCTTATTCGTTCAACGGTAGCACCCTTTTGGTTCCTAACTGTCATGCCACCCGATAGGAAGCACGAGGGCTGGGATACTGCCAGGTTGCCCAACCCTAGATAGGCAGAGTTCGGGTTCGAATCACGAACCTTGTGATCAGTAAGTTCGAATGGGTTAGACAAGCACCGACTGAGGATTTCAGCTATATTTATGAACAGAACGAGTGAGACTTCGTCAGGACTAGCAGCTCGGTGACGCTGTGGAGATAAAAAGCATTCACTTAGTTTCCGAGCCGTCGGGAGTCCCGGGTTCACT
Organism: Clonorchis sinensis; assembly: GCA_003604175.2. Lineage (NCBI taxonomy): Eukaryota > Metazoa > Platyhelminthes > Trematoda > Opisthorchiida > Opisthorchiidae > Clonorchis > Clonorchis sinensis. Next base: position 27,027,622 of record CM030371.1, read on the forward strand.
GTTCAGGGCTGCGTCGCGGGTCGGGAATCCGGCTGAGAAACTCTGACTGGCCAGAAGAGTTGTTCCTAAAAGTTTTCAGTCAGACCATCCGTTTACTCCTCTTTTTTTTATAGACTGACGAGTTGTTACCAGTGGTTGTTTCGCCCACCAGTTCTCCGTGCCTGTTGCGCATATCAGCTGGAACAGTTTACACACATTTCCAGAGTTTCTCACTTCTTTGATCTGCTCGGCCTTCTGTGCCCGCCAAGCTTCTTTTTTCGCTCAGATGCTCCTTTTCACCGAACGTATGATGGTTCGTTTAGTTTTATCGCGCTCTTGACCAGGATGAATACTCATTCACATTCACACATTCAAAACACTGTTGTATGCAGTCCACTGCAAGCAGGTAGTCACAGAAAACATTCACATCCTGGCGGTACACAAGGTGGTATTCATGTGGTCCTACCTTTTGTTCGGTGAACCAATTTGCGTTTCGTGACCGTCGGGCTGCCCGATAGTAGCCCAGCCCATTTGCAAATGTAAAACACACAAAGGTACCTTGATGCCACACAAACAGTCGCGCGGTGACACCAGCCTAGTCGCCCCATTCGCAGGGCAGATAAATGAAAACATGTGCATGCTGGTGTTTGCCATCTTCATCATTCTTTCTTACCCCATTCCACTCTATCTACCGATCAGTATTCCGTAGATCCCAGAAGTGGGCACACGGAATAGGAACCAGTCGCAAACCAGTGCCCACATCTTCCCCTTCAGTTTCAGAAGCCAGATAGCGTTTCCCCGTTTTCGTCGCCGGCTTTAGTATTCGAAACCTCAAGTACTCCGGCCAGCTGCTGTTTCACTCACCTTTGATACTCCGTCGAAAAACGCTTGGTATGTTCCTGAAACTTGACTACTAAACCCAGGTACCGTTTAGACGTTATCGACCGTGAATTTCAAGTGATTCTACAACTGTTGCAGCTGGTAAATTCGTTGCTGATGTTGTACTTAGCTCCCGAGCTGGGGCTTACTTGTTTGTTTGGACACCTGTAAACATTCACCTCTGAGCTATTTGTCTATTCACCTCCCTGAGCAATTGCATCAGTCGAAATGCAGACAGATCTACCTACGCACCAACTCACTGTAGGCGGCTCGCGCTATCGCCTGGGAATAACCACCTTCCAACTTATCGGGGCCTTATATGGTTCGCCGATCAAGGCGTCTGATTTAGGATGCCGGTCTTTCACTCACAAAACGAACGTGAAAAAACGAACGACAAGGACACCTCGTTCCACTGTTTCACGTAATTTCAAACGCTCGCTGTGTAACGCCCGCTGACTGAACTGCAATATTAACTCGTCCACCTAACCTTCTGTCTTGTTCTTCACCGGGAACCAAATCTTTGGATCTAGTGAGCTCACCCACCCACATTTCTGAATTTTATGTGTTTCCAATCAATTGAAAAATGTTTGGGTAATCATCGTTTCAGAGAGGTTTGGCAAACAACCGGTGGCTTCCGTTTTCAGAATGGAGCATGCGCCCACACACATTCTTATTTGTTTTTCGCCTTCCTGCCCTGAAATCTTGCATAACCGCCTTTCAACTATTTGGGCTTGGAGTGAACTTCCCAGGATTCGGCAAATATTTTTGCTGCGTTTATCGATCCACGAATGGCTAGTATGGATTCCCTGTTCACTCTTTGTTGAACCGTAACTGTGACTATCTCTCTATCTCTGTGTGAAACTTCGGGAGAGTGACTTAAGTTTGTTGACTACTTTACTCATTTGGGTAGGCGCAAAAGCCGTGACTGTACCGCGACATGAGAAGTCAATGCACGCATCATCAAAGTGCGAGCGAAACCTGCGCGCTTGCATCGTTTGTGACGCTACAAAACAATTCAATTGAAGCTAGGTAGTCATGTGTACTAATCACCTGTAAGGGAAATCTTACTCTGTGTTTGTGAAACCTGAACCCTCGAATCCGAACACATCAGACGGATTCAAAGATTGATTGTTGGTGCCTTCGCAGGCATCGTAGGCATTCGCAATGTTCGGTTTGCTCGCAATGAAGTGGTGTGAAAAGGGTACTTAATGATGCATCAGATTCACAAGAGAAGTAAGCGAAATGCATCAAATCACACAAAACAACTTCGACTTGATTAAGATAGTCTTCTTGGACGGGATATGGGATTTTCGTTTATAGCTGAAGTGAACAAGATATTCAGATGGGCTTCCAAAGGATTTCCCCTTCATTACGTCCCTCAACTGAATAAGCTAAATAAAAACCACCTCAGAATTCGGTTGTACTAATACTTCAGATTTCCAAGTGTTTTTACCTCACAAAAGATACCGATCGCAATACTGAGAAAAAATAGCTGACAATTCTCTACCGGTTTTGTTCAGTTGAAGCTCTGTAGGTTGGCGAACACGAAGATAACCTGGCATAACAGACTGTACAGGCGTTGCGTGGTTTATTCCTGCCTCCCGACACACGCTGACTGCGTTCTTTCACTTAATGCTTGCTTGTCTATGGTTGACAGAGTCAAAGACAATTTCTTCGCACCGAAGACAACCCGGAAAGCTAAATTGCCCACTGGAATTCGGTCTTTTTCAGTGCCTGGTCAAAGCAATCCGTCAAAACTTTTATTCTTCGTCATTCTGTTGTTGGGTTTGCGGTATATGCATTGTTCCTATTCACATCACTCTCGTTTGAACAGTCGTCTTCCTGTTCTGGCGTAATTATTCAGCTGAGTCCACACCAACGAGGGGAAGCACTGGACTTGAGTTTAGCTCTTATTAGAGTTCATTAGCAGTGCATATCCAATGGCCGTGCCGGCGTTTGAACTCCGCACATCTGACATGCGAGGCGAGCGTGTTACCACTACTGCACCAGTGCACGTTGGACGTCTGAACAGGCGAACGTGTTCACGCTTGAGCGGTGTGATTGGTGTGCCCGACTGATCATCGAACGACGACCCAGTAACTGTCCTGGTTGTGATGATCGATTGACTCGTTTGTCAGGACTTACCAGTCAGGTAGCGCCACAGACGCTTGAAATCCCTCATTCCCCCCCCTCACCTGACGTACCTGGAAGTCACGAGATTCTCTCCCAGACCCCAGTTTTGTACTTCATCGACCGCGGATACCCCACTGGAATGTGGCTTACTTCCCAAGTTTTTTAGTCTTGCTGTAGATTAATAAGTTGCAAATATTCAGCTCTGGATTTCTGAACCGATGTATCTAAGATAGCGTCTGGTTTTGCAACTAGATGGGTTCTGGCATCTGACTCATCTGGGAACGGGGATCTTCCCACAAATATCAACAATTTGAGTTACGGGGCTGTTAGCTGATTAAGTTGGAAACGTCCGCACCTATTAACTCTTCCGACCTATGTGACCAAATCTTCTGTTGATTGCCTCGAAATTTTCAAACAGTTATACTGATGGACCTTTTTCACCAAAGACACATCCGAACGTGTCCGTCAGATTGAAATCACGCGTATGTGATTGCACTACTGAGCATGTTCAGCAGCACTAACTTTCTGCATCCGTCAGTTTATTTTAGTGTGATCATTGGGAACCACGCTGTTGACCAGAGAAATATCCTCATAAGACTGATACCAAGTATCGAATGTGGGACCATTATCTGACTTTTAGTGAAGAACGAGTGAATTCCGGAAACAAGTCACCCGCTCAGTCGGGGTTCAGAACTATGTGCGAACGGCTTTCGATGGCCCTATGATAACCATGAAAAGCTTTGTTTTGATCTGCCGATTGCCATGGATTAGTATATTTTTCGTTCCCAGATAGGCTGTTGCTACCACTTCAGTAGTTCCGCGATTGCTAGCTCAGCCATCTCCGTTATGTAGTTCTGGTCTCGTCAAAACTGCTTACATCGATTCCCTAGCCGGGTTTTCTTCCCTCTGAACTCGTCACACAACCCATTTAGTCACAACTGATCACAACGCACCGCAGTGCGATGCTGCAGTGACTCAAGACCCGAACACACTCAATCGGAATACGACGTTGAACGAACAGAAACTGCACCCCACGAACTCGATAGTTTATCAAACATATCCGAAAGGAGTAGACTTCGTTTCTGGTTCTAATAATTTTGCATGTGGTAGCTTAAATGATCCGAAATCTGTGCGGCACATGTGAACAACTGTGTCATGTTGAGGCGTGTACAAACAGTTACACAGAGATGTTCAATCCAGCGGAGTCCTGTTGTATACAGGGATTTGCGACTCACCGTGTCTGTGAAGCCTAACCCATACGATCCGAGGATATCAGACGGATTCAAACATTGACTGTTGGTGCCCTTGCAGCGTAGTAGTCATCAGCTTTCTGCGACTTGTTCGCAGTGAAGTGGTGTAAAACGTGTATTTGGTGACAAATCAGATTCATCAGAGCAGCAAGTGAAATACGTCAGGTTATGGTGTTTGGATCATGCTCAACTATCGGCTACTATTGAAACCATTGGTTGCAACTCGGAACCCTTGTTGGCGAAAAGCCCCTGGTGGATAGATGGTGACTTAGGACCGTGAAATGAAGTTGGCCATCATGCAACTGGCTGCTGTGGGATGTTCTCGCTTTTTCGTTCGGGGTCCGCGTGATTCTCCTTGCACGGGGTTAGAAATAATACAGGATATGTTCCAGTGGCAAGCGTGCTGTCATGTCCTAGTCGGATTGGCTGGCTAAAGTTCACCTCTCTTTGTTTCCTAAGCTCACTTCAGGCGGGGTTCGCAAAGGGCCTTTGGTCACTCATAGTGTCCTACTTCAATATGACACTCATGCGTTCGCGTCGTTGCCGCTTAAGGTGTAGGTACCTTGTTCTTGATCGTTTATTTTCAATATGTGCACTGACTCCCCCTCCCTCTTTCATTTCGCTCTTTATTGGGGCATTATATTTTGCGGTTTATGGCAGTTAAGCACCAGTATTTTTTTACTGGTAAATTGCCACCGATTACACTGATGAGTACTCCGTTCTATCGCTGGTTTTACCATCTATTGAACACAGGTACAATAGACCCTCTCGAAGTTTCCTCTGTGGCAAAGATAGCCCTATTGGGAACGTAGACCCTCTCGAAGTTTTCTCTGTGGCAAAGATAGCCCTATTGGGAATGGTCGAAATTTTATCACCTAGAGTGTATGTCCTCACTATCTTAACCAAAAATGGTAAATTATGTCCCCGAAGCAACCTCACTATTGGTTAAGGGACAGTCTAGGTCTCTCAACCATCGGTAGGAACTTTGTCTTCACACAAGTGGTTTGCCTCTAATCGCTCGTTTGCATACGTCCTACACAAAACAACTCCTACGGAATTGAGTTAGTCTTCCTGGACGGATGATTTTTCTACAACCTTAAGTTAACGAGACATTCAGATGAGCTTCCGAAGGATTTTTCCTTCCTTACGTTGTTGAACGGAATAAGGCTGATAAAGGCCACCCCAGAAATCGGTTGCACTAATACTTCAGATTTCAAAGTGTTTTTCCCCACAAATTTTATTTGAGAAAACTCGCCGGCAGCTCTCTACCGGTTTCGGTTGGTCGGAAAAGTTTGACCCAGCCCTAATGTGTCTTCCTTGAAAATTAGAACAACAAAATCGCCACCCTAAAACAATCAAATATCCCTTTGAGTAAATTGTTTGGTAGCTCACGAAACACAAAGAGTCAGAGAAATCAACACATCTGCCTTTGAAGACGAATAAGGAGGCGGAGAATGATACGATATCATCAAGGCCTGTATGTGGTATGCACCTGCGAGAACTTTTTCCGCAGGAAAGTGCCACAAATATGGCATTCAAACAAACTCCATTGAATGTGTTGAATGTTTCGCAAAACTTCATATCTGTTTACTGTGGTCTAGCTTTTCCACCATTATGGTTCTCCACGTATGGGATTTACACACACGCGCCACGAAGAATTTGTACACAATTCTTTTGTCACCTATGTACACCGAAGCAAAATACAGCAATTAACGTTGCATTTCGCCGGTCCCCAAAGATTCTGAACTTTTCTGCTTGGCACGAAACGAGTTGTATGTACTTTTAGCGACAATACTTGGAGTTTGTATCACGCTGTCGAGTTTGCAGTTGCTAATTAGAACATTTGTTTCACATTTTGGTGAACTCTCGCATTCATCTTGGCTAGCTGGAAATGTTGGAACCCAACTACCACGCGAATCCGGTTTTCAACTCAACCTTCACTCGACCTAGATGACCACAGGTCATCGTGTTCGGATATGTCACCATCACCTTCCTCAATGTGTCTTCGTAAGTTGGGTGATCGCTACAGAATTCAGAAGTGATGTCACTAGAAAGATGTGAAATTAGGGCTCAATAAGAATTGCGAAATTGATGCTCGGCTGAACTTTCTGCAGGACCTCTTATCGTTTTAGTGTTGTGTGTAAAAATGAATTATGGCTGCAGTTTGGTGACATTTGGCGCTCATGTGACGTCAAACATCGGTTATTTCGGGGACAAACTTTGCCTAATTAACTCTAAACTGATAATATTCTGCATAGGGATCATTGAGTTTCTATCAACCTTGAGAGAAACATTTATTTTCTTAAAGGAAATTACTCAAAGGTTACTAAAAACCCATGAGTAGTGTCTTCCATGAAATACTGTAATGCCTCGAATTTCGTACCAGCTGGAAAGCGGAGCCACCTTTGTGAAGCGCATTCAGTTGAAAAACGTCATCAGCTGGATTTTAAGTGACTCTCAGTGAAAACCCACTTGGTATGCAAACGGGTGTATTTGTTGATACACGTGAATGATACAGCTAACGTTAGAATCACGGAGATAATCGAAAATCCACTCGGTTTCAGCTTAGACAATGTGTCCAGCTTAGAGGCACCTGGATTTCTGTCTTGCTGCGTCTCCTGATGATCCACAGTTAAGGATGAACGTAGTTCAAGATGGATCGCATGTGCTTTGTGAATGTGTCACTCCAGGCCTGGCTGTATTCAGATTCTGTAAATGTCTGACAGCAGTCACTTTGCTGTCGGATTTTTAATGACCTTGTAGCCTTGACTAACCCTAGTCGCATCCTTTGGTAAACCAATCTTTCTCGGTACCATATGCCACCAATCGGATTAGCTTGCCAGCTGCTTTCAGTTATACCCTCTCCTCATTATTCGCTTTTTGGTTTGGATGACTGGTGCGTCATGTCATTGCCTCTGGGAGAGGTGTTGTACTTCAGGGACGCCGGCAACTCTTGCGACATGGTTCCTTGTGGCACTTGGCGATGCGTTCCGATCGCTCGTCAGGTTAACATTGAAAGGACCCTAGAAACTTCGACAGCGCAGCTTGTCCATGGCTCCTGTCCGCAGGGTCAGTGCGTCGATCTACTTGCCGGCGAGTTCAAAAACTATTCAACTGATTCACCCTGAGCTAGGGTTCGGTAAACTGAAGTCCGAACTCATTTTTTACCCTTTGTACGAAATTGTTTATTTTGCTATACGAAGGATCTTGGTCATTCTCCTTGAGCATGTTTAATGGATTGATGTTTATTAAAGCCAGTGCATTAATTGGGTCACAGACGAAAGGAAGGAATCGTGTATTTTAGGTGGCCAAGTGGGTAAGATTGTTGATTACCATTTCGATCAATTATGTTCGATTTCCTATAATAGTGTTCCGTAGATTTGTCGTCGTATGAAGCAACAAGTTGTAAGATACCTTTTAAGTGGGACTAAATCGTGGTCGTCTGACTAGACAGCCGCTATGGTGAATTTCATCCGTTCTCGAGTCTGTTTTGGTATCTGAACAAGTGATCTCTACATAGTCATAAATTTTGATAAGAGCATCCGATGTTCGATACACAAGATCGGCATGCGTGCTTCTTTTGGTAGGAAACACCTCAGGACTAAGCTTGTCTCCAAGGTCAGAAGTCAGAATTGCGCCTGCTACCTTTTGGTCTTTGTTGGGAGGGACTTTTGCTCCGGCTGACTCCGATAAGACCATTTGTTGCGAGGACATACTAAACTTCGTGAAGCTTTGATATAAACATGCCCCATCTGGGCATAGTCGGGGGAGCATTCGCAATAAGCTGCTCATCAAATGTTGATAATAACACAACGACACACCAAAATCAATGCATCGCTCTTGTGACCCTGCTTTATAACGACCGAAATGTAAAAAAGCGGCTTTTTACAGAAGCCATCATTACCAACCACGGACACCATCACGATAGTAAAACTACTTTAAGAAGCCACAATCTTACAAACCCTATCAGACTATCGTTTAGCTCTACGCTGGTGTGCTATCCCATTGTAAATATATTCACTGCTATATGGACCCTATCCGATGAGAGGTAAATCTATCATCGAAATGGACTAATCTGCGTTGTCTCAACAATTGTTTTAAATGTTCCACAGATGATGAAAAATATGGGCATGTTGTGGTGGTGTACGTTTTGTTAATCCAACTTTGTGTTATAGCAGGCTCCAGGGGCTGTTTAAAAACTTTCACTTAGAAGAAACTAACCTTAAAAAACCATGTTACTTGGAGTTTGAAGCCCCCTGCACGGAGGGTATTTAGCAGCAGAGACCTCTTTTTGTCTGTTCTTTAAGGTAGTCTCTTGAGAGACGATAAATGATGTCTTCTTAAATAGACAGACTGAAAAAAATCACCTTGTTGACCGACCTTTTCGCACGGTCTTCCTACAGCCAGAAAGTATGGTAAGGCTCCATGTACGAAAGCACTTGGAAGAGTTCACAAAAGACCGTGTCTGTTGATACCCGATCTCTCCTGGAACAGATCCAACCAGTTGAAAAACTCCAAAACATCATCCATAAATGTACCTAACTGAAAGTTGGCCTTTACAGAGAGCGGAAGTTTTCGTAGGTGATGTTGTGTGCCATACGGGTGACAATAATGTTGCGTGCCCTCCGATCACTTGAGGAGAACTTTTCTATAATAATGGCATTATTCAGAGGACTAACTGGTGTAGATACTCAGTGCACGGATTTCACAACCTGCTTTCCTTTGTGATGGTAGATATCTGTCACCCGTTTTTACTGAAGTGACTGCGTTGATGAAACACAATGAAAGGGCTACGGAAAACGACAAAAGGGGGGAGACTGATAAATTTTCACAATGATATAGGATTAAGTCCAGTCTTTATAATACTTTCTATGACCGTCGTAACAGAATGCTCAGTGTTTCTAGTCATTTTTAAGGCTATTCTTTTTCGTGTCGCCCCACTTGATGTGATGCACGCCGCTACTATTTTGATGAATGGGTACTGCGCAAATGTGAACAGTCAGTTTGATTCAGTAGTAGGCCAAGCTATGGTTTAGAATTTCGGAACACGACAGACAAAATCAAAATTCATGTTCTGTTCGTCCCGGCTGTAACCGGAATAAGATTATCACAGTCAGTGGCATGGGACGGGTCAGTCTGGCCAATGTCGACCCAAACACTCACGACCACGATTTGTGTCCACCTTTCGCTAACCGAAACTCATCGAAAATCGAGACCCTAGCACCTTTGTTTCTCAAAAGCCTGTACGTGAATAAGACGTTTCTTACCATCATAATCATCGTCAGCTGTAAAGAACCGTGTACTTGTTGTACAGTGGTTGTAGCTGCCACAGTTTCGTTCACCGGTGATTTGTGGAGGTGAGGTAGGTAGCTGCGCATTGGAGGCGGGAGCTGATAAATTGGTGCGTATGGGCTGTTAAGTCGGGGAATTGGGAAGAGGGCTATGCATTGAAGGCTTGGGTGCATGAGCGCCATTGAGGGCGCGACTGGGCCATGTCTGACAATGTCTCTAACCATTGATGTGGTCCGTCTCGGGTTCCCCATCCAGGAAGGCGGCAGTGACCAGTGCAGCTGAGTTTGCTGGTAATGACTTTTATACTTCCCTGCCAAGTCATTGTTTGACCTCCTCTGGCTCGTTTCCACCCTTCACGTGGTTGTGCGAAAAGAACCCTTCGAGGAAGTCGGTCGACTGGCATACGGAGCACGTGGCCAAGCCAGCGCAACCACGCAGAAAACGCGAAATGCCCCAAACACATAAGGTGCTGTCAAACTTATACCATCTCAACATCAACTGCAAGGAGTTGATGAAGTTGATGACGATAATCAGTAGTGATGATTTCAAGAGCATTGAGATCTGCCTCCAGAATGGTAGGAGAATCTTGAGGAGAAATTGTGAGCGAATTAAACTACTGAATGGTCAACCTGTTCAGCTGTATTCACGACAGCAAAGAATAAAGGTCCATTCCGGTTGAAGACCTGTGTGCTTCACGTGATTATATGTTCATTCCATTTGATGAAGTATGCATTTCTCGTCCGGTGTTCAGTGTACGTGTCTTTCAGCTGTAACGGCACAAGTAAACTGAGCTGTGTACGACCCTGCGCATTGCCTCAGTTGTCTCCTGAAGTGCGCGCGACGAATATGTGGACGATCTCTGATGTTAGGTAAACCAATCACATTCATATGGTAGGTACAATTGAGAACCGAATAAGTTGTCCGTTTTTGCTTACATCCGAACACGATTAAGTTGGGATTAAGTTGCGTCGACAATATTTTTCTTTATCAGATATGTTTTAAAACAGATGGGTTTCAGTTGGAATTCTGGTGAACGCTCATCAGCAAGTTCTGGTTATTCGTCATTCATTGTTGGTCAGAATTCTGAATGGTTTGACCAGCTGGCGGAAAACAATTTTCGTAGACCACCTGAACGAAATATTCCGAATTCCCCTACTTAAGTGAAGTTATGATGTGTCTTTCTGTCCCCGGGTGAAACCGCACTCATCAAACCGCCTGCCAGTGTTGGGTGCATTAAATCAACTTTCTAGAGCATTCAAGTGCATCAGAATTTCACAGTTTCATCTTTCGGTGAAAAGTTTAAAGACTGTTTTTCTTTATCAGAAATGTTTTAGAACAGATGGGTTTCTGTTGTAATTCTGGTGAACGCTCATTGGCAAGTTCTGGTTATTCGTCATTCATTGTTGGTCGGAATTCTGAATGGTTTGACCGACTGGCGGAAAACAATTTTCGTAGACCACCTGAACGAAATATTCCGAATTCCCCTACTTAAGTGAAGTTATGATGTGTCTTTCTGTCCCCGGGTGAAACCGCACTCATCAAACCGCCTGCCAGTGTTGGGTGCATTAAATCAACTTTCTAGAGCATTCAAGTGCATCAGAATTTCACAGTTTCATCTTTCGGTGAAAAGTTTAAAGACGCAAGATCAAAATTCAATCCGGACTAGGGAAAAAAACGAACTCCGTTGATCTTGTTTAGTACCGAGTAAGTTTCCAAGCTGAAAGACTCCTTCCTTCCGTCTTCGACGCTACAAGCCGTCACTGACAGATTGTGCCCAATCAGAAACACTTACAGGTTTAACCGAAATCCCTCCATTACCAGTGGAGAGGAAGCTCACAAACCACAGGCGGGAGTAAAATCTAGGACTACCAACTCAGAAAGGTCTGTTGTAAAGACTTCTAAACTACCATGTTTCTGCTGTGACTTGCGGTGCATTTGTGAACCCACAAATTGTACTCCCGAGCGTCACCATCGCATGGCTGTCTGAATTGTTAGAATCTACCGATACAGAGAAATTTTTTGCTCCATCTTGGTTATTTCGTAGTGTAAACCTGCTAGTTGAGGATGCAAACTTAGCTCGTCCGAATTGACTGAAGCTCGTTACGCTGTGTAGCTGATCGAAGATTACTTGTCGGTCCGTCTTCTTATTCAAACACATACAGGAAGGTTCACATGACCAAGATGCTGATGATTGTGTAGCTTCGGCTTTCCTAACAGTTACAAACTTCACCTTTGGAAATGTCCGCTCATTATTTGTATTCTCGAAGTTTTTGTCTCAATCGTGGTGCCTGTAGTACACTTACGGAGAAGGAAGCCTCAGTAAATAGTGAAAGGAATGAAGAACAAGGTGCCTATACCTTCCATCAACATTCGCATAACCATGTTTGAGCGTGCTCATTCTTATTGAGACACCATCTGCAATCTCGTTTTAAGATCCTCGTCAAACAATCCCAGCGCACTGCGATAGACCAACTTAAGCCAGATAGTCAGTTTAAGAAGTAGTCCCTACTGGGATCAGCTGCATGTCAAATCCTACAGGATTTCCAAGCATCTGAAAGAAGAATCACGTGCATCCCAGCCAGGAAAGCGAGGGAACCGGATGTTGATGTCTCCAAAAGCACCTGGTTTCATTCCTTATGGCCACTTCATAAGTTATTGAGCCCGATATCGAACCTACTCTGACAAATGACTAGACTGGTTGGGTAAAAACGCCTTGAACTACCGCGTCACTGCACCCACATTTCTCTTCTGAGTTTTTGGGCCGCTCTATAGACTCATCACACTATCCTCACAACCAACAACAGTGATGCGTAATTGTCCTACAAACTTGTCAGCATACGAAAGAAAATAACTTCTATGGTGTTAATTTTGTTACTTTTGTCTCTTAGCTCATAAAAATTTTGCCGGTGTACACTAGTTCGAGTACATTGCCTTTATGGCTTCAAAAAGAGTTTCATTTTATCTGTAGAAGACTCTTAATCGCACGCGAGCAAAGTCAGAGCATCTAATGTGTACGCCACGAGAACATACAACCTGAAGCTAGTATTGTGATCACTTTTTGTAGAATATTAAACAACACTAGGTGGCCGCGAAAAGTTTTTCCGGCCATACGATTTATGATGGGGTGACTGAACACAACCACTTAGAGGTCAACTTTTTTATTGCATATTTTTTGTTTGCAAGTACTCTGGTGGCTGTCAGTTTTTGTAGTTGACGAGTGAGTCAGGTGCGGATTTAGGACTGTCGAGCCACATTTTGTGAACCGATAGCTTATCCTCTCTCGCCTTCTGTTCTCGTCTGCATTTCTCAGCTTGATGATATCCAATTCTCTTGTGGTTATCCTGCGATAACTTTGATTTTCTTCTTTTTGCCTTGCAAAGCTATGTTTAGAAATACCAGAAGACCGTAGTTTTCTGAGCATTTGACTCAGTAGTCCCATTAGAAACTTGCTTAATCGTTATGGGTTTGCTCCTGGGACGTCTCTGTTTAATGTGGGTTTACGCCGTGGTTCAGCTCCGTTCAGTCCTCCTGAGACCGCAATTACTTTGAATTCCTTCATGCGATACGATCATAGAGTGAGTGAGTAGTCTTCTCACGTATTGTGTCGTTCTTATTTCAATGCAACCATAAATCGCGAAACGCACTTTCTGCTTGTTTAAGTAACCTTGTCAAAGTAACCTTGTCTGGTCCGTGCTCCAACTACCACTGCACCATAAATTGTCGTTTGTTGCTCAAGCTATCTCCGTCCGTCTCTTGCTGTCCGCCCATCTACATCAATGTCTACTGTCTCACTCTCTTATGTCTTCCATCTGTTTTTTTCCACGGTTGATTTGCTCCGTTCAACAAACCGGCTGCGCAGAGAAACTAGTCAACCAACCCTCGTTCGGATACTTGCTATCGGATCGATACGCAGTTGTCATAGTTTCAACCTAAAAAGACCAAATAACGTAATATGGTCCAGTTCTGTTTCTCATCCTAAAGAGGAGGGCCTGCTTGAGTTCACTGTGCAACCGTTCGGTGCGTCCAACTGCTACGCCTGATATCACGACACTCGCAGCGAGCGCCCTTCTTGAATTTTTGCACCATTACCCATTCGCCCCATGATTCTTTCCGATAGACAGCAGCAAATCAGTTCGACAGAGTTAGAACACATGGGATTCCTAATAATTTTGGAAAATTCATGGAGAATAACCTAGTTGCTTGCACACTCTGTGGTCGCAAGTGTGTAAAGTGAAGTAACTTTTCACAAAATGTGACGAAGCGTACGTTGAATATATGGGAAATATCGGATTTTCCGTCATTCAGTCAATAAAGCCACAAATATACCCCTTCGCATCTTTTTAACACAGAATCGGTTTGCGCCGGTTGATTGATGATGTTTTTGGAAATTTTATTAGTTTTGACTGGCTGTATGTCGTAAACAAATGGCTGCGTCTGTGTTTTGGTTACCCTGTCTAGTGGACTGGGACAATGTTAGTGGGTGATTAGACCAGACCCCCTCAAGTCACGTGTTGTGACTGTTCAGACTCTAGCCTTGTCCGGCTACCGTACAAAGTTGGTCGTGTGGTCAAACCAATACAAACAGAGGAAGGTTTGGTCGCGTCACTGCTGTAGAAATAGGTCGGGCACGTACCAGTTTTCTGCACAGACGTTCCAGGCATGCAACAACAAAGTCAGTCTGGTGATTCTACATGCAGCGACATGACAGAGCTGGGCTTTTTCCCTTAATGTGGGGTCTAGATATGGGAATTGAGCATGAAGTCTGCTCAGCTTTTCCTACCTTTGGCTATCTGCCTGTTTGTTCGACATGTTCAGTCAGACATTTCGCGCAAAGAATTCTGTTTACAACATTCGTCTATTCCTAGTTGGCGATAAGGTCTTTCATCTCACAAGATGTTTTTGATTTCCTGAGGTTTCAAAGTTTTCCGGATGGCGGCTTTCATGTCGGGCCACTAACGTATGATTACTGACGCAACACGTCTCTTTTTTGCCTTGCAAGGGTGTGACATTCACTAGACGGGCGGCTAAAAGACATATGAAGATTGAACTTTCGTATTGTGTCCGGTATAGTTGTGGAGACCTAAATGCACTGATTTTTTTCGTTACTACCGTTTAATGGCCTCAATGATGTAGTTCGCCGTGTACGCTACACTTAAATTCACAATCAACGATGGTAGGCCAAACGGTATACCTAAGATTGTCCTGTATGATCACAGACAGAGAAGTATGATTCAAAAGCTGATTCGGTCAGGCGCCTTCATGCCGGGCACTAACAAGCTACAACCCACCAGCCGAATCCATCACGGCAGCATTCGTCTGACCAATCCTCTCGAATGAAAAGCATGCTTTATCTACACGGTCGGTCGTCCAGCGGATCTCTCCGGTGAGAAATGAATAGTGCTTAAATCAGTGACGCTACTGAGATGTTCCATCAGGGTGTTCTAACCAATTCGAACATGATAAACATTTGGAACATTTTTTTAGGCTTCGGGAACCACTCCCTATACGGGCCAGTTAGCTAGGTCTATCGATCGAATAGCGCTGCCTATTCGAGAGGATTTTATATCTCACAAACTACTTTTTGTGAGGGTAAGTATAGTGTGAACACATAAGTCAGTGCAACAAGCATTATGCTCAATTCAATTTATCAACTATAAACCGTGTACCATAGGTACATTGGTTCCAGCTATTACACTTTCGATCTCCGGAAAACGGGAAAGTGGAACATACAACCAAGCCTTGGAAGCGAAGACATGTTCAGGTTGTTCGGAAATTGGGTAGCTACGCATTGAAGGCGATAGCTTTGATGCACCAGCGCCACTGCGCGATTGGGCCATTTCCGTCAATATCATTGTTCAGCTGTAGCACCCTTCCGGTGCCTAACTGCCATGCCGCCCGAAGGAAGCACGAGGGCTAGGATACTGCCAGGTTGCCCAAGCCTAGACAGGGGAAGTCGAGAGGCAGAGGCCGGGTTCGAACCACAGACCTTCCGGTCAGTAGCTTCGCGCTGTAACCACTTGATCCATCTCGCCAATGTCATTAACCACTGGTGATTGAGTCCCGGGGTCCCTATCCAGGAAGGCGGCAGTTGCCCGCCCGACTAAGTTTACTGGTTAGTGTTTTCATACTTCGTTGCCAGGTCATACACTGTCCACCTCTCGGTCACTTCCACTCAGCACAGGGCTGGGCAAAAAGAGCTCTGCAACTCAGACGGTCTTTTGACATGTGCAGTACATGTCTTAAGCAGCATAACCTATGAACCAACAATCTATCGCTGGAGAGATCCTTCTTCCTAAGACCATCTGGTTTACCTGAGCATTACTAATCCGATGTTCCCACCAGACCTGACCTGATGACCAAACACCGACATCTTCCGTACGTCCTCTGCGCGTACGGGCCACGTCTCTGATCCATAAAGCAGTATTGATCGCACCATCGCAGTTTAAACTCTTCTCTTGACAGACAAGCTCACGTCATGTCGGCGCCATAGGTATCGGAGGTTGACAAAAGCTGCCCTGGCCTTTCCGATTCGAGAATTAAGCTCATCTCCAGCCAGTCCACCGGAACTTATAAAGCTGCCCAGGTAAGCAAATTTATCTACCACGTCTATCAGCTTACCTGCAAGCATGAAGTGTGGGTTTTATCCCACCCAGTCTTGTAGCAGCACTTTACATCTTGCAGGTGTGAAGCGCATGCCAAACTGTGCGGCAGATTTGTTTAGGTCATTTAAAATCGTTTGCATTTGGGAAGGATCTGAACCAAGCAGAGCAATATCCTCTGCGTACTCAATGTCCGTGAGGGAACGTTCCGGAGCATTTCGACTCCCGAGGTTTCAGAGGCAGGTAGAAAAATTTCAAGCAGCCTATCAGTAACAAAGTTGAAGAGGAAAGGAGAAAATGGACAGCCTTGTCTTACACCAGTCGACGAGGTGAACTCAGGCGAAAGCTTTCCGTCTACTCATACGCGCCCACAGGAGTTCGCATACAGTGCTAAGCGGCCCCACACGATGGCGTGATCAGAGCCAAGTTGCCTACCCCAGAAGGAACGACAATCCTTAACTGAGGCTGTCCATCGGTAACTGATAGGCATATGGTCCAATTGAGTCCACGACTGTCTTGTGATAGGTGGTCTCCAAATAACTCGGTGTGAGCGTTTGTGTTAGAAATTCGTACTGGCCAGGAACAGACGATGATCTGCACACAGCTGAAGAAGCCACTCTCCCTTATCCGTACGCTTAGCATCGACTCCAAATCTACCACCCAACTGTGCTTCTTCCGGACTTAGTCGTCCAACTTGGACATTCATATCACCAGCCAGGATTACTGTATCCGACCTTCTTGCCGACCGAAGCAGTCGTGACAGATCTTGATAAAACCCATCCTTCTCAGTCTCAGAACTGCTGTCTTCTGGGGCAAACAAACACCGTTTACCGTATCAACCTGCGTTAATCTTACTTGAGCCAGACAACCGCACGGCGCAAAGACGACTGTTTACTGAGAACGAGTTCAGTAAGGCGCTTTCAGCCTTGGGGCTGAGTTCAACTCCCACACCGTAGATACCACGATCCATTCCGTCGGGATCACCGGATGCCCGAAGAATGAAATGTGGAACATCTGGGTTCGTCCTAAGCGACTTGAGGAGCACAACCGAAGTGTAGTCTTGTATGCGTGTTTCGGAGACACAATATACATCGATAGAGAGGGGAAGTAAGGTTTCAGAAAGGGATGCTTATTGCCCAATTTGGCATAGAGTATGGTCATTGAAGGATGCAACATGGATCAGATCTTTTGAGGTTAGTAGGTTTATTTCTCTGGGCAATGGTTGAGACCCGCAACAGTGGCTAGGGGATCGGCAGATGGATTGGTTGCACTGCATTGTACGATGGGTGGGGAGGGAGTGGGGGGGGAAGGCCGGTGAACGAAGAGTTGCAAGGGCAAATGATACTTCCCGATCGCCCAGGCCGAAGAAGGGGGCTTAGTTGACCCCCACCTTGAGCCTTTGACTCAAAAGTCAGACCCATAAGGATTTTGTTCGAGGCCCTGCCTATAGTCTCTGGCTCAAAAGTCTGGACTGTGAGACAGCGGTTGTTAGGGTTTTCTTGGGAGACCTTTCCCGGAGCCAGTCATTCGATAGTCTGACCTACTTGGCTGTAGGAGTCCGGCCTGGCCCGAGAGCGCAGGGAGTAGAGCATTACTGTCTCACTCCTGATGCGGCTGCGCACAGCAGGTGCCTTTTGAGAAGCACCGGGCTCTTTGATTTTAAAAGTATTTCGACCGTATTGAATAATGCGCCGGCGGTCACGGTCAACCGTTGGGCGATTAGAGTGTGCGGTTTTTTGGGGCCGGCCTTTTCTAACCCGTCCTTCCTCGAGGGAAGGCAGCATCGCTGCTTCCATAAATATGGAGATGCTGGTCGCCTGGGGGAAACGCCTTACTGCCTTCACACTCCTATCGCAGAGGACAGTACGACTTTACCTCCAGGCCGCCTCGTAATACGATTACTTGCAGTATGGGGACGCGCTGTTCTTCGTCGGGCTGCCCCCTATTGACTTTCTTGGAATGGTTGAACCTTCAGGAACTGAGTTCCAGCCATTATAGTCCGCAGGATCATTGTAGCACAGGATCCCGGCCACCAAGACAAGATGACAGCCTTATGCTCAAGCTTAGTTGGATTCACATTGCCTTTCTGTGAAGTAGTTACTTTAAGAGAAATATTCTACTGAGCTGCAAAGCGAAAGCTGGTGCTGGGCTGGCGGCTTGCTTGTCATACTAAACTATAGGAGTAGAATCCCACATCGATCTGTCAGTGCCACGTTTTTAGCGCGAAAGTTGTGTGGAGCATTCTGTGCACAATTTCGCCCCTTTGGGCCTGAGTATGTGGGACCAGACACCCTTTGTAACCGGAAAAGTTTGTGGTTGTGGCTTGTGATTGCCTCTGGTTAAATTGAAGCTGCCTTTCAACGTTCGCCCACTGCAACTACTAGAATGAAGCAACACTGGTTGGACTGCTACATGACCAGAGTGCAAGTCAGATCATGAATTACCACAAACGTCAATAAAACGGTATGGCTTGGCGCGATTAGCCATACGGCCTGAGCGTGCATTTGCGTAGGATCAACGTGATCAATTATGTGTGTATGCGTGACACATCCAGCTTCAGTGTGCGAATAACAATGAAAGATTGAAAACGAACGGTCGGTTTAGTTTGAGTGCGCTAGTGTAGTTAGCAGTATACATTCATCCATCCAGCTTGAGATGACCTACACGGTTTGCACAAACCCTCTGTTCCGTCGAACAGGTTCGTGCGTGACTCAGTGAAGTCTCACATGCGTCTAAGCTATACCACGGGATTTGGTTTAACTCTACAGTTTTTGTCAGTCGGACGATGAACATTTCCTTATTTGACTGGGGTGTTGCAGTCTTTGGGTTTCGTTGCATGATACGCGCTACGAAGTCCTGAGCTACCTCTGCATCTGCCGTTTGGAGTAAAGCGGTCAGAAACAAAACCTTCATTATGATGCTATCTGTCATCCCCTGCCCTTTAGACTTTAGAAGTGCTTTTCTGAAAATATCAGAAAAATATTCTGCTTAACCATTGGACAGCAGATAATAGAGTTGGTAGCGTATGTAACGAATGCAACCGTCAGCGCAGCATTTTTCAAATTGGGAAGAAATAAACTGGGTGAAAATTCCTGAAACTTTAAGTTCGGGATATGCAAACTGACTGAACAAACGGTTGAGAGCTGCAATAGTGTTGGTAGCGTTTGGGTGTCTCATAGGGAAAACATCAAGCCAATTGGAAAATGTTTGGGACCGATTGGGTAGTCATCGTTTCAGAGAGGTTTGGTAAACAATCGGTGGATTTATTGCCGGGCAACGTTTCGCTTTTGACACAAAACTTCGTCAGGCCAAGTGAGTAAGTAAGCAGGTTGATTGGGTTTTAAGGCAGTCAGGGAACCAATCCGTGAGATTTCTAATGCCTAGCCGACTTGATCAGTGCTGGGCATCAGCCTGATGTTCCTGTTTGTTGGTTAGTGGGGATGACTAACATCTACGTTAGATTGGTTAGGGAGGAGTTGTCTTCATGTTGAACCCGGATTTTTCCGGCCTTGATTTTTCTGTCTAGGACACCTTAATGGAATAATCCTCTTGGGTCATTCACACATTTTTGTTCGCCTGTACTCGTCGAGGGGTGCCTGGACAATTGGTTTGGGTTCTGTACTTTGGTGCCAACACCAAGGCCCAGCAAGGAGTGGATCGGAACAGCAGTCATTCCATACAAAACAGGGACATCTGAAGTCATTAGACGGGTACTGAATACGGCTGACATTAGAGGAGCATTCCACAAGGGAAAGACTTTACGCTCTGTGTTGGTGCAGTTGAAGGATCGCCTTCCGGTTGATAGGACAAGGAACTGTGTATACAAAATAAAATGTAACGACTGTACGAAGGTATGTACAGGTCAGACAGCCAGGGAATTGCGCACCAGAATCGGTGAGCATAAGCGATCCATTAACAGACCACCGAGAAACATAGATGAATATCAGGCGATAGTCAATGATTCGGCAATGGCAGGGCATGCACTAGACACTGGGCACAGGATAGATTTGGAAAATGTGGACATTCTGAGACGGGGGTTAAGATTCACACCACAGCGACTGGTGGCCGAGGCGGTGGAAATCGTCAAGCATCCCAGCGTGAATAGAATAGAGGGCGTAGAACTCGCAAGCGTGTGGAGAGCGGTTTTAGATCAGCCGAGATGACATGAGGTGGTGTGCAGTTATCAGCGAAATGGTCTGGGTCTAAAAGTACAGAATCCAAGGACAGTAAGATCTAATTGACCACCTCCACCCCCAAACCAATTGTCCAGGCACCCCTCGACGAGTACAGGCGAACAAAAATGTGTGAATGACCCAAGAGGATTATTCCATTAAGGTAGGTGTCCTAGACAGAAAAATCAAGGCCGGAAAAATCCGGGTTCAACATGAAGACAACTCCTCCCTAACCAGTCTAACGTAGATGTTAGTCATCCCCACTAACCAACAAACAGGAACATCAGGCTGATGCCCAGCACTGATCAAGTCGGCTAGGCATTAGAAATCTCACGGATTGGTTCCCTGACTGCCTTAAAACCCAATCAACCTGCTTACTTACTCACTTGGCCTGACGAAGCTTTTGTGTCAAAAACGAAACGTTGCCCGGCAATAAATCCAACCTTATGAGTAGTGCATTACGAAATCCACCGATTGTTTACCAAACCTCTCTGAAACGAAAACATCAAGCCGCTTCAAATACATGTCAACGAATAAAAGGCAGCTGATGCCATCAACAGAGCCAGCGAAACCAGTGGACGCTCTGGTTGTTGAAGGGATTCCACTGGATCTTTTTGGCTTTTTCGAACCTCGCGGCATCATGTGCAGCATCTGACTATATCTTTGATTCGAGCAGCAATACCTTTTCTATGCTTCCATTCAATGAAACTGTCTGAGAACTGTCGGTCCCAGTGTCGAAGGGATGATAACTCGACTCGAAAGAATAGATAGAATTAAAAGGTTAACAGAGTGCCATCACTCGCCCAAAATGGTGAGTTGAGTGACTTTTCAGCGCATAAGATATAACTCGCTGCATAGTTTGTGCTTAATGACATTTCCTATTGTGTCTGCTGTAACGGGAATGACGCGAATTGTATTTGTGAAGACACTTCACTTCGCCCTCAGTCGTCACAGTACATGACATTGTACATTGCATACTCATCAAATGTTGTATCTCTATTTACGCAAATTTGGACTGAAAATTACTTCTTGTTCTGGTATTTTTAGATACAATGTGATCGCGTACCTCATGACATGTCCATGACTTCACACTATAGGTCGCCGGTTATTCCCTGATGCGTTTCTTACCGCCTTAGTGGGTGCTGACATACTTTCCGTCACGTACCTTCAGAACTCAAACATTTATGTGAATCCCTGTCCAACTGAAAACTAGCTAGCATTATGTATTGCATATGTATTCCCTAGCCACAAGTGGACATAACAACGAGATGTTTAGTGTTACTCACGGAATACGGCATGTTCTGTGGTCGATTGCGCATTCCTTTGAAATTTCTCCGTCTGGAAGCTCGTCTTCAACATAATCCTTCCTTGGTCTTGAGATTCACATAACCCTTGTTGTTTGAATGAACGAAAACAGAGTTCAACGCGCCTCAATTCTAAAATACTGACTGGCTCTATTCAGCGGTTACTCTCATTGAAGTAGCTCTGTTCGGGACGTTTTCATTTCGGTCCATTAACGTGGTTCATGTCCAGGTCTCGCGGTGTATCAATCATGGCCATGTCACGTCTAAAGCTTAACAGGAATAAGCATTCAGTCGTCGTTTGTTGTATGGTCATCCCCTGGTCTTACTCCATATTGCTTAACACCACCACTTGGGACCGCAAAGGAGAAGTAATTATTTAAACTGATATGCTGCGATTGATGCAAGTAAAAAATGTTCTAAATCGCTCTTTAGTGGGCTTACATAAGTGACGAAATCTCAGTGCTATCCTTTTAACTCAAGTCCCATTTTTTCTCGGGAAGGATAAAGTTGACAAATCTGCCATTTTCAACAGTACCAAGTTTGTGAATGTGGAGCCTAACCTTTCATGGACCGTCTTGGCGGAAAACTACACTCGAAACCCAAGAGAATGTCACTCGTAGCATGCGTTGAAGAATCGGACAGTCTGGATCGACCGAAAGTGCGAAATGCTATCGTGCAGGGCGTCAACGGACAGCTTGGCCGGTGCTATAGCTTTGTTCGCTATACACAAACGTTAAGCAGGCAATCCCATTAACTTCAGCTGCTGCTGTATTTTGGTTTTGATATCTTCATCTAGCATGATTGCACCTTAAAACGTCCATCGCCAGGATTGCTTTGACTATACCATTTTACGTTACGCTTCGGCCAACAGACATTGAAGTTGGGGGAGATACCAGCTGTTCAGCCCACCAGCATGGCAGCTCAGAATCAGGACGCGGTCTAAGTGTTCGTACAGGAGATGGCTGCAGAGCCCAACGCGGGGTTGGAGCTTTATTGATCTGACGATAGCATGAATCAATATGTTGGTTCTATTCACTGCTTGTACGGGCGCAGGACATTTTCGCCAAGCTATTACAGAGTTATTTGCGCCTTTCATGCAACCGATGGCAGACAGGACAAGAAACTTGTTTGCTTTTGCTCGTTGCTGCCGCCTCAAGAAATGACGAATGTGACACACCCAGCTGGCTAACTTCACGTCGAACGTATCAAATGGATTGTGTAAGGAGCGGGCTGGGAAACTCCAACCTAGCTGCTTACTGAGCGAAACCTGTGGGCTGACTCCACGGGATCCCATGACCGGTACTGTAATGTATTATGGTGGTAGGTGCGTCAGGAACTTGAAAACGGGAGGAAATGAGAACAAGTTGCAACACTACTTGGCCTAAAACGACAGACAGCCAGTAACTGGGTGAAACTTTAGAAGAGTGAAGGAACAGGACGCGAACGTCACCAACTTCAGCAAAAAAGATGCATAGGGTCCCCGGGACTCAACGAAATAATTGTTAGTGACACTGCTAGATATGGTCCAATCGTGCAGTCAGTGGTGCTCGTGAATCGGAGATATCGTCTCCAATGCACAGCTGTCCGATAACCGAACGGAATGAACACGCCATCGCCTCCAATGCTTGGCTATATCTTCCACATTCCTATCCCCCGGTGGTCGGAACTGTAGCAGCTGAAACTTGCCCTTGATACCTGGTTTATAGCTGATAAACAGAAATAAACTGGTCTTCATGAAACGGACGCGTTGTGCAGCTCCTTGAATGGGGAATATGGGGAGAATTCGAACAAATACGGTGCACCGTGCAGCAGGCAGTAAGTCGGCGCTCTCACATGCGTCAATATATTTGACTGTGTCCCTGTATATCCGTTGCTGTGGCAGCCAGCGTCTAACTTACGTCAGTTGTGTTCGTATTTGACCATTGTTGTTTCTTCTACTGGGCTGCTGCTCTGTCTGAATGTTGCGGAGATAAAAAAAACAACACAGGTGGCTGGGAGATTGGTATATGTAGCTTCAAGTGATTGACAAGAACGGACCAAAAACAATGCACCATTTGAATAAGCAGTACACACAGTCGAGCACAAGCAGGATTTAAAATGAGACGATACCGGGTGTCTCAGCGAATGGACTCACAGTTGGATCCAGACATACAAGGATGGGTGCACGTGAGAGCACACGACTTGTTGTCCGCTGCATTCCCCTGTTTAGGAAGATAATGACGGTAGGATTTCTTTATGGGACCAACACAAAGCGCTGGATCGGTATCCAATCCCGTATGGAATGCTCCGTTTCGCAAGCCATTTTACGGTTGTCTTCTTGGTCCCCTTCCCAAATTTTGGGTGCTCCTACTGTGTAGTTCGAAGTCATTTTCGTGTAGCATGGTCTGTTATGGTTGACTTAACATATTTGCTTGTTGTTTCCAACCTTGCGTTCATATAGTAAACCTCCTAGGCGAAAGTTACAATACCAGGAACTCAGTTTCTCTTATGTCCTTGAAAGATAAGCATACACATTGGACAGCTGGACCGTGACCCCCTTGTTTTCCTCCATGGTGTTGATTGATTTGAACTTCTATCTTTTTGTTGCATCCTTTTATGGAATTAGGAACCCTGGCGTTCAACATTGTTCTCATTCTGTAACTAAAGAAAATTCCTGTCGTCTAGCACTGGTTTGGAAACGTAGCACTCGGCACTGAGCAGTAATTGCACCAAAATGTATAAAATGGCAACCCTTGTTTGAACGTACTGATCAATTGTTCTGCCTGTCCGTCCAACTGGGAACGGTATGTTGAACTCCGAATGTGTTTGATAGCGAAATATTAGCAAAACTCCAAATGGACGCGAATTGAACCGAAGGCCATTGTCTCAGGAGAACCTAGTTGTGAAAATGGATTAAAACACTCATTGGTTGCGGTGGTCGAAGTTTCGCACCATATTTCTGGCCATTTTGAATAGGCCTCGGCAACCCTGTGATGGCTGCTTCCGTAAATATGCCGGGCAAAATCAGTATGCATAGGAAGCCACATGCTCTGTGGAGTTTATCGGGATTTCAGCTCACAGTTAGCAGGTTACTTTTAGGCCATGATGCACATGCGAACAAACTGATTTCTGGATGTTCACTATACGGTTGTTTTCTTACTTTGTCTTGTATTGTTTTAGGTACGATCACCTAATCATATGGCGTTATAAACCTTCAATACCCGTGTTTGCAGATCTTCGCCTCGAACTGCTCAATGAGCCTTTCAGTGAAAATACCTCAATGCATCTTAGTTCTGCATATCTCTCTCTGCCCTAACGGCTTCTGCGATAACGCACAAACGTGTGAAACGCATATCGAACACCCCCTAGTCTGGGCTGATAGCAGAAACAACCAACTCCTCTCATGGTGTTTTAGCTGTAAAGTCGGCCGTTATCAGGAAGGTCAGATTCCTGAAAGCAACTACTGAATGCCCGAAATCTACTGAGACCCTCAGCTCTGTAGATGTTGACCAGACAGACAACGCCCCCTCAATATACAGCGCCTCACAGCTTTCTATCAAACCCAGACAGCGCGAGTCAGCGTTGATCAAGGTCAGACAACGCCCCCGCAATATGCAGCGCGTCTCAGCCTACTTGCACGTACTCACGCCCCGCACTCGCTTGTTCGGAATATAGCGGTTGTGTTCCCTTCTCTGAGTCTTTTTTTCCGGCATTAGGCACTGGAGCGGGTCAGTAGTCAGATACAGCAGATAGCGAATCAGCAGACATAACAGCCGTCAGTCCTGATAACGTTTTCACGTACCCGAGACATGACGGTCTTTTAAACCATAGTTCAAAATTGTACGCGACTAGTGTTGCAGCCCTTCTTTGGAACCTATTGGCTGTGTGCAAAAGCATGCCGGTTTTGGTGTCGGAGATTGATAACTGACTTGTAATCAATGTACAACGTATGCTGTCAACCAAGAAGCACCTGATGAAACTCTGTGACGGCAAACAGGAGAGCTTATGCGCTCCTTCCGATCTGACCGCGATTCTTTCCCGCTGCAGTTAATGCACGTGAAACGCACTCACTGGCTTTGTGGGCACCATTGAAGAACCGATGGCGTTCTGTAAGGCATCAGCCGCACGCGCAGGATCATAGTAGGCCATAAGCTAGTACGTTTTTGATTTATCACTGTCGTTTCGGTATTTCTGAGTTTGCATCTTTCGATAAGACGACGTCGATGCATTCCTCTACTTTATGCATATCTAGAACAAAATTGAGGTAGTAGTACTTGAATACACCAAGAAATTATTATAAAGGCGTTTTGGCATACGGTTGTGGTATGTGGCTGGTAGATCCTTCCAGGTGGCGACCGGTCGTGTGTATCATGGAACCGATGTACGCGATACCGAAAAGCATAAACAAATACCTAAATAATTTGGTTCGGTAAACATTGAGCTCACAATGATAATATCATCAAAGTAGACCATTGCAAATGGTTATTCTGTCTTGTCTCATGTCTATCGTCTGGTCGAATATAGCTGGCACGAACTTCAACCCAAACGACAGTCGATTGTAGCGATAGAGACCAAGGTTCATGTTTATTGTAAGTGATTTCTTGGAGCATTCGTCAACCACAATCTGAATTTGCTTAAAGTTAATTTTTAGGAAAAGTTTACCCCAGTTTATTCTTCCAAACAAACTGCTGTCGAGTACTGATGAGTTTTTGTTGAACTCAAGTGAAAAATTCGCGCAGACGTGTTATTCACTGTTTACCTTTCTGACAACCGCTTTGGGGGCTGTCCGTGATGACAGAGATCGCGTCTTCCTTTTCCAGTCAAGTGGGTTCGGTGTTCACTGCACATATGGAGATATGTGTATCGGTCGCTTGGGGCGTGCACCACAACGAGTGTAGAAAACTGTTTCGGTTATGGAACATTTTAAAAAGTGGACATTTCATTTCAAAATGTGTGACAAGTTCTGCAGTGTTTTTCAAGCCACCAATGAAACTGAACACACGAATTTCACAGAATGCGAAATTCGGTTATCTGATGCGTCACAAAATGCTGCAAAACGGTACATCCCATAAACGTGGTTTGGCTGACCAGTTGGCACCTGGTAAATTTCTGTGGTCGCTGCTGGTGGTAAATGGCATTCTATATGACTTGTTTTATGGCAATTCCGACAAACATGATTATGGAAGGGGTGAATTCGGACAAAACTCCATTGTATACATTATTAACACGTGAATGGGTGTTGCGAGCGCTTCAGACGACCACGACTTGTATAGGTTGTGGCAAAGTGGCTACTGATACCCCATTAAAATGTGGCATACTTTCCAGTTTTGTTAGTCCTTCAGATTCACAAGTTGCAAGTGTCCAGCGCTGGGGTCTTGAACTGATGGATTTACGGTAGCGTTTGATTTGCACTAGACAGGTTCTGATATCTGATTTATCTGGGGAAGTGGATCCTTTCACAAACATCAACGATTTGAGTTGCGAGACAGTTAGCTGAGTAAGTTGGAAACGTCCGCACCGATTAACTCAGCAGCGCTCAGTTTCTGCATCCGTGGATTTGTTTTAGTCGGATCATCCGGAACCACGCTGTTCACCAGAGAAAGTATCCTCATAAGCTGATACCAAGTATCGAATGTGGAACCATTATCTGGCTTTTAATGAAACGAGTGAATTCCGGAAACAAGTTACCCGCTCAGTCGGGGTTCAGAACTATGTGCGAACGGCTTTGGATGACCCTGTGAACACCATGAAAAGCTTTGTGTTGGCCTACTGATAGGATTATTGTTATTATTATGACTATTATCATTATATTCCATTACCGGATAGATTGTTTCTACTACTTCAGTAGTTCCGCGATTGCTAGCTCGGTCATCTCCGTTATGTAGTTCTGGTCTCGTCACAACTGCGTACATCAATTCCCCAGCAGCCAATTAGTCACAAATGATCACCGCAGTGACTCTAGACCCGGACACACTCAATCGGAATACGACATTGAACGAACGGATATTGCACACCACGTCAGTAGTGGTTGCTATACGGTCGGGAATCTCCCCATACTTTAACCGATTCATCGATTACCTATCTGGCTAGTAGCAATGAGCAGCTGATCTGGCAGTCATTACAATACGACTTACTCGATGTAGGCGTTACATGGTACGATCCGGATTGTTACAGTCACAAATAACAGTTGTAAGCGACATCACAAGCATATTGTAATGCATATATACGAAGCAGTACATCCCGTTAGCATGCCACTACTCCACTTTAGCTGTCTGCTACGTTCGGTTTTTCACTGCCATATCCGTGTTTTTTTTTTGAGTCTGGGCCTCATTTTCTTGTTTGTGTATTGAAAGGTTACACTTGCACTGTTGTTCGAAGTGCAGTTGGAATTTGAAGGTCGTGAGATGATCTTAGAAATCGATGTTGATGAGATGATGCTTCAAAACAAGCAAATGTGTTTATGTTGGCATACACTGAACGTCCCTACGACATCATTAACCGATACGTAGTTTTATGGCTGAAATTTTGACGAACCTGGTAACTTATTCACTTGGCCTGAAGAAATTGTTGTATCAAGGACTAAATGTAAGCGAGCAGTAAGTTTGCAGATTGTCCATCAAAACTTTCCGAAAGGATCAGAGATTGCTTCCACTTATGAAATTTTTTTAGTGTCACGTACGATGGCATAGATGTCCGGAACATCTGTGACATGTTAGGATTTTTACAGAAAGTTATGGAGAGAGATGTTCAATCTAGCAATGTTCTATTGCATACAAGATTTGCAATCTGCCAGGGTGTGACATATGATTCAAGCGCATTTCGGGGTGAAGGAAACTAAGTAGTTTTACTTTCGCCATCATCATCATTATCAACAGCATAACATCAATATTCAATACTGGTGCTCCGCCGCCGTACAACCTTGGTTCATTTAAAAGCCTTATTGTGAGGAAAAGAATGAAAGTGAGCGAAGAATGAACTTAGTACTAGCCTACCACAGTCATTCCGTGGCATGTACACCTCTAGACACTCATTCAAGCAATCCGGATAGAAAGTGACAACAAGAACGCCACTGACATTATTTGGCAGCCATATCTTGCAACGTCCTTGACCGGGCACATGGGGGATCACGCTGTCCCCATCGTGGAAGGCGAATGACAGCGACCACATCCCGATTCATCATCTCTTTCTTACTCATTTTACTTTGGGTTTCGTTATTTAAATTTGTTTTTTTTAAATCATCTTGAGCTGTTTGTGGTGCGTTTTGATGGGCAATGGAGGGATCCCGTGATTCACTGACCACGCCTGAGCTTCATCACGGGTAGTCAGAAACGTTCGATTTTGCTTTTGTGTGTTACTCCAATCCCGAGCTATACTTCAGGACTTTGGTCGTGGATAAAGTAGTTTTATCCCCCCAATGTTCTGACCAAACGGACTTTGGCACGCATTTGTGTTCTTTCCAGACCTGAACTCTGTGATCTAGTTCCTACAGTCCATTCGGCACATTTACATCACGTTCAGTTTCAGTTTACAGTATCTTTGGAAAAATATCCATAAATCTATTGACCGTCATCACTTTTGCGACTCAAGCCACCAATATCCTTCTTGCTAACAAAGTAGCTTACCAGAATGTGAATATGTTTTCCAAAATCTGGAGTAATGACTCTTGTTGTTAACCTCGCAAACCTATTCACCGCGGATAAGTCGAATGAACCTGAACACCACAAACCTTCCCATTGGTCTCTCTTATTCGAATTACGAGACAATAGGTATGATACCTAAAAAAGTAAACCCATTTTCCAATAACGCACTGAGAACGGTGAGTACAACAGAATCATTGATTGACTGTACAAAGTAGCTAGAGGCCTCAACTGCGATCTTGTTTGTCGGGTGTTTCACTGCTTCGGTAGTTTCACAACCAAACACGGGCCTGGTTGTTGAGCAGCATCTTGCTTTTTTCACTTTTCTCACAGGTGTTTGATGTTTCTTTGTTACAGAAGACCCACTGGCAAACTGTTTTGTTACTTTCGTGTGTGGATTGGCGGCGTAACAATCAGTGACTTTGACTTTCCGTTGTATCACGCCTAAGATGCGGTAGATGTTGTCAGCCAAACAAATCGGTACAAATAGAGAACTGTGCGCACACATCAAATCTATTTGTTCCTTTGCTAACGTCAGTTTTACTTGCCCTTCTGGTTGGTTGACATACTACTTGCCACTTCGAATTTGTTTGCTTACATCTCTGACTTTTTTGTGCAGCCAAATGTTCCGGATTCGGAGGGGTTAAAAGCGCAGTTTTTTCACTTCTCGATTATGTCAAACATTGATTCCGGTAAGGAATGGCTTGAGATTAAAAAAACTAGACGTCAAACCTATCCTCAAATTCTCGATTCATCTTCCATGCTACTCAACCTCGTCTACGTGCAGCTTGTCACAGCGCTGCGCTTTTACGCACACCCAAATCCGAAGTAATGTGATGAATGATGTTTTTTTATCCTTGACACTGCAAAACGCAGATTATGGTTGGGTTGTTGGTACTGTTTGGCCAGTGGTTTCGTTACGACTACTGACTGACTCATGCGAACCTCAATACAGACCCCTGAAGTTAACTCCCTGTCACCAGTACTGATGCTCAACATGGAAACACAGGTTTTTCGTTTATTACTTCGTCCTGCGCTTCGAACACGTTCTAAACAACGTTGTGACTTTCGTCGAAAAATCTTCTGTCTAGCCCGAATTTCATTGATGAATGCTGTCTTGGGACAAGGACAACTGAGGAATCCTAAGCACTAGGTTTTTCGTTATTCCATCGTTAACATCTTTGAGTCTACTTCGTTTGCTTGTATGCTTTATTATCCGTTGATTTCTAGTTCTGTCTCACTTTCGAGTATGATACTATCGTCGTCCTCCTCTTTTGCTTTTTGTTATATAGGGGTTCTTCCAAGCGAATATCTCGTTTTTCCTCTTGATGCTTCTGCAAGTGTTTGTATTTGAAGTTCTGGCCTATTTGAATCTACACTTCTTTGGAGTCGGTTGGTTTCGGATTGTTCTCTCGATCCTCTTGTACACCGTGGCCCAAGTAAGTTTTCGTTGTGCGTTTTCGATACGTTTCAGCCTTTGCCGGATTATCTCTCTATTTAGCATTTAGGATGAACAATAACGAATTTTACCCTGTTTCGCGATAACTACTTTGTCTGGAAAAAATGACAATTGATTCACCTTTATTTATTTGTTTCCGAAATTGTTTCGTAATGTAGTGCCTATGCGAACCTCGTCCTCACCTCACATCGCCTGGAAAATAATCTTGAATGTGCGTGTTTTTCGCTGCGTGATCTGATCGATCGAGTAGTTTTTATCCATCTGCTAGACGTACGTGCAATAAATTTCATCTCTCCCGTTTCTCTGTGGTTGTCTTTGCTTTCAGTCTCAAGCCAGTTGGCTTCAGCACGACTTTGGCCACTTGTCGGTGTTCAAAACTACCAAAATGAATCACTTGTTTCATGAAATTACCCTTGGTCTGATAAAAGGCGCTTCATGTCACTGGTGGAACTATATGCATTCACAGCATCATGCGAAACCGAACGTGGTGAGTTGTTTCATCAACCACTTTGCTTGTTCTTGACTAAATAAATATTCTTGAGTTTTCTCACAGTTTTGGTGTGCTACTTCACCTGAGGTATTAAGCACCAATAAGTTTATCCGTTTTTTTTCCGAAACACGTTGAGACCGCTCAATGATGTATCTTTCTATAGTGTTCGTAATCCAAAAGTGCTGAATTTCAGGCCTTCCCATTAGGCCCGCGTTGGGTCCTCTGTCGAATGAGGTCCCACTTTTCAGTTAGTAACAGCACGGATACTCGCTGTGACTGCCAGCCACCTTTTCATCTTACCAAAATAGAAGAAGAACATATATTTCATATCTATTACTATTGACGGGTGCACTTCGGGTTACGATGTGAACTGCTATACGTGACGTGAGTACGCGCGCACACTCCCAGCTATGGCGCGAAATCAACCACTCATAGCGCAAAGAGAAGGAGACCGGACCTTCGGATGAGAGCTTCTACTGTCACAACCAAAAGCAATGCTTAGCTGGAGCAGATATATATATATATATATATATGTATATATGGGAAAGATAAACACGGTAGTACACCCTCAAAGGGCAGATAGCCGGTAGGAGAGATGTATTTATTTTTACTGGCGATTCCGGTTACAACGTTCACCACCGCCGAAGATATGATCTTTTTTCACATATCCCGTCAGCATTCCCTCTAACAGTTTGCAGTACCACATAATTTACTTTGAATGTTATCTCAAGATATTTCATCCGGGGACCATCCTCTCTTACGGAGTACCTTTCCTATTTCTAAGGAAACTACCAATAAAGGCTATTTGTTATTCCCCCATCGAGCCACAATCATCTAGGTCTGTGAATGTTCGTTCACGCCATGCTAACGGAAAATCTGTGCTGATTACCCGCCAATGTCGCACGGTGCCAATTAAATTGGAAATGAGTTGTGTTTTTATGTGTAAGTGGAACTTGACAGCGTTGCTAGCCAGCCGCTTGTAGATCAACATAACTGTTCA
This sequence comes from Clonorchis sinensis, assembly GCA_003604175.2. Lineage (NCBI taxonomy): Eukaryota > Metazoa > Platyhelminthes > Trematoda > Opisthorchiida > Opisthorchiidae > Clonorchis > Clonorchis sinensis. Next base: position 27,059,795 of record CM030371.1, read on the forward strand.
ATTCTGTCGAAGTTTCCAGGCTGAAAACCACACCATCAATTTTGCGATACACGCCAATGTAATTCCGAGCAATGATGATAAAGGGTCTTGACATATCAGCATAGGTTTGAGTAAATTTATGCAGCAGAATCCTCCAAAGCAGCTGCATGTGTGTACACACTTACTGTCCTGACTCGATGGCTCTGTTCAGTCCACCCCGAAAGGGGGAGTAATAAAGTGAGGTTTCGCTTTTGTTAAGGCTTTTCAGTTATGTAGACCCCATGACGTGTTCGGATTTGAGCTCCGGTCACCCTGCTTTCTAAGACAGTGTGCTCTCATCACTGGATGCAGTGGACCCATCCCTCGTGAACAGGCGAACGTCTCCTCGCTTGTGCACTGATCAATGTTCAATGGTCGGGCAACCCTTTTAGCCGTACGGATCGACGATGTGCCTGTCAGATGGTATCACAGATAGTTTAAGCTTGCAGGGCCACTTTATATATTCATATGAATACAATGATAGACGTATCAACATTCACCCACCAAATACTGCATTGTTGGAAGGACACTTCCTTAGATTCACCTTATTCACTTTGTCAGTTGCCCATGTTTCCTGTTTCTGGTCACTGGCGCGATCTCCCCAACGACCAGTATACTTCAACTGAAAGAAACCTGTTACGCCTTCTTAACTCCAACTAGACTGCTGATCCTTTCATTTCCACCACACAACTTATCTCTCCCTCGTGAATTGACTGAGTGATAATGGGATTGAAGTTTGCATTTTGATTGAAATTTTATCGGAAATTCTTAAAATATCCCCCTTTTGGTAATCTACACGACCGTGCGTATTGTGTTGTCGAGTACTTTTATTCCTTTTGGAGCTTATCAGGTGAGTGTAGGCTGGTAGGACTCATGAGTGACAGTTTCAAGACCACTTATATGCTTTGCACACCTGGGGGATTTCGGTTAGATGTGAAACTCCAACTTCAACCGGTTGCTGAACTATTCAGACAATCATCTGACTGCCGGTGAAGAGTCAGAATGCTTTATCTGGCTAGTCATTAATCCACCGATAAACAAGCTCTGGCTATGGAATTTTACCGGATGTATATCTGAACTTTGTGGCTGGATCCTGAAAAGCTGAGCCACGGGGACATGCTCGTGCTTGCCGGTTGATTATGCTCTCCTGACGTTTATAAACGTCTGGGGGAAGCTTGGTTGTCTTACGAAAACAAACTGAGCTGCAGGCACCCACTTATCCATAGTGGTTAGTTTTACGATGTTTGGAGCAGGTACGTGAAGAGCTTACCAGCGTTTGTAATCAGGGAGCAAAATTCTTTTTGTTGACTGATGACCGATTGCTTTTGAAAAACCGCCGTCCTTTTTGTTAGCATATGCCCAACAAACACGGAACAAGGACGCCAATCTGTTGTTCATGTTGGGCTGAAGGCAGCAGCAGATATAATTATATGGGACAACTTTGATGCGCGTCACACCCTGAGTTACCAGCTTCATTGAAGGAGCTTGATGGTTAATCCCTTCAGAGAAAACCCGGGAGTACTTCGGCGACTATTGATGACGAAAGGAAGAGAGACCTGCTCGTATGAACTAAGCTTCACAGATTGCATTGTAATGATGTCATTGTGTCGTAAGAGGAACTGTTTTGTAGTGCTTCTGACCACAACCCACCGAAGTACCATTCTCATCGGTTGGGATTACGGACATCCGCTTTACTTATGCCAGAAACAAAGGAAGAGTGCATAGATTTTATGTCACCGTAGAACAAAGCTGGAAGCGAGGGACGGCTCGGTAGCCATTAACCTTATTCTACATACATCTGACGTATGGTAACGCAGATGAAAAACAAACGGAATGAGCTTGTATTTCCACTCTCATTCGTAGCATAGCTCTTATGAGTGCCGTTATGACATGCGATACGTGGCACGGACGCCTTATTTGACTACTTCACCACCTCAAGGACTTGAAATGACCGAGCAAACGAAAGTGTCTGGCTGGTCCCTCGAGAACAGGCGACGAAACTAACACCGCATACAACAAGTATAAAAAATTGGTTACAAGTCGAATGCAGTCACGTGCTGTTTTTCTTGTGTGATTACGTAACTTTCTACACTATAACTTATTTTCATATCTGGTCAAATAACTAAAGTCTTATTGCTTTATTCAGCCAGGGTTGACTACAAAGTTACCCAATACAGATTAAAATTTCTCTTGACCCTTATTAGTGAGTAGCGAGTAGGTGAGCATTTCTGTAAAAGTGCTTATTGTAAAACTTTCTATTTCGATACGGATGCTCAAATTTCTCGTGGACTTCGCAAATCCACATAGGGATAATCGTAAAAAATCAGCCGGGATCACGTTCAACTGCATGATTTTAGCCTTCTTTATCTGGAGAGAAGATTATTACATCTTTCGCTTTTTGTGGGATAATGTGGGAACATTTAAGGACGTGAACAAGTGAACGAGAAGCCAAATGAACCACTTAGTTGAGCCCAAAAAGTTTGTGCACTATTGTATTACGATAAATGATGCGGGAATATTGGTGTTGTAATTTTGGACAAAACGTTAAACATAACGACGTGTAGCTATTTTCAAAGGACACATCAAGGTTAAGTTCTTTCCTGTACACCGGGGCAGATAGGATACGCTCCAGTGGATCTCTTCAGACCGGGTTACTGTCACCTCGTCATACCCAATTGCACGTTTGGTGGTAACGCATCGTGTCAATCCAATGTGAGCTGCGTTGACGACCCTGGCAGTCATATTCCCTGATCCTTATGGCATGATTGGTCCGTGTTTATAGGACTCGGGTGCCATGATGATGTGGATTGAAACAGCCATCTGCCAGAAAAAGTGCTTCGACGCTCGTTTTCATTAGTTCACGCGCTGAGTCCTCACATGCAGAGAATTTCGTATACCCATGAGAATAACGTTCGAAATATGGGGCTGGCGTAGCATGACCAATTCTTCCTCGCCTATTTTTCTGTCCGTTGTCATATTCAGCACCATATACCTCGGTGCAACCCTTTTCAAACCCCGCATTCTGTCACATAATCTACAGGCACACTTGTTCATTCCGTATCGACTGTCATTCAGTGAGCGCTTGTTGAGGCTGCACTGTTGCGCAACACCAAGGAGTCACCAGCTACAATTTAGAATTGGAAAACCGATTAAATCAGTCGAGTTTATAGCCACTTCATGGTGGAAAAAATCCACTGGAGTCATTTTTGAGATCCCGAAGGTTGCCTTGCAAACAACTGTCTCAGATAATGAGATTGCCAAATGGCCTGGTATGGTGCATCTCGTAAACAGATATTTTAATCCCACCCTGGATGTTAATCCACACTTTTTTGCTCAATGATGCAACCGAAATCAGCATGTGATTTCTTCGCTTGGTATGACAAACGTTTCTGGCAGTTGTATATAGGAATGACAAGTGATTCAACCGTTTATCGTTCTTCCTATCCCATTTTTCGTTTTTGTCCGTTACCTAGCGCGACCCGCATCTCCGCAGTTCCCATTGTCCAACTCTGGTCACTCATAGATTGGTGCAGTAGACAGACATGTCAGGAGGCTTTTACCTCGGGGATTTGATTTGATCCCTAGCTCATCTCTTCCATTCAGTTACCCACCTGTTTTTATCTCCCCTCAGTATTATACCTCTTGGAATCCGCTTTGTACTGTTCTACTAGCTATTCGGTTCCACCGTTCTGTGTGTGGTTCCTAATTTTATCGTTTAAGCTTGCGTTTTGTGTTGAACTGTGACTTGTTTGAGAGTGAACTGGCATTGGAAAGCTTACTGTCGGTCAAGAAGCATTCGGTGGAGTTCGGTTTCTCCAACCTCTATGTAAAATCCCGTTTACCATTTGCGTTTGTTTTTGCGTACTAGGACGCGTTATACAGTCAGTTTGACTGAGTCAGCGCAGCGTCCCGCCAATAATCTGTTTCCCTCTTCGTTTATGTTCATCGTGTTTTGGGTTGTAGACAGCTCTGACTGTCATCCGGGGAAGTACCACGCCAATAAAAACCTCCGACTTGGGTTTTGGGATTGTTCGTTACTTATCATCGCCATCTCAGTTTATCTTGTGTGCATTGTATTGCACCATTTCTTGTCGTCTTCATTTCTGTCCCGCTGTATTTTCGTTTGTCTGCATTTATCTGCAAATGACTTTTCCATACTCTGGGGACATTCCGGATTGTCAAACCGTACAGTGGTTCTAGTAGTAGCTCTCAGTAACGATCGCTGTACAGACCAGACGGTAAAACCCAGAGGAGCTTAAGCGATTTGGCGTTGAAATTCTTTGATTTGTGTCACCAGATTACCTTTTTCACTGCTATTTCATAATACTTTTGCACGCATCGTATTTTTTGTTTTTTACTTAATATATGTACCTGCAAATTACCCACCCCACCATCTGCACTACAGGAACCTTAGGTTGTTCACTGCTGAAATCATCTGGTATGTGTTGCCAGGTTACCCTTTTGTTTCCATTTCTAATTTGAGGTTTTGTGTTGCGCGTTGCGTTGTGCTGCGTTGTTTTGCCTTTTTATCTGATGTGTGCTTCAAGCGTATATCTGCAATTACCCGCCCTAACTTCACACATAACGGAGTATTAACGATGCGATAACTTCTGTGGACCAGGCTGATTATTAGCTAGACATGTGTGCCATAGGTGCATGTTAGGCTTACTGCTGGCCACCCTGCTCATCCGCTATAGGTGTAGACCGTTTAGTTATTTTCCACATAATTTGAATCTCTCGGTCATAAGTGCGGCATGTCACTGGCTTCAGAATTTCGCCCCCCTCCTCCTGTTCTTCCTCGGGTTCACGCCGGGTAAAGGTTTTTCCAATCGGTTACACACGCAGCTGAGTCCAAACCACAGGTGGCACTATCCGTTGTGTGCGGTAGTCGATCGGCCTAGCTCGAAGTGACAGGCTATTCCGGGGACATGACGGCTCATAATCATTGTATCAATACGCCGTTCCACCTGACTGCCTGTGCTTGAATTTCGCCGTGAAGCTCACAGGACTGGGGAAAACACTGTCGCTTGGGACCAAACTAACAAGAACTATTGTGGAACAGAAGATCACTGACCAACTTTCGAAGTCTATTGAATCCAGGTCTATTTTCTCCCTCTGTACTCAGTTATATTTCTAATTCGTTCATCTGTCGTTTATCTGTCTTCAGATCGACAAGGATCCAGATATTCGGTTGGAGCCGGTATTCGTGGTTGGTGACACAATGCCCATCCGTGCAGCGTCTAGGGACAATAAATGGAGCACCCATCTACCCTACGAATATCAAGCTAATTACTTCTTCTTTGGTGCGTCCAATCCCTTCTCACTCTTATCGTTGTTTTTATTCCACCGTAAGGTAAAAGTTTCTTTCTAATACCAAGTCACTACACCGTCTTAATCAGTTTCTGGTGAGATAGACATACTTGAAGTTTTCTTCGACACCACTAACCATCGATGTTACTTTCATGCTAAGTTTTTACAGGGAAACGCAAAGGAGGAGTTGCCCCTATTAAATCATCCGGTGCTGGGGCGGCACCCAAATCTGTTGCAACTTCTTGAATGCACCCAGTAAAACTATAGAGGTGGCCATTTCCTCATCATCGTTGGCAATCAACCGTACAATTCATATAGTGATTCCGGCTATCACAGTTTCCTTCTCTGACAACATTGGGGGTGACGGCACGAAACAGTCTAACCGTGCATCGGTTGTTGCTTGTCCCATTGGTGCGTGGGTCGATGAAACTGTTGAATCATGTAATAGAGGTGGCAGCTCAGCTGCGGGAACACTATTGAGCCATGTCTGTCAGTGTTTTTTTTGCGGCGCGTCTCGGGGTGGACGACTGAGTTTACACGTGTCAGTCTTGTTTTCACTGCCAGATGCTGACCTATCTTGATGGTCATCTCCATGGCTAAATGAAGAAGCTCTGACATTCAGTGCACGTAATCGAACCTGCGCAATCTAAAGTGTTTTACCTGATCATTTATCGCTCCTGATCTCTTTCTGTTGGGACCGTTCGATTTACCTCAGCATCGCCAATTCTATGCTTCTGCCACACGTGTGCAACGCTTCGGTTGTGGGCCCATGTTTATTCAGATCGGTAAAACCCGGGAGTAAAACACCTCAGCTTTGTAGACTTACATACATAGGGTTTACTACTCGGTTTTAACTAAAAGAGGCGGTAATTTATGTGTTCGTTGTTTTTATCACCACTCGCATACACCTTACGTCGCTGGCAGCTAACCGGCTCGATCCACAGAATCGTAATAAGGTGGATGGAATTTGGAGGGCGGTTCGTGACAAAGCTTCACAGGACGTGCGCGAAAAACAGTGTAGTCCTGTTTTTCTGGAGTGGGATCACACAAAATCATCATCTATATGTCTTCTATGATCTGTTCAGTGAGGCTACATCTCGACACAGGTGGGTGTTGATCCCCATTCAGATCATTTTACTGTTTCGTCTAGACATGTAAGTCCGATATTCTGGAACGAGTCCGACCATAATAGTATATCAAACCACAAGTGGATTAGAACGGCACAATCGGTGACTGAATGTGCACTGAACCGCGCTTGTTCTCGTGAAGAAGAATATATCGTGATCACTGAACGAATTTGGGAGGTTGGCCCCACAGCCTCTTCAGTGAGACGATCACAGATAATCAGATGAGCATCCTAGCTGCTCTAGAAGTGTCTGCATTTCGACTTTATCACCGAGTTCGCACCAGACGACAATTTCCTTAGACTGCTCCACAAGCAGTCCAACACGAACTGCTGGGTATTTTCTGAACGATTCGTCGCAACTGGTTGATTTGGAAATAATTGTAGTCTACAGTGCGAACGCACTGAAAAGCACGGTGTATGCCACTGCGGCCACAACTGAATCAAACTCTATAGTCGATGTACACTATGCGGTGGCCTACGATTTGAGACCGTCTCGGTAGGCTACTTAATACTGGTAGTTTCAACCAGCCACTCAGGTTTGTAAGGCCTCCGCATTTCATTGTTGCTCGTTCATATGATGTTGAAAACACAAGTAACTAATCCGTACACATAATACAAACGTGCTTGCGATATCTATGTCAGGCATACTTCTTGGAACGTATTCAGCTTTCCTGTCGTAGATCCTTTGGATTTGCGGATGAGCGTACCGCCCTCGTTTTCATGGGAATTTCATGCTAATTTCGGTCAAATTTTTGCTCAGTGTTTAAAGCCGAAAAATTTGTCAACAAGTAGTGTGTGCGACGTTAATTTCTCGCTCTTCTTTTTCCATTTCCCACAGTTGGCCCACCCCTTCTATTTCCCATCTACTTTCAATTTATGTCATTTCGCTATATCTTTGTGCGAAGACGTTATGAGGTCAGTACCAATTCGTATTCATTTTTCTGGACCTTTATCTCCCATTGCTTGAACAAGCTGGTCTAGGTTCTAGGATAACGGGCTGTCAAATTTATCTTTATGACGAGTTTGCCATCAGCTGGCGTTTATCAGAATTTCGTACAACCCCATGGTCTTGCAGTTTGAACCAGCACCGTGGCTGTAATTTCTGTGTTTTTCTCGAGTATTTTCATTCGGCTGGATACGCATCTGTGCGTGAGCCCTACTTCGCTCTCGATGTACCTTAGCAGCGGGTTTCACCATGCCACCACGGCGTCCTCCCAAGTCCATCGGAAGGACCCGATCATTTTAGCTACTTATACCTTTCGTAGTAGTAAAAACACAGCAGTGGCGACGTGGGGATGGAGATGCAACTCTGATCCTGTATTCTGCTCACACCTAATGCTAACGCCTGTCAGAATACTTTATTTCTGTCTACGAACCGATTGAACTGCCTCATTTTCTTGCGCTTGATCCTGGAACACAACCCATCAAATCAAGCTACCAGTTCATAAACCTTTAACTGAAACTGTCAAAGACCGCAGCTGCCTGCCAGTCTTCTTTTGAAGAAAAAAACTGCCGGTGACGCACCTATAAAATCGATCCACTAAAATTCTTCTAAGTTCCCATGTGTGTTCCATTTATTATTGCTATGCGCTTGTTTGAGCCATCAAACTTCGGAAAGTTAAGTAATTCCTTCCGTACCCAGCCACCGTGCTATGCTCACTCAATAGGTTAAGTGTTGGGGTTTGCATCAGCAGAACCTCTGTTGTTCCCTAGTTTACACGCGCCCTGTAGGATGGGATGGCTTCTTTCAGATTTACTGATTATAGCTATATAAAACCTGTTAGAACAAATATCCTCCAACCTTAGCATGCAAGTGAAAGGTGCTTCTCGATGATACGGGTCACCATAGATCTGTCTATTCCACAATACTGTGAACATGAGTTGTTTCAGCGAAGTTTGTGGGACAACCAGAAGATTTATTACTGAGCAACGTTTTGATTTCGGCAGCATACCTCGGTCATGCTTATTGACTACGCTTCAGTAGCTGGTTGATAGCCTACTATTTTTCTGAGTAACGAATCATGGAAAACAACTGTTCAGGTTTACAGATATGTCTATCTTTGAATTGTTGACCTGTGTCGCTTTGATGTTAACGATTTAAAAATCTGTATAGGAGGTCGTGGTCTGGAGATCATGGCCGAGTAAACGTGCGTGATGGCCTGTATCAGTTAATCACTGAGTAGTTCACTCAATTCTCCGTTTGAAGATCATCTGAACCACTGGGCTGAGACGCTGGAGGTATCCTATTTTCTAACCGTCAGGAATATAGGGGTAATGTTGAGCTTGTCCATATGCCTCGAAACTCAATCTAGCCACTTGACATGAAGAAGATTCTGTGTCAAAAGTGACTCCTTGTGCCGCAGTAAGTCCATCATATCCACTCAATCCTCCAGTCCGTTCTCAAATCTCTGCATTGGTTGCACGCGTTTCCCAGTGAACTGAATGGACGTGAAGTTGACGAAAATGTCACTCTTTGAAACTATGACACTCAGTTGCACCTATTTTATTCTAAACTCTTTTTATGACCGTTCTACACCGCATGGTTTTACATTCTGATTCTTTCGTGCGCAGCTGTAAGTTACATTTTGGTTTTACAGTTTGTGAGAAAATTGACCCAACGGTTTACCATCATTCACAGCTGTAACACTCTTTCGGTGCCTAGCTGCCATGCCACCAGAAGGAAGCACGAGGGCTGGGATACTGCCAGGTTGCCCAAACCTAGACAGGGGAAGTCGAGAGGCAGAGGTCGGATTCGAACCACGAACCTTCCGACCAGTAAATTCGCGCTCTAACTACGGCGCCAGCCACTGACCCAATGGTTAGTGGCAAACTGAGCATATCACCACTGTTCATTCGCTAAATCGGGATTCCGAGACGGGACACATCAATGGTTAGCGATATTGTCAGACGTGGCGCAGTGGCGCCCGTGATAGCCCCGTGCACCCAAGCTATTGCCTTCAATGCATAGCTCCCCTCCCAATCTCAATGGAAACTCCACTGACACTTCTTTATTTATGCGTTAATTATATCAGCTCCCACCTCCAATGCGCAGCCACCTACCCTAACTCATTGTGGAGACTAGAATCACTTCGGCAAGTATGCAGTTTTTGCAGCTCATGATGTTGTTGCTGTTGGTGGTGATGATGATGATAATGACAGAAATCACAACGCTGGTGGCCGAAAGGTTAAGTATCCAAACTACTAATCGGGAGGTCGAGGGTTTGAGACTCTCGGTTTCATGGAATGCGCGATGCCATTGATTTCCAATAAGGATAAAACAGCTGCACTCGGCTCTTCAACATGGATTGGCTTCATTTACAATGCAAAATATCGACAAAATCTTCACACACTACCATCGGCAAAGTGTTTTTCTCAGTGAGTACCAAACAGACAGGTTCTAATCAGAGCGACACGCTTCTCCGTAATCAGCATGAGTTCGGCTATTCGTTGTTTCCGCCATATGGTCCTTCAGTACTGTGAATAATGCGACATCACAGAGCTGCAGTACTAGAAGAAAGAAGAAAGAAATATGGCCGTTAAGTAGTTGTGATCAGAGGCTTGCTAAAAAAGCTAGCGTGATAAAATTATGCCTGATGTTGCGCGAATTCATGCAGGTTTTCTGAAAACCTCATGATGGCTTCGTCAGACTGTATGTTGTACCCTCACCGGGCTTGAGAATATGAGCTGCAATGACACAGTTGATCTTGTCACCCGGTCTGTCTGGAGGGCACACACCCCCGAGCGACATAGCACATAGTAACACACGGGAAGCTGTAGGTCAAAATACCAACCCGTAGCACGACCACATGTTATCCTACTGTCACAGCTGGAAAGAGAGGGTATCCATTCTTGTACCTGTTTGCTGTATGCTGGTGTAACTGTGCATGGTGCAGGGCAACTGTACGCTTTCAGATTTCGCTAGTGGAAGCATATTGCATGACCGAGTGACCACGAAATCCATCAAGGTACACTGGTAAGATGAAAGAGGGAATCTTTCCAATGAGTGTTTGCTTATATGGCAAAAAGATGGGCATAAAAGGGAATATTGATTCCGAGTGCTTTGTTTGTTCACAAACAATCGAAACGTTCGTTGCGCTTGGTAGCCCATCTCAATACCTTCTTCGTCATCCTTGGCGACAACGCTAACCGTACTTGTTATCCCTCACCACATCATGGTGCCTCATTCATACATCACACAATTTCGCTCGACAAAATTGCTAACATCTTTTCCCGCTGAACACTACTCCCTCATTTTTGAGAAGCAACACTCTAGACATGTTTTGTAGCCTGAAGAATTGAGGGTGGCGCACTCAAAATCTTCAACAACAACGTTCCCAACCAAAATCTTTACAGGCTCGTACTTTCGTTTCATTTGGTTCTTCGCGAAGGACATTGCTCCTAGCCTTGTTAAAGTTAGCATTGATCTCTCCGTTTTATAATGAGAATGCGGATATTCCTCGCCTGAGATCAGATTCATTCCCCAAAGGTCATTCTCCATGTAACGTCCGTGGGATGAATGGGATTTGTTTTTTTTTGTTTCCGGAGAGTAAAATATGAGTTCTAGTTACACGAGCAATTATGAACTTCCTCATCTTTCTTTTAGGACCTCGCGTGGGTGATGGGCTTTTTCACCAAGCTGTTTGTCCTGTACTACCCACTTCTTGGATTTTGGGGTACACTGGCCTATTTCTTTTGTGTCCGGTAAGGAAAATTCCATTATTCTGTTGGCTGTCACTTTTTTCAATGCTTTATGCCTCGTTCCAGATCATCTGTTTATCACGAGTTATGCTCACAAATGCTTGCTGTCGTCCTGTTTTCTGCTTGTTAGTTTACGAAACTTCTGTTCTGTCCAAATCAGCTAAAACTGCTGGACCACCCTTTGAATTTCTTATGTGGCCTTTGGTCGCAGCGTTATCAATACTTACGCTGCTATTAATATCGCCTCCAGCCAAATTCGTCTTTCTCTCTCCTCGAAGCCGGGAGATACAAATGAGCACAGTATATCGCCCGGTTGGTGATCATTTCCACGGCAGACCGGTCTACGCTTTTCGAATTTGCGGAGTCATCTAGTTCCTCTACGTTTTTCTTGTAACTCGCTCTTAGCTGACACACAGTTTGCATACAGGGTATCCTGAATCTTACCTAAATCTGTCTCTACTATAAACCGTGTATACTGGAATCCTGTATACTCTGGAATCGAGACTGCTCTTACTTGTACCCTTGTTGCTCAAAATCAGCTGGTGATTGGAGCAACTTCATGTGGTATTGATTGGGACTACGTTTCAAGGATGCCAGGCTAACAGGTTCATCCAATGCATCTGCTGCTTTATAAATAAATCACGGTGCTTCGATCAACCAACAAACTCAAATTAGTTTGCTGTACACCTATGTTCTTTTGGAAGCCTCCAGCGATGTTTTTGACAGGTCAGTGTCATAAAATGAATGCTCCCTGTCTTCAATATTTGCAACTCAAACGTCATACATGAAGATGCGTCGCTAATCGATTTATTGGTTGTGGTCGGCGCCCAAATTCACTACTTTCTAGAGGATATCCCATTGCCCGATTTCTGTCTATCTGTATTTGTAACATACACAACGCTTTTACATGCCGTTGTTTTTTTTTCAAAGCGCCTCTCTTACCACGTTTCTTTTCCTACATACAATCTCTGATAAAAGTTTGACAACTCAAATTCACTTGTGAAACAGAAAGTTGTTGCGGTGTTGTAGCTCAGTGAGGCGTACGTCTAATTCAAGTGCATGCTGCCTCACAAGAATGAGTACACCCATATTGTGAACACACCAGTTTTTGTACGCAGCTTATTCTCCTTCCCCCGTTCACGAAATGCCTTGTTTTGTTTAGTGTGATACGGTAAAATATGTGCATCATCTCTAACGGAACAAACTTATGCTTATACCCTTAAAGAGCGTGCAATCATTAGTTTTCTAGACGGAGTAAATGATACCCAAGTTACGTGAGAATGCTTGCCATGGAGCACACAGGTGAAAACTAACATCTGTAGGTAGGACCAACAGTGCTCTCAATGCTCTCCAAAGCCACCCTATTCTGGTCTCTTTCAAATCCGATTCTGATTTTTGCTTGGAAATCGCCTATGGTCCGCGATGACGGTCAGTGCCTATGCTACTCTTAAAAATATGACATACTCATGTTCAAATTGGTCACAGGAGTCTTGTTGCTTCTGCTTTTAACGAGCTTTACTGATTGATTACTGGTTGTGCTGGTCCGCTTTTCTCTTTACCTACTCTGTGCCTAGCAGATTTCTCACTTTATGGACGATACGCATATCGTGTGACGTATTTTATATATGGTTACATATGGTCTATTTGTTTTGTTGTTTTACAGTGTCGCCGAAAGTCACTGGTTCACGTGGGTCAGTCAGTCAAATCACATACCAATGGAGATTTCGTATGACCGGGGTGAAGCTTGGCTGCCTATGCAAAACAGGGCTACCTGCAACGTGGAACATTCCGTTTTCAATGACTGGTTCACAGGTCACCTGAACTTCCAACTAGAACATCAGTACGTTTACGGAAGGAGCTTCTTTAAGTTTCCACTCAACTAAGCTTAGCTGATAGCATTATTTCATGCCTATCTAAGAAGTCTTGAGCTGCGAGGATCCTTCGTTGATCGACTAACTTAGACTGGGTGATGGTTATCAGCAGGCCTGCGCAAATTTGTCCACGAGTTCATTTCTTTGAATTCCCACTGTGATGCATTCAGCTCCGCGCAGGCCGTTTGTCATAACAACGATGCACCGGCACCCGACGGTCCAGCCAGCCCACCATCTGAAAGTGTTAGCCCCCATTGTGGAAAGGCAACTCGTTGACCTGTACACTAAATTCGTATAAGCTTACTTGATGACCAATTTTACCCAAGTTGGAACGAAAGTGCAGCAAAGTATAGTGCCTTCAGTGCGTCTCAACTGCCTAATTTCCACACAAATACGACGGTGACGGAAACCCAAACTCGTAAGCATGAGCAGACTGACTTCGTTGGTTTGTGTGTCGGACGTATTTATCAGTCAATACAGTAATTTGTTTGGTAGATGCGCATTCAGGACCGGCGACCGGAGGTCAATGGAACTAAGTTGTCTCTGTCTTTCACTTGTGAACGCAGAATACAGCCCAGCGACTTCAGCAACAGCTAGGGGTTGTGTCGTTTTAATCTGTAACCGGTAAACACTACTGAACCCGGCTTCATTATCTAATACATCAAGTACGTGACAATACATTTCGTGGGGGTTGGCGTTGCGGAAGATGAACGTTAGGCCTAAGTAGAAAGTTCCTCGTCGTGATTCATAGGACACTGAAAAATCATATGTGGGGAAACCTCCGAGTTCAACTAAAGCAGGCATGGACTGCAAGAATGACGGCATTAAAAGTCTTATCCAATATCGTCCTGATGTGACGAGTCGCGTATCTGCCTGATGTATTCCCTGTGAATGGCAGACGCAATTCTGACGGGTGTTTGGGTTTGAGTCGCCCGACCTGTGTGTCATCTGTCAAGGAATTGCTCAGGGGGACCATCTTTCCACACTTGAACCAAATCACTTCCAAGTGTGCCAGTGCTGCAAGTTTGTAGTAAATGTCAGCATGTTCAGACACAATGAAAGCATTGTTCTTGAAGTGAGAGACCCAACTCCACACGCAGCGTGAACGAAAAGTTAGGCCTTTTACTTACTGCCTCTAGTGACACAGTAGACTGTGCCCGAAAAGGAAACTTTTGACACCCAACACCTATCCGTGACTAACAGTTTATCTCGATAAACAGTTGGGTTTATTGTTTGTGAATGAGGTAACAACATGGTGGCTGTGATTTGGTGGTAGGGACACGTTGGCAATCGCTAGCACTACAGGAGCCTTTGGCAGATATTTTCTAATGAAAACAATACATGCATATCGGGACTAATAAAGGCGGTAAGCGTAGAGGCCCAGAGGAAACTGTGTTGGGTTGCTTTCAACCTGCACGGGAACTGTGGAAATGGATCGAACTGTCATGTTCGTTAGCAAATAACCTGATTGTTTAGGCACCTTGGTACGAGTAGTCCTATTATCGCCCCCTCTACAAATGTTCGGATGCCATACGGTACGGAGGCCAGAATGCTTCCTCCAGAGTTAGCTATGCGGATATTTCACGGCAAACTGCATGTACATCTCAGAAAATCCATTTGCGAACTGTTATCTAACCTACCTTTTCCCACAGCTAAGAACCACTTGTCAAAGATTTCCGATTTTATGATACGTATACCGTACAATTTCTGATGTTAATTGGCTGATCGTGTTGACTTTGAATCTTTCATCGTTTCTTATGGACGATGTGTATCCTCATGGGCAGTAGCGCTTGGTACCATAGCCAAACTGGCCCAACTCAGTGACATCACGTTGTTGTTTTTCAAGAACCCAGGAACCACTGTCACCTTTTGATGGGTAATTTTAATGATCTTATGATTCCTTCCCAAGCACCGTTGTAGGACAAAGCGGCTGCGAATTCACAGCACCTTACACTAATTGGATGCAGCCTTTAAACAGGTCAACCGAATTCCCACCGTAAATGGCTTCAATATTAAGATGTTATCGACTAAACATCTCTGACAACAGTGTGGTTCTTTATAGTGGGGAATTCATCACGAGGCAGTATTTGGCGTCTGTGGCTTATTTTCTGTCTACTTCTTCATCTCGTTACTACTGGTAGGTTCCGTAATAGACAAAATTTACGCAGGTACATATTTCCCAAGACTGTCCCCGACATAATCACATGGTAACCAAATAGAACTGACTGTGCAATACCAGTCATGCTTTCCGCAATAAAATCCCGTCCTATTCTGTGCTTTTCTAAGGTTTGTTCATTTTCTGGTAAACAGTTCACCAGTCTTAGAAATGAAACCCCGCACATTTTGCATCAGATGCTGAGGCTGACCAAACAGAACGACAAGTTTCTTGTTGTTCCGGCTAGTACATTGTACACATTACTAAAGAAAAGAAGACATGTCCAAGATAATTTTTCAATTTACTAGAGCGAAATTGAACTGTTCAACTGACCGGTCAATCCTGTTTGTGGTTGGCTGGCGAAAACCTCTTTCTAAACGAATTTATAGGTACCACCTGTGTAGATGGATGAAGTAGCCGTAGATCATCTGTCATGCAAACTTTTATTGTATTAAGGAGGTCCAATCGGTGGAAGTTTTATGGGCTACCATAGATGCTTTCGTCATGTATTTTACAGATCATCCGATTTTGCTCTTCTCCACTTGTTAATAATCATGTAGTCACTCAGTCTTTGACGCCTAGCTATCATGCCACCCGAAGGAAGCACAAGTTTACCCAGGCCTAGACAGAAGCAGTTGAGATGCCGGGGCTGGCTTTCGAACTGCGGACCTTCCGTTCAGCAAATACGTGCCTTTTCCACTGATCCAACTAGAACTAATTTCCTGTCACCGCAAGATCCAAAGACTCCGAAGATTCATTCGGTGAACCTAAATATTTCCAACCTTATTGTACTGTTTAACTACAAGACTTTTTGAAACCAATTAGCTTTATTGTGCCAAACTGCTGAATTTTTCTCCAGACTGTTTGATGCTCTATGTTTCGAACTGAATGTTTCCGTTACTTTCAACGGCATTCCTAATGCATGCTTCCCTTGTTCTCTGTGCTTATAACTTCTGACAGCATCTACTGGATTTAAATGCTATTTACAAACTCTTTGGAGCATGTGAATTCCCAATAGCCCTACAGTCGATCAAATTTAGGTGAGAAACGTTCGTTAGTGGCGTTGCTGTTCTTGACTACTGCCTTTTCCCGATTCGTACTTTCACTTCGTTTCTTGTTTGTGTTGTCCACTCAGTTTGTTCCCCACAATGCCAAGACACAACTACGTCAAAGCACAGCCATATGTTCAGGCACTTTGTGAACGTCATGGTCTCCCGTACCCAGTGAAACCGTTGGGTTTGGCCTTCAAAGATATCGTCAGGTTAGTACGCCAGTCAGCGATGAAAGCTATCGCTGTTGAACCTTCTTTGGCACTATAAGGCACAACTAGGAGTGTTCATTTTACGCTTTTATCGTTAACGTTTTTAAGCATTAACACTCAAGAATGAGCAAGAAATTGTAGTCTTGATCGCATGGCACTTGTCGTGTCTTTTTCTGCATGGATCAGATCCATTAAAACACCTGTAGCGCTACGTTGGGTAGAATCAAACTGAGCAGAACTCATCCATTTGGATGGCAAATTCGCTTCTGTGTGAAGTAGACGAAGGCGCTTTTCGTTGAACCACGTATTGAGTGGAAATGATCCGGCTGCATTCATTTCGTCAGCACTCCGAATGACATATCAGTGTGTAGTAGAGTAGCGGTAAGGACTGTTAAGTAACGATACAATTGCTGGTATCACTTCGAAACCAAACCCAGTTGCAACCCAGCCATCAAGCTTGGCAAACGAGATACTAGTCGTGCGTACAGTTTGAGCCGCCACCATTTTTCTCAATAGCCAAAATTATTGTCTACACAGTCGTATCTTTCAGTCTGCACCTCATGAAAGGACTCGCCGGAGGTGATATCTTTAGAGGGGACATCCGTCATTCCCTCCAGATTGAACAAAGGGCTTGAGGAAGTGGGCAGCGATGACTTGAGACACAAACAGATAGGATCATTGGTGAATTCGGTGGTGCTTTTATCTTTGAGCTATGGCCTCAATTCTTAGATATTCCTGGCGATTCCCTACAGTAACTCACGCATAGTCGACGTGTGATCAATGTCTCAACGGTACCTGCTACCTGTTCTGCTCCGAACTTTCCTTTCCTCCTATTATCAACGAATTACTGTATGGCAGTCAGAATTGCTGTAGAGTCTGCTTACAATCTGCTTATAGTGGTACCCATGAGGTTCTTCCTTCTAGTAGTTGCAGTTCCTACTAGACACGTCACTCAACCGGTCTCACTAGCGATCTCGACGTCACTGCCTAGCCTGTCTGTCTAACTAACGCCTGACTGTCGTTGTGTGCTAAAACTGTGTTATGTGAGGCTTGTAAAGGATACTGTGCCAATTCCGCTGCTGGCATCTTGCTTCCTCAGCCGTGACAGCTACATTAGAAAGAGGCGATGCCTCGAAACATGTAACCAGGCAACACGTTCTGCCAATAACTGTCCACATCCGGTTCAAGACTTGCTGAATATTCATCTCAGTATTTTACAGTGTCTAATTGACTGTCTGCGCTAGACAAGATCACCGAGTTAGCAATCCTCATTTGTCTAAGTCAGCGATTCAGATTAACATTTGGAGCACTGCAAGAAAAAACAACAGCTGCCTGACACAATCTACTAAAGTATCAGTCACAATCAGGCTAACGCAGGGTTTGAAAGTGTCTAGGAGTCATGTACACTAAAAAAATGTAGTGATATTACTCAATAAAGCGGTGTCACCAGAAGTCAAGCGAAATCTTTTTCTTCGTCGATTTTCGGGTCATTGCAAACTTCATCTGTGTACTTTAGTGCCAGGCCTCTGGAAGATTACAGTTTACCTTGCTGTCCGTAAATGAGAGAGCACAGTGAAATGAAAATTTCACAGCTCTGCATACAGTTAACTTCTTATTGGTTCACTTATAACCTTATGTTTGTCTTCACAACAAACTATCGTTTTGCCTCCTCAAGGTCCCTTTCAAGATCAGCTGAATTGTGGAAGGTCGCCAGGAAGAAGCAAAAATCAATCTAGCGAAGCTCCGGTGCAGCGCCACTATCCAACGCCGTGTCATTTTGACGCTTCACTCACGCCAGCCCTCAGCACTTGTTTTGGGTCGTATGAACTGATTCGTTCATTATCTTCTGGCTGCGCCACATTTTCACCTGCATCCACATCGATGCCAGAATTGGAAACTAAACTAAATTCCGTTTTCTTATTTTTTGACATTGGGCTTGCCAGATAGATATGAAAAAGGCTTTTGCTCAACAGGTTGCTCGCGCAACTCAACAACTTTACTTCTGAGACTCGCATCTCTGCGGGCGTCAGCAACTTATGACATTGGGTTTGCCAGATAGATATGAAAGGGGCTTTTGATTAACTGGTTGCTCGCACAACTCAACAACTTTACTTCTGAAACTCGCATCTCTGCGGGCGTCAGCAACTTAGCAGCCAAATTCTATTGGACTGGGGACGTGAAAAGCGTTGTAGGTACCCTGCAGCGAGCTGTAACGTCTAACGGATTCTGCGGAAATATGCTGACAATAAACTCGACTATCGCGTACTTATTCAAAGTGAATCAAATCAGAGACCGATTTGTCGCGGAATCAGCAACTGTTCACTTCAAACCAACATTTGTACAGCAAACTCGACCCACTCATAGGAATCATCCTATCGCAGTCAGCAAGAAATCATATCTGAATAGATGAGTTCACTGTGGGTTCCATGCACATCGTGGATTCAGGCGAAACTGAGTGAATTTGATGGCGACGGAACTCAGTTGGGACTGAACACATTCAGACAGGTGCTGTGTACGATTGTACACGGATCTACTGTTCATAACTTTAACCGTAATCAACACATCATTTGGCGTCTTTTGTGTATATAAGCCAAAAGGACGCATGATTGTCTCTTGCTATTAACTACACTTGTCTTCCAGCAGCGAGCTATCTACCTTTCCTATTCGGAACATCGATAACACACCCTGGGTTTCGGGCTGTTCGTTAGCATCATCCAATGAGGTTTCCCTGTGGGGGGTTGCGTCCTGCTCGTGACGTTAGTTTCATCGCCCCGGGTAATGTATTTTTTATAGAAAACGTGTTAGAGGTCGTTCACCCATCTAGTTCAGAAGATTATGGTTTGCTACTGATAGTCGCTTAATCATTTTTGTAGGTGTGGAAGGTCCTACTTGCCTACATGTTACTCATTGAATGCTGTTGCTGAAGGTTGATCCGGACTCTGGCTCACCAGTCAGAGGCAAATTTAGGAAATAGGTGCTTTTAATTTCCGCATTCGACGCTGACATAACGATTGAAGTGTCCTAGATGTACTGCTGTTGTGGCATAAATCGACACGTGCTTTTTAAGTAGCCTGTTGACAACCAGGTCCAGAAAACCAGTCAGCGCATTCATACGATAATATGCTGTATAAATATGTAGCAATCATCGATGACATTTGGATCCCGTGGTTAAAGGGCACTCTATGCTGTCTAAGTGCGAGATAACCACGCTGCTGATCAGCTGCTCGTGGCCGAAAATTCAAATGTTCAAACTACTGCACGGGTCCGAAGCTCCCTGATGATTCTCAATAGGGATGCAACAGCTGTGCGGTGCTTCTCGGTGCTCAGCGTAGACTAGCTACATTGACAGGACGAAACCCCCAATGACTTGCTTCCGTTTTTATTTGGCTTTCAGGAATGGGATTCTAGGTTAATCCAAAACAATCTCCACAATTCGTTCACTTTGTTCTCCAAATGTGCTTCTAATTATGTCGAACCGGTGATAGGTTCCGAGCCTGGAATTATGGGGTGGAAAGCAGCTTCTGGCAGTCTAATTCTTCTGGTTTTGCAGTAAAGCTTTAGAGAACGTACTCGTTAAATTAATCCAGACCAGTTTGAATATAGGGATGCCGCTCTACCAATGAAAATAGTACCTGCCTCCAGCTGACAAATACAAAGTCTTCGGCTTACATGGCCATGCAGGCGCGTTACTGCCACGAGCCCTAATCAAGCACCTGATCGCTGAAGTTATCGAAACCAAAGTATTTCACATGGTACCTTAGAATTATCTTTTGAAAGTGTAGCTTAATGAGGCTGGTCCGTGGCGGTCTTCAGATTTTTTAATTTAACTTTTCACTCCATATTAATTCGTTTCTTTTAACCATCATTCAGTCCGATGTAATATGGGTATTTCCAACAGTATTTTGCTTCGCGTTGTCTTACAAATATCCCTGCCGATTCGTGATATGAATTACGCTAGTGCTGATGAGTTAGGTGCTAGAAAAAACATAAGGTACGTTCTGTCGAAAACCCAACGAAAAACCAAAATGCACAAATGTGCTTGAGTAGTTCTTAAGTTCTGATAGGTCTACATCCAGAATTCTCCTTTTCGAATAGTCGAAACTAGTCGTGCGTTACCTGGACCGGATGGCCCACCACTCTGTAACAGTTATTGATAAGGAGGTCGTGTTGGAGACGTAGACACATTATATTAACGCGGTCAAAGTTAGTTTGCCACATCCTGAAGTGCTAACAGAATATTTGTTAACTAAGAGTGATTGCTCATCGGGGGCCTAACGAAGGAGATAATATCGTACTCTTTGTTTACTCATGCAACGAGATTTTAATCCGAATGTAACATGAGGCACCTGTAATGACTAAGATGTCACACGCCGGGATCCTTTAAGTTTGGCTGGTTGACTAGTGATGTGAAATGAGGGTAAAATGAGTGAGGAATGCGCAAGCACAGTTTCCGAAGTCATGTCACGTGCAGTTGGATCAAAGGGGTACGAGTCATGAATACGCTCACAAATGAGGCACTTTAGTACCGGAAGGTGCTCAAGGTAATCGTTGACAAGCCATGTGACTAAAGCGTTAGAAGAGCTCGGAAATTGATGTTTTTGATGTTATTGTTGCTATATTATATATGTATTGTATTTATTATTGTTGATATTATTGTAGGACAAGGCAGGACTAGATTAGCAGGCCAGAGCAATGACGCTAGTGGGAGAACATTGTACTGGTAGGTTAACACTTCCAGATTGGTCTGACTCATGGAACTACGCCGATGGGCTCACCAGCATAAAGGGTAATGCCACATTTGGTTTCCTATGTGCCACGAATACAACCACGCAATTTACTTTGGGGAATGAGACTGGACGGTGAAGAAGAAATGGCAGCTTACATGTCGCCAGCACGCCCAAGATGTGACTTATTTCTGACATAATCATTTTAGGTAGCTCGCAAGTACTTCTGACAGTTTTTTGGCTCAACACTCCAGCCTACTCCACCCACTGAGGCGGGTTATTTGCAGCTGATCCCGATGGTGCCCCCTCTTCAGTTATGTTAGGGGCTTGTGCTGCTGCCAAGTTGAACAATGGTCATCCCAAACGTCCTTCTCCAATTAGCCACGCGTTTGCTTGTTCTGGTCTGTCTGATGACGGTTATTGAAACTTACTTCCAGTATTACTGCGGGATAAGTGCGCGGACATGTTTCGTGTGTAGAGACATGTGATTCGCGAGTCCATGCGCATACACCAATTCAGGTGAACCCACTGGAGTCTGCTTCGGGCAGACGGCTGACTGGGGTGTCAAGCTCGGATCACACCCACAAAAGGGATTTACTACAGGCCACGATTCAGTCTGTTTTGGTCCACACGGCACTCGTCTAAACGCCACTTCTATCACCGTCGCTATCCGGAAACCTTCGAAAGCTATGGTAGGGTAATTTTATTTGTGGTAAATTTATTTTTCTCATCGACCTTTCGCCACTGTGTGTTCCGTGCTGACCAAGGCGACGGGCGGAAACAAGATCGCACTGGCTGCAAATCCAACATATTCCGTCACCGAGTGGGACAGCTCCAAGGATGCCTTTGGGTATTTCAAGATTCAACTTGCTAACTCGAAAATGTCGACTGGTATGTTGACTAATGCCAGATGGTATCACTTCACTGCATCCCACTTGTTTAATGTCTCCGCTTTAAGTTTCATGGGGTCCAGGACAACAGCATTCAGATTTTCGAACAAAGTATCCGGGTACGGACAGCTACAGTTTCTTGGCATTCGAATAACCACATAGAAACCTATTTGGAATTCAAGTCTGTGCATGTAATACATGTATTAGAAAGAAATACAGCCTCACATCAGTCGCAACGTGCCCGCAGGAGAAACTGTCTTTCACAAGTACAATTCAGTTGATACCTCAGGAGTTGCACGTGAAATTCTCTCAGGCGTCAGATTTGGCACCGGTAAGAAGGGACAGACTGAGCTATCACCTTTTGGTCTCCAGAGGCAGGCTTTGCTTTCTCCGCACAATTTCTCATGTTGTTCATTCATTTTACCCTTCTTCAATGAATTCTACAATAAGAGTATCTATTCATATCCTAACACTTGCTCCAAACACACAGATGACTGTGCTACGTCACTCGAATACCACTAGGTGACGTACACTCAAGTAAATCTGGATGAATTTTTAGATGGCGGCTTAACGACAATGCACATCTGGTGTTACCCCAAGTGTAATAATGGCCAGTCGATAGCTCTACAGGGAATAATTGTTCCAGCGCATTTCGCCGTCAGTGGATAGGTGTTAAATTGGTTAGAAAATTTAGACAATGTTGTTTGATTCACTTATAAGCATGGGATCGATTGGCCGAAATCTACCGGGAGTCCAACACCGATTTTGCTCTGTTTCATGCTCATCAGGTGAGCGTAATCGACTGAAATTGGAAAAATCAGTCCCTGATCTGAGCAGCGACTTCAAGTTCGTATGTATGAGGAAAATGCTGGATATAATGACTCGACTGAGCATCAAATGGAAAATAGCAGTTGAATATACTTTCACATAATGCTCAAAATCCGGAGAGACCAAGCAGAGTGAAACCGGTAGCGGGGTGTCTTCATATTTTTAGACAACGTTACCACTCAATCCATAAACGGAGGAATTTGTGTTGAATGCCTTCGCATCGGAATCTGAAAGCAGTCTATACACCGCACAACACCGAGTTTCTTGCTCCAGCAGCTTTCTCACGCATGGGAGCTCAACAATAATATCTGACTACTCATTCATGTCCTAAGTAACCAAGAAAAATTATCGAAATCCACCCTCCAAGACATTGGCTTGTGCAACGCGAGTTCTGCTTATCGGTACATTGATTCAGTGTCATAGCAGTCACAGCTGTTGACTCTATGAATACAATTAACGCCACTGAGTGATGCACCCAGAACTGCTTCATGTTTATTAGTGACTTACTAATTGTCTTTGGAAGCCATACAACTCCCATTTACTCGGTTACCTGTCATGTGAACGACTTACTCATATGAGTATCGGCAAAATAATGGTCTTGCAAGGATTATATTCAACGTAGTTCTGAAACAGTCACCTTAGTCACTCTAAGAAGGAGGGATACTGTGCCAAGAGTAATCAGAGCTGTGGCACCAACCAGTTACGCAGTAGCTTGCACATTTACCCAGGTGTTAGCCATCCAATAGCGAAAGCAGTCCACTCTGAATCGCACAAATACCTAAGTAGCAAAACACGAAATATCACTTGCATCAAATTAAATCTTACAATCTGGGGCTCACTTAGAATATCATGTTGACAGAGACTCGAGGACTGCACCAACTTCACGAGCTTCAAAAAGGGTGAAAATGGTTGTCGACCGTCAGAAGGCTTTCAAAAAGTGGTGAGCCATTGTTCAGTACATAAACGAGAGATTTAGCTGTGACTCAGTTTAGTCCTCGTTAGCAACAACTTACGTTATAAATGAGTGTATTTTGCCAAGTATATTGTTTCCTTCACTTTTCGCCCAGATGTGGCGCATGAGATCTGAACTGAGACAAACTGAGACACTTATCTACCAGGCTGTTGAAATAGCATCATAGTATCTCCAAGGCCTGTTACAGGTCTTACAAACGAAGGGATGGATCTGAGTGATATTCATTATTTGGCTGTTCGTTTTAAGACCCATATTCAGTAGAGATCGGATTAGCAAATCATAAATACTCTGCTTTTTTATCATCCTGGTAAAGTATCCATGTGGAAGCTTTCCTTGGCTCGTATGTGATGAAAGCTGTTCCTCTGCATGCCATGAAATCGGCACTGTGTCGTAAGGTCGGAGTATTTTAATGCTTTTTGTGCCTGTGAAACTTTGAAACATTTTGATGGTGTAGAATGATATCTCTTGATTTCAACAGTATGGTGTTTACAAGCGGTTCACTGGCTATGTACGAACACAAAATGAACCCACGTCACTCGGGTTTGAATAATCCTCATTCAGATGCCAAAAAACTGGAATCAAGTTGTCCGTTGTAAGGGGTTTAACCAGACAATTAATACTCCTTGAGGATTAGGAAACACCATCTCCTGTTAACATAAGGGACAGCCTCTCCACCTTTGCTTTAAAGTTGCAGTGGAGGAACGAAATGAAATTACCGGTTACCTCCCAGTGCACTCATGCCACCTACAGGGGGATCTTTTATGTTTCCTGACGCCATATGTTTGGGCGATAAACTTCAAATGACTAAACGGTGAGGGAAAACCTCGAAATATAGGTAGCTTGGGTGGGTTTACTGGTGGTTGATCAGATGGCAGTTGATCTGTTCGCCGAGCTTGGCAATTGGCTTGCAAACGTTTCGTCCCCAGAAGGCATATACCAATTAGCCAGTAACATGACAGAATATTAGATCCTCCTCAAAAACTATATAAACGCAGCTACGCACGGAGGAAACACCTACTCAACTGCGCACTGACGATGTCTCCTCGACTGGGGACAAAACGTTTGCAAGCCAATTGTCAAGCTCGGCGAACAGATCAACTGCCATCTGATCAACCACCAGGGAAAACTTCACTACAGTACCACGGTGAGACATAAGGGACAGTTCATCCGACTCTTGTGCGGAGCTCATATTATAGACACCGTGTTTTAACATGGCAACGATAAGATTCGTATGGTCAATCGACAAGGTCAATCCTGCCCTCAAATACTTTCCTGTCAGAACGCCCTGGACATAAACCAGTTCAACTCATTCGTCCAGTAAAGAGCTGAATTGTGCGACATATGTTGAAGTAAGAAACCTAGAAGCTACTTGAAGGAATCGAATGGCATTATTAACCTTTTCCATACTATAATTTTCACAGCATATCGGATAGGTATGCTATGACACATTTCCGTTTCTCATCATCTGCTACGCGTGAGGATCCTTCCAGCATGATGGAAGAAAATGCAGAAAACTAACGCGCTTATTTTTGCCTCATAAGTTAATTTCACCGTCTTTTAAAGCCGATTTGAGTACTGAGTTCGATAGCTCTTTTTGTATCCAATTCACACAAGAGGATTAGCCCTCATTTCGATCCTTCGAAAAAAGGACAAACTTTCAGAACGCTCCCTGTTTCTTCTTAC
This sequence comes from Clonorchis sinensis, assembly GCA_003604175.2. Classification (NCBI taxonomy): domain Eukaryota; kingdom Metazoa; phylum Platyhelminthes; class Trematoda; order Opisthorchiida; family Opisthorchiidae; genus Clonorchis; species Clonorchis sinensis. Next base: position 27,085,332 of record CM030371.1, read on the forward strand.
ATTTGCTTATGGAAGCTTGGATCTCCGTGATCTGTTGAATTTTAGTTGCGTTAGGGACCTCAGCAACGGACTCCTTAATGACAGAAGACGCATACATTGGAATTCATCCGCAGAGACACCTTTCAGACAAACATAATGCAGTGTTTTGACCCAGCACGTCCATTTGCTCTTCTCGAAGAGACACCATCTACCAACGGCAGACAGTCCAAGCCTCAACACAAAACGACACTGCCGAATTCGCCAACAGGAAGCGACATTACCCACGCTTAGTGTTTTCAGAAGTCCCCGTGAGTAAACGGTTGTACAATATGGATGCAGGTACACCTTATACAGGGTTATCAAGCCATATGGCTCACTGTGCAATAGCCATAGTATTTGCGAGGCATAATTTGTTGCAACGCTACATTATTTTTATCAAAACTTGAGAGTAATCTGATACATCTTGGGTGTCTGAGAAACCACCTGGCATGAGAAATTCCGGTAGTCTAGTGGCCCCACACAACAGGAGTGGACAGCAACGTTTCTTTGTCCTCATGTCCTAAAGACCACTATTTACATTATTTGTGGTTTGGGTACCACGGAAGCCTAACCTGACCCAGTTTTCACGGATTTATTTTTTCTCCCCTCGCCGTGATCCATATGAATCGATTGTTATTCAGTCTTCATTCTCTACCACACTATCTGGTTGAAGGATTAGAAGTCTCTTTTAAGCCTGCAACTAATCCAAACTAAATCAACATTATTTTAAGCTTTGAGTCTGGCTCAGTCTGGTGTGCCACCCTTTATGTTGGGAAGCTTCCAATGCGATTTTTCCTTCTTGCTACGATAGTCTACTCTCTCAACTCGATAGCCTTCAAAAATATCTTACAATCACTGCAAGGATCCTCCAGCTCTATATTGTTGCCATTCCACCGGAACGGGTGGACGGAAGATGATCTCTCCTGCCCCATACCTCAATGGCCACACAATTAGGCTTTACCACTCAGGACTCTATGAAGTAGAAGGGGAATTCTAGCTCACCGTTCTGTATAAGGCGAACATATCTCTTGAGTTATTTGAAATATGCTAACTCTCCGGACTAATTCATTATTCACAACTTCAAAAATCGAAGTAATGTTCATATCCCTAGCCTCGTTTCGCCATAAGGTGCACGGGTATGCAATCTCCACTCTCCAGAAAGTCGGGGGAACGGCAATAACACCAGACAATATTCATGGCCCGTACCCCATACCAACAAGCATTTGACACACGGTACGATCAGATCTGGCTCTCCGGTCATTGACAGGACCTTGAAAACAAATACAAACACGTGCCATTGAATTATCAACATCACCGGCTTGTTGCTATGCTTTTGGAAATAACGATCGTAGCATAGACGGTAAGAATAAACTCAGCTGACGGATTATTTGCAGACAAAAATTAGAGAAACCGATAACAGAATTCCCATGTATTTGGTGATATTAGGATGCGGCGTGATTCCTCGGACGTGTGGTTTTCAGTAAATGGATTGGACCTGGGAAATACGACCACCTGGATAACAAATTCGTAAGTACCTATGAGTAGTTGCTGGATCTGTATAACTTGTATCCCTATCAATCTCACTTGACCATTCCCTCTCAGTTCGCGCTGTTGTTCCGCTTTGTCCACTCCAAAAGAAGGTTGCACTGAACTAGAGGTATGCTCCTCACAGACTCAACGCCTCCCGGCTCATTTTATCAACGAACCAGCTGGAATTAGTTGGTAACCAATTTGAGCTTTCAACCAAAGCTCAGTAATCGAGGAATGGGGCTCTTAGAGCGATGCTTCGGGAACTCATTTATATGTTTTTTTTACATTAAATTAGTCTGCCTTTTCGTTACAGAGCATCATGGGTGAACGAGTGCAATGAGGCTGCGCAACGATAAAACCGCATAGTAAATGGGATTTAAAGCATCGATTTGGCCTTTTGTGTGTTGTAAAGACTGAAGGTGAAAGGTGCATGTTTCGTGACCTGATATTTCTAAACTGGGAAGGTCAAAGCGGGAAGAGGTCAAAATGAGTATCTGGAAAATTTCCGTGCGAACACGTAACCCATATAATTGGCTGAGATCCCATACCTAATTTCAAAAGAATGGTGTGAACACTCCTGCATAAGTGTTTTTCATTAATCAATCGCTCTTACAAAGGACTCCTGACTGCGAGTTCCCCTTTAATAATGATTCATTATTATGAACAACAATAAAATTCACATAGCTTAGGTTTTTTCGAGCACCGAAAATGCAGTAACTCCTCCCCGACTTCCTCTTACTCTCGAGACTTTCACAAAATTGATTCTACACTTTCTGGTATCATTTTCTGCTGCAACTAACTGTCGTCGAATTTGCGGCCCAACATGCAAAACATGGGATCAAATGAGGTTGAAAATTCGAGTGTCCAAAATAGCATCCGAAAGTGGACATGCATACACTACTGGACATTAACCACTTTTTTCACAGTGACCGGTAAAAAGCCAACTATGTCCCGATACATTCTGTATTGCACAGCTAGAAACTCGAAAACAGAGTGAAATACATGAGTATTGAATGGTCCACTGACTTGAACCAATCGGAATTTGAATCTCTGTGCTAGTGATTACACCAGTTAGCACTTGAACAAAAGTATGTGTGTTGCACCCAGCTTTGCATACATCCGACATCTGCTTTGATAAGTGAACGAGCTGAAACAAGGAAGAGAGAAAGCGTGACTACAAACTTTTAACTGTTATTCTCAGATCTCTCCAAAGTGTCCTCATGGACATTCACTACTCCTTTTATGGTTCTTTATGCACACAAACTGAGCTTCCATAGGTCAATAAGCAGCTAGGTTTTCCTTCGTAGATTGGAAGAGGGACCTAGAATGCCTAATGAACCAATCTATTCCAGGTGGCCTGTGTACGATATAGTTAATTTTGCTACCAGTACAACAGGGACAGCTGTATGCCATTACTTGGGTTGTCTGAGTCCGCACAGCCTCCCGAGAAGACTGGAAAGAAGCAATCAGTAACCTCAACTTTCAAACTTGCAGATCTTTTCTCTGATAATTACAGGCCTGAATAATGTGGCAGCAATAAACGTCGGTTATAATCAACGCGACTGGATACTGATATATCTGCACTCTCCGCAATCTGTCACTGGCCATTTCATACATCAGTGCTCACTTAAAATTCGTTTTATGACTATGAAAATATGCCTCTGATATCGGAGCTTAAAGATAAGAATAATTAGGTAATTGAGACTGCTATTGAATCAACATTGTGCTGTCCGTAGCAGTGAGTTTTAACCTAGTGGACATTGATCTCTTTGACGACAAGGAGAACAATTCTCGACGTCGCAAGGCGTTCCTGAGGACTCATCGGGATCGGTTTCTGTGGAGTTGTTTTCCCACATGTGTGATTAGGTTCCGTATGCTTTTGAGAACCAGAAATCCCAGAGGCTATCTGTACTGCATGTAATCAGCATGTTCATAGTAGGCAGTGTTTTTATTCCTTCATTATTTCAAGACAAAATGGTGTCAGATTGAGCCGCATTAGTCATCGAGGCGCTTACCACTCTGAATCGGTGACTACATGATAACGATGCTGAACCATTCAGGTAAAGACTCAAATGATTTGACAAGATAAACATAGGTGACTGAAGTTAACAAAAATAGTCTCGTACCGTTTTATGTCAATAGGTGGCTGAAAATGGCGGAACTGTAAAGAAATACGGTGATCGGCGAAGGAACAGCGTGGGGAACTACGCAGATCTCACAGTCACTGAAACACTTTAAAGTGCGAAGCGTATCTGGTTAACATAAGAGAAACTGGTGACACGAAGTAGTTTTGAACGGCTGTCTGTTTATAGCGGTGGAGGTTGTGTATGCGTGGTGTCCAAGGGGACAACTCTATTAGACTATCTTCTGTGGATCAAATAATTAGGGACGAACATCTTCTACCCAACTTGCCTGATTTTTCAGGTTGTTGAGAACAGGTGTATCCAAAGAACAACGAACTGATTGTCACGCTATCCATTGTCGTGGCTCTCGTGCTGATGAGTAATGGCACTTTTGCACAGCAGAATTATCAGCTAGCCCACTGATTGTCTGACGTGAAATTAGTTCCTGTCCATATACCCATAAGTAAGAAGTCAACGTGTGATACATAACTGACAAGTAAAACTTTGAGATACAACATGACAAGAAAATGCAGCAAAAGACTTGTTCTTTCCCATTCTGTAGAACAGCATCTATTTATGCCATTTAACCCCTTCCAATAAACCATGACCCACTGAGAGCATCTACGAATTGCTGATGTTTTGGTTATAATCGAGGAGGTGAAACAGTGTATCCTATTGTGTCCTGAAGTAAACTATCGCTGAGAAGACCATTCAAGTAGCTTAAATCAGCAGCGTAAACGATAGTTTTCTGCACACATGGGAGTGAAATTTGAGCAGTCGAAATATTGGCGAATCAAGAACTTGTGAATCAGAATCGTAAACTATGGTTTTCTGCACACACGGGAGTAAAATTTAGGCAGTCGAAATATCAGCGAATCAAGAACTTGTATCGAGATTTACCATAACCCAGGTGACAGCATGCCACCACGATAAAAGCCGCATCTACAGATTTTGGACGTGAACCCTGGCTTGCATTGAGTGACCAACGATTGGATTCCTGGTTACCTGATAATCTGACGAGTAGAACTTAACTATGGCAGACAGTTTCAGTGGAGAACCATGAAAATGTGTGCATTGCGTGCAGCGTGGAGTGTGAGGAGGGTAGGCGGATATCAACTTGGAATAACTTCTCCAGTGTAGAAGGGGTAAAACAAGATAACTGGAGCAACGTTTCGACGATCTATCCGAGGGATTATAGCAATGAGGCGAGTAGGTAAAACGAGCGGGATGAGAGGATGATAAAAATATGCCGCCGAAGAAAGCAAAGATATTCCCGAATAGAAGTTTTGCAGAAAAATCTCAGAAGCCGGAGTATTTATGAGCTCAAACAGAAAAAAACTCTCGGAAATGAGAATGGTGAAGGAACAGGTGAGCGCATCAAGATAGGCTGTTGGTAGACGTGAGACCAAAGAGGATGAACACAAGAGAGTGACCAGTGGTAGACACTCTAACCTAAATACTCTAGGAACGGAGAAGAGACTTCGTTAAACGATTTAAAAGTTGTTGAACCCAACGTGTCTCAACTGAAAATTCAGGCAAAGTCGGTTCTTAGCACTCTGATGTCTTTCGCATACCACTGCCAAATGGTGAAAAATGATGTCATCTACTAATGCGTGAACATGAGAAGAAACAGATAAGAAGGAAGAGAAGCGACGGTGAATACAGCTCACTGAAGAAATTATACTTTCATGTTCTGAACTCGAGACGCCCATCGAGAGGTCCTTTCAATCAACTTGACCAGTTTGCGATGAGGACCACACCCGAGAAACTTAGCGCAGAGATCCGCATGTCATGTGAGCGATGTATCGACCAACATACCGCTAGTGTAACGCTGGCATTCGAACTTCAGCCGATGATTACTAAAAGAGTTTGGTTTGGAGATCTCACAAGAGTTGTCAGCACTCTAGAGCTTAGGGAGTAACGATTGGGCGAGAATTGTCAAAGACAACGTCTGAGAGTGGACAGTACCGTTGAGAAAAGTGTGAGGAAATCAAGGCATATAGAAGCTTCTGGATAACCGGAATGATTCCCGGAGCGCACACAAGGTGGTTTGGAGATGTCGGAATTTGGCAGTGAGCTGCAAATATTCATCATGCTGGACGAAGTTACCGGAAGTTTGGTTAATAGACAACAGCTTGCGGGTGTAAGAGATGTGCAGATAACGATTATTCTGTCGTGGGAGCCTCGAAATTACCACAAGAATCTCATAGATGCAGAAAGGGGAGGTTGGCAAGTTTGGGCAGAACTGTCGAGCACTAGTTGACGCGTTCGTTATCTGAAAGGTCGGGTCAGACAAATGAATAGATCTGTAGCTCTGTCCACTACTTCAACACACTAGTTATATCCAGTAGCGGGGGTGCGTGTGACAAAGAAAAGGGATGAGTCGTCCTTCGTTCACGGATTATGTTAATCTTCTGAACCTCACGGGAAACCGCGTAGTTGAGCCGTTTACGAGATGTCTGCCTGCCAGATTTACACGCTGGGGAAGAAACTGAATCATGGTGTAGCAGAATGAGTGATCAGGGCAGCCAGCTAGCTTGTATTTCATAGAATTGTGTTTCTTCCGACAAAACGGGACGGAATTTGTGACGAGCGGACATTAGCAACAGAGCATTTTCAGAAAGTAAAACCAGAGGGAACAGGGGTGAATACAGATAATGACCAAACTAAGCCGTTGAAAGGAGTGTGGCATTTCACAGGGAGAAGATTTCGCCTTGAATAAATCCAAGGCATGAGCAATGCCACTGTCTTGTGCTGAAAAAGAAACAGGTTCGACGATGGAACTTATGACAGGCAAAACTGGCTGTTAAGACCTGTAGGGTCTGTGCCACTTGGTAACTGATAAATACAGCAAAACTATTTGTACAGTGAGCTAGACTGGACCTGAGACAAAGAAATTGGAAAGCAGATGTAGACGGATAAAATAGACGGGAACGAATTACGAATTCCCAGGTTTCTTCCTGATTACGTGTTAAATTTTATATGTAGTGTGACTTTTCACTACCAAGCATCGGATTTTCTGTGCGTGCTTTTCATTGCTCGCTCATAAATGACTCGTGATTCTGCGTACACGCTGAATTATTGTTGTAGAGTTTCTGGCAGCGTTGTATGTCCGTTTCGTCAGTGAATACTATCGAACTGACAAATGACTGAATTACTAGGCCTGATCAACCCTATGTTCTAGACCGATAAAATCGATCTCACCTTTGTGAGTTAACGCTCAGTCTGGCAGATGCGTTGAGTAATTTGCAGAAAAGTTAATGAGGAGTTCAACACAAAATCTGCCTGGCTGTAGATACAATCAGTGTCGGAATCAGTGACTCGTTCTGGATTAACCGCCGAGTTTCGCGTCACATTGGCTATCGCGGTCAACCTATGGAGGCAATATCCCACACGTACAGTGTACCCGATGACGGAGGTTGTACTCGCTGCGGTAGCAGTACCCATCCGATTGTAGCGAATATCTGTGTACGTTCAGTCTTCCTTTGGGTCTTAGGAAATCGGCCTTTCCACAATGTCTACATGAATGAGCTCACTGTTTCTGACTGCAACTGCTTTCATTCAGGTTTGCCGATATGATAAGCAACGATGTCCTACACAAGCCAGTTTTTGGCGACGTCTCATATTCGTGTCCATGACGAGATCTGGTAAAAGAACAGTATTTTCTAACTGGTTAACTGATATAGCCGATCAATTAAGTACGTAAGGTTGAAAAATTGCAAGTTGTGGATGGTTGGTGGATAATGTCAAGGGCCTTAAAAAAGGAATAAATTATCTGACAAGTGGATGGGTTGCAAATCAGAGGTATGGTGAGTATGCACATGTGCGGAACCACATAGTGCACTTGGGCGAGCCATATTTAGCCTGCGGTGATCCAATAACGCAAAACCTGCGAGGCCTCCTTGAAACGCGAATACTCTATCTTCATCTGCCAAACTCATTGATAGTAACTCTCTGTCCCGGGTTCACTCACCCCAAAACTTGCAGTGACTTGCAGCTCTGTATCACTTGCGCGGTTAATGATACAAACGAGTTCATGTGTGACTGCGCCATCTAACATGACGTTCAGCATATTTCACACTCAAACGTAACAAACACCAGATAAAACCTCTGTATTCTCATTGAATTCCTATCGCTGAGAAACTTATGAAGGTTGGAAATACAGTCCTACTTAATTCACCATTACGAATTGCCGTTAGAGATTAAGCAGTGTTTCTGTTCCAGATTTACGTAGCTTCGACAACAATATCTTACCTTCCAAAATGCTGTCCAATCACACAGTGCCAGGGACCATCACATCGATCGTCAAACCATTGCTTAATTTCCATGGCCATTTCATATTGCGGTCGATCCTCGCTGAACGTCTTGTCCACAAGGCTAACAAAAGCCTGTCGCACCTCATGGTTCATGTCTGTATCCAGTATTTTGAGCAAATCCATGATTTTCCTAGCAGTCAGTCACAGAACACTCTAAAGCAAAGAAAGATGCGACAAGTCTGTTTTTCTAAAAGTTGGTGAATTTATTTGAATCCAACCTAAGGTGTGTACGAGCCTGTCTTCGAGTACAGTCACGTGTGCACACGTGTCTTAAGTAGCATCAACATCGTTCGAGAGCAACCTGCTGATACCAAGCTGCTATTAATCTCTGTCCTTTCCGAGCATGACTTATGTACAGTATGTTTATATGAAAGCCTGCCTCTTCGGTATCCGGGATCTAGTCACGAGTTGCTGTTTGTACACCAACATCTGAGCATCCCACGTGATGTTTGAGTAATAGGTAATAGGGTGCTTTTATAGTCATATGTCTTCTTATAGATTCAATGAGTAAAGGTAAGGATGTCAGATGGGATTTGGTCAGCCACCACCGGATTTGGAAACGGAACTAACTAGGTTGCAGTTCACGTCTGATAGAGATGACTAAATACTGCAATGAGGAATAGGCATGTTTTAATGGCGGTTCAAGTGTTTCAAAGTACTCACGTAATAAAGTGGAGATAAGACGGAGGTAAGATCGAGTCCAGCGAGTCAGCGGAGAAATTCAGCCTACTATTCCACTAGAAAACGTGTCAGAAAGAAGTGAAGAGTTTTTTATAGTCATAAATAACGCCTATCACTCAGACTAAAGGAATGCTGGATCGAGTGGGCTATTTCCAAGTTTCTAAATAGACCTAGGATTGAAAACCACCTAAATGGGACAATGTCTCAGTATGAATAACAGTGACTTGAAACAAAGTTTTTTTTTATGTTCTGTGTGACACGTTCTGGCATTCTGTTGATTCTAGTACAGTGTTGCCTCCGCGAAGGAAGAATTCTTCAAAACGTGAAACGAATGACCAGTTTGAAAGTTTATCCCATTGAGAGAAAAGATTATTCTCAAGAGCGGTGACTCGGAACGGCAGGCAATCTGAATCGGAGAAATTTTCTGCGGCCTAGTGGGCGTCCATTGAATATGCTTCAAGACCATTTTACAAGCCCCATCACAGGGGTGCGCAACCTGGCGATAGAGTGGTTATACCTACACGCGGTACGCATAACCGATTGGCTGCTACCTCTGTTTGTTCAGTTCACACCTCCTTGGATGAGTGCGATCCTGATGCAATGGTGATAAGAAAATTTTCTTACTTCTGGAGGAGAAACGGAATCGGTAGGAGCGAAAATAGGAAAATATCATGCCTTGTATATATCTGAAGCATTCGGTCTGAAAAATCTGGATGCACCTGTTTTAGATCACACCACTGAACATGTTGAGCACCGTGTACTACTGCTATTATTGCAGATTAACTTTTCCGATGCTCCTGTTAAAAGCAAAAATCTTGTGAGATTCTGGGTTCCAGGTGAGTCTCTCGCAAAACCAGACTGATTTGCAAATTAGTGTATTTCTCGAAAAACAGTCCAATTTGGGTTCAAGTAGAACATAAAATTGATGGAAACTCGAGGACTGCGCCTACCTGATGAGCCCCCCTTAGATTTTGAAGTTGACGCGTAGTAGCTAGTTTAGCCTGGTGAAAACCACCAGGTCAGCTCAGCTAATTGGAATACTTTTACGTATAAAAGTTTTGTGATTTGTTTGGTAGCTGTTGTCACTGGAATCCTGAAATCCACCGCTCTCTATCCATCGCTCTCTATGCTTCCAGTGTCCGAAGGTGACAATCAGAATGAAGCTATCCTTGGACATCAATATCGGATGATTGCTGGTAACAGATAGCCGTATTAGTGAAATTAGTGGCCGTATAAGACTTTTTCAAGTCAGGAAACACGGAGGACCAATTATACCGTGTGGCAGGGGACAACATTACTTGAAAGCGGTCCAAATGTTCAAAGAAGCAGGGGGTGTTGTCAGGCCGTGCGGGATTCTCCTCAGGAAGAGGTTAGAGCAGAGTTTAATTTCGTCACTTGTGTGAACAATCAATTGCTGATGAAAGTAGTTCCAAGCATAACATCTGAAAAACACGTTTGCCTTGCTCAAACCAGTCTGCGTAAAAAGCAACCAAGGTCAAGGAATTTGCCATCAAAAAGGTGATGAAAAATAAGTAAATTAGAATTTTCTCTCGTCCATTGGAAGTTTAGCCTCAAGTCGATTTCAGTTACCCAAGTGGGCTTCGTTAGCACAGGTCACACTACGTGAAGTCGGGTCTATTAAGTTCTAAAAGCCTGCTTGTCTTAGAAAAGAATCGTGTGATTCGTTACTATTGGCGCAGAGGTAAAAAGAGTGATTATGTGGGCCTTTTGATTATAGCATCGTTAGATATTTGATGACACAGTAAGTGTTTGAGAAGTGACGAAATGATGCACCAAACGGTCCGCCGAGAATGTTTGTGCTTCAGTCCGTTCCTCAGATGTATTAAAACTTCACTTTATATTGAAGTAAATCCCGGTTCATTTGCGGGACAAACTTCCTGACTCACACTGCTGTCATCTTAATCGAATGATGAGGATAAACCAGACCTATTTGGTACCTAACGATAAGAATTATTGAATTCTTTTTGAACCAATGTTAGTGAACCAGTTAGCTTGGATTTAAACAGGCTGGATTTTGTTCCTCCGGGTTTCCGCAGTAGAAAGTTGATTGACTTTTTGGCTGGACATTTCATACCTGGGTGTCAGCTTGCTTTAAGGTGAAAACGTCAGGTTTGTTCATGTCATCTTCAAATTAATGAAAAAATGCAACTACTTAGCAAGCCAGCTGAATGGACGTTTCGGTTAAACAGCTGGAGCGAACAGAAGACCGAATAAGCCGGATTTGATTCAAGAGGACATAGCAGCGATCCTATCAAGTCTCGCGTGTCGATACCTCGGTTAATCTTCGATTTGTTCACTTCACAAAGGTTAGTCCCCCGAACTTCATGTGTTATACTAAGATATCATCGTTCTTCTCAAGTTAACTTAATGGGATAATTGGTTAGCTATGGCAAGGACAGTGTTAAAAGAACTGGTAGCTTCTGTCGCATCCTTTCAAGGCAGAGTGGTTGGAAGGGTATAGAATGTAAGTGCCTTAATTTTGACTTTGTAGCGGAGTATTTGTTAGGCCCGGATCTTGACGATTCAGTAGACGGTTTTTTGACACAAACAACACATCTGTTCTCACGCACGATGAGCAGCAGCTGTCCCAAATCTGATTTTATCATGTGTGCCGTGAAAGTGGCTCCAATTCCGATTAGGACTAGAAGGCCAAAGTAAACTTTATGTTGACTTTCGTCGAAAGCCCGCATCTTTTCGAATCAGCGTCTCACGATAAGTTTTAGTTTAATCATGTCATTGACGTACAGTGAAGTGGCCTACGCGATAAGCCAGACAGACCGGGCCGATCGAAGTTGTGTTAGTGTGTATGTAGACGTCGAGACTGGACACTGATCATAATGGCAACGCACTAACCAATAGGAAAGCAGGCTAAACCGGTGGCCAATAAAATCGAAGATGGCAACGTTGGACATCACACCCTTCTCCCAGAGGGCGTAGTGTGGGTTCAACCCAGAGCCATCGATCAGCTCCGGTAGGCATTTTAACCGGCGAAACATATTTTGGTTTTTGCGAGAGACTCACCTGGAACCCAGCTGAATCTCCCGTTTGTGATGTTTCCAGGCAACTGAATGTGCTGCACCAGGCCGCCCCATGTTCCAGTTGCTACGATATTCGAGATATCGCGATACATGTATATACGTAATGCAGCTACTCATAAGGTTGCTGAAGATTCGTCGACAGCCCACGACCGGTTTCGCCCTTCTTGGGGCTCATCAAATAGGCGCAGTCCTCGAGTTTCCATCAACCTTATGTCCTACTTGAACCCAAATTGGACTGATTTCGAGAAATACACTTATTTGCAAATCAATTTGGTTTTTGCGAAGGACTCACCTGGAAACATCACAAACGGGAGATTCAGCTGGGTTCCAGGTGAGTCTCTCGCAAAAACCAAATTGATTTGCAAATAAGTGTATTTCTCGAAATCAGTCCAATTTGGGTTCAAGTAGAACATAAGGTTGATGGAAACTCGGGGACTGCGCCTATCTGATGAGCCCCAAGAAGGGCGAATCCGGTCGTGGGCTGTCGACGAATCTTCAGCAACCTTATGAGTAGTGCATTACGAAACATATTTTCTTCAGTCCGGGGAACTTAGACTAGTGACCTAGATTTGATGGTTATCCCCTGCTTGCTTATTAATATTCACCAGTTGCATGTGGGCTCACGTGCACACAATTTGACTGTCAGGTGACTTCATTTTGATGTTTTCTCTGAAGTATTAACCGCCCTCACTGACTACCAAGCCGTTCCATGAAGTAAGCTGGCTCAGACTAAGACATTATTGTTACACGGAAGTTTCCCCTTCACTCCTCGGTTGTGTAAAAATTCTATCCTTAATCTTGGGGATGAGAGAGAAGTTTTAGTCCCATACGAAGGATTCGTCGTTAGAGGAACTGTGGAGATCTACCAGTGGACTCTGTCGAGGTAGTGCGGTAGGCCAACCGATGCTAGTCAGATACACCGTTTGATCTACCCTTCCTCAATGTCTGTATGACTCGTTCTACAAGGTCGTCCAACGCCGGGTATATAGGGGCTGGCTTTGCCTGCTTTATCCCAGTATTTCAATTTCTACCTGATAGCCGGATATCCATTGTCAGTGCAAACAGTCTCCGACACAGTGAATGTTGTGAACACATTGAAGCGTCAGTGTTAGTCTGAGCAACGGGATGAGCATCATTTATCAGTAGACGCATCGTTCAATCTAGCTGAGGGGGGTAGTCCACACAAAGTCTTTGTCAGTATTACGATGACGTTCCTATATTCTGCTCAATACGTGGCTTTCCTGAGCATCATGCAGTTTGCGTAGTACCTGCACGCGAACTTTGGCAGTACTGGCAATTTAACATCCCCAGGTTGTATAAAGCCATTGTGCAAACTGAGTCTTTAGTTATGTTTTTGCATGGTCTCAAATCGTTCTGAGCATCAGCCGGCTAATCCACTAACAGGAACCGATCCAAAACGAAAAACATTTGATTTTGGTTTCCTACCCGTTGGATATTCTCACCGTTAATCGGTGTGGTTTCCAGGTACTACGTCAAATTGATCAGCCCTGGTGATTTGGTGTTGTTTGCCAAAGTGCCAAATGGCGCAGGACACCAACAGGCATTTTGCAAGCCTCCGGAATGAAATAGCGGTTGCATACGCCTAGCACAACCAACCATCTTTGTAGTCGGGGCGAGCTCATGTGCTCAAACCCCTTTGTTTGCTAACTTGACCGTCAGTGGATTCTGGTCCGTATACACCGCAAGTGGGCAACCCCAGATAGAGTAATGAAACGGTCCGAAACCAAATACTACCAGAAGTGCTAGCGTGAACACAATAGATGATGAATTTAGTAATCAGTTGACAGAAGCGAAACCTTTTTTTGCAGCATAGGCTCAGGTTCATAGGATTTAATATATAAGAAAATGTTGAGAGCTCATGGTGGGTTTGATATATAAGAAAATGTTGAGAGCTCATGGTTGCTTCATTGAATGTGATTGCGGAGCAGTGAGTAAAGTAGTTAATGTGTGAGGATCTTTCAGAGAGAGTGGCCATATAAAGGAGCGAATTCGGACGAAGTTCTAAGAGAGGGACGAGTCCTAGATATATAGATCAAATCTTACCGTCAAAGCCATGTACAATTCGCCTAGTAGGTTAATAGCGGAAACAGTGCATTGAGGAGAGGGGAGAACCCTGTTCGTTTTCAGAACAAACCAAAGAGAGGAGCCATCTGTTGAATGTAGCTTTGAGGCATATGCATTCATCACAGCCATATGGGTTCGGCCTGTCAACCCTAGGCGCAGTAAAGCAAGACATGGATTGATTCTGCATCGAGCATCTTCTAAGTGCGATCAAGTGGAGTAAAACAAACACCGCGATCCTGCCTGGTAGCAGATCCATTGTGATATGTATCCGGAACTAGCTTAACGAGGGCTTCTTTCGTAAGCCGTCCTGTACCACTGAGAGACAAGATACTGACTTCATATCTCTTCCAGCTCCGTTTCAACCAAGGCCGAAACATTTGCAGATTGACCGGACTGATAGTCAACTTGATTCAATAGTGTCCGCAAGTTCCAGGAGCCATGGTTGACGGTCTCCGCGGGGGAACGCGATCGCTCCCGACTAACCCGTAAGCGAGAGGAATTAGTCTGTGCGATCATACCATCCTCATGACGGCCAGCTGGAGAAGAAGTTGTAACTGCTCGGCATCAAGAGAACGTTTTCTGGACTAGCCACACATCCTTGGAACGTTTCTGGTGGTATTATCGTTATTTAGAGAGTACTTGATTAAGGAAGTTTCGGTCACGGTCAGCCACTTACCATGGTGCTGCACAACATTAGGAATCTCTCTTATTAGCCACTCCATTTCGACTGAAAGAACAGCGGTGTGGGTTTACCCAAACGACCATTTCATGTCTGCGCTGCCGTGGATCCTTATACCCCGGCAGGACTGCGCCTTCCTGATGAACCCCAAGAAGCTCGAAACCGGTCGTCGGCTGTCGAAGAGCTTTCTGCGAACCATAGCACGCTTCCCATGACAAACATGTTACCCAGAGCGATGAATCTAACGTCAAGTACACGGTACGGTCGTGTGCTGTGAACCCCACTGGATGATGCTAACAAGCAACCCGAAGCCCAGTCTGTTTTACCGAGGTCCCAAGTGGGAAAAGTTGATAGCTCGCTGCTGGGGGACGATTGTAGCTAGTAGCAAGAAACTGTCGTGCATCATTTCGGATTACATATGCAGACACCAAATGGTGTTTTCATTGCAGTTAAAGTTATTGACAGTAAATTTGTGTAAAACTGTATCCAACACCTGTATGAACGTGTTCAAACACAACTGAGTTCCGTTGCCATTATATGTTCACTCAGTTTCTCCTGAATCCCTATGCGCATGGAACCCACGGTGTACTCAGCAATTTTGACATGATTTTTTCACTGACTGCAATCAGCTGATTCCTATAAAAGCGCGAGTTTTTTTTATCCAAATTTTAGTTGGTAGTTAATGCTTGCTGATCACGTGACAAATCGGTCTCTGATTTGATTCATTGTGAACAATTGTGCGATAGTCGTGTTTACTGCTGTCGTATTTCCACAAAATCCATTAGGCTTTACAGTCAGCCGCAGGTTACATACGACGTTTTTTAACGTTCCTAGTCCAATAAAATTTGACTGCGAATTTGTGGGCGCCCGCAGAACTGCGAGGTTGAGAAGTGGAGTTGTTGAGCTGTTTAAGCAACGCATTAATTAGAGGCCTTTTCATGCCTGTCTGGCCCTGAGATTATCCTAATTTCGTCAGCACTTTGAAATCAATCGCCATTATGGTGAGGTATCCTTTTCTGCTGTGAGTGAGATGAAATTAGGCGTGATTTCATGTCTGCGCTGCCGTGGATCCTTATACCCCGGCAGGACTGCGCCTTCCTGATGAACCCCAAGAAGCTCGAAACCGGTCGTCGGCTGTCGAAGAGCTTTCTGCGAACCATAGCACGCTTCCCATGACAAACATGTTACCCAGAGCGATGAATCTAACGTCAAGTACACGGTACGGTCGTGTGCTGTGAACCCCACTGGATGATGCTAACAAGCAACCCGAAGCCCAGTCTGTTTTACCGAGGTCCCAAGTGGGAAAAGTTGATAGCTCGCTGCTGGGGGACGATTGTAGCTAGTAGCAAGAAACTGTCGTGCATCATTTCGGATTACATATGCAGACACCAAATGGTGTTTTCATTGCAGTTAAAGTTATTGACAGTAAATTTGTGTAAAACTGTATCCAACACCTGTATGAACGTGTTCAAACACAACTGAGTTCCGTTGCCATTATATGTTCACTCAGTTTCTCCTGAATCCCTATGCGCATGGAACCCACGGTGTACTCAGCAATTTTGACATGATTTTTTTCACTGACTGCAATCAGCTGATTCCTATAAAAGCGCGAGTTTTTTTATCCAAATTTTAGTTGGTAGTTAATGCTTGCTGATCACGTGACAAATCGGTCTCTGATTTGATTCATTGTGAACAATTGTGCGATAGTCGTGTTTACTGCTGTCGTATTTCCACAAAATCCATTAGGCTTTACAGTCAGCCGCAGGTTACATACGACGTTTTTTAACGTTCCTAGTCCAATAAAATTTGACTGCGAATTTGTGGGCGCCCGCAGAACTGCGAGGTTGAGAAGTGGAGTTGTTGAGCTGTTTAAGCAACGCATTAATTAGAGGCCTTTTCATGCCTGTCTGGCAGGCCCGTCCTCAAAAAAATTATAAGAAGAAAACTAAATTTCGTTTCGTCTCTGACATTGATGTAGGTGCTTGTGAAAAAAGTGAAGCAGACTTCTGGAAAAGAAACAATCAGTTTATTTGATAAAAAACAAGTGTAGCGGGCTTGCGTAGATGATACGTCAACAGCGCGTTGAATATTGAAGCTGCATCAGAGCTTCATCAAGTTAATTTTTCTTCTTGGCCACCTTCTACAATTCGGCCGATCTCGAAAGGGTCCTCAATAAAGTAAAACGATTGTGATCTCTTCTTTATGGACAAAAAACCGAGTTGTCATGATCCGAAGGCCCAACACTAAAGTACACGAATGAAGGTTGCTAGACCCGGAAATTGACGCAGAAAAAGGTTTCGTTTGACTTCTGGTGACACCGCTTTACCGAGTAAAATCACTGCACCTTTTTTAGTGTACATGATTTCTGGACACTGTCCCAAAAAACTGCATTAGCCTGATTGCGCCTTATACTTTAGTGGGTCGTGCACGGCAGCCGTCGTTTTTTGCAGTACTCCAATTGTTAAGATGGAATTGTGACTTGGACAGATAAGGATTGCTGACTGGATGATCTTGGCTAGCGCAGACAGTCAATTAGACGCTGCAACTACTGAGCAGCAAGCCTTGAACCGGATGTGGACAGTTATTGGCAGAACGTGTTGCCTGGTTACATGTTTCGAGGCATCGCCTCTTTCTAATGTAGCTGTCACGGCTGAGGAAGCAAGATGCCAGCAGCGGAATTGGCACAGTATCCTTTACAAGCCTCACATAACACAGTTTTAGCACACAACGACAGTCAGGCGTTAGTTAGACAGACAGGCTAGGCAATGGGGTGCCCAGTGCCTTCAGCGTGCATAGCGCCATGGCATGACTAAGTAGGCCACCATATGTAGGTACACGTTTCGTGGTTTTTAGGCTGTTTTGATCCAACCTGTAGGCGAATCTCTAGATACACGTGTTTCACAGAACGAATAACCTCCCAAAGTGCATTTCACCTTGAGAAGTTGATTTCAACGTCAGGTCACCCAGAGTAGACAAGAAGCATCTCATAGGACGACAAGAAATAGCCTGTAGGGTGAGATGGCTTCTCAATATGAAGCCCATTTTAAATAGTGCCCAGCATAGTCCACCTCGAGCGCAATTAGGCGGAACGTTATCAAGCTGTGTGTGTAATCGTCCAAGAAAAACTACGAGGACTTCGCAGAGTAAAACAAGAATTTACTTGTGATAGACTTATCAATGGGTGACGAATTAGAAGAAACTGACGACTGAGGGAACCTGGATGATCTAATCAGAATGTCGCCTGACTGCCCGAGGCTGGCTGGTAATGAGAAGAAATGAAGACTTCACTAAATATCAAGTAGTGAGCATTTATCCTGTATTGTTTAAGACAAACGGATACCTGACTGGTTCGTGAAGAAGCGTTTTGAAAAACAACTTGAGTGTGGTTTTAGTAATTTTCCCGAATGTCCTGCTGCTGTACTTATCTGTTTATCGTCCCATTTGTCATCGCGAATTCCCCGACACGAACTCGTTGACAAGAACAATTACAATGTTTACATCCGCCCGTATTTCGCTTTCAATACTGAACTAAATAGCAACCCCTGTTTTTCATATCCTCATCCGTTCGCAATTGAAGTGATATCAGGGGCTTGTCCTCATGTTGATTCGCCCTGTTGTATTCGTCCCCGAATTGCCTTTGACCCTGACATCGACGTGGTGATCACAAACAATTTGACTGCACGTTAACTCGAAGCACGGCGGCATCCATATCGCGAGGTACGTATTCCAAGAAGCGAAGGCCTATGGTCAGCAGTACGGTGGAAGTAAAAGTTGGTGCGTAAATGTCACACGGCTTTAGTAGGGAGTAAAAAGAGCGGAGGGATGGAAACGGATCCCGAAAGGTCTTGTGTACCCGGGGAGGACAGTCAAGACCATTGAATAAAAACAAGAATCATCATGATAGTGCAAGATGCCACCAGCGGAATTGGCCCAATATACTTTGTGAGCTTCACCCAATACAGTTCCAGCAAACAACGACAGTCAAGCGTAAGCTAGATCGAACCCCTAGGATGTGACGACATGCTTGCTAGTGAGACCGATTATATGACTTGTCTCGTGGGGACCTCAGTTACGAGAAGAAAGAACCTCGTGGGCCTCGCACAAGAACAAGCGGCTATCCCACGGAGCTCAGCTGGATAATCACCGCATTTATTTTGCTTTGCCACGTCACGGTGTATCCTCCGGGGCCGTTTCATTAACAAGAGTTTGAATTGGAAACCATGAATTGCATTGGTGTACAGTAGTAGGGCATATGTAACACATACTCAAGCAGGTTTACCCCAACAAGCTTTGTCTGCCGCTCAAGTGATTCCCAACCATTTCATTACGGACCTGCTACGACCAGTAACGCCTGTTAGGATGAAAAGACATTGGTGGTCAAATATCTGAAAACATTCGAGATTTCCCCACGGGAAGCTAAGTTTTTCAAGCATAAAAGAAGACTGCTCTCACGACAGTCTTGTAGACATGTTCCTTTAAGGTCACTGGAATTAGCTTCTGATGGTGGACATTCCTCGTGACTTCATGGTGTGTGTTGACCCCTTTTGTCACAGTAAGATAACGATTTATACATCTGTCAAGACAAGTAAATCTATAAAAAGACACAAGCTTCTCATTCTGAAATTCAAAGGGGTTCCCAAGGAATGAGAAATCCTTAGGTAACATTTTACACTGTGAAGGAGTAAAGTGCAGGCCGATGCAATGGGCCACTTCGAACTTTCTCCTTAGACTAGTTTGCGAGGTCGCCAGCTAAAAGAACAATATTGCCCCCACGATTCAACTTTGCCAATCTTTGTTCACTCGGATTTCGACACCCTGATTCACTGCTTCTATTGTGATGCCATGGCAAAAAGTCATTGAAACTGGGGAGAAGAGACAAACCTTACAAACTCTGATAGTTCAAGGGGCAAACTTTTTTGTGGCTCCCTGCAGATTCAATGGAAAATAGGAGTGCGGGAATGACTGGCACGGAGATCGTTTAAACTTGCATGGCATTTCGTTTTGGCGGAAGTATGTAGAACACTGTAGCCTTAAAACTATAAACAGACTCTACAGCAGTTATGACTGCCATACAGTAATTCGTTGATAATAGGAGGAAAGAAGAGGTAGCAGGTGCCGTTGAGACACTGACCACACGTCGACTATACGGGGGTTACTGTAGGGAATCGCCAGGAATAGCTAAGAGTTGAGGTTATAGATAAAAAAAAACCACCGGATTCAACAATCGAACCTATCTGTATGTGCCTCAGGCCATCGCAGCACCTGGTCTCAGGTTCTTTGTTCAGTCTCTAGGGTATGACGGCGATCCTACTCAAGTGGATGTGTTCTGCTCACTCTGACCCCTCCAAACATAGTAGTAGGAGTGTTCCAGGTGTTACTTGCATATCAGATCGTTGGGTGAAGTTATGTGTTTATACTGGCATTCCTATTGAACCTGATCCATGAACACAAGTACAGGCTAAGTGCAATACGATCAAGGCTACGACTTCTCTCTCATTCTTGGGTGTTGATGCATGACATGGGCCTAAGAACGACAACGATGAAGGCGGATAGAGCACCCTTCTTGTTGCGCCTTATATTACCAAAAGAGGCTCAATAACGATGAGTAGTTTTTCATCTCTGACTCGCGTACTACAAGGTGGTTACCTGACGATATCTCTGAAGTTCGAACCCAACGGTTTCACTGGATACGGGAGGCCATGACGTTCACATAGTTCTTGCACATATGGCTGTGCTTTGACGTAATTGTGTCTTGACATTGTGGGGAACAAACTGAGCAGAAAAGACGGACAAGAAATCGATTGCAACTATGAACGAGAAAAAAGAAGTAATCAAGAACAGCAACGGCACTAACGAACACTTCTCACATAAATTTGTTCGATTCTATGGTTATTGGGAATTCACATGCTCCGTAAAGTTTGCAAGTAATATGCTCAGAGGTTATAAGTACTGAAAACAGCATGCAGTTGAAAACAACAGAAATATCCAGTTCAAATCATATAGCACCAAAGTGTATGCAGAAAAATTAGGTATTTTGGCACAGTACAGATCATGTATTTCAAGACATCTTGTTGGTAAACAGGTAAACAGAGATATTTGGGTCTACGGAATAGATCTTTGGAGTACAACCTATTATGGTAATATAATTTGGCTCAAGATAGCTCAGTAGTAAAGGCACGAACCAAGTCCTGGTGTCTCGACATTGCCTGCCTAGGCTTGGGAAAACTCGTGCTTCCCTCGGGTGGCATGGCAGCTGAGCGTCAAAAGCTGAATGACTATATAATTATTGCCAGATGAAAAAGAGCAAAATTGGTTGATTTGCAAGATACATGACGAAAACATTTATGGTAGCCCGATACAACTTCCACTGATTGGACCCCCCTAAGACAACAGAAGTTTGCATGAGACATAGTCCACGGCTATTTCGACCATCTACACAAGTGCTACCCGTCAATTTCGCCAGCCAACCACAAACGGAATTGACCGGTCAGTTAAACAGTTCAGTATCACTCTGGTAGGCCGAAAAATTATCTAGGAAGTGTTATTTTCCTCTAGAAATTTGTATCACCGAAACAAGAAGAAACTGAGCATTCTGTTCGGTAAGCCCCAGTACCGTGCGACCGTACCGTGCCCCAGCAACATGTGCGAGGTTTCCACTCTAACCCTAATGAACGGTTTACTAGAAAATGAAACACTTCGAATAAACTCACGAAAAGCGCAAAGTAGAAGGGGATTTTATTGCGCGAAGCATGTCTGGCAGTGCACGATCGTTGCTATCTGGTTATCATATGATTCTGTCGAGCACAGTTTTAGGAAATATGCGCCCGTGCAGGTTTCGTTTGTATTACGGGACCCGTCAATAGGAACGAGATTAAGGAATGGACAGGATTTCTACAATGTTCGCTAAAGCAACAGGCGTTAAATGCTGGCTCGTGACATAATCCCCGCTAAAAGGAATCACACTGTTGTCAGAGCTGTCTCATCAATAGCACATTAATATTGAGACTAATTACAGTGGGAATTCGGTTGACCTATTTAGAGGCTGCTTGCATCCATTATAAGGTGTTGCGTATTCGTAGCCGCTTTTTCCTACAACAGTGTTTGGGAAGGAATCGTAAAATCATTGGAATTACCATCAAAAGGTGAAAGTGCTTATTGCGTTTTTGAAAAACAACAACGCGATGTCAGTGAGTTGGTCCAGTTCGGCTATAGCACCAAGTGCTACTGCCTGTGGTGTTCATGAATGCACTGAGAATATATGAAACATCCGAATTCACCACTAATACCAATTAAAATCAGAACTGGTATGGCATGCGTTTCACCGTAAGACAATATTCAGGACCGATGCAGCTCTGAAAAAAACGCAGGAATCCCAGATGATGGACTGACACGTAGGGGTTGGTTATCGGTAGCCGGTGAAACATTGACGAAGGAGTCTCGTCTAATGGAAATACGAACGATGCATGGCTCTCTCCAAACCATACACAGTTTTGCACATTGAAAACTATTACAATGTAATCGGCCATGAAATCGGATATCTTTATCATATAATTCCCAGCTACAGGAAAAGGTGCGTTAGACAAAAGGTCCGAAAATGTATTTTCTGGGATGTGAATGAAGTCGACCGAAAAATGCCTGCATAACTAACTCTGGAGGAAACATTCCTGCATCTGAACGTTCATAGAGAGGTCGATAGCAGGACATAAGCAATCAGGTTGCTTGTTACCGAGCGCGACAATGCAATTCAGTTGCACCTTTCCCGTGCAGGTTGAAAGCAGTTCAACAAACTTTCCTCTACATCAAGTGGTCAAGTGATATTACACGAATTAAGTGTACAGGTCATCGATTTGTCTTTCCACAACGGGCTTACACTTTCAGATGGTAGGTTGACTGGACCGTCGGGTACTGGTTCATAATTGTGATAACAAACAGCTTGTGCGTAGCCGAATGTGTCACAGTGGGTAAATTCGAAGGACTGAACTCGAGGACAAATTTGCTGAGAGTCATCAGCCAATCTAAGTCTATTAAACAAAGAAAGACCTTTCAGTTGTCGTTTCACAAGAGGCTTCTTGGATAGGCACGGCAAACTGCTGTCTGATAAGCATAGTTGAGCGGAAAATTACACAATTTCCTTTCGTAAACGTACTGATGTTCTAGTCGGAAGTTCAGGTGACCTGTGAACCAGTCATTGAAAACGGAATGTTCCACGTTGCAGGTAGCCCTGTTTTGCATAGGTAGCCGAGCTTCACCCCGGTCATACGAAATCTCCATTGGTATGTGATTTGACTGACTGACCCACGTGAACCAGTGACTTTTGCTGACACTGCAACAGGACAGAACATATAAACCACCTGTAACCATATATAAAAATGTCACGCTACATCCGCATCGTTCGCCGTGTGACAAATCTGCTGGGGAGTGGAAAGTGAATCAGCGTAACCAGTATGCGAGCGGTAAAGCTCGTGGAAATCAGAAGCAATATAATACAATATGAAACTTCTGTGGCTACTATGAGCGTAAGAATGTTGTTTGTGTTTTTTAAAGTATCATACACAGTGACCTACATGACAGATGACAGATGGTTCCAAAGGAAAATCTATTCAGACTAGCTTTGAAGGGGACTAGAGTAGGGTGGGTAGATTGGGCGTAGATTGGGTTTCATTTCGTCACCCAAGAAAACTACTTATTACACGCCTTCGAATGCAACGTTTCCATTCTTCTCGAATGATCTCTGAACATTATTTCACATCTATTATTTCGCACTTTTTGTGTTTGTGATCGAGTGAGCTGAATCACTTCCTCGTGGTGCCGACTGGGCAGTCAGGACTCTAGGTTGGCTCTAGGTCAGCCAAGAGTCCAGTAACTCCAGACGGGGCTAACCATCCTGTCTGGTTACAACGTGCTGTTTACTTTCGACAATGTACAACACGAATCAGCTGGCGCCTCCGCTCCAGTTACAACCAGCGCAAAAGGGAGACATGATGTGTTCACATGTGAGGAATATAGGAAGCTCTGCAAATCGAAGGCTGGCTTGATAGCCCACTGTCGAGTTCACGTCCGTAAAAGTGATAGCACAAACGTGGTCGCCTAGTGGGCCTGCGCTGAATGTTTCCGCTTTTTTCCGGCGAAGATTGGCCCAAGTCATCATTGCCAGCGCGCACAATCCAGCAAGAATATTGCAGGTAAGTTTGGCCGAATGAAGAATTCCGGTGTCCGTTGGCCCGAACAAGAGCCACAACCACTCTTGAGCCTGGCTAACAAAATTTATCCGTCTTGTGATACGCAAATCGATCTGTTCGTGAGATTGGAGCAATGTTTTCCTAGTCGATCGGCTATCAGCATCAAATTCATGTTAGGTGAGCCTAACCGGCCAGCACAGCAAGCACAGTGGCCTATTCGTCAGAACCTGAAGACTATAGTGGCTGGTTTAAACAAACTACGGATTGCGCCGTACCACTCTTGAAACCCCATTCCGACAGTCCGCCGGCTAGGATTGCCCTACTGGCGTTTGCCCGAGGACTGAAATCTGGTATCATGACACAGGGGCAAATCCTGTCACTTCTGGACCTCCACACCTCCAAGACATTTCCTGACATCTGGAGTCCTGTCAACCGATGCCATCATCGGATGGCCCATCGTGTACATGCCAACCAAAAGCAGATCCGACGAGCCAGCTAGGCGGCAATACAGACCCTATACCGCCAAAGACCGAAACAGGCAGCGTCTGCTGTGTATGATGGGTCCTGGAAGGATCCATATAAGGGTAAATGTGGCCTGCTTCTGGACGCCGAGCAGTATTGAAAACAGGTGCTCTCCGCTTCAAAACACGTGGACAGCCGCCTAATTCGCGCAGTGCTATCGGCCGACTGGAGTTTGATCGAGCCAATTACAGGAGAGGGAGTCATGACACTCTAGTGGATGGTTTCGCCTCTACTGACGACTGGGTCGTGTGTGCAGAAAGTCAGGCTAGCCTTAAAGAGAAGCCTGAAGCTGCTGCGGTCGACTTTAAAAGAGCTGGTATTAACATCAACGCCCGAAAGACGACAGCGATAGTGATTTGTTGGGACAAGTAACATCGGGCGACAGCAGTCTCAGTCGAACCATTTAGCTTCGCCTAGGAACTCATCACTTCTCTGGTCCGACAGACACCGTGACATATTTGGGCACCCCCTTTACATTCAAGGGAAAAGAGGTATTCAACCACCGACAGCAGCTGCTCAAAGTGCATGATGAGGTGACGCGTACTGGTTGAGGCTGCATCAAAGAATGGAGATGATACCGGTAACTGTAGGATCACCTTTGTGAAAGTCTCGAAAGTAAGAGGAAGCCGGGGATGAGTTACTGCGTTTCGGGTGCTCGAAAAATCCTAAACTATGTTAACTTGGTTGTTGTCCATTACAGTGAATCATTATTAAACGGGAACTCGCAGTCAGGAGTCCTTTGTGAGAGCGACCGACCAATGAAAAACATTTATGCAGGAGTGTTCGCACCATTCTTTTGAAATTAGGCATCGGATCTCAACCAATTATATGGGTTACGTGTTCGTACGGAGATTTGTCCAGATACTCATTTTAACCTCTTCCCGCAAATCTCACTTTGAAAATATCAAGTCGCGGAACATGCACTTTGTATCTCCAGTTTTACAACAAACAAAATGCTTTAAATCCCATTTACTGTGCGCTTTTATCGTTGCGCAGCCTCATTGTAATCGTTCATTCATGATGCGATGTAACGAAAAGGCAGACTAATGGAGTGTAACAAAAACATGTAAGTGGGTTCCAGAAGCATCCCCCTAAAAGCCCCATTTCTTAACTACTGAGATTTGATTCAAAGCTCAAATTGGATACCAACAAATTTCAGCTAGTTTCGTGGATTAACAGAGCCGCGAAGCGTTGAATCTAGGAAGAGCAAACCTCGAGTTCAATGCACCCTTCCTTTGGAGTGGACCAAGCAAATAGCCGCGCGAAGAATGAGAGAGTGGCCAACTGAGGTTGAATGGGATACATACACATAGGGATCATGCAAATCATATCGGGACGCTAAATGGAGGAAACAATACATTTGGTAACATGCGGTCATTGATAGATTAAGTTGTTGTTATTGGAAGATTAAACTGAATTACAGCTGAATCTATCGGTTGCGCTATCCTACAACCGAATGTACTCAACAAGAGCTGTCTCAAGTTTAGGTTGGTACTATGGTTGAGATATCGTATTATATTTCCTTAACATAACTCCATACTGAATAAGTTTTCGAAAGCCTTCCGACAACCTTCTACAACCAGTTTCGCCCTTCTTGAAGCTCATTAGGTGAACGCATTTCTTAGGTTTCCATAGACCCCACGTTCTAGCTTGAGAACCACTTCGTAGGCGATTGATGGGATGCACTCAGTTCCAAAGTTGATGCGAGTGATATTTGGTGTTTGTGACATCGGTGTTTGTGCGATTCAGCTTCGCTGGCCAACTTCTGGGTTAATGTGCAGAAGAGTGCGAACGGGTTGGTACCACAGTGCTGACTGCCCTTGGCACAGTATCCCACTTTATTTGAGCGACTGAGTTGACCGTTTTGGAACTACGTTGAATATAATCCTTGCAAAGCCATCGGTTTTCAGAAAATCATAGGAGTGAATCATTAACATGTTTGGGAGTTGTATAGTCTCCGAAGACAATCAGTAAGTCACTAATAAATACGAAGCATTTCTGGAAGCATCCCTCAGTGCCGTTAGCTGTATACGAAGGGTTAACTACAATCACCTTATGCTGGCGACTTGTGACACTGAATGAATGTGCGGGGTGGCCGATACGCAGAACTCGAACAGCACAAGCCAAAGTCTAGCAGGGATGATATCGGTCATTTTTCTTGGTTACTCAAGCTATGAATAAGTAGACGGAGATTATTGTTAGGTTCGAATGCGTGCAGAAACAGCTGGGGCAGGAAACTCGATGGTGTGCGGAGTAGACTGCCCTTAAGTTCCGATGCGAACACATTCAACGCAGTTTCCTTCGTTTCTGAATTAAGTGGGATTTAACAATTGTCAAAAATCTGCAGACATACCACTATTGGTTTCACCCTGTTTGCTCTCTGCGGAGTTTGAGTAGTCCTTCCATACCAGTCAAATTAGAAAATAGGGAATTTCGGTGAATATATTCACAACGGAACCTCGAGTTAGGCTGTTAGTTGTAGATTATGTGGAAGAATGCTATGTCTATATATCATAAAAAACATCATAAACGCGAGATTTAGCTGGGTTCCAGTTGAGTCTTTCGCAAAGCCAAATTTGTTTGCAAATTTGTTTGCTAATAATAAAACTTCATTGTAATTGGAGCTTCATCTGATCCCCAGCTGCAGCGGTTTATTCATACATACGGATTTAAAGTTGTTGTTCAGGTCAGTGACCGGTTGTTCCAGCGTCCGGGGATTACACCCACCCGATGAGCACGAAAGAGAGTGAAATCGGTGGTGGGCACTCAGTTGATCGCCCCATGCTATTTGGCTCGTTGATCAGGCATCTTTGTCTAAAGTTTTAAACCAAGTTTACTCCGCTCCATCGACGAGGAGGAGGAGTGGACCGCAGCGCTATCGACTGGCCCAGTATTGTACTAAGGGTGACACCAGATCCGCTTTGTCGTTAAGTCGACTTCTGAGGAGTCATCCAGATCAATTTAAATGTACGTCACTCCGTGGTGTTCAAGTGGCACACCACAGTTCTAAATGTATTTGGAGCAAGTGTCAAGAAATGAATTCAAGAAGAGTAAAATGAGCAAACATCAAACCAGTTATTTCTGGTGGTTCTTCATGGCACACAGCTGTGGCCCACAGACACTTTGGAAACTGTGGAATTGAAAAATGTCAAATTTTCTACATATGCTTACTCGACAAATTCCGAAGTAATTTGGACATCCATACTACCTTTGTAGCCAACATTTACTTTCTGTAACCGGCGAATATACTTTATGCAAAAGCAATTCTTCAACAATTCTGACAGTAGAGTTTACAGATTGTTCCAAGCCAACCTTATTTATACACTTTATTTTCTTGCGCATATACCACAAGGTCAGTTTGTTTAAAAAATTTGGATCAGATGAAGCTTTAAGTTGGCAATGCAGATATGCCGAAGATGGTAAATAATGCATAGATTTATCTTCGGATGTAAATTACTATGATTATAACTGCGTAGTGTTTTCGAAGGTAATCAAACAGCTGAATTCCGAATATGGTTGACCTTCCATGATTTCACATCAAATAATTGAAAAGAGGGACTATTTTGTGCCAAGATTTCATCATGATTCAAGGTACCTGATCTGTATTCTTTCTTTACGAAGCGAGATACAACGCGCACTGAGGAAGCTTCCCCGATTGATGACGTTTTCAAACTAACTATCACGCTCGGTAAACAGATCAACTTCCATCTGACCAAGGATCGATAAAAGTATCGGAGCTACCAGGTTTTTGATACACTGCCAACAGTCTTGCAGATGCTGATCTTGGACCCACCTTCTACTAGACTGCCTACCCGACAGAGAGACAACGCGACCAGTATGTTACCTCTACCCCTTCTTACTGCACCAAAGAAATTCTTTAGTTAAAGCCGCGTGGAGTTATTTTACTTCTTTCCTCAGTACTCCCGGAAAGTGACCTGTCACAGTTATTTCACTGTGATTAAAACACGTGATCCAACACCAAACCAAACAGGAAACCAAGAAGGCAAGTTTTACAACTAGGCTGATACCCTCCTTTGGTCAGTTCCGAAGAACAAAAACACCCCTCGGCTAGCAGTTTTAGCTCACGGATCCTCAGAGCTACTCCCTTTTGGCGAGATGTTTCCTGAACTCTTGGCATATGAACTGTAAAAGCCAAATGTGTGCGAACATGTCACGAAGACTTCATGAGAGACTGTGTGGAAAAAGCGGAGTCTGGAGCTTGAAGCGAAACTATATCAAAAGACGGTGGTCTAATTTGTCGCCGTGTACAACAATGTTTTCCGACCCTGCACCGGTGCAATTTCTTACGCCTGAGCGAATTTCACATGCAAAGCCTGAAGTATAGGTCGAATTGTAAGTGTACCGGACAATGGATATCCCTTGCGGGCGCGTTGCGACAGAATTGAGGCTGTTTCTTTATAAGACATGTATTTCGAGCCTAGAACAGATTTTCAAATCCACTTCTAAGTGGTCAGCTCGATGCCAAGAAAGATTATGCTGATAGCCAGGAGTGTCCGTACTCAGGCACATCTGGATTTTGTAAAACGGACAGTGGGGACATTAAATATGATGGGAAGCAGAGAACTGCTAAATCTGACACTCGGCAATTTACTAGTCGATAGTTTCCAGCTAGGAAACTAAAGCTTGGGAGCGTGTCCTAAAGCGTGTCCTTGGAGCTCTTCCAAAGGGATTTGCACACATTGTGGTCCTGTTACGCTCGCCGTATTCGCAAGCACCGAAAAGGCAGTGGTGAAGGGTCGATGGACGAAACAAGTTTACCAGAGTTTCTATAACTTTCTGAGGTTACCGGAGAGCAATGGTGATGGAATCGAATTTTCGTGACAAGTGCCGTGTAGACCAAAACAGACTGGATCCTGACCTGTCATAGTACCCCGTGTGGGTGTGATCTGAGCTTGATAACCCAGTCAAATCTCTGCTCAAAGCAGACACAAGTAGGTTAACCTTGGCGTACCCAATCGGACTCGCGAATGCCGTGTCTCCTCATACAGAGTGTACGTCCATGCGCTTATCTTACAGTTTTACTGGAAGTAAGTTTCGATTGCCTTCATCGGACACCCCAAAACAAGCCAAACTATGGCTAACTGGAATGGGACGTGTGGAATGGCCTCTGTTCAACTTAGTAGCAACGCACGCCGTTATTATACATAAAGCGCATACCACTGGATTCAGGTGTTAGTTTACGCTCATTATGTCAGCGAGTAACCTTCCTTAATATTTGGAGTGTTGGAGCCAGAATTAACTGCCTGTGACCTAAAACGAATTTACCAAAACGTAGCATGCTGGTGGCTTTAAACTGTCCTTTCTTGTTCATCGTATAGTCTCATTCCCTGTGGTTTACACCAGGCAGAGGTCACTTGCCTAGTTGCATTCGTGGCGAACAGGAAACCGTGTTGATTACTCCGGGTGCTAGAAAACGGTTATCTGATCGTTCATCGCGACTACTTTCTTTGGTGTCGTAAGAGCGAGTGCCTACCACGGAATCGGTACACGACAATATATTGTTGGTCACATTGACCTCCGCACTGCAAAAGATGTGAGCTGTCTCACTCAGGACACTAGCCGATTCGCTTTCGTGTTTTTTTTACGTCATCAGTCCAGATTGCTGACTTACAAATAGCAACATGGGTGCGGGTGGACAGGGAACGATTTAACACTCAGGCCCAAATAATGCATACGTTTTTAGAGAACAAGGCACTCGAACAACACGCCGCATCGTTGTCAGACTGGGGACTCAGTTTGTGGCCATCAACAATTCAAAAAGCCATGGGTATCCGGTTGGATACACAAGACATGTGAATTTCTCGTAGTTTTGTTAATAAAAATCTATTGACTCTAATTACGTAGGCCTTCTAGTGTTAAGGAAACCGTATGTTTTTATGGCATTTCTATCAACTAGAAGGTACACCATTAAGGTACAAAATCTCCAAACAAGATTCTAGCTCAAAATTTGTTCTATGTTGCTCCAGCAAACAGATTTTTATTTAAACGACGCAAAGGTATCGATGCTAGCAATACCCCCAGACCAGGTAATCTGAGTTGAAACCATTCAAAGCTTAAGGGAAACGTAAGAATATCATGAAACCCCAGCCTCGCTCGAAAAGTCTATTTTCCTTTTTTCATGAAAACGAGGATGGCGTGCAGAAATCTCCGTTTCAGAAATGCGCCTTGTGCAGCAGATTGACAGTCTGAATCCATAGAAAGAGCTTAGTAGGTCACTGAGAGATGGTTCGTGGCATAACACGCATTCCACGTTTTACTGCGATTAGAGGGGCATACATGAGCAGCTCAAACAAATCTCAAGCTGATAAAGTAACGCATACACCTAGAACAATGACGTAAGTGATCACATGACGCATCAGTTTTCGAGTGCACCTCAGTCTAGCGACTCCAGCAATCATCATCACTCAAAAACGCCCTCATGTTATTGGCCAAAAACTGCGGCTCTAGAAATGTGGATATAAGACAAAGTATCGTTTTTTTCAAATTGAATGATTCGTTTTTTGAGACATTGCGATGTCTTTTTATCACAAAGGAGGGATTTCTCAAGAAGTTTGAAGAACCGCCGCGGAGGAGACTATCTGTAAGATGAGGATGTGCTCGCCGTCTTCGCAGGCACCGATAAGGCAGTGGTGAACGGTCGATGGACGAAACAAGTTTATCAGAGTTGCTATAGCTTTCTGAGTTTACCGGATAGCGATGGTGATGGAAATGAATTTTCGTGACAAATGCCGTGTAGACCAAAACAGACTGGATTCTGACCTGTCATAGTACCCCATGTGGGTGTGATCTGAGCTTGATAACCCAGTCAACTCTCTGCCCAAAGCAGGCACAAGTAGGTTAACCTATCTTGGCGTACCCAGGTGAACTCGCGAATGCCGTGTCTCCTCATACAGAGTACGTTCATGCGCTTATCTTACAGTTTTACTAGAAATAAGTTTCGATGGCCTTCATCGGACACGCCAATACAAGCCAAACCATGGCTAACTGGAATGAGACGTGTGGGATGACCTCTGTTCAACTTAGTAGCAACTCATGCCCCTACTCTACATAAAGCGCATACCACTGGATTCATATGCTAGGTTACGTTCACTTATGTCTGCGAGTACCCCGCCTTAATATTTGGAGTGTTGGAGCCTAAGACTTTGCCAGAATTAACTGCCTGTGACCTAAAACGAATGTGCCAAAACGTAGCATAATTCGGGCATGCTGTTTGCTTTTAAACTGTCCTTTCTTGTTCACCGTAGAGTCTCATTCCCTGTGGTTTACACCAGACAGAGGTCACTTGCCTAGTTGCATTCGTGGCGAACAGGAAACCGCAATTACTCTCCCTGGCAGGGAGTCCATCGGCGTAGTTCCATGAAACATACCAATCTGGATACTGGTTGTAGAGCACCATTACACTCGTTTTCCCACATTATTATTGCTCTGGTTTGCTAGTTTAGTCCTTATTTGTCCTACCAGGACGCTTTAGGATTCGCATCACTAACTGGGACAATCATGTAGACCTTGAATGGGACAATCGCAACTTAATCTGCCGGAATTTCATTCCATCGTGATGTGCGGATGTTGGTGTTGCGTTGCACTGGTCGGTTTTTAGTTTGTTGAATAAATAAACGTGGGTAATTGGGGTTTGTGCAAATCTGCTTGCCTACTGGTGAAAGATATTACAAATCTTTGAATTCAACATTTATTTTTGGTACAGAAGATCGTCTGACCTTTGCCTGTCTTAAAAACCCATCAATAAATAACCCACCGCTCCCATTCATCATCGACTATTTTCAAAACAACATATCTGACTGCAGTAAAAATGGATACGATGTAAAACAAACTCTGGGAGAAGTAAATCCGATGTTCTCATCTATACTGGTGACCTCAAGCAGGACACACTTTGGATGAGAGCAGCACTTTCGCTCGTATCGCCATTCGCTGTGTGCGATTTCCTTCCATATTCACAAGCCCAAATTGAATGTTCCCAATGAGGGTTGTTCCTCAAAATAGCGTGTTGTGTTTAATCTGGTAGGAACGTGTCCAATAAAACGAAGCTGGGTGTTGATTACTCCGGGCACTAGAAAGTGGTTATCTGATCGTTCATCGTGACTACTTTCTTTGGTGTCGTAAGAGCGAGTACCTACCACGGAATCGGTGCACGACAATATATTGTTGGTCACATTATGGGTTCTGCTTCGTTGATCTCCATACTGCAAAAGATGTGAGCTGTCTCACTCCGGACACTAACCGATTGGCTTTCGTGTTTTTTGTGTCATGTATCCAGATTGCTGACTTACAAATAGCAACATGGGTGCGGGTGGACAGGGAACGATTTAACACTCAGGCCCAAATAATGCATACGTTTTTAGAGAACAAGGCACTCGAACAACACGCCGCATCGTTGTCAGACTGGGGACTCAGTTTGTGGCCATCAACAATTCAAAAAGCCATGGGTATCCGGTTGGATACACAAGACATGTGAATTTCTCGTAGTTTTGTTAATAAAAATCTATTGACTCTAATTACGTAGGCCTTCTAGTGTTAAGGAAACCGTATGTTTTTATGGCATTTCTATCAACTAGAAGGTACACCATTAAGGTACAAAATCTCCAAACAAGATTCTAGCTCAAAATTTGTTCTATGTTGCTCCATCAAACCGATTTTTATTTAAACGACCCAAAGGTATCGATGCTAGCAATACCCCCAGACCAGGTAATCTGAGTTGAAACCATTCAAAGCTTAAGGGAAACGTAAGAATATCATGAAACCCCAGCCTCGCTCGAAAAGTCTATTTTCCTTTTTTCATGAAAACGAGGATGGCGTGCAGAAATCTCCGTTTCAGAAATGCGCCTTGTGCAGCAGATTGACAGTCTGAATCCATAGAAAGAGCTTAGTAGGTCACTGAGAGATGGTTCGTGGCATAACACGCATTCCACGTTTTACTGCGATTAGAGGGGCATACATGAGCAGCTCAAACAAATCTCAAGCTGATAAAGTAACGCATACACCTAGAACAATGACGTAAGTGATCACATGACGCATCAGTTTTCGAGTGCACCTCAGTCTAGCGACTCCAGCAATCATCATCACTCAAAAACGCCCTCATGTTATTGGCCAAAAACTGCGGCTCTAGAAATGTGGATATAAGACAAAGTATCGTACAGCAAATTAAAGTGTGGTAACGAATTGTCGCTTGTTTTTCAGTTTGCACATTTTGTTTATCGCACATCTGAGTGACCAGAATAAACATCACTTGTGCTGAAGCTTTAGTCTTTTTCGATGTCATTCAAATGTATACACCTTAACCGCTGCAAAATACCCTAAAGTGGAGCAAGTTTGTTACCAAAGCACTTTTAAAATGTCTCAGATTCCATTGGACCGTGTCCTGAACCTATAAGGTGTCAGACCTCCAGCAAAGTAGTGTTAGTTAGAGGCGGGCAATTAGGATAAATGAAGCCGATATGCGGGCCCGCACAATAAATCTCAGTATATCACGGAAGAATTGTTGGAGTGGCTGCAGAGACAATTCAACCTATCCTAGGGTGCTGTCGCCCAGGAACAATCGATCAGCATCTACGAGACAACATTCAGGCGGACGAAATGAGCAAACATCGAGTCATTTCCTATGTCTCCTTTGACATGAGTTCCAGTACGTGCGAAGACAAGGATGATTGGTAGTGGCCAAGAAGGCGTGCCCAGCGCTTCCTTAGGCTAGCGCATCCAATCAGACGATGGTTGTCCCAATTAGTGAGTCGCACACTATTACATCCTGGTTGAGTCTGATCAGTTACCATCCCAAAGCAATATGATTGATGCAGGTGAATAGAGAATGACAAACGGGAAGAGAACTCACTTCAGCTTACGCATTTCATTCTCCCTATAGTCACTGAACAGCTTCCTTTCCTTTTCTCTCATTTCTTCAAATTTCTTTGTTTCACACTCTAGACGCTTCATACTCTACGGGAAGTAGAAAAACGGACAAAATATGCAAGCATCATAGCGCATTCCGTCCCATACACGGAGGGCACGTAGTTAATCGGAGATATGGTTAACGTTGTGTACGTAGAAGCGAAAGCCAGAATGAATACAACTCAACACAACATCAAGAACGTTGCCCAAGATGCAATAGCTAGATAAACTAAATAACCGTTGAGATGAGTTGCCCAGGTTCTCTCAGCTGAATAGGTGAACAGCGATGGGGTGGATCCATCAGCACTATATTCTACTGTCTCAAACCCTGGTCACCAAATATCAGAAGATTTGGGAGTTAACGAAGCTAGAAATTATAAGACAAAGTCCAGAACTCCACAACAGGTGATCGGATCACGAATATTCTAGAAAGTGTTGATAAAATGCCTAAAGCGTTTGAAAGACCGGAAGGATTAGTCTGAAGGCTGAGGCTGTGTTTCCAAAGAATGACAAGGACTTCTCAAACCTGGTGTCAACCAGACTTTCAAAGTACGCATTAAAACTAGAACGTCAGACACCGTAACCAGTGGTTTGAGAAAATGCACAGAATTTCTGAAGTATCCCAGATACCAGAGTGAGCTCAAGAAAGTTAAGAAGTTAAGGCACAGAATCACTGGCCTTCCGATCAGTAGCTTTTCGACAACCCCCCCTCCAGGATTGGCCTTTGTGCTTCCTTCGAAATGCACGACAGTCAAGCACTGAAAAGGTGACACAGTTGAACAACTAGTAGTTAGTAAAATATCAGAGTGAAACGAATTGTTCGTTGAAGAACATAAACCACTCGCAGAAGTCGGTCATAAGAATGACAAGCTACCAAGGGTCCTCATTCACATTCTATCTAATGGAATGAGAGTCAAGCCCAGAGTTGGATTTCCTCATTCCGACTTAAATATGAATAAATAGAAGTGATACTTTCAGAACTTTGTGATCCAGTATTGGCGACAGAACACATACCTCTTCACGTTCTGCTTTCAAGCGAAGCAAGTTGGTATTCTCCGTTTTAAATCGCCTAACCTCCGATTCAAGTCGAGTTATCCACTGCCGGATAGCAGCTTGAGATTCCACGTAGGTTCGACCGACGGCGGACTGCTGTAACAATAATTGGATGGTTATAAGTCAGTGAAAACCTAGTGAGTACCAAGGTTGAGCAGATTCACACATACCATCCATCCAGTCTACCAGGCTATTCTTTCCAAGTAAAAAAAACTTGGCTAACGTACCTGAAAACGGGACGATTTGCTGGCGTCAAATAGTACGAAGTCAGACCGGCAAAATACCGTTATTCATCGAGGACATACGAGGACGACGACACGATCCCTTGAATTACTTTCTGACAGGGGTGACCAGCTAGGTCGAAACATTTGCTAGCGTACAACAGTCCAATCTTCCACGGTCGACGGACAACCTACAGAGTGACGGCGTATATATACGCCCGAAACTATTCGTTCCCAGAAGCAGAAGTAGTAGTTTCTGAGACCGAAGTTGGCTCCATATTTACGGTCCACCTTTCTGTTGAAGGCCAGGATTCTGGGTTGGAGGCAGCAGGTGGCCAGACTTCAAACCTGACTCACAAGTTGTTGGGACGAAAGCAACCAATGAAAGTTGTTTGTTAAGCCTTGCATTGATTATATGTGTTTTTAAAATACGGATGGGTAAAACGTACGTTTTATTCTCATTATATCACTTCTATACGTTTTTTGTTGCTCAGGTGACCACAAACAGGAGTAGCAGACACAAAACTCAAACTAATAAAACAAAAACTACCGTCCAGCCTACTGTCAAGCTTTTGGTATCCAAGGCAACAGAGTTAGTCTGACGTTAACTGTGAAAGACCTAGAGGCTTTACAATGCTGCGACTCATTCAACAAAACAGAATATCTAGGAACCTCACAGATGGGGTGGAGAAAATTCTTTTGAGCTACATGTTAGTGACATCTGCGACCTCCCGAGATATTTTCAAAGCTTTTATCCTATTTTGTACCGAGGATTTTCGTGAGCCGATTGAATAGACGGTTGTCTTTGCAACATCCATTCTGGTGGTGGCCTCTTAGACCGACATGTCTTCTCTTATTTAATTCGTTATATCATCCATCACAACTGTAGACTCTGAGCATACCAACGCTAGATAAGCCAGTCAATATCATACACGTATTCGCATAACCTAGATATTAAAACAGTTCAACCAATGTGGCACTGTTTGATACAGTCTTGAGGAATCGAATGACATCGTTGAGACATGTTTCTACAGTTACATGCCAGATCGAGGGATCTCTTGCTTACCGAATGACAGCTTAAACGGTGGAGCTGTGCACGCGCGACATCACGTGATTCACTGTAAATTCTTTGTGCATCAACTGTTGTGTGTCGAAATACTTGGATAGCTTCACTTATGGTGAGGGTGAGAAATACACTGTCACCAAAATATCTTTCGGATAAATTTTTGCCGCTGGTAATTTATTCCGAGAGGTGACCAAGTCCCACTTGTGAACATTTAGGTGTAGGTATTTCTCGTTTCCGGTTGAGTGCTGCATGAGATTTTGCTCAAACGTGTGGCCCACAAGGTCTACAAATTTGACCAAGGAAGGGTGCATTAGTAACATGTTTATATCCGCCGAGCTATACTACCCACGTGTGGTTTCTCACTGTTAAGACATTTTGTTTGAATTGAGTGATACACGCACAACTGTTTTATGGTATTTTATTAAATACTTTAGGGCATTTCAAAACGTTCGATAGGCGTGAATAACAAACATCCTTTATATTCTTATTGGATGTATATGTGGCTGCAACCTATCGGGCGTTGGGGACGTTTACACCATTGGAAGGTTGGTTTTGTCGAAATGCACTGACTAATGCGTATTGTCCCGGCAAGCCACCTATTCGTATCAGTGTTATCGTAATGTAGCTTATCGCGTATCATGCATATTTAGCAACATGTCTGCCTGCCACCTATGCTTCGGAAAGCACTATCCGCACACAGTGTGCGGGTGGGCAGCATAACATAACTGTTCAACATTGACTCTGAAAGAAAACCTTTCTACTTGTTAGACTGTGTGTTCCAGTACCGCAAGACTGCCACCCAGAAGAACAACTCTGCTTTCGTCGATTTAGGGCTGGTAGGTCTCCACGGTGAAGGTCACGGAAAACACGTTGGGCCCAACTACCTGATAACGTTAGAAAGCCAAGTTACATCTGGTAGGCTCGCTTTATCCGCCGACGTTTCACCATCGATCCATTGTGTGTCTCCTAACAGCAGACCAGCCCAGTACGACCAACCTAAACACAATCACAGTCGTTGTAAATTCAGCTTGTCTTTCCAGGCCCAACAGTTTCGAAGGCACATTTGTGTCTTGCACGGTTCAGCTCTCTGGATCAAAGCTGCCGATTTGTAAATTCCAGTTCGTTTGACTCCATCCAGTCCTGTTTTGTTCTTCAACTTCCCACTTCACGATACCCTTGTCAGCAGCTTTCAAAGTGTCGACAGAAGCACATAGATATCGTAGTTTTCTTGTCAGTGATCCGTCTTTAGCTCACCATAAGGAAACTGTTGTGATATCCGGTTCCTGTTACTTCAATAAGCATATCCCACCATACCCATCATCATCGTCATCATCATCTACACCGTGACATCACATTTCAACACCAGTGCTCCGCTGCCCGTATAACCATGATTTATTTTAAAGCCTTATTGTGAAGAAAAGAATATAGGTGGAAGGGGAAGGGAGTTAGTGTCAGCATGATTACCAACCAGGCAGTATCTTCAAACTTACTGAGCGATCGACCGGTCCCGGTGTCCTAGATGTAACGGAGTTTCTGTATTTTCGTTCAATACCTGTGATACAGCACACAAAAGGATTTCTTGTGCATAGGATTCAATCCCTTGGGTCCTTTTCAAACCTTATCAGTAGTCCATTACGAATGTAAAAATAAATCTTTGTCAAATCCAAGGGATCTGTTCCAAATTGCAGATTTCAACGTCCGTCCTCTGTGTCAAATTTAACAAAAGGTATCTCTTGCTCCAACCTTGTCTTCTCTTTTAACCAATGTATGTTGTGTCTGAGAAACTCGCGATTAAGACCCCACTTCGATCAAACCCCTTCGCACGAACTCGGGTTTCCTCCATTTCACCATTCGGGTGTTTGGTTGTCTCTCTGCAATAGCTCACCGTTGGAAGGTTGGTTCTGTCGAA
Organism: Clonorchis sinensis; assembly: GCA_003604175.2. Lineage (NCBI taxonomy): Eukaryota > Metazoa > Platyhelminthes > Trematoda > Opisthorchiida > Opisthorchiidae > Clonorchis > Clonorchis sinensis. The sequence continues at coordinate 27,123,691 of CM030371.1, forward strand.
GTGCACTGATTAATGCGCATTGCCCCGTCAAGTCCGCCCTTCAATCCGCGTACGTGGTTCAGTAGTCCTTGCGTCGTCAAGCTTCTCCCAGGCTAAGGAAGCTGACGGCTCCTGGAGCTTCTCAATCACAGCTCTTTCCTCTTCATTGACGGTAATAAGTATAGAAAACCAGTCTAAAGGCCATTGTTTTTTATCCAACCATTGTATTCGCAGGCTTTGACATGTCCCTTGATCCTAGTCCACTATTCCTTCAACGTATTTGGTACCGCTGAACTGGACAACCGCTTGGGACTTTAATGATGGTGATTGATCCAGAGACCGCTTCGTATTTGGCCTGGTTGACAACAAATTTCTACCTTGATGAGACTTTTGGAGGGCCAGTTGCAACTTGGGTCGCACCAGCCCGTTTTTTAATTGGCACAGCGCGTCATGTTTATTATGGAGAATGCTTTGAAATCCATCTCAGACAATGATATGCTCAGAAAAATAGATCCATATCCTTCTCTTGGATGCACTGAAGTTTCGATAGGCGCTTTCCCACCATTGAACCATTTGCTAACATTTTTACAGATAAACATATCATTTCTAGACGCCGGTCATCTACAATCATGGCTCCAGGTCCGAACTAATCGATTGTCCCTTCTCGTATTCGCTTGTCACAACCGACTTGGATGTTGAGATCACGCGTGAGGAATGAACCCTTGGTTGACCGAATGGATGTGACAACAGCTGACAATTCACCGTTTAATTCTTCATGCTCAGCTTCGTGGTGAAACGGTATAGGAACACACATACCGTCAAAAGTGGCAAATAGTTCTGTTAATAACCGGAGTCGAATAGTCATCAATCTCATTTTGGTGAGGCGTGTTTTAACCAGTACTCTCCCATTCACTTGATTGGCCACCAAAGTTCCGACTTTAGAGTCCCAGACTAGTAGAATGTTTAGCGGGCTTTCCGTAATTTCCCTCGATCGATCAACCCATTTTTGCTGGAGGCAGCTGGATGAGTACAGAAATGTTGCCATCCCTCGATCGATCAACCCATTTTTGCTGGAAGCAGCTGGACGAGTACAGAAATGTTACCACCCTTTAGGAAAAACGTCATTTTCACTTTCAGCCCGAGTAAGTTTCTGACGTTCTAAGGTCCCAGTCAAAGTTGATTTATCTTCACTCCTTGTTCGTCTCCAATGGATTTCGGGTGTTGTTGGATCTTTGACTCCATAATCCGAGCCACAGTCCGACGCCCAATTTACTTTTGATGAAACCAAGGACTCAAAAGCCGGACGCACTAGGCTGTGATGGGGTCTGCCTTAGCTCGAGGACGTAGGGAGTAGGACGTGGTTTGTGGAGTTTTAACGCTGCTGCGCATTACCTGTGTGCCTGTTGGTGTGCTATTTCGTCCATGTTCATTAGTCTATCGCCGATCGGAATACTCCGTTTGAAGGACTGACATCTTCTCACACATCCTTCATAGCGGGCAGGCAACATCGTTGCTGCTACGTCAATGTTGTTTTAGTCCTGACGCAGTGAACAGTACCACTTTATCCCTAGACAGCCTTGAACTACAGAGGCTCGTGGCCCTTTGTCCGACTGCTCTCGATTAATCTTCTTGGGCTGGTTGAAACGTTAGGAATGAAGTTCCCCTCAGTGTAGCCCGCAGGAGTATTGCAACACTGAAGTCTGACTGTCACGATAGGGTGGCAGCTTTCGGAAGCTACATTAACTTGATTGATCCGCTTGTTTTCGATGCTTTCGGTGCAAAACTGTTTCAAATTTGATAGCTCTTTTCTGTCGATTTTCGACAGTTCAAGGTATGATACTTTATAAAACCGGTTTGTAAAGATCATATTTTTAACATTATCGTGTCATCCATTCCCTTGAATTTCACCATTTTTGTGTGCACTTTAATGCTGCTAACCAACCTGATGAACTGACTTTCCTTTGGCATTGGAGCTTGTTTTCCTCATCAACTGGACGAGATCCCAGTTTTATTTCTGGTGTTGAATGCTGCATAGCCACTCCACGAGACTCAGTGCTTTGCCTCATCGTCAATCACTAGAATAGACTCTTCTGCTTTGTGTTGAACTCGTCCGCCAAATGAAATAACTAGTTCGAAAAACAGATACTAAAGCTGGGGGTACATACGTGGTAGTTTAGTTCGGTATGCTATCCACTCGCTAGTTGACCTGCTAACCCCGACACTTAAAGACCTAAGGCAACTTTTCGCGCAGCTCAGTACATCGGTGTTTGATAATCAGTTGCTTCTTAGAACACCAAACGACGATTGTTGGTTTGATCCAAAAATAGCACTGGAGTGGTTGGTAGTTCGATCAGGGGCTTCACTAAACAGCCAAGGTTGCAGCATATACGGTCTATGTCGTTTCTGATGATAAAACGACCCGTAGTAGTGTCGTGTACGCCAGTAGAAAATGATATTTTGTACACACCCTCGTTCGACTACCACAGACAGATTTTACCTCGAGCCTAGGCAAATACGTTCTGGTTTCGAGTGCCTCCAAACCGTGTTTGTATTATGATAATACAGGTCCGTTGCTGTTGGTCCGAATTTTTGGTGAATTACATGGATACTGGTCGTAATTACTTTCTAGATCAGCTGCCGTAGATATATCCGTATAAATTCATTCTATATTTGTCTAAGGATTCACATTTTGTCGTTGGAATCAGCAGCATTGTGGGCACGTTCAAGTATTTTAGCTGGCTGCGTACGCAATCGTAAGAACATTAATTACAGTGCTTTCACTCCCCCACTATCTCAGCCTATATTTTTCCAACTCCCAATTTCTCAGCGGATCACGAACTGACAAGTATTCCAGCGGGATTTGATGTTGTTAACATTCCTGGAGGCATGTGTATCCTGCCGGACATACCCACAGAGGTGGTCGACCTAATTCGGTACCGATTGAAGCGGTTACTGTAAGTGATTCTGAAATCCTTTATATTCATTCCGAGTACTATTGCAAGGTTATAATCATCCACCCTGAATTTACAATGTAGAGGTATCGCCTAAATTGGTTCACGTTAGCGTAGTCCTACAACAGTCTCTTCGAGATTTGACACCTTTTGTAAGCTGTGCGAAAACATTTGACTTTCAAATAAGTGATCGTTTAAACGGAGCTTGGAGAACCCCCTCTCACTGACGAATGTGCGCTGTGCCGGCAAACAACCAGCAACACAACTTTCTAACTCGAAACGATTCTTCTGTATCCTATCTTAAGCTGAGAATGGCGGGCCTTGTGCAACCTGGCCACATTGTTTGAGTTCTGCACTCAATTATCTGTTATATGAGTGAGTTACTGATAATGGTCTAATGTTAGACTGGCAAGCATGCGCGATCACTGTCACCAAAGACTCCATGGAGTCTCCTGTTCATTGCAATATTGATATTCGTCGCCAGAATATGCGAAGAGATTCAAAAAACCATCCTTGTTTTTTGCAATTAAATTGTGTGGAAATATTGTAACAAAGCCGCCATCAGGCCACTGCATATATTAAGCCCAACAGCTGAACCTCCCACAGGTCAGCTGTCTGGGGATTTTGTGTAAATTGTCCTAAGTCACTTTGCGATAGACTCGTCAGCCTGTCTTTTCGATAAGTGTGTATAGTTTCCTAGGGACAGAAGATGCCTTTATATGCATCTTTCGGTTCGTTTCGCCTATGCACCTACAAAAATTTTTCTCCAACTTCTAGTGGACTTTCTAAAGAACAAGCTAAGGATGAATTCATTCGGAGGGCTTGTGAAATAGAAACCTACGGAATGGAACCCTTCCAAGTTATGGTACGTTTCCTTGTTTCAATTTTCTCCCGTATCGCCTGTGTCTCTTGTTGAATGTACGAAACCAGTGGTGTCTTATTGAGCGAAAACCCTCAGAACATCGGGATCTTTCACCTTTCGTAAACATCTATTTTTAACAGTTTCAAACACTACAAGAAAGATACGGAAAACCTAATATTCATTAGGGCTTTTAGGAAATCATCAGGTGGACCGCACTACCACGCGTCCGCCAACTATTTTGACTGTATGTCTAGCTTGTAGCGTTGGGCCCAAAGCACACTCTCTAGGGCATGTTAACTTCACGTCGAGCAATCCTTAGACATTTATCAGGAAGGTTTGGGATTTTTGTTGAACTATCTTAAGAAGTTACGACAACATCTGATGCAGAACAACAAGACACCCTGAAGCATATTTGTGGTAAACACTGGACTTCGGTGGATAAGTCCCTGATAGTTAGCAGACCATGAACTTAAAAACAAATCTGAGGTTTATAAGAAAGTTGCGATCGGACCTACAAACGCCACTGATCCCCTATGCACGCATCAGATATCGGACCTACAAACGCCACTGATCCCCTATACACGCATCAGATGAGTGTCAATATGGCCGAGTTTCTCGAATCCCGGCCACGCTGTTTTACACACATTCCAAGCACTTTAATTAGAGATTATGCGGTGCTCCGTGAGGATCGATGAGCAACTGTCTATTTGCCAGTAGTCACATGGTTCGCATCAAACAGACTCGCAGATACCAAACACACACACACACACACACACACACACACACACACACACACACACACACACACACACACACACACACACACACACACACACACACACACACACACACACACACACACACACACACACACACACACACACACACACACACACACACACACACACACACACACACACACACACACACACACACCGACAAACAGCTCACTAACAACATCTGGTAATGAAATGTTCTCAAACAAACTGCTCAGCGTATTCCTAGGTTAACGGTTGATTTGATCAACAGGCACATCTGTGTTAACATTCGACCTCTAAGTTTCAGTATTTCTCTGCAGAGCTTAAGAGGAAAAAGCCGCAACATTTAACTTGTTTTTCTCACCGATGATTTTGCAGCACGCGAACCACGATAGCCACACTGAATTACCGGAATTCGGGTATGACTTCTTGAAGAAAGACGGCTGAACATCCGGTCATGCCTTCAACGCACCAGTAATTTGTTAAATATGATTCTTTCCCCTCGCTTCTCAAAAACCTGAACTCTCATCCACTCTCAAAGTCCCCGAAATGAGACAGTTCCCTAATAATAATGCTCGACGCAGGAGTTTTGCTGATGTTCGATGTAGCAGCACCAAATCAATCGTTTTTCCGCTGTTTCGACACGATAAACCTACTCATCCTAATAGATTGTAACCTAGTGGGCGCTGATTAGGTGTAGCAAACGTGTGAGCCTAATCGAAAGTTAGGGAAAGAACTGACTCAAACTTGCTTCAGGACCCCAAGGGCCAGTAATTAATCGATCGGTGAGTACGACCTTCAGATATGTGAACGAACGGCTATGCCAACTAACTTTCATTTATTTGCACGAACTCTTTTCGACAATATTTAGGAAATATAGCCAAACTTGCTAATCGAAATGATATAGTTGGATAGCAAACATGCCTTGGGTGAACTGTGAATGTCATCATCATCATCATCATCATCATCATCATCATCATCGACAGCATGACATCAGTGTTGAAAGCTGATGTTTCGCTGCCGTACAACCACGATTTATTTGAAAACCTTATTGAGAAGAAAAGAGTAAAAGTGGATGGGGATGGAACTTAAAGCTAATTTGCTACAATCGTTCCGAGGTGCATACACCTCCAGAGACTCATTCAGATAATCTGGATAAAAACTGACAACAAGGTCGCCACTGACTTTGATTAGCAGCAATAACTTTCAGCGTCTCCAACCAGGCACAATGGGAATCATGCGGTTCCCATCCTGGAAGGCGGGTAGCACCAACAGCACCCAAACGATTTGTAATCTCTTTCACGCCCTTCTTCTATGTCAATGGTTGGCTGTTTGGTTGTCTGCTTCCACCAGTCTGAATTGGGTACGGAAAACAGTACTCTTTTCGACAAACGATGGTTCGGTATGCGCAGTACATGTTCCAAACAACACAGCTTCTGGTGCTGAACATATTCCTCAATAGAAGTCCCGTCGCACAACCCAAAACTCGCTTTCTAATTGCCTCGTTATAGATTCTTCAACACCATCCTACACGAGCTCTGGTCCTGAGACAACGACTGTCGAACATCTGAAGATGTCTCATTTCGATATTCGAACGGGCCACGTCTCACAGACATACAACAAAACAGCCGGCACTGTAGACTGATACACACCTCCCTTGGGATTTGGAGATATACCGTTTTGACGCCATAGGTGTCTCAAACTAGCAAACACAACCATAGGCTTGCAGATTCGTAAGTGACATCTTGTGTCACACTGCAGTCAGAACTGATACAAAGTCCAAGGTACATAAAAAGTCCCACAACTTCCGGTGTCTCGCCCTGGAATGTAAGTGTCTTGTCTGGTGACTGCATGTCCAGGACTATGACCTTACACTTTGTGGGTGCAAAGTGCATACCAAAGAACGGGATGACTTTGGCTAGTTCATCCAAAAACACCAGCCCCTTCCCCTCCTCTTTCAAGACGAGAAGGTTGTCGTCTGCATATTTTAGAGTGACAAGGTTTTCGTCACGGTCTAGTTGAACACCAGGGTTTTGAAGACCTTCTAGCGTTCGTTTCTCTATCTTGTCGATCGCGAAACTGATTAGGAATGGAGAGGGCCGGCTCTTTGACGGACACCACTTCGTGTACGGAAGATTTTGTAGAGCTCCCCGTACACTCTCACGCGTCCGGAATTCTGAAAATATACAACACGTTTTATGTCCACAAACTCCCGGGGAATTCATTGATAGGCAAGCGTGTCAAGCAGAACAGACCGATCAACCGAGTCGAATGCGCTTTGGAAATCCAGGAATACTAAATTGTGGGTCGTTTGTACGTATGGCGTTGTTGTAGCACCCGGCGGAGTGTGAGGCTTTGGTCAACGCAACCACTACCAAGCCGGAATTCCGCCTTCTGCTCTCGACTCAGTGTTTTACGAGGCACCATAAAGCGACGAAGCACGTGATGCCGGCAGTCTCGTTACACTGGGTCAAGGTGGTCATCTTATGGTTTCTACACTCATTACGAGCCTCTTTGTTGATAACAGGCACTATCCCTGACTCTCCCCAGCTGTCTAGGACAGTCTCGTTTCCCAAATGCAGGCAAACAGATCAGATAATAGCTGACTGAGAATTTGACTCCCATCTTCGCACAACGCGGGTAAGAGGTCATCCGCACCAGAAGTCCGGTGGCGCTCGATAGATCATACGCATTCCTACACCTCCGAGGTTATAGGGTCTTCAGAATTCAGCCAAGCGGCCAAGGGATTTCCGTCGCCAGACAACTTAAGCGATCCTAGAAAACGGAGGAAGAAGCGACTGTCTGCTTCCACCAGTCTGAATTGGGTACAGAAAATAGCACTCTTTTCGGCAGTCTCGTTACAACCTGGATCAACCTGATCCCCCACACAAACTCAACAGGAACCCCTTTGTTGAAAATGGGCACTATTACCGACTCTTCACATTTCTCTGGGACAGACTCCTCTTCCCAAATACAAGCAAGCAGATCAGAAAAGCGTTGACTGAGGACTTCACCCCCATCTCTGATAAGTCATCCGGACGAGAAGCCCAGTGGCGCTTGAGAAAACATACCCAATCGTAAACCTCCGAGGCCGTAGGTGGTTCCACGTTCACCGTTCGGAGTTCTATGTCAGCTGTGGTCTCCAGATAAGTGTTAGCTGGTAGCCACGACAAGTGTTCTTCGAAGTGTTCGGCCCAACGGTCGAAGCGTTCTTTTTTATTCAAGATGTTCGCTCTATTCCGATCCCTGATGGTTTCGCTCACAGATGGTTTCCGGGTACCGGTCAAACGGATTAACTGAAATAATCTTTGGACATTACCGACATCCTAATCCTTTTCCATTTCCTTGGCTTTCTGTCTCCACCAGACTTCACAGTCGTTTTGCATGCTCACTTTCACTTGACGTCTGATAATTCGTCGCACCAGGTTATGTTCGGGACCGGCTGGGATGTTTCTCCGAGATTTAATAAGTGCCACCGTTCGGTTTGCTAACCAGTGCTTGGGTGTGCATGGTGGTGCCGTGCCATAGGAAAAATTCCCAGTACTGTGCAAAAGGGTGGCGATCTCGTCCCATTATTAATTCACATCTGATAGTGCAGCATTTAGTAGAGACTCTAAAAGACGAGTGAGTGGTCATAATCCACAAATATGTTCCAAAACGACCGGCAGTCAGTTACTGATCCAAGCTATCGATAAATGATGGTAATGTGATCGATTCGAGTTCTTGGTCGGCACGCCGTTGGAGGACACCATGCGGCCAGAGGACTTCGACTATTTCGGAAGTTAGCACTGCATAAAAACAGCCTGCGGTCAGCACACAGCTGGAGCAATCGTTCGTCATTTTCCTTACGTACCGAATCCAATCCATGTCGACCTACTAATTGAGTTTCAGATGCGTCAAGTCTGCCCACTTATGCGTTCAGATCTCCGGCATCCACAACGATATCTGAGCTTTTAGCTAGACACACAATGGGGTATTCAGGACGTCATAAAATTTGCCTTTGTTGGTATTAGAGCTACAGTCAGTTGCGGCGCCAAACACGCCAAACACAAATCAACCAACTTCCCTTTTGCGAGACTCTTTCACAGACGTTGTCAAATAAACCGCGCAGAGGCGAATTTCAGTGAGTATCCAGTCAGTGAAGAATCCTTCCGCCCGGTCACTTAGGACAATACCAATTCCTGCACAGCATGCCGCAGTGGCCCCTGGATCGCCAGAGATGCGCAGCTTGAAGCGAGTGGAGAGTGGTGAGGTGGTCAGCTCAACCACTGTGCTTACATTTTGAATTCTTGTTTTCGAAACACAGCACATATCAATGCCGAGCGAGTCCAGTGTTAGAGCAAGAGCAGTTTGTTGTCCTTCTTGCTTCAGAGTGCGGACATTGAAGACGGCCAGATAGACTGGGCATCGAGACTTGAATACTGATTTTGCGATGCCTGAGAATTCGGCGCAGGATGACGCGCAGATATTGCTTGCACAGCCATTCCAGGACGAACGGAGTTATCACTCCTAAGTGCGGGGCCTGTAAAGAGAGGGCTGATAATGGGATGGGGAGAAAGAAAAAAACTATGCGAAAGAGGAAGAAGTAAGGCGTCAGCAGTAACATGTTCCCGCTTACTGGCCCGGCTGTATGTAGTGAGTAAGGCAACCCGGCTGATAGCATCGCGCGACGACCGGTGTGGCATAAATTTATCTATATATGTGGAGTTTATGGTTGTACGTGGGCTAGGATACTGCCAGATCGCCCACACCTAGACAGGTTCCTCACCCAAAGCCTTTGGCTCAAAAGCATGACCGTAAGGCCGCGATGTTTGGCGGGAAATGCAAGTAAATTGCCATTTTTACGGAACACGTCGCCATACATATTCCGAGCCCGGTAATGTAAGGTCTAGTCTCTTTGCGATAGATGAAAGGGAAGGAAGTGTACGTCACCAAAAGTACTTATCACCAAAAGCACTTAGCACTTAGTACTTAGCACCAAAAGTACCTATCAGGAGTAATTACAACCCAGTTAACACGTGATAACTTTTGTGTTCTAAGATTTTGGGCTACCAGTTAACAAAATCTATTTATGGGTCAGTTTTCTCGGTTAGGCGATCCAAAAGCGCGTTTGCACGAACGTTTTTCAACAGGATACCGTATGTTGCAGCAGTGGGCTTCAACAGCACGCAAGGAAGTTGGACAAACATTATGATGCAAGACTGTTCATGCTTTCAGCTGCCCAGGTTTAGCTTTGTAACGGTTTAAGAAAAGTAGTGCAAGTTGTACTGAAATTCAAGGGAATAGGAGGCTGGTGCCCTGTAAGGAAGGTCAGATTCCTGATAATAATCCCATAATATTATATATATACATATATATACATATATTATTATTATACCCTCAAACTCCTCGCAAATCAAAATGCGGGAGCCGTCAAACATCTGGGTGAGAAAAGCCAGCTGCCGATTGGATGCTGAGGCAGTCAATCAACAATGGCCGACGATTATGTGTGATCGGGCACGTCATGGAAGCGATAAAAACCAACCACCCAGTGTTGACCAGACAGTCTGGATTCAAGGAAAAAGGTACGTTTCAAATACCGCGATGCTGCTTGTAATTTTTGTACTCGCTTGTTAGCAACAAAGCTGTTGTGTTCCTTGTTGGTGAGTCTTTTTTCTGACATTGGGGCGAGGAATCACTTTCGGGATCCTCCAGTCTTTTGAAACTATTCCCCCCTGAGTCCCCCCACAAAATACACGGTTTGAGATGGGTTGCAAGCAAAACTACCCGTAGAAACCCTTTTGTAGGAGACTATCAAGTGGACGGACTCTATAGCGTGCCCGGGACATGGCCCATAATTCTCAAACGAAATTATCGGATGTGATCTTGAGTCTCTGTGACTGATAAACCAGTAGACCCAACTTGGGCGGATTCGAATGTCTAACTACAGTTAGGCTTTGGTGGTTGACTAGGTGGCCGTTGATCTGTTCACGGAGATTGACAATTGGGTCGCAGAGGTTGCCATGCTCGCAAAACAGATCAATGGCCACCTGGTCATCCAGCAATGGAGGCACTCGAGCTAGAAGTATTCCGCTACATTTTCAATAGTTATTCGCTACCGGACGTTGTCCCAAATATCACGTCCTGCACCATCTAGTAGGGTAGTGAAGCATCAGTGTCAATACTGATCTTGCTGTCTTTGATGACGATGATGACCATCTTGGAACACTGGCCTCAGGTGGTTTTCACAATGAAAGATTCTACGATTGCGTCCCTCTAAACGACTAAATAGTCTTCTTGGTAGCCGCTCAAAAATGTGCAAAATCTTTGGAATACAATGATAGCTACGGAACAATAGCCATTTAGACCAGGTGTGGCACTACCCCTGTTATGTATATGAACTACTATATAGCTGAAAATAGCTGAAGTTTGGCACTAAGGTTGCAGATTCCCCACGCCATATGGTTGTGTAAATGGCAGAAAACGGAGAGTTTCACAGTTCATCACAAAGTAGCCAGAATGTAGCAAAAGATGAACTCCCTACATTGACAGTCCGTGGAGCATGTGAAATGAGCATATGGGTTGACACGAATGAGATGAACTCGTTAGAGGAATTAAAATGCACTATTGTGACAACTGAATCATCTATCCTAGAAGCTGGTTAACGGGGACATAGTTTCGTTGGTTTGTGTCACCGTAGAAGTTATGTTCCAATCCTACATCTGTAGGAAATCCAATGACAGTCTCTAAAGAGCGAGGCAGAATTTAGAGTGGTTTCACTGTGTAAGGCCAAACCGTTCAAAGTCCGATTACAAGTGAAAACCTATGCCTTCCAAAGGTTCGGTATATGACACGTAAAACAATTCACTGGTCTTATTGGTTGAAAGTAGACAAAGGTTTAGTGCAGGTCTAATCACCCAGGCCCTGGGCAAAAGTACGTGCTTGAATTTGGACGTAAGAAACCCACCTCCAGCTTACTTCTAATCACCCAGGCCCTGGGCAAAAGTACGCGCCAGAATTTGGACGTATAAAACCTACTTCTAGCTTACTGAATGAATCCTAGACCAACTGATTTACAAGGGAAACCGTTCTCCATCAGATTTGTGCACCTGAACTCCACAACCCTAGAAAATGAATTATTATTCGTCTGTCACCATTGTTAGTAAACCCATTGTCTTAACTTTGTAGTCTGCTAGAGGTTGGTGACATTCAAATTCTCAAAGAAACTTATGTTGAACGTTGACCATCTAACACATACCTGTTTGTTCAAGTCTTACACAATGAGGTTGTCCATTTCAAGATCCCATTAGTGAAGAAGCCGTATATACATATATATATATATATATATATAGTTTCCTGCGTTAACAAGATGCACGTACCGTAAAAAGCAAGGCAGATTGTGATGTTTTTATATCAGCCATGATGTAATACCTTTGATTTCAACGTTTAGCTGTAAACTTTAATACCTCTAAAGCATACAAACTGTTTCGGTCGTTTTGGTGTAACAAATCTTCCATCACAACAGGCAGCGTTACTTAGGTGTGGTTCTGCGTTTCTGTTTGACCCAACTAGCGACAAAGTCTGGCATGTGGCACATTAGTTTCACGTGCTCAAGTGTCTCCCTTAAACGCTCTTCTAATCCAGGCAACGCATTCTTCAAAATACCATGTGCATCTCTGTTTTATGTCGCATAACACCTCACAGTGAATGTAATCTGAAAAAAATTGCGTAACGATCGGCCCCAAGACTGTGAATTCCTTTACCTATAAAAGCAAACACACCTAGGTAGGGAGCGACTCACAGTGCATAGAGAACAACAGTAAGATGAGTCGGGCAATTTTACAAAAGGGTGACATGCCCAACAATCAACAGGCAGAGCTGTTGAAGTTGGCTGATGACCTAATGGAAAAGACTGGGAATCCAATCAAAGTTGCATCTAACCTGAGGGATGAAATGAACAAGCGCTATGGTCCAGCGTGGCAATGTGTGGTTGGTCGGGATTTTTCAAGGTGAGATGAAGGGGTTGTTTAATTTTTTGTGACATCTTCTGCATACCTACAGTCAATTGTTCCGTTGGTTCTATGGTAAGGCCCAGCATTAGCAAGTTCGATCAGGAGTCCCTGTTGGCTACACTTGCTTTAGTGGTGTTCGAAATATCCGTGTGCCATGTGAGTATACTTCAGTTAGGTTAACTCTGAAAAGAACAGGGCAGGATGGTCATCTCCGTAATCAATTGTTTGATATTCCTCCTCCTAGATATAAACATGAAGTACGTTGGTAACTTGTCAGTGGAACCTGGGTACAAACCGGGGGCAGCTATATCTCGGGCTGAAGTACGTTGGTAACTTGTCAGTGGAACCAGGGGACAAACAGGGGGCAGTTATATCCGGGCAGTGTAACCACGTAGAAGTTCACATGTTCTATCTCTATATACATCAGTCAGGCGTAAAAATAAGGTGGTGGAAAGCGTACACTTGCAGTACGTCTTTTCAGAGAACACGATACCGAAACACAGGTGAACCGAACACAAGGCATGCAGTTTTTATTCGGGCTGCCTTGCGGCTACACCTGCAGTGCGCCTGTTTAGAGAAGACAATACAGTTGGCCGGTAGTGCTTCAACGGCATTCTTCAAGTTAATTTAGTAACTGCAAGACAAACACGGATAGACCGAACACAGGGTTTTCCGTTTTTATTCGGGCTGCCCTGGAGGTACACTAACTGTCTTATGCTGACACATACGCACCTCAAGGACCGCTTTATCGGACATGCCTTATTCTTTAATTTTAGCTTCATAACTTTTGAGAAAGGCACTTTCATTGAATTCATGGTCGGAGACTACGATTTTGTCGTTTTCAAGTGGAGCAAAAAAGAGAAGTGATGGACAGTTTGGTGTTCCATCTCATCCCTGCAAAGTTGAGCAACCCCTAGTTACCTAAATACAATTTAAAGAAAAGCAAATTTGGTTTTCACGTTTTAAAATTGGGGTCATATCCCTTCAGGTCCTGAGGGCTCACAGAAGGTAAACTATTTCCATTCCACTATACCATGGTCGATGAGTCGCTTCCGTGCATCAGACACGTGAACTGCGTATACATAATCTTCACCCCAAAGCGGTTTCTAGTCTCTTTCACGTGCCAGGGTAGGGAGTGCTTTTTTGAAAGTGCGGCGCCCGATGATGAGAGCATTCCAGCCACTATCACAGTTTCTGTGAGGTGACGTCACATAAGCAAACCTCGCTCGCTTCACCACCGTTTCTGGTGGAGCCATTTCTTCCGTTTATTCGTTACTTTGTGTAACGAATGGAGAGAACTGTTCCGTGTACTTTTGGGTCCACTGACCATGTTACTATTGTTAATATTATTATTATCATCATCAGGGAAAAGAGAGCGGATACATATGCTTTCTTCAGTAGTTTTTCGAGTCATCTCAAACAGCAAAACTCTATCTTTTCGATTTCAAGGGAAGTTGCAACTTTGTGATGACACTATCGTAAATTTAAATGCATTCGAACTGTGTTTTTTTTCGTGCTATCTCACAATACCAACCTGTCCCTAACTCAGACTTCAGAGTAGCACTAAACGTCCCTTGGAAACATCATCTGTAGTCCACTTTGAGAAGGAATGCAAACTGATAGTCACCGGAATGCATAAACTGTTTAAATTCCGGCCCAGATATACTTGAAGCTGCAGTGGTATGGATCAGTGATTCTGGACCTGGAGGATATCTGGAGGCTTTTTGAACTTGAAATCTCCTGGAGTTTTAAGGGGGTTCTGCAGCGTCTATCTCTAGGCGAATGGTAGCACGTTAACTATGGTTATTTTATTCAGTATCGATTTCTGTATATAATCGGCTTTGGTAACTAAGGGGAACAGACAATCGGATCCCAGATATCAATGTTAACTGTGAGGCAGGTTCAGCCACTCCATAGGTGTAAAAAGCTTTCCTATGCGATAGTTTGTAACTGGTTAGTTGGTGTTTTCTAGCAAACAACTTCGCGGCGAAGTGCTTTCTCTTCTTCGCCGTCAGTATCAAATGTGTTTTTGTTGCAATATAATTTGGGATGTCAAATTGACAGAGTTCCGAGAAGCAGGCCTACCTGGTGAGCCCGAAGGAAGTAGCCCGTGAACCTAAGCTTCTCATCAATGACCGTACTCTGCCTGACGGAGTGGTCCGTTAGTAGAATGCCAGTGGCAAGAAAACGGATTTTCTAGTCTCTGGAACACACACTGGATGGTAGTCTTCAATGGAACTAGACCGAACCCCGCTAGTTATATCAATCTGTGGGTAGTTGTGCGATTGCGAATAAACAGGGATCCATTGGCAGAGGTGACAGAAAACCTAAATCCTTCCCTCTTACCCACGTGCCGTAGCAATGACTCATCACACAGACAGGCAAATCCTGTAAACTATACTCAACAGGGATCTTCACATGAAATGAATCGGAAGAACCAGACGCCAGACCTCCAAGCCCATCGGTCTTTACACTTGCTAATTCATACTAAAGAGAAAAAATCTTGATTTGGTCCGCCAGGAGGAAGAGATTTTGATGACTGGTTCCACTGTTGCCTTAAAAACTAACCGGCCTTGCAACCCAGTCAATAATTGCTGAACAAATACCCAACAAATACGCTGACATCCTAATTGAAACAATGACCATCCGGTTCGGCCGTTGTCCTATTGATGCGGCTGTTATGGGAGCTGGAGAGCGGACAGAAAAGCACCGATGCCCATGAAAAAAGGCCACCATGTTTCCAGTCACAGATTGCACTTGTAGCATACTGAAATAGCCAAAAAGACAATTTTGGGTGGAAGGTATTTCACTCTGCCCGCCGAAGACCCTCACCAGTTTGTCCGTCAGCGGTCGTGCTCTACTACGAATCTCGTTGTGTACCTGATTGTATTTATCAGTTGTCAACAGGCGTAGGGCTAAATGACTAATATTTTGACGGAAGCCTTTGCCAGCACCGATTACGACGTTTTGCTGCAGCTGTTTGCGGAAGCTGAAACTGAACGAAAACAGTTCCACCAGCCACACACGGGGTATGAGCCTGGGTGGCCGAAAATCCACTCCCTCCTTCACTGACAGTGAATCTATAGCTCTCTGTCAGCTGAAATATCTACGCCTGATTCTTTCGTCTGACACGGGCATAGCGACTATTTTGTGATCAGCTCTATAGGTTGCATTCCACCAGCATATCGAATTGACACTGAACTTTACAAGAATGTCATCCGGTTCCATGGTGACTTTGTTGGCAGTGTCGTATGAATTCTTAGTGTAAATACTAGGTTTTCCGGTGAGAGGTTTTAGAATGCCTGCCAGGAATATGGCCAGCTCATGAGGTGAGGAACCTATTCCGTCTGCTATCGATTTCACCGGTACATCTGGTTTGTGGATTTTCGGTTGGCCGTGAAGCCTTGGTTGTATTGCACATTTGGGGTGCACGCGATACTAATCACCTTGTCCTAAGTGAATCATCAAGGTCACAAATACATGCCAAATTCAACTTCACTCTTATTCACTATAGACGTAATATTCGCACTATCGATCTAGTCAGACGTATGTATGCTTTGACTTTAGCTCCCTTTTGTTCACGCTAACAGTGGCCTTATCCCTTATCCGCTCTTGTAATCACTATTTTGTCCAACTGTTTTAAAGTGTCTAACGCTCCCCACTCGATATTCGATTTTTTATATTCCTTGGGCCGATAAACACCGGTATCTGTCTAGCGAATGTGTGCTGTGGGGAACAGCCTGTTCTACAGATTCCACAAATTTGTAACAGAAGAAAGGGGAGGACGAGAGAAGGCTTACTGGAATTCGTTTTGCTTGAGTCTGTTTACAAAACTGAGAGAGACGTGTGATCTAGTTTTCATGCCACCTTTCAGATTTGACGACATTTTACTGCACCTCTCCTGGGCGCTTATTAAGGAAAACACACGTGCCCTGACCCCACAAAGTCAAAATGTATCTAGCAGTTCAATTGCATTTGTGAGTACGTATACATCGGCTGGTCAACAGGACATCTGGGATGACGGACAGTTTATTGCTTGTCTGAGTGGTCCAAGACTTGTAAGCAGGAAATCCCACAGTGAAAAGCTCAATGGACATTGGTCACAAGGTAGATCTTACATCAACATTCATTACCATTCTGTCTTCCAAAATGAATGTTTATTGGATATTGTCGTGGGTGTCACAATTCATTTTTACCGCATGTCTATTTGACACCCGCGACTCTGGCACGCTAGAATAGCTAAATTGTATTAACAACCCATGATTAGAGTATAATCCAGGCTATTTTAATCACTTTTCATGGATTTTGCGGCACCCCGAGACGCAACGCTCTTTCGTCTTCGCTGTGGACTACCGTTTTCCAACTTTTGCATTCTCTCATGTCTTCTAACGCTTTAGTCAACAATTGTCTTAAGCATCTCCCGATAATCAGGTGACTCACTTAAGAGCGTATTGATTGCACGCACTCTTTCGATCCGACGACACGTGACATGACTTCGGAAACTGTGCCTGCGCATTCCTCACTCACTTTACACAACACCAGTATTCGACGCCCCACGTTTGAAGTGTCTAAGCACGAGACATCTTAGCCTTCTTTAATTGCTGTGTTGTCAACAGACTATAGTACATATTTACTCTAGCACCTAACCCAGTATTAGCATAATGCACGTTGCGGATCGGCATGGATATTGGTGAGAGAACGGGAAGTGAATACTACAAGTAAACTAGTGGAAACACCCATGTTACATCCAATTAGATGAAGGTCACACCAAACAAGTTAATACGGATCCCAAAACTGAAGTCAGAAGCCCACCACAGATCAGCCTCATGAAGCTATATTTCCAAAGGATAATTCTAAGGTATTAAATGACACACGGATGCCGGAAAACAGAGCCCGTTAAAATTCTTTGGGGACGCATCCAAAAAATTGCATGGGCCTACACACAGTACTGATGAGGCCTGCGAGTAAGATGTTTCCTCGTAATTCCGCTTTGCGTCTATTGGGAAGCGGGATCTATTACGCAATCCGTGGAATTGCTTTGTAGGATTCGTTTACATTTGAATGATGGTCAGTGAATATCCAGGAAAGTTCAGGAAGACGCGTTCAAGAAAAAGACGGATATTCAGTTTTATAAACAAGATGCATATGAGTGTCGTGTTTTCCCGTCCAACGGTCTGTAACTGTTCAGTTGGTGTCTTCTAATGACTAAGTAGCGAAGGCCTTCTTTCTTTCACAGGTATTCTTAGATCAACGGTTCCCTTTCTTGTGCTGTTTTGACGCGAAGAATGAATTGGACTGGATATCCAAGCCTTAAAATCCCCGCTGTGTATGTATTAGCCCCGTGGGTTGTTTTGGGAATACCTGTAGTAACCTATTTGATCTCAGAGAGCAATGACCTAGTCAGTAGATATTAACTGACACAACGGATAGTCATAAGACAGACGTAGGTCTGTTAGTATCATGGAGATAGGCCACGGTGAAACGCATGAACAGAAAAATTCATGGAAAAAATATCTAGTTATTTTGGCTCCTTTCGGCCTGAATCGGTTTGCCTAGTCCACCTTTGCCACAAAAACTTCGTGAAAATTTGGCTACTAACTAATTATTAGTAAGTAAATTATTGTGCTGCAAAAATCACGGCACAGGGCACCATAATTATGCGACTGAGCGAAGAGCAACAAGATTTCTATCAAGTAAAACCAGCAGCCAATTTACCGGCAGATGCAGCGGTCAAGGCGTCACTTAAATACTGTTTGCCCTTAAGCTAAACACGAAATAAACTACATGAGAATCATACGTCCGTTGACGCATCTTAAGAACTCGTGATTAATAGGGTGAAACCCCATACATGAGCCATACATCCTCTTCATTATGAAGAAGATTTTGTTACTAGTAAGTCCGTGATAGATAAGATTGATCGAAACCTCCAGACCTGTCAGCCATTGGCAGACTGTTGTTCACACGTTTGTCAACTCACTAAAAAATTACTCAGCCGAATAAAAATGCACAATTTGAACATGCTTTCCGTCTTGAGAACAAATAATATATTTTTGGCAAGTTTGTGAATAGTCAGCGGACTTCTCGGTCTGTTCCAGGTTTTCTCCAGTTTGTTGGAAAAGTTTTATTACACAACAAAAGCGGGCGACACCTGCCTGGCTCAATAACTAAGACCTTCATTGAGCACGAAATTAGTACCTGCCCTACTCCAGTTACAAAATGATCAACGCAGAATCAAAATGTCCTTCGTGACGAAAACCACTCAAAAGTTGGCTAAAAAATCCTTGATAGCTCACAACTCGTTTGAGCCATCTTGGAGCTCATCATATGGGCGTAGTTCCCGAGTTTCCTTCAACCTTGTATTCCACTTGAACAACCGACTGTGCGCCAGTGACGCAAGTCAGTCATTTGCAAGTTAGCGCGAGACCCAGCTGAATAGAGTAACCGATGAATTCAGCATAAAGCAAAGATTCCACGGCCAACAGAGGAATTTCAAGCGTTTTAAATAATATTCCTGGATCCTTAAACTTTTTTGTGCATTATGTATATGCATGTAGACATCTAGGATTAGCGTTGGAAGAACATAGATAGGAGGTTCATTACCTGCCTACAAAGTGCTCTTTGCTGTTGTAGCTATGTGTTGTACTTTTACCCGTAGAAAGCTTTACTCACTATATACGTAGTACACTACTCATAATGTTGCTGAAAATTCTTCGACAGCCCACGACCGGTTTCGTCCTTCTTGGGGCTCATCAGGTAGGCGCAGTCCCCGAGTTTCCGTCAACCTTATGTTCTACTTGAACCCATTATTCCAGAATGAGTAGAAACACGCTTTACAACCAACTCAAGCTTTGACCAGATATCCACATTTGATGTAGTTCATGGACACTAAAAACTTTGCGACTTTGCGTGTCAAATAAATTTAACAGAAGATGAATTTGGAGAAAGATAATAAGCTGGAGACTCTGATCTTCCGTGAACTCTGGTCTACCACTATACGACACAGCTCACACGGCCGATTTTCGTTCTGTACCGTGGGTCATTATAAACATGCCACTATGGTCTGAGGTCGCTCGTTGCTAACAGACTTATGCTGCTGTCGAAATGCCCCCTATTTACCTGCAGTCTTCTATCCACTCAGTGAGTGTTGGTTCGCGCGTAAGGTTCCTGATGATGAAGCACGGTTGCCCAAAGTGGGCTCTCCAAAGAGGCTTAGGATTGAACCATTGGAAGTGAAATTAACGAGCAACAACGGACTGAATTTTCAAGGTGGTAAAATCATGCGGTCATTGATCAAACAGGCTTGCTGAAGCCATCGGTTGCACGCGAATATTCCTATCTAATGAGACGAGATTTTGCTGTGTTTCCAAAGCCCAATTTATTGACGAAGTTTTCAGGCCTAGTCAACATGTCTCCCTCTAACTATCGAAGAAATTGACTGCACCTTTTTCAAATTTCGAGACCAATTCCTTTCCGAGTGACCATCTCCAGCCGATACATCCAAGCTGACATCCATTCACTACACTCACGCTTTGTCCAGGCTATCATTTTTATGTGATCTTATCAAATACGTTACCGCTACGGAAGGTCGTGTTGGAGCCTTTTCAGGGGCAACATCTTATCGAATGGACTGTACACTGGTGCTCTCAGGGATGACGGTTCCTCATCGAAGGTATGAAATTTACCAAGATGATTTCGTCTGGTTTAGGCAGCTGAGGAAGGAATGAGCCAAGAAACCTGAGAACCAATGCACTAGAAAGCCATCACACAAAAAAGGTCGGCCACTCTCAATGACTGCTTGTTCTTCACATTTTAAGTGAACCATATAGGAGAGCTCCTAAATAAACTAGCCATCCACCAAGATGGCCTGCTGTCTGTTATCAAATCTAACTCATCACATCTAATTTAACTAATCTGTATCCACTCTAGATCAACGCAAACCAGCTTCGTTTTTCCTTACCTTCAGGGAAGTTACCAGTTATATGTTATACAAGATCAACTTCCCGAGTTACATAGCTCGTCGGTCGCATCCACAATCTAGCAACGGGTTTCGGCAACCCCAGAGGACGTGTTAAACAGTCTACAGCATAGGAAACTGTATAAGAAAACGAGAAACTTGCACACTTCCTCTGAAATGAGATCAGCTGCTAGTCCCTAACCTTGGTAAACTATGAGGTCATAACCTAAAATCCAACAGAGCCGTTTTGTGTTGACGGGACCATCAAAGGCCGTTCCTTCACCCAAGCTGGCATCTAGGTTGAGGAAAACGTGAAGGAATTTCTTCTCACTGACGGATGGGTGTGCATAACAAGATGGCTCGGAGCGAACGAAAAGGGTAGGGTTTTCCGCCCTACCACTGAGTGAAGCTGGTTTTGCCCAAAGGCGGTTGCAGAATAAGAAATAATTCATGCCGCAAAACTGAATAAAACTCAAGCTAATCTCTTCTTTGACCTTCCTATTTTGTGCTGTGCAATCTGACATGATGTCCCAGTACCTTAGAATTTGGAAGCCTTGAAATAAGACTTTACCTCTTCAGTCAGCCTTGCTAACTGTCAGTCGGGTTTGGCTCGGATAACACTGTTAACCGAGAAATGTAGGAGTGTTGTGACGCGTTCTGGATCAGGTTGACAGATATGTTCATGTGCTCACGGACTGACCCTCCCAATGACTGTTTGTCACTCCTAGCCGAAGTTTAACCTTTGAACCTTCGCAGGTTACAGTTAGCACCAATGGTCAGAATTTTTCAGACCTAACAGGAAGGTCGTCGGTCTATAAGTTCCGTGACTTCCATCTTTTACTGCTCATCTACTTCAAAGTAATCGATATCGATTCCGGTCAAGATGAACAATTTACTTCGGTAGCCAAAGTATCAATAGCGACTCTGATGCCCGTCTTTCGGCAGAGTCGTTTTGCAATTCACCGTATGCTTCGAACAGCACAGTTATCTGAACATCAGCCGGAGATCAACGGTCTGCTCGTACACATATGACAAATGTACTGAAGATGAATACTTTTAGATAAGCATCCATTTGCTAAGATTCATTTATTCAACGTTTGACAGTTTGAATAAAAACATCAGCTTCTGATGCCAGTCACTTGTTGCCGGAGAGACTTTATAACTATCAACAACTGTCCCGATGGGTCTTGGAAAAGACCATTTTATTCTAGATGGATCCCGGCACACTCACTTCTTCATCCAGGCGATTTCGTTTCGTTGTTCTGAATAATTTTCGCAAACCGAGCAAATAAAACAGAATATTTTCATTCAATATGGACGAAATGCACAAAAGTTCACAATGAATAAAGTCAGAAGAAAAGTTTGGGAGAAGATAACATTGCATTTACCTTGCATTCATCAGAACTGGGCTCAAAATATCCGTCAAATTCGCACACGTGGAATGTGTAGCCTTTCTTGCCGGAGAAGTGAACGGGCTATTTGTTTAGTATAGGATGAGTCGTAAGAACGAAATGTCAGTCTACAAACTAGAAGTCCTCGTACTGAGCAATGTTTACCCAGGCTCGTGTTAACTTGTCCTTCCCTACCCACCTCATCACTCCTTTCTTGAAGCAGATCGTGACCTATTCCATCTGAATCAGATAGCGGACCATTCAACCGTCCGCTCTTCCTCGAGGGGACATTGGACTGATCTTCTCACTTAGACGAGTGTGATCGGTTTAATTATAAAACGACATGTCCCAGGGGCAAAACACGTTCCAACCGGTTTCTCTTCAATCTATTTGACAGCGTTCAGTCGTCATAAGTAGAGGTGAGGTTGTTTTCAGTGGAATTCCTACACCTCTCGGTTCAAGTGTTTGTTCAAGAAATAACCTTTTCGATTGGCCAAAAAAGCCGGGAGCATACAGACCAAAAAGTACAGTGGTGGACGAACGGTTCAAAAATCAGAACGAATTTGATAATAGCCACAGTTAAAATCGGCCTTTCCTGGAGGTATTCCCTTTACGTGATAGTTGTTCGCTCCACAAAACCGCTCCATACCGCAGCTAGTATATAAACAGTTACTAGTTAAACGTTTTAGTTAATCGCCGCCTGTCCCGATGTACAATTTATGTAGAAAATGTCCCGAAAAAAGAAGCTGACAATCGTATCGAGCTAAGTCTGAGATTTTGAAGGTTCCCCTTTTGCCGTCAAACTAGGTTTGCTTGGAATTCACTAGAACGAACAGACTAAACACCATCGGCTTCATTGCCCTTAAAATATTCGTCGTCCAGGTTTTTTTTACTACCGACAGCACTTCAACTTTACCATTGCGTCCTTGCTTGTCAACGCTACTGTGATTCGTATATTTTCGTTCATAACGAACACAGAACTGATGTCTTATACATGGACCTCGTTTTTTTTCATTCTTCCATCCAAGTCTTGCATTCAGAAATGCTAGAAGTCAGTCTGTTACAATGGGAGAAAGCGATTGGCCGGGCTTTTGAAATTCATTTGGTGCAAAGTGCGTTCGGTGCAGTTAGGTCAGATTCACACTTGGTTTTTTTTCACCTGTGTAGTGCTGATCGGCCATGGACATTCTTCTCCAGTCCCCCACCTCTACGATGAAAAACACGGATTTCGAATTATCGGTGGTATGATGTCTGTGCATCTGTAAGTCCCACTGAAGGCGTTCGGGATGTGCTGCTAATTGGATCATTCGAAAAAAAACTAGTCACTATCGTGTATCATTTCCAGACGTCCTAGTGATGCAGACCGTTCCGGACAAATTAAAACGACAGTGCCCTCAAGTATAGCAAAGATAGCTGAAACTGCCGCATCTATTGCAAGATGAAAATGTGGTCAATACGATTGCAGCGAGGGGACAGTCCTGATTGTTCTTCGCGAGCTTCAGTCTCTTGTGTTTTTACAGACCAGCATATGGTGAGACCCGTAAGTTTTCAGCATGGATCTCTAAATTTGTTTTTTTTTTAATGGTGAGGAGGATTTTGTCCCCATTGTGGACTTTCTCCTGCACTAGTGAAGGTTGATCCCGACTCGCGTGTCTTCCCACATTTCCAGTCTCCATCCCCATGCCCATGTGGTTTTGAGCGAACTGTCAAACAGCTGGTCAACTTACCTACCAGTGAGGAACGAGCTGTTTTGTTCTCTACTGCCTTAAACACCTGCTTGGGTTGTGTCCTAATGACCAGACTAACAGATATCGAGTTGATGGTGAATGCTTTGCTTGCGCATTCCGGTTCTTCCGTTCACCATGCTAGAGGAAAGAATATATTTACCCATTCTGCCTGCACTGGGTCAGTAGTTTAGCAACTGGGAATTCGCCCCCCAATGGGACGAACTTGTTAGGCCCGTTATTGTTACAATTTAACTCGAAATACTTCGGAGTCTAGAAAAAGTTGTAAATAATCGCTGATGCTGCTGGACGGCTCCAGGTGGACAGCAACAATAATCAGCGGTCTTTGCCCAGGAAACAGTGTGAACATATGGATAGGTGGATGTAAAACAACTGCGACCAAGTAACGTTCTGCGGAGTCTGTCTAATTGGCAAAAGAAAGCAACCACC
Source organism: Clonorchis sinensis (assembly GCA_003604175.2). Lineage (NCBI taxonomy): Eukaryota > Metazoa > Platyhelminthes > Trematoda > Opisthorchiida > Opisthorchiidae > Clonorchis > Clonorchis sinensis. The sequence goes on from CM030371.1 coordinate 27,147,751, forward strand.
GCGTTCCTATGGCCACAGATTTCTGTCGAGGGCTACTGGTTGAATGTACACTCTAAAAATAAATGTTGTCTTTGTACTTAGATTTGGAACTGGTATCATGTTATTTCGGGATATCATTGCCGTTACACGTGTAGATGAGCTGTATCCTCTATAGAAGTGAATCCTGACAGCTCAGGTTGTTCATTTGGTGCACCCGGCCGTTTTGTTGAGAGCGTTTCGTCACCAATCGATGTGAGATCATCTGTGCGTCGGTGTTAAGCGGGGCACGGCGCCAAGCTCAGCGGAGAACTCGACCATCAACTTTAACTGAATTAGTCTCCTGCAAAAGGAACTCGCGTATTGATCGCCGGAGGCAGAACACCGTTGGCCTGTGTGTGAATGAATTGGAGCCTCATGCATCTGTGTGCTTAAAAGTGAGTTTTAATTAAACGTCCGGCTTCCAAACGCTGGTGCGTATCTTCGTACCGGCTTTCGTCGTTGACGACGATTTGAAACGTTCACAATAGTTTATCTGGACCTACTGAGGATACTTCGTTGTCGAGTAGCTGATGCGGTAACGAATTTTAAAATGCAACCATTCCAGACGAGTGATCAAGGCTTAAACCGAACAACAGCCTTACACACGCCAGTGCCATACATACACAATCGATACGATTAGAGCGTAAACGGTTACCGGGTAGAAAGCACTGTATGTAAGTCCAAAATCTTCACGGTCATAAGTGATCTTCAGAATCGATTGGATTAGTGAATTCTTTGGGGAAAAACCCTCTTGCCTTAACAGCATTCCTTTTATGAGAAGATATTAGGTATTTTAAACCTTTTCTGTTATGGCTCAAAACTGCGAAAGCTCACTGAAACAAGACGTGAACCACTGCACCTTCTGATCTTGGTAAAACACAATAAAATAGGTAGCCAGCTAACTGTCCCCGTTAAGATGGTGCCTGCACTGACCCACGCAACATGGATGGGCAACATCTCTGAGGAGCACAAGACTGGGCCAATGACCAATAGCCACCTGAACAATTTGAATAAAGGCCAGTAATTGCATGCTGGAACATGTACATTACGAATGGATCTGTAGTCTAACTGTCTTAGCAGCACAACTTTACATTTCGCTGTCTTTTACGCTTTTATTATGGCACGGTGTTGGGACTTTTTGATACGGTTGCCCACGCAGTAATAGACGGTTGGCTGAGGTGATATTATACGTGGCTCTGGTTACGTCATTTGTTTCATGTCAGTGCTCTGGGTTCTAATCTTCTATCCCCGAATGGGTAACCCAGTAGGAGAAGAACCCTTGGCAACTCTGATCGATCTACTACTCCAAAACTGCTTGTTGAGTACAGCTGACGAGAAGAAAATCTCGAAATCGACCAGTTAGCCTTCACACACCAAAGAACAACCCATTACGTGTTAATTATCACGTGCCTCGATGGTCAAATACAGTTGACAAACTTGCCGTTTGGGCTGTAATCCGTTCATTCGTAAGACACTTTTTTGGGGGGACGCATACTCCAGATGCGGGTTAATTTCGAGGTATAATGTGTAATTTGTGCTTAAAAAACTGATTCGATGCATGTCTGTCTTGCAACTCGAGGTAAACGCGAAATCTGCTGTACTGCCGAATTGCTTAAACCTAGACAGAAGCAATCGGAAAGCTTGGATTGGTTTCGAACCACCAGCCTCCCGATCAGTAGTTTTCGGGTTGTAACCACTGAGCTGTCTACGCCTTTTGTTTGGAGAGTGGATAATATACAGCCCATAAAAATGTGTTTGACTGGTGGGAACGCCACCTTATTGAATGATACACAGAACGGTCCGAGCAAACTTTTCAGCTCTGATAACCACAGCAAAGACTCGGTGGCCTGACTCAATCTATGCACCGTATCCTGGTGTTGTTTAGCCCAAACACAACCAGCCTCGCTCTTTTTATTTCTTCCAAGTCATTTGCTTCTGATATCCAACAAGATAAGTCTAATCATACTAAGTTAATACTGTTCGATACTACTGACCACACACTATTTTTGGTATGGCTTGATAGCACGTGATCGGTTTTGGATAAAATAAAACACATGTTTGGCACGTCAGACTCAAGCTGTACAGAGATCATTGTCAGAAACCAACTTCCGTATGTCAGCTGTTCCGTAGATCAATTCAAAAGTGTTAGCGAGCGTACACAGTTGTCACATCGAATGTAAAGAATACTGCCAGTAGGAGCTAGAGTACCCCAAATCTGTGGTGTTTGTTGTTTCCTGATTCCAGTTTTGTAACTTTCCAGCACTGTTATAAGATGAACTAGGGAGGAATGCATTGCTGACAGTCACAGTTGCCGTTGAAAGTTGGGAGCCATAGGGCTGGTAGGGTTTGGAATACGGAGGATAGCCGGTCAGCGTTTCAGGTTGCTCCACAGCCAACTCTGTGTGGAACATGGTACCAGTGATATTTTCTCCTTTCACATACGGCAACTGCTTGTTAGAATTTTCCATGGTGTGGGCTGATAGGTTACATGTTCTGATTGATTCTTTGCCCGATGAACTTGGGTTGTACTGAGGGAATTTCACAGGAGTTAAATCGATTGAATTCAAGTGAGCAAGCATAGATGGATCGTTTGGTGGCTGACCAATTTGTGACGTTTCACGGGAAGGATATTTTCCATTCATTTCTGGTTGAGTATCGTTAAAATACAAGAGCCTGGTTAGGGCTTGCGGGCTGCTGCCGGTTTCTGTATCATCTGGTGTTGAATGAAAGGGTGGTGAGGATGTTGACTGACTTTCATTTGGTCCCGAGCAGTTTGGTGCTTGAGGCTGACCAGTATAGCTCTGACTACCCGAAAGTGGAACAGTGCTATAGCTGCCGTTGACTGAAGGACAATTTTTCGTATCGCATGCATTCATGTTGTGAAAGGCCGCAGTACGAACCGATGTTAACTCATTGTGGCAAGATGTTGCCGTCTTGTGCTGAGACCAATTTTGCAACCTTGCAACGCCTGCATCCGTAGGATTCATTTGCCCTGGTAATCCATCCCTAGAATCTTGCTGGCTGACTGAAAAACAGGGATACTGTCCGAGACAATGACGTGGATAATATGAATTACGTAGACTGTCGTACTGGGATGCCGGGTATGACAACTGTCGATGTTCCGGAACGATATCCCACGGATTACGACATCCTAACTGTTCGGGATTTCTATGAACTCTGCTAATCTGTTTGGATTTGGTCGCGATGGGGTTTTGTGCCTCCAACGCATTGGCAACTGCCGCAACATTGGCGATATAAGCACGAGCCTCCACATCCTTTTGGTTGTCATACTGATGCAGATGTGTGAGTAGGGTTCGCCGCAATTCCTCACATTGAACATTCGAACCTTCAAAAGTGGATAAGACTCTGGTAACTTCTAACAGGCATTCTTTGAACCCGGCACGGCGAAGTTCGACTGCCCGGACTTCGGAACTTAAAACATGTCCTGTAAGGAAAAATAAATCCGGAAATAAAGAGACAATACCGTCAGTTAAATTGATTCTCTCTGGTGCAGTAACTTGATGCAAGACTAAGATCGCACGGCAGAAGCTTATTCCATTACGACAGTTTCTGTTGTGATTTGTGTCAAGGAAACCACTGAACTAATGGAACAGTATTACGGTATTACGACGAAGCCTAAATTAATGGACGGATCCAGTGGTGGGTACCTCGATGATAAACAAGTAAACGATGTCGGTGCCCATCGTGACGCCCTCACTTTTAGGCCAATTGATGGCTTGCGATAAAACCCTGCACGTTCGCCTACCCATCCTATATCCTTGAGATCACGTCGACGTCAAGAACTTGTGCGCAGCACCATATTCGGCTGAACACAACCGTGCGTGTCTTCCTGCTCTGTTTAGACGCCCGGTGTTGACCAATGTTGACCGGTGTCAGTCACTCATTGTCGGTATCCGTGTTTTAAGTTGAATGGAACAAATTGTCTATGGGAACATGGAACACCGGAAGTTTCGTTTTGTTTGAGCAACTAAAAAATGAGATTACATATTTTATCTATCGAACCCTTCGGGTGCCCAGCTGCCTTGAGCTCGTTTGCCCACCTGCGATTCGTATCGCATAAAACTCACAAGCCTGCATCATCCAACTGACGTTCGTAACTGATTCGATTAGAATTACTTCTGACGCATTTCCGGTCAACTATTGAGAGGAGGTTAAAAAGTCTACAACTAAAAGGATCATGGTTAAAAGCAACCTAAGGAACACAATCTTCGTCAACTCTGACATGCTCATGAGCAAAATGACACACAGGACTAGGTGGTGTCTGTACATCAACACAGCGCATTGTACAGCAGTTTAGTGCGAGCAGTTATACACGGGGCTAAATGTGTTACCTGCTTCTGAATGGAACGGAAGCTATATTGTATTTTACCTCCGAACTTTGCTGCCTCTGACTTTTCGGTGGAATGTTTTTACAGCTCAAATCGTCCATGCGAACACAAACCCAGGATGGACAATGGCCGGGAGCTTGGTTTCTGGTGGTCATATGTTGCACCATCGTCAAAGTTGAGAGAGATACTTAGAAGTCTAAAAAGTGGACTGCTGAAACGCAGCAATTAACCGCGATAAAGTGGAGCAAAAGGTTCAAGAATGATTGGTCCAAAAGAACGATAGGGTGGTCTTCTAGGAGCAGCCACCTCGGATCCCACGTTTTCACTGGCCAAAGTTTACGTGATCAAAACTCTACCCTTATAGGATTAGAGGGTTTATACATTCCGTTCCTTTTCGTAGGGAAAGAACTTTGTTTGACCCCAGCTGTAGCCCCTATGATTTGTTAACAAAAGCGTGAGTAAACACAGATTGACTTAAGCTCTCACCTTCACTGTAGAGCCGATGGATGAAGTCAACTGTCGACTGCAAAATTTCCGCCTTCTCCAACTTTGATGAACCCTGAAAAATGAACCAAGTCATAGGGACATGCCATCGGTGTTACAACAGATAATAAACCGTTATTTTGAATGCATTGGGTCACATTTTTTGTAAAATCATAGTTTTGGTGACTAGCCTGTCGTTGCATGCATTTGAGCAAAGTTGACGCACACCTTCGATATGTTAGGGCCTATTTTTCTCTCATTTGAAACGTTCGAAGCACGCTCGTCTACTATTTCCACTCATTTACAATGTGTCTAGGTGCTGCAGATGCCCCAGTCATTCGTTACTTCTAATGAAGGGGAAATGGAACATTCGGGGACTAATTGGCAATGCAGCTGGCCGTTGTGTCAGTCAGTCAGAAGGAGAACATAGAACATTCCTACTCGTTCAACTTGGATCACCTTGTTTCCCTCAGCGACTGACACAAAGCAGATCATCATAACTCTCCCTTGCCCACACCCATCGTAATGGCTTTAGAAGGATAGGGCTGCTCAGAAGAAACACAATTTTCTCTCCCCTCGACAGACCAGGAGTTGCGATGAGCAATATTCATTTAATGGTCGTACAGCTGACTTCCCTTGCGATTCCAGCTACTGAGGGCAGCAGGTGCATATATAGTGAGTAAGGAGACCTCAAAACCTCGAGTTCCTTGAGGCTTTCACCGTTCATGCAAATGAGATATGTGCATAGGTTCTTTGTGCAGCAGCTGTTCTCATGTTTGTTGCCTCGCGTTGTGTTTGAGCAGCGCCCTAAACGGCTCAGTTGAGTTTCTCATTGTTGTAAACTGAACTTCACATGTCATGTTGCAGGGTTGACCTGAACAGTCACTGATAAACGGTTCCCGCTATGTAAGTATTCATTCTAGTTACCCTGGTAATATTTGACAACAGATTCGTAGATAGAGATAAGTAACATGGTGGAGGAATCAGATGGACCGCAGCATCGTTGTTTTGTCGACCTATTACAGAAGCTGCGCTTTGCTAGGTGAATACATGTGACAACAGTGAAAGAAAGGTTGTGAGGGACTGTATCGTTTCAAAGCGCACTAGCGGAAAAGATTCATTGCTCCGAGACTGAAGCGTTGGTTTTTATCGATCGGAGTAAATTGGACGCTTCGCAACTGATCGATATGTAGTACTGTGAACCGTGTCACTCAGCTCAACCTCTGGACCACCAGACATTGCATAGTATTCAATCGTCTTTCAACGTATAGTTGCAGTTGAAAATAAGTTGATGAATAGTTATTTTATGCTTGCCAAATGAAAGTCAGGCTTGGGACCTCCAATCACTTGCGAGAACAATTTCATCCCTTTGCCAGTGGTAAGAAATCGAGTTTGTGTCAGATTACTCGAGACTCAACTGTGTTATTGTTTTTTTTCACGCCAAAGGGACATCTAGGGTGGTCTTCTTTGGAAGCTGGAGGTGGTCTCTCTTTTTTAACTAGACTGAAATGGTCATAGTTGGTGATGGTCTGGCTTGGAGGACCGCTGGATTTGTCTGTTTTACGCACAAACGAGATTTTGTCACACTTAGGACAACCTTTCAAGACACTGGACTACTTTCCACCACATGGCACTCGTCGTGGGGTTAGTGAGCTGGCAGGCAACTTCAATCAAGCTTCTAAGTAGCCTCATGTAAAAAGTGATGTATGTTTTCACTATTGAACCCAATTTGTTCCTTGCATAATGCACTTCTCACTATAAAATCTACGCACAGGTTTGCGGAAAATTCGCACTGCTTAATTACAGATTGCGTACTGAACTGACCATTTCGACCAATTAAACAACTAAGAGAACCGGGACGGGGTTATTCCACTTACTATGACGGCAGTACCACCCTCCCCGAACTCTGATGAGTTTATATTCCGCTCACCCCCCTGTCACACCTCGTATGAAAACAGTTAGACTTTCATTAGAAGGAGTTGGAGTTCTCGTTCAGAAAATCGACCTGTTGCATCATGAGGTCAATGCGATTAAAGGTCAGAACAGTTCGATTGTAAATAAGTCTTGTTCAATTTTTCAGGGGGGTTACCGAAACTCGACCTATGTTCCAGTTTCACTCTGAGATGATTTTCGCATTCCACTTCACACATACACACACACACACATGTCCATCACACGTTACAGTCAAAGTTGCTTTTGAAGTTCGTAGAAAAAAGTGAGGCGGTGTAAAACGCAGTGCTGTACACTGAAGCTGCATCGGCCGAAGCGACCAAACTCTTGTCACACTCGTTTGCCCTGGCACTTCAGTCACTTGTTTTGCGATCAACCAATTTGGTACGGAGGCTTCGGAGAAAAACCAGTACTATTTTCTTTTCAAACTCTGATCAAAACTCCTAAAGACACCGCCCAAACCGACTAGTACAAGAACCAACCGAACTATACAGGACACTCCACACTTCCGTCCACTTCTGTCGAACTGGTCCGAATTCTTCCAGCTGCATGCATACTGGAGGGCAGTTGATTGAATTCTCACTTTGGAATGCTGTACCAAGTGTGAGATACCACACTACTCGACTTCAAGCCCGACTTAGAATTCCGATCCTAAACGAGTGACGTTAAAACAGCGCTTAGGTTATACCTGTAACCTTCTCCCCCCCCCTGCAACCATATGTGTAACGAATCCTGTGGGTCACACTGACAACACTGACTTGCCCATAGGACATTCAGTTGAAGACGGAGACCAGACGTGTTTGGCTTATGCCGTAACTCGCATGATCCTTACAGAACCCAAATCTGTCCACTCTCCCTACCCTAGCTACTACCGTCAAACTATTGAAAAATTTAAAGGGATTTCGGTTCAGTTCAGGTGATGACGTTTCACATACATACTGAGGTGTGATCGTTTACCCAACCAAATTTTGACCACGTACACGTAGATAAGATTCAGGCACAAGCAAGATGACACCTCCACCCATCTCCGTCCTAACTGACCGCACAAACAATTGGAGGACCGTGTCGCTGGCGTGGTCTACGGCTTATCAATAAGCCCTATCACTTGTCTGCTTGTTCACTGACATCCTAGTGGACCAGATGCACCATAGCAACAAAGTCAGCTCTGTTTGTTTCCAGTCGAAAGACAATTGCAGTAATGACAGACTCAGTTCAAATGTGGACAGCCACAAACTAGACCCTGAAAACTTCAGCGGTACGAACCATCAGTGATGAGCTTTATTCCGAATGGGGAACTCACCGGTTTGCGCGATACATCAGGTATCAACTTTTTCAAGTCGTACAAACTACAGTTGATTCGATCCCGTCGGCGCTTTTCAATCACCTAAAAAGAAGAAAAATCGTAGTATTCAATTCATCATGAAGCTGGTTGTCTGAAATGCTACTGAGGTTGCTGTTGCATTCGGTCGTGCACTCCGAAACACTTTAGTTCGCGTTTATCAATGTATGAAAAGTGAAGGATGTAGCCAGTCAATCGACATAATAATTCCTTAGTAGGTTATTTCACCAACATAGTAACACAGTTTCGGGGGATTAGTTCAAAGCAAGTGACCTTCGTACACCCAAAACACATCCGGAATTTTCCTTTCAACAGATGAGAAGCGCGTGGTTTCAGGCTGCCTTTCTTATCCAAACTTTTGGTTTTCTGAATCGCGTAACAACTAATCAGCCCATGATAGTTTCCGTCGTGAAAACCTACCACTTTTGGAACCATTGTCAAGGTGTTTCCCATGGCAAATGCTCGTCATATGGAATAACAGCACACCATGGTTGAGTTAGGGGTTGATGGTGTGTTACGGTTAACTGTACTTATCTGGCTTTAACCATTCCTGTACACTGTTTGGGATGTACAACAGAAAACACCAGTGCTAAACTTTGATGGAAGTCATGAACTCGTAACATCAGTGCTAGGATCGCTGGTTGTTTGAAACACACTCAAAGGTCATCAATAGTGAGCCTGCTATAATCGAATCGATTCTGGCCTTGTCGAATAACGATGGGCATCCGAAAAGTCGACACAACAGGAGGCGAGACAAGGAGTGTCATCAGCTACGAGTACCGGCTTGGATACCAACTACTGAGTAATCGATGTTTGGTAATGCGCCTAAAATTTCATCCCCCCTGACATTACTCAGATGTTCGCAGAAAGTAAGGGAGAGAATTTAAAGTGCGGAATGTGACCCAGCTCACACTGATCGAAAAGTAAAATTTCCTTCCCCATTCAAACCAGCGTAAATGTGATTTTCGCCTGAAAAACGCCAGGATCTTTTCCAGATAAGCCCCGCCACTAATGCGAACAGTGCATGTGCGAAAAGTTGAGCCCCGCCACTGTTTGTCAGCTCCAATTTAATGTACGCACACAACCTTGACCTATTTTTGATAAAAAACAATTCCTCATCCGCATCTAGGCTCATTTTGTGCAAAAATTTTCTCCATTCGGACGTAAAACCTTAAACGAACTTTCTGACGCTTTCAACTCTCGTTCGTGAAAAGGAGACGGCAATACGATTTTTGCGAAGCCACGGAGTGGTTCATCAGCAACGTTTATGCAACAATGGCCACCAAATAACACTTTCAACTGTTTCTGACAGGTGGAGGTGTAATGCCCCGCGGTGTCGGCAAGAGATCGGTCTTCGAAAGGGAACTTGGCTGGAGCGGCCTAGGATGGAGTTTAGGACAGCAATTCTATTCATTTATTGCTGGTCCAAAAGTTTGGCAAAAATCAAATTCTGCGTGAGTTCGTTTGAAGGCAGAGGTACCGAAAAACGGACCTTTTCATGCAACTTATTAATGACATGTCCCGATTTCACCCTCTTCAATAAAAACTAAAAGTACCAATTTCATATCCTCTTTTTTCTAATCTTTTTGGGTGGCGGGGGTTAATTTTTTGGCGGGGGCTTATCTGGAAAAGATCCAAACGCCAGGGGATAAAATGCCATTCCGTTCAGTATTAAGAGACTAGATGGCACATCGGCCGGAACAATGACAGAAACGAATTGTCAAGAATCAAGTCTTCACATAAATGATTGTGTTTTTGACTCCGTTCAACTTCTGTGAATCGAACCAGAATGTCGGCACAGCTAGTGAACTCTAACGACTGAAAAATCAGTGATTTCGATGTGGAGATTTTTCCCATCCAGTAGAGCAGATGAACAACACTAGTGGTGAGGTAAATGACAAACGATCGGACAATCACTGTTTCTGATAATTTCTTCAGTCAGGTCAATCGGAACTTAGCAGCAAAAATTGTCCTGGTGATTCGCCATCATACGTGCGTGGACTTACCCCACGTCGACGTTTCCGATCGGCTCCGATAAGTCCAGCGTAAGGTGATCTAAAATCAAACGGATATGTAAGCAGCCAGCGGTCTTAAACGACACCGAATTTCCCGTACAGAGAACACTCGGAGGAAGATTACATTGAATGAAGATAATTTGAGCACACCTAAATCAGTCAAATGGAGAATAGGATCAAACATCTTACGTCTTCAGACCGTCTTCTAGATTCAGTGTTTCTCTGATGGTGAAGTGGGCAATAAGAAATCTACGCAGTCCCTGCAAATCACCCGTTAGACAAGAACAAACGAGACAGCGGTATCCCTAATAATAATCCAAGGGTGGTGAATGCGGGTGTGTGACACACACACACGCACACCCTCTCCAAACACTTCAAAATCATTCTGGCCATGTCAATCGACGGTCCAGCTGTTTAACTTGCCCGTCTTCCTACTGTGACAAAGTTCACGACAATCCAGTTCATTGTGTCATAGGGCTAATTGACACTTTCCACAACGGTTTGTCCAGCGCGCTCAAGTATCCCATCAAAACGGCCGTTTAATTGCCCACTGGTAATGATCTGAGGTGTGGAAGAATAATTTGTGAAACACTTGACTTTTCAACGGACACTTGGTTGCTCGGAATTCGGGGCAATTCGCATGTCTTGGGGGAGTAGTTTCGACACTGCCAAATCATTATTGTTGGATAGCTCAAAGTGTAACGTGCTGCTACAAGACTGGGTTGGATCAAACCCAAACCTCGTGCCTGCAAGCGAGCCAATCGACGTGGTGGATAACTTTGATCACCTGGGTAATTGTATAAGTCCCAGTAGACTGGCTGGAGATGGGATTAATTCTCGAATCGAACATGGCAGCTTTCGCCAGCCTCCGACTCTTTATGGATCAGAGACGTGGCCTCTACGCTCAGAGGACATACGAAAGATGTCAGTGTTTGATCCTCGGTATCTCCGAATCATTGGTCGGGTCTGATGTGAACATCGGATTGACTATGTTAAGGTACGCCAGATGGTCTTTGGAAGAAGGCACTCTCGCACGATGGCTGAATTACTCACGCTTCATAGTTTAAGCTGGTTAGGACATGTACTGCACATGTCAGAAGACTGCCTGACTTGGAAAGTTGTTTTTGCCCAGCCCTGTGTTGAGTGGAAGCGAATGAGAGGTGGGTGGTGTATGACACTGCAACGAAGTATGAAAACACTAACCAGCAGAGAGAGTCGCGTCGACAACTGCCGCCTCCCTGGATGGGGACCCCGGAAGTCAACTCAGCGGTGGCTGGTGACACTGTTAGAAATGGTCCGATCGCCCAGTCAAGGGGGCTCGTGCACCAAAGTTATCTCCTTCAATGCGTAGCTACCCCATTTCCGAACAAACTGAACACGTCATCGCCTTCAAGGCCTGGCTGTATGTTTCACACCCTCCTGTTTTCCGGTGATCGAAACTGTGGCAGCTGGAACCAATGTGACTATGGTACACAGTATATAGTTGATAGATTGAACTGAATAGCTCTAGCTGAATATTGTTATGTAAAGTCACCGAAAATTTTGACCAGGGTTATATACTGGGAAAAAATTCAAAAGGTAAGATCCAACAAACTTTGAACTATCGGTTCAAATGTGCGTGATGACAGTAAGGTTTGTTGGGGATGTGGAATATAGGTAGCTCGGGTATGCTTTTGATTGCTAGTCTGTTCGCCGAGCTTGGCAGTTGGGTTGCAAACATTTCATCACAAATCGAGCTGACATCTTCAGCGCTGAGTTTAGTGGGTCTTTGGCGTCCTCAGCCAACAACAAGTAGGTTTTGTTAAGCCACCTATCCTCCGCGTTACGCTTTTTCACTCATATACCCAAGACGGAAAAGCTCTTATTCTTGTTAGTCTATAAGCATTTGTTCGCCGAGAACTAGTCCAACGAGGTGAACAGAGAAGTACATCCTGATTTCCTGGAAGCGTAATCCAGAATGAAACCGTGGTGGTCGAAGCTTACGACCGTTTCATTCTTTCTGCCATGCATCCCAGTCGGTGATAGACTGTTTAGGTTGATATCACTGCTGACGTTTTATGGAAATTTTTACACAATACTTATTTGCGGGATCAAACTGGCTATTCTAGAACATTCTGCACGGTAAAACGGAGCAATCTTTTCTACCTATGACATAACCCAGTATTTGCGCAACACCAATACGAAGACAGTACTTTAGTAGAATAGACTGCAGGTAAGGATATTGGCCAGTATTTGTGAACCACAGTTTGTACGTTCCAACTGGGACCATCATCCGCTAGGCTGGTACAGTTGGTAAAACTGTGACGATGGACCAATCAATTTTGAAGAATACAACGTAAAACAAATGTTCGACAGAAAATTTTGGAGTGGCACTTCTTTCCGGAAATCCATTCAACGGCAATGCAGTTTTTGCGGAGGCCCTATGTGCACTGTCAGGCTAATTGAGCCTCGTTAAAGGCCATATTTGACTTACTTGACTCAAATTGTCCTCATGTACACACTAGTTACCTGAGTCAGTCTTCCATCCATACTAGTGAACTCCAATTAGTTGCTGTTAGTTTGCTTCGTGGCTGGCCACCATATAGAGCCGAAATCGAAGGAAGAGAATAATGAAATCCTGTATGAGCCCATTGCTTTGTGTCACCCAGGAAGAAACCGTCGGTGACCCTCAATAGGGATAAAACTTAGGTAGTCAAAAAAGACGAAATCGACTGCCTCATTGAAGTATTTTCCAACTGAACGCCCCATCAAATCCCAAAATGATCTATACTCTCCTACCTTAGGCGTTTCAATACCCTCATTTTCGGGTTCTACTTGATCAAACACCAGGCTATCACTGGAATGATGTGAAGTCAGCGAGTCTATAGTTGTTGGAAAATTTAAACAGTGGGTTTATCGTTTTCCCAAGGTCTAGCCGAATGTCTGCTCAGTTGCTCAACAAGCCGACAAGGAGTATTTCAGGTGGCTGAACTTTCACTCGCCCAGAATGATCGCATCTCCTAAGTCCTGAGGTCAGCCTACACAGTTACTGACTTAATAATAATCTAATAAAAATTAATGACTTATGCCAATGACACCAAACTCGAACAACAATTGCAACAGTTCAATATGGATTTAAGCGGAGAACCACACTCGAAAAGTTAAAAAAGCTCATGTGTTAAACATTTAGAGCATACCATCCATTGAAATCTACGAACATCAACTGTCGACTCGCAGTTAATTTTGATGGTTGAGAACTCAACGGTATACGATCTTGAATCGAAGTCACTGACATTCTATGGCCTTCTGCACACATGACGAAAGGCCTTGTGGTGGACTGCACTAGGTTTACTCTTCTTTACCTTTAGGCCTGCGCGACAGTGCGTCAATGGCCTGTCTCTATTCATGGAGCGTTAATTGGGCAAATAGCGATATCCAAATATGTTCATATTTAGGATTCCGTTTTTAAAACCAATCCAGTCAATGGAGATCCGAATGTATTATGAACTGCGCCAAATTCAGCCCGATTTGGGCTGACTTTGAGATTTTACCATCTAACCCTAACCATCCCGCTTTTTTTTATAGGAAAATCAGTCGAAACACGCAACGTCAATTTGGTTCTTGTCGATGTGTTCTAAATGAAATTCCGTCAGTGTTACGATGGGCTTGGGATACAGCTTGAAAATGGCAATAATTTCAGTCGGCCCGAAGGTTAGACACACACAGAGTGGTGTTGAGGTCCGACTGCATGCTCATGACGTAACTGTGCTCTCATTTTCGTCTCACTGTTTAGGTGTTGGGTCTTCTACACTCGCAAACTAATATAAGAAAATGGTCCATGGTTTTCTCGGTTTAACACAGGCATCGAATTCGTTAGGAATTTGACTGATATTGAATATCAAATTGTTTTATGATAGGGTGGATGCTTGTGTCTGTACAGAAAAAAACGGACAAAACCGACTTACTTAGGTTCTTCCAGTCCATACTCATCAGAAGTTACGCTAGAAGGTCGCTGAATTTTACTCATTCCACCATTCAGCAAAACACCAGGTCGGTCTGCCAGGGCGATTACAACGGTATTTAATTGCCGGTAAGATGTGAGCTGGGCGCATGTCCGAATGGCCGTCAGGACTGCCGGGGTCGGCTGCATTCTGATTGGCCGTAGTTCGGCCACGCTAACCCACTCGTCCAATAAGAAAATTCAGCGATAGGGGGGTTTGTCTAATCGACGAATGAGAGGGAAGGCACGTCACATGTGTGCGCCGCAAACCAGATTCAGACAGCAGCGTGATGGATGGGTAAATTTTGCTCACGCATGAAATGGGCGCCGTTCCACTCATTCATTCACCAAAACATAGAAAGGTAGCAGCGTCGAACTAACAGACTAATCCGACAGGCTACTGATGATCAGCATCAGCATTCTGTAACTAGGCCGAAATCAGAACAGCCTCACTCCAAGGGAAGAATTTATTCGGTTCCATTAGAGAACAGGCCACAGTTCAAAGGGGTTGACTTTCAGGACGATTCGCTTCTGGACAGGCGGTTTGATCACCGCTGAACAAATCGTTTAATCCGGGAGTCTGCACGGTTCACGAATTACCAAACGTAAAATATATTCGAAAAATATCGCAACTAAGTCAGATCTACTGGCTAAACAGTTCAAACCACCATTACGAATGATTTATCTTTGTCAAGGACTGAGTTCCGTTAAGGACAAAGAGCCCCGTTTCGGGATCCGGATGCCTTATATCTTGCAAGGACTAGGATCATCCGTTCGTGCAAGATAACAGGTCTTTCGGAGAAAACAGTTGATTTGACGCACCTTACCTAGACATGTGTTCACCGAATGCCTTGCTCAGGCTCGAGTTTTGTGGATGGACAATCGAAAGCTACCAGTGCACCCGACCCACGTTTCACCTTTCACCCGTAAGTTCGTTGTTGATATCCCCACAGGGACACTCAGATATCAAACTGAGGGGCCTAATGACCTATTTATTTGGCGCTTCTAATGCCCCGTCTACGAGATATGTAGGGAATGACGCAGTTACGCAAAGTGACCCAGAACATTGTCCTAATGCGTCCGAACAACATGATTAAGTTCGGACATAATCCGTGTCAGTCATCTCACCATATGCTGATTGCCATCATCGTCACCAGTGAAAACTACCCTTGAAAATGACACCTTTTAAGTTCCTTAGAGCCGACCCGAATACGTGTGAAAGCCACTGTTTCTGAAAATGAGCAAAATGAGCCGGCCTCCGTTCAGCACATTCAGCTGAAGAATATCATAGACGACAGATTCTACTGGAGTCCAGCCGGGCTACTTTTACAAACGAAATTGTTTGCAAATGGGTGTGTTCCGCAGATTTCGTACAATTTTAGTTCAATCAGAACGTAAGGTTGATGGAAACTAAAGGACGGTGTCTATCTGACGAACCTGAAATGGAGAGGTGAAACCGGTCTTGGGCTTTCGAAGAGTGTTCAGCAACCGTACGAGTGGTGTTCCTTCAAGTAGGTACTTAATTTGTTCTACCGCGCGGCAACCTTATAATTCAGCAGACTTTCCTGTATGGAGAACAAAGTAACTAAAGTATCAAGGGGAAACCGTCTGGTGTGTAATTGGTAAAAGTTTCTTCTCTAGAAACCTAACATCCCAAATGATTGTTTAATGAATTTGTATATATTCATGCGCTCTTCAACGTTATTGTTGCACTTGGTGAAAGGACCTTAACTTGTTTGTAAGCTCCTTTCCAGAGAAAGTTCTGTCTTCCTAAAGCAACTGTCGTCGACAGAGGTCGTTTTTGGCCGGTACTTTCAGGTTATCACTTCATGGTCTTCCAACCGCCCTATAAAACAATTGAATAGGTTGACCAGAAAGGGTTCTTTCCCAGAGTTACTTCTTCCTACATGATGAACTTAACAATTAAAAGAACCAAACAGTCAAAGGGTTTTGCTTGTGAACGGTTAACGCAACTTGGGAAAACTTGCAAGTTACGAGCCACAGAGGTCCGAATCATGTTTCACTGAGCAAACTCACTTTGTATGCGAGAGCACTTCGCGTGCCGTGAATTTGTGAATGATCCGTTTTGGGAGCTGGGTGCAAGTCTTTCAGTATATAGCAAGTTCAACTTGATGTCTCACTGAAGAGTTTCTTTGAGGGGTGTGATCTTTCGAGGGAGGAGCTTACTGGCAAAGACCGCTGCATTTGTTTTGTTTAACTAAACAGACGAATATGGTGTATTGTTATGGTGATTTACTAACGATTAAAATTGGAAACATTTTTGAAGTCTCAAACTCTGGTAATCTGTCGCTCCGGAGCACACGTAGTTATGGTTTGTCGTAACTCAACAAGACGCAGTAAAAAACAGGCATGATCGCCAGTATTCTTTTGTGCGAGAGCGAATAACCTCGACTGTAGGTTAATGACACGCACGTTGATATTGAAAACCTAACCGGCCGCTTGCAGACCACTGTAGGTGCACGGTACCTCATTCGAACAGAATAAATTCACGGAAGCAAGTCAGGTAGTTAGTAAAAGCGAACAAATCACCGGTTTTGATAAAATCTGAGCAGCGTGTGAATTCCGGGGGACTTTTTGCATATTTTTTATGGAATTCTATACACGCTACATTACTTTCCATATCGGATGTCAACATTGATTAGACCCAATAGTTAGGTATGAACAGGATGCGAGTGCTACCGTCTCTTATGTAATCCTGCACTCATTCAATGAGTATACTCGTTGATGTTATAGAAATGTGTTGACCACGAGGGCTTCCTCCAATGTGACAGATGCTAAGTATGTCGGATGCTTGTGTAACGGATAAACCTGATAAACACTTACTATCCCAGTTGGCGACCAGTAGAAGCTGACAACCGTCCAGAACAAGCTCCATAATATGTCAGTAAAAGTCACACCCTTATCCACCAAGCTACCAACCCGATGTATGAGGTGAATTGCCCAGATTGTCTTCGCTTGTCTCGTCAAGATAAGTGCATCCAACAGTTTGAACCAAGCATACCAAGCAAGGAACTCGGCAACCTCACTTATCACTCGGTGACTGTTTCCACGTGCCCGATACGAGTTGGTAGGCCAGAGCAACAATCCGACTTCACGCATATTCCATATGCCCGATCGTGCGTCTTATATCGCTGTTTGTTCAGAACAAATTATCAGTACTTTATCAGGAAAGCAGGACAAACAGTTGCCAGGACAAACAGTGAAGCGAATCGAGGCAAAACAAACAGATCAGAAACGAATTTCCCCTTGATTCTGTGAGGGGGCAGGTTCTATTACGGTATGAGGACAGAAAATACAGCTTTCCGATGAAGAGGACAGAGAATGAAGTTCGCGAAACGGCCACGGAGTTCAGCTGGGTACTGATTTCTTTGGTAGTCCTCCGTGCCTACTCAGGCAAGCCGCTTAATTTTCGAACTGCAGTTTTTGAAGAAGCTTTATTTATTAGTCCTGAGTTACAATTCAACTCATTTCTAAAATCTGATCCGAAGTTTGTACTTGAACCAGTTTACATCCTCAGCATAAAGCTGATGTAACGGTGGATACTACTGATGAGGCATGCGAGTAATATTTTTTCTCTCGCAACTCCGCTTTACTTCTATTGGAAAGTGAGATTTATTACGGAACCTGTGGAATTTCTTTGAAGCATTCGTTTACATTTGAGTGATAGTCAATGAATATCCAGGAAAGTCCAGGAAGACGCGTTCAAGAAGAAGACGGATATTCAGTTTTTATAAACAAGATGCATATGAGGGTCTTGCTTTCCTGTCCAATAGTCTGTAACTGTTCAGCTGGTGTCTTCTAATAAATAACTCCGCAGCAAAGGTCTTCATCCTTTCACTGGTAGGAAGTGAGAAATGAACTTGGTCGATTGCCAGTACAAATCAAAGTATTTATTTCATGGCCGTTAGGGTATTCGGTAAAAGTTTAATTACGTTGCCTTGCAGGTAAATCGAAAGCAGTGTGATCGATGACCTAATAGTGATAGGTTAAATGAATAATACGTAATTGAAAGGATACTCTTGGATCCTTGAGATGTGGTTTTCAGATAAATCCTGATCTGCTGTTCGGAGAAGTCCGTAAGCTATGGTCATACAGCTCCAATTTCAAACCAAGACGCCAAAGTTCTCTTATTGCATGACGTAACTTCAGAAGAAAAATCGGAGGTAATTGTCCCTATGCTACCGGTGTAAGGAGGAAAGCCCTTTGCGGAGTTGCGAGAAGACCACATACTACTCGCATGTCTCATCAGTAGTATACGTCGTTACACCGGCATTCTTTTTGATTGAATAACGAACAGTGCATTGTTCCTAATCTGAAAAAAGGCGCCATAATGTGTGGTGTTCAATGAATGAAACACTCCTAGTGGATTGTGGGGAGCAACGGAACTTTGGTTTTCTTATTTCCACCTTCAGCAAAGTTTCGAACTAAAAGCAAAACTACTAACTTAATAATTTAAATTTTTTATTGACAAAAAATTAACATTTGAGCTGTAAATGAAACCAACCTGTTCTGAAATACCGAGAAGCATTGCTTTATCCTGTTTCTTCCATCATCAACAGTGCACATCTCACGAAACTCCAAGGGGGTTCGAACTCGCGACCTATTTGGGCCACGAGTGGCTGATTAAGAGTGTGATTAGCTTGCATTTAGACAAGATTTATCGTCCCTCCTCTTTCAGTCACGAAATCCACATCACTCTTTGACTGGCTGCTCGAAGGATGACTTCTCTGATGAAAGTTTTGCTCGTCGCCTGAATAGTTCTTCCTCTGGTCTACTCATAGCATTCTGGGAAGGCGGGGAGATCTGGAGATTTTTAGTGGAGATTTCATCGTGTATGTGATCAGTCGCTCGTGAATGGACGATTAACTGTTCAGCTAGTAACCGAAAGGTCACTGGTTCGCGACTCCATGGAGTTACGCAAGATGCGCACTGTTGGTGAATTTCCGTAGGGGTGGGACAACTGTACAGTGACTCTCAGATTTTCAGCATAGACTGGCCTCTTTACATGACGAAGTCCCAGTTGAAAATTCCAAAAATCGCTTCACAAACAAAAAATTTAGCAGCTAGACGGTGAATGTTGATCTAAACAGGCGCTTAAAACAGAGCTAAGCAACTGATTGAACCAATAATTTCGTGACGAAACACATTCCACGTCTGTTAACACAATAGGCAGTAACCTATGTTTTGATTAGCTGTTTCAGTATTGATATGCAGGTCCACGTTTTTCCCATCACTTTGTTACCACTCGTTACGTTCCTGGTATAACAGTATAGTGTACAAATGAGGCATTGTTTCGGGCCGCTGGACGAAGAAGGGGTATCTAACTGGGCAAAGGTAGTCGTGCAATGCTGAGACTGGTCTTAAAAGGCGCTAGCCACGGATGCAGTGAGCAAAATACTCAGGTTCACTTGGTTTATTCAGGTATCTCCATCAATTTCTGGGGGTAAAATATAGCTTCTTGTATATAGAGGGCAGGGTTCAGAAAGTTGCAATGGTGAGAATTCCACAAACATTGTACAGAGTAATTAGACGACCATTTCAAGTGTAATTTGGGCCAACTGTATCGCCATCAGATTCTGGGTTAATTTCATTGAGATTTCAAAAGAGTTGCATCAGTTCTTGGAATTTCTCTTGCTAGACGCCTTCGGAAATCCATTTCATAGCTAAACTGGGTAAAATAAGCACTAACCATGCTCCACGTGTTTCCGGTAAACAGAGGACAAATTTCGGGTGTGAGTTGCATCGTCTTTACGATCTAACTCAATGGCTTCCTGGCTACCATATACGACTCGGATAGGGAAATGTGTGTTCATTGCATTCTTCTCATTCATTTTATTTTTAGGTTGCGGAAGAAGAATGAACAGGATTCGTGTACAAGCGGATTTGCGCAGCAGTGATTGTCAGTGACCAGTAAGTTTTTGTGAACAAATTCTCCACGTCCAACTGTGACACCAAATGATCGACCTTGGAAAACGTGCTATAAAAGGAATGTTTACTGGGCGGTGACGTCACCACGCTTTGAGCTATTCTCCATTTGCCGAGTTCAAATGCATATCGTATTTTGGATGTAATTAGAGGTGCAACAAGAAATGTAGAAGCATATTCATTTACTGAAAAAGGGCAGTGGAAGATGCAGCCACATATAACTTTGTGTAGTAGAAAAATGGGACTTTTATACTATCATTCAGTCTGGTCACTGTGACTCCCTTAGGAAAACACTTTGTTCTGCTTCTGCGAACTTTATCATTAAGAAGGCGGGCGAAATGCCAATCCGGCGAATGGGACCGGAAAATCATGGCAGTTCTGGTCCTACTTCTCTTTGGCAGGGACCAACTATTTTAGGAAATCCGGGAACACGATCACTGTAATAGCCTATCAGATGTTTTGTGTTTAACCCTTGAATCGGGTCGTTCGAAAGCTAAGTTCCACCGTGTTCCTCCGGTGCGGATTCCTGAAACAGTCTAACTCGTCTGGCATCTGAGCTTTTCCTGGAGACAGATGTTTGTGTAGCATGTGTATAGTACTATAAATCATGAGAAGTACCACGTTCAACGTTGGTTGTCCCAGGCTTTCTAGTCAACCCCACAAAATCTTGTAAACTGAATCACTCGATGAATTCCCAGTTCTGTGGTTCGTAAGCCGAATGAGTAGCCGCGGGTCTTGAGGTAATCAACTAATGAGAAATAGGACCAAAAATCACAATTCACGGTGTTTTTTTCCCTCAAAAATGAGATGGCGATTGTTTGGTTCAGGCAGACGGACGTCACCGGGCACGACCGAGTAAAACTGTCAATGATTATGATTGCAGAAATTAAAGTTTAGTCGAAAACCAACGAGTGACCCAGTGGAATTTGAGTTAGGTCCTTCCATAACGTGAATTTCATTTCCAAATGAACGTCTATTGTACGTAGGGAAATACATTCATTTGCATACCAATTTGGTTTTGACGGAAGACTCATCTGGAACTCAGCTGAACCGCTCTTTTATGACGTGTTTAAGCAACTTTGCACCAGGAAACTCAGGCACTGCGTCTACCTGATGAGCCCCAAGAAGGGCGAAACCGGCGTGGGTTGTCGAAGAGTTTCCAGAAACCTTGTGACTAATGTATTACGTCTATGCAATGTATCGCGACATCACAAATATCGTGCCAGCTGAAACATAACGCGACCCGGTGAAGCACATTCAATTACTTAAAAACATCATAAACGAGCCTTCCAGCTGAGTTCCAGGTGAGTCTCTCGCAAAACCAAATTTGTTTGCAAATGAGTGTATTTCGCTAATTTCGTGCAATTTGGGTTTAGATAAAACACAAGGTTGACAGGAACTCGGTGAGTGTGCCTACCTGATGAGTCTCAAGAAGGGCAAAACAACTCGTAGGCTGTCGAAGAGTTTTCAGCAATTAAATAGTACATTACGTTTATTGTAGCTGCTCACAATAATCATATACATCTCAGTTTGTGCATCTCTGAATCCCAATTGATCAAGTCAGGGTGGATCACTGCAAACTGAAAAAAAACTTCACCTTCAGACCGACCGTAATGTCAACTTCCTTTTTAAAGCAATAAATCAACTATTTGGTAATGGGAGCGGGCAAAATTACTATATCAACGATTTAGGCTGAATTCATCTTCTAACCGTGTGTTTCATTGGCACATAATTACGAGGTTGTTGTTTGTTGGATTGTGTTCGACCACACGGGTGCGATAACTGACCAGCATGTTGACATTGTTTTTTGCGGATTTATATTTACTACTTTATCCCAGTTTCATCCTTCTTGGGGCTCATCAGGTAGACGCGGTTCCTGAGTTTCCGTCAACCTTATGTTCTACTATATATATATATATATATATAAAGAGAGAGACGCTGAACGTGGGCACTGAAGTTATTTGTGAGGTTTTTCTCACAATTGATGAAGCTTACCAATTCCATTATCTTTTCGCAGGTTTTACGAACCCTCACTTGTGTTGGCAATCAAACTGAAAAAAAGGTCGCCGGTCAGCTCAAAATGGTTAGACCGTAGTGGCTTTGCATTCGGGATAGACGGCGTTTTTTGCCATTATACTCCAAAATCCAGACTATGTATTCTATTATTTATTTATTTAGCGGACCAAAGAATTTTTCTCACTGCATCACATCACTGTTTGTGTTCATCCATACTATGTAAGTGAAAGCACTGAAGCGTTCAGCTGGAACTTATCCGTTCGTCAAGGAGCGCTGAAAGTTAGCTACGCTGACAGGCACCATATGAGAGATTCCTGCGAGGTGAAGAGCCCCGTTCGTCGGAAATAACTAGCTGCCGCTTTGTTTGGGCAATTATGGGGGTTGGTCTGACGATTTCTACTGGTTCAAACCCACTTAACTCCCATTGGTTGAACATTTCGTCCTAATGAACATATCCTGTCCCTACGATCGCACCCCTGCTTTGCCTGGTCACCCCATTCGACCTTTCTTTATTATGGCAAATGAAAACTTATGGGTGTGATTGGCCGCTCAGTATTTGCACAATGGAATTGATTTCTCGAAAGCTGCGACATTTTCGGGGTTGCCACTTCATAGTGTAGACTGTCTATGTATAATGTGTATGTTCGTGTATTATTGCAAAATCTCTACATTGGTGATTTGTTTAAGTGAGCGAATCTTCAAGGTTGGTAAACACCACCGACTGTGAATATGCTGCCTAATGTAATAAGAAATCGCGACTTGCACAAAAAAAGTCACTCACTTACAATGCATGGAAATTTCAGTTAGTTTTGCAGCCGAAATAATTCTCTAAACACTGTAGAATGTGCATGGTCCTTTTGGATGCAAAATATGCGGTGTTGCCATTCCTGTAAACAATTTTTGCTCGATAATTGCTGTTACAAGTTAAAATTGCGTAGACTGCGTTCATTATTGGCGAAAAATCGTGCAATTTTGTTGTTAAACAGCAGAGTCTTCCGCTCTAGCCTGCGAATTATGCTAGGAAGACCATGATGTTGATCGATAAGCCAGATGGAACTAACGTGCGGCTAGTCGTCTACGACGCCTAATCAACTAGCCACAGGAACCTACGTCGATCATAGCGGACAACTGAACGAACCTAGCTGACGCACACGAGTAACATGCGGCCATTGGTCCACGATGCCTAATCAACTAACCACGAACTAATCAACCTAGCTGACCGGAGCGCGCACGTCCGTTTCCACCGGGGAAAAGGTCCACAATAGACAACATAAAAAGTTGTATTGGTCGTTTAGCTGAGTACATATGTTCTGCCAGGAGACGCATAGACTTCTTCTTGAAGTGCATCCACTTGACCATTGACGTCCTGAAATGAAGGCAAGATATAAGCTAGGTTATCGAAATATCATCATGAGCAGGCGGTTGACAAACTGGGAAAAATAATTACCCCAAAATGGAGGCACTTCAGCGGCTATGTTATCGCAGAGGCTTGCTTACATAACGCCATCTTCAGCGGCTAGTTCGCATGCCCACTTACTGGATTACTGGATGAACGCACAAATACCACACAGTTCTCCTTTATGTACTGATTTAAAGCATCCTCAAATGCCGTGAAGGATGAAAAAGATACAGTCTCAAATTTCTCAGCAAACGTCTGTGCAGCCACTTCCGATGCCATTGTACAGCAAGTTCAAAGTCGACTGTGCGCCAAAAATTTTGAAAGGAGATTAATTAAAACAAATCGCAAAAAAATGACCGCAGATGAGGATGATTTTCTGTCTGAGCACATATGCAAAGAAATGCAAGGTTTTGAAGTGGAAAGTTTCATTTCGCTCGCAAGGGTTTTGCAGAAAAATGCACTGTGCATCCAAGGCGCGGCGTGTGATTGAGTTTAATCTACTTGGCCTTTCGGTTTGTTGCCAATGCGGTGGGGGTTGAGAGCATGGGTATTCCCGCGGATGTCCGAAAAGCAGTTGTCACAGCGGCCAAATCAAGTGCCAGACACACACGCAACCACATAGCGGACCAGCCTGCTCACAATGTTGACGCCCAAGGGATAAAAAACGCCTACTGCTGTTAACCTTGAAACCGTTAACCTAAGGCGTTTTAACCTACAAATGAGCTGCTTCTATCTCCCCGCGCCGTAGATGTTCGAGCCACAGCCAGCCGACACCGTGGGTACACGCAAACGGATCGGCTTCAGCATGTCACAGGCCAGCCAAACAACAGGTTAAACAGAGGAGGGGTTGTTGACGCTGACCATTTCTATAAACATGTTTCACCTTTCATGTGATCCATCCAAATCACTCTTAGTTTTGATGCACTCAGAGTTGCAAAGCTAGGTCAGGGGAAGTTTATACTGGCTAAGTGGAGCAAAGACGAAACTCGTTCTGAAATCATCCGATGCCCTGCAGAAACGAAACATGAGGTTCTTATTAGGCGATAAACAAGGGCAATTGGGATTTAGAAAACATCGGCTCATAGAATTTGTCTCTTAAGTACGTCGAGCAGGGTGACTAAACATTCACAGGTAGTCAGGCGCAACGGTCCACATTTTGATGCAGTAGCGTGAACCACTTCGTTCGTCCAAATTCAGAACTTGTATACTCGACAATGGCCTCATTTACAGTCCGTCATTCTCTTGGAACTCGATATCGTGTCGATTCTGCAACTGCGTTGAAATAGTTTCCGGGGTAACATGGCTTGCCGAATCCATTGCCATCGGTTGCTGGGGACCAAAATGAAGTGGCCAGAAGAGTTTGATTGTGTCATTGACATTTTGTTGAGGACTGATTTGCTAGCAGCATCCTAAAGGCGAAAACTCATCTTGTCTCCGTTATCGTCATCATCATCATCATCATCATCGAAAGCATGACATCAGTGTTCACCACTGATGGTTCGCTGCCATAGACTTTATCCACAATTTCTTAGGCGGCGAGCACCACATTCTCTAACCAGTTCTACCTCCAGCCGCACCAAATTTCTGCGCGCATGACTCCCATTCCCTCAAAATCCTTATCCTGGGTCAATCAAAATGCAACAGCGGGAACCACTGAACCCTCGCATATTGTTTATAGCTGGCAACTAATTGATTGAGCAAGAGAAGGCTACCGGTCCACTGCCATCCTATTAAGCCTCACATAAAAGTGGAGCAACCTGAAAACCACTAAGCTAGCATCTGCTGTACAGGAGACCAAATCAAACGAGCAATTTTCCCGTAAATTTCCGCGTAAGTTCATTTTAGGACAAACGAGACTGTGTTCCATGGAGTGGACAGGCCGTATGGTGAACAGTTCAAACTCGAGCACACTCTGACTTCGTCAGCGGCCCAGTTGCAGCGGAATCAAAATTGTCCACCCTGGCTTTAATCAGTGCACAGTAATACCTCCTGTGGTTAGTTTGATTGTGAAAATAAATACGCTAACAGGGCTCATGTCCGTTTGATAAATAACACACGCTAACAGGGCTCATGTCCGTTTGATAACTAACGTCCTTGAAAGTTGTAAACAAAACTGATCGCTCCTTCCCACTATCGAATGAAATTAGATTCAGACATGTTAAATTATTTCACAAGGTTCGGTCGCGATTTTGGTTTTTCCAGGTTCTCTGGCCTTTACCATCAACAGGGCTAGTCAGGCAGCAACGAGCAGCAATGCTGAACCTCTAAAGGCGTAAGTGCTTGTAGCAAGAGTGAACGAGGAAGACTGTAGCTTAGTAACCACAGTTCAGTTACTATGTTCTACAGTGGAGCTCCCAACTAGAATTTTCTCCCTTCTAAACGATCGTAAGATGCAGCTATTTGAGCGCAGAATCGGGACTTACGGAATCTACTGGAACTCCGGAAAATACTTCAACTGATAGCGCGGTAAAAATCTTATTGTTAACGTAAACTTGACGTGAGACTTTGACTTTTCCGTTGATACGGTACTCCTGCACGTAACTAACATGCCGCAAGTTCTTCGTATTGATTTTTACGTGGTTTCACCCGTTAATTACTGGTTGACATGTGCAGTCGAGACGAGCCAAAATGTATTCACTGAGAGTCACTAGCACGTGCAGTGACAAATAGGATTCGTGACGGACTCAGTCACCACATTGGGACCACTATTATCCGTTGCCATAGTTAATTGAGACTGTATGGTGTGAGTAGAGCCAGATAGCAGAGTTGGAAGCTATCTTAAGATCCGTACTTTCATGTTTTGGTAAGGACAATAAATAACCATCCAATATTTCAAGATCTCGAGCTGTTACTAGTATGATTAAAAAATGACCAGTAACCGGTACCGATTTGCCTTTGTCTAGGGCTTAATCAGTAGGCGTATTCTACGGATTTCAGTCAATCTTTTATCTACCCGAACGCTAGCTGGTATGTGTGTAACCCATTTGCACAGTAAGCTGTGTGACTGGCAGACTAAAACGAAAGCCAAAGTTATCCAAGTCACCCGGATCCTTATGGAATGCATTAGATGGGTGTAGAGGGGTCGAACATGTGGTTTTTACGTAACAGTTGCAGGCTGTTGATCACACCCACGTCTCTGTCCATCGGTCTTGAGCAGCTAGTCATTGTCGGCTCATCCGTTGGAGACGGCGTCTAGGGAGGGTAAACGATCATGTCTGAATAAGTTAACAACCAGTTAAACTAAGAGTCGCACTAAGGAATTCAGTTTATTTCAGAAACGACTCACTGAGAACTGTACTCAAAAACATCGGTGTTGAACTGCATGAAATCTCAACAGCTGATTGACCATACAAGATGGCAATTTCCTAGATGATAAACTTGGGGATACCGTATATCCAGTTGCTGCGTGCGCAAGGCTCTTGAAGATGAGTATAACATTCCCAGACAAGGTTGATCAGGTTGGACAAAACGTAAGAGTTCTAATTCTGCGGAGCGTGGGTGTAGAAAATCTTATCTAGAGCACACTTTTTCGACCGATTATAGTAATTCTCCCTAGAAACACATTTAATAAGGAGAGTTCGGGGTAAAATTTCTAACCAGGTTTCCACGAGGTTTATGACACAAGATTTTTTGACATCCTATAACGGACTGGCTCCTCGGTGAGCAACTTTACCTTCTCCTCTTAGGCAGCAGTCACTAGTTCAACGCTCCATCACAAAATCAAGGAAACCCTGGAGCAGTAATTTCGAAACCGGGACTTTTCGAATCGTATGGATGCCTGCTAAGCAGGTTAGCTCGTTGGAACAACAGCTTCAACTTAGGCGCGTGAAACAAGCTGTTGCTATTTCAAGTCGTTGCATTTCTAAGGCCTTTTAAGCATTTGTCCCTCCGGAGATGATTAGAATTTGCTGTCCAAAATGTACTCCTCGAAGCGCTCACTTGAAACTAGACTTAAAACGGCGGATGCCCGGGGGACATCTACTATAAAAGGGGTTGTGAAGTCAGGACTTGGAGGATTTCATCATTAATCGATTCACAGTTTGCGAGAAAATGTTGCATACTTTTAGAACAGTACCAAACAAAGTGAGGCGTTAATAGATGCTATTCCGTCCACTGAGGAACACAAGAAGCATACTTTGGAGCAATAACTAAATAGTTTTTAAATCTTAAAGAAAGGTATGACCAATGTTACCGCATAGTAGTAAACGAAATCAACTGAATGTCACTGATCATTTCGGGAAGAAAGCTCAGCCGGTTTCGATTAGTACGTGTCACGAACTGTTACATTAACATAGAGCTATTCGTATGTTCCTAGGAAGAGGCCGATCCAGAATGGATTTGATACTATTTGTTTAGTGCTACCCTCTCTTTTAACGGTTGATGTATTGAGGACATCTATGAGACTGAATAATGCTTGCTCAAGAAAATCATGACGCGTCGCGACCCTCACAAAGTTGTCCGAAACAGGTTCGGACTGATAAATGAACTGTCGCCGAATGCACGTAATATTTTCTTTTTAAAATGAACCTGAACCCACGGTAGTAAACAAATTGTAGTTTCAGAGCAGTTCAGTCGGTCATCACCTTAAATACCCCTGGGTACACACAAATACACCGAAAATGGCTTCAAAAGTGTAATCACATGATGACTATTTGTGCACGACTTGCAAAATACAACAGACAGTACGATACACCCCACGGAGTCCCATAGCTGGTTGCACAAAACATATTCATATGAGCAGAGTTGAACAAATTCCAGGTGAATGACTGCGAAATTCCGCTCTGTCGAATCAGTAGTTTGGAAACAAGATCACGGCACGGTTGCTAGCGGACCCCGAGGCGATGTCCGTTCCCGGGTGTGGTTACTGAAACAAGAACGAGGAGGTGTGATATGATTCAGCAAACTTTAATTTCTCATCATTGTATTGTAAGTCATCGGAATTTAAAAAAGGGCAACATCAATACCTATAAAAGTATACTAATAAGCAAATGAGACAACAATGACGATAAACAACTGCCTCCAAATCAAACAGGACTGGTAAACGAGGATAAAAATTCGCTATTTTTTTTAGAAATAAGTGCGTCATTAGGTACACCCCTGAAATACATAAACAGCGTCACTTGTGATGTGATTGTTTTTAAGATTCAGGCAACTAAGCTAATAAGGTTTCTATTCAACCAGACCGCTCGTTTGCAGCTGGGCGAAAATCTTACGTGCGAAACTAAAGATGCCTCTGTATATTGTGAACATGAAAAAAACAAGCTAACTGATCAGGTTTGCACTTGAATACTGTAGATGACTTGGAAACCTCTTACAAGAGTTACTGTTATTGTCGGTCACTGGGTGGGAAAAGGTAGGGGAAACACGGTCATATCGATATCCTGCCAGAAGAGGTCAATAGAACGCTCGACCTATGTTGACTATACACTATAAATACCTACCAGGTAGGCTTTAATAGGTAAATAAACCTGAAACAGTTCGGAGGTGTAGTCCAGGTTTCAACAGTATGATCCAAAAGTAACAATATGAGTGTCAAATGAGGAATCACTGTGGCTTGTTGAATGGAAGCGCTCACACAACCTTATCATTGATAGGATTCACAAACGAAACTGATGAACGAAACCCTTATGCAAGGCCACAAACTATCCGACAGGTGAAAAATGGAAACCGTACAGCCATGAACATCTTCACCGACAGCATGACATCAGCCGTAATTTTGTGCCCACAAAATCAGCTTCCCCTCAACTCCACTCCACTCAAAACCCGTCAAATTCAACCTTGAGAACGTAACCCAAATGTGGTAGCTTAAGCTACGACATTTTCTGTTCTACAAAGCCACATGAACCCCCCACGAGAAAACGAACCCTTCAGGATAACAGCGATAACTAATCGAGGCAGCGGAAGCATACGCTCTACTAACAATGAATGGGTAGTTAAAATGCATCGCAAAATTAGGAGACACGTAGCGCGGGCCTATGGCATCCAAGCTGGTGTTTCACGAACTATCAGTGTAACGGTGGATACTACCGATGGGGCATGTGAGTAGTACGTCTTCTCGTAAATCTGCTTTGCGTCTCTTGAAAAGTGAGATCTGTTACGGAATTTGTGCGGTCTCTTTGTAGCATTTGCCTGGATTTGAGTAACAGTCAATGAATATCCAGAAAAGTTCAGGAAGACGTGTTCAAGGAGAAGGTGGATATTCAGTTTTGTAAACGAGATGCATATGAGAGTTTTGCTCCCCTGTTCAATAGTCTGTAGTTGTTAAGTTGGTGTTCTCAAATAAACAACTCCGAAGCGAAGGCCTTCTTCCTTTCATCAGTACATGAAAAAATGGCAGAAATATTTCAAAGACTGGAAGCTGTTATAAACTTTAGTGGGTAAACGCCCAGCGTGTAGATGGAATGAAATAGGTAACAAAAAGTGATTTGGAATAAGATGGAGGACAAAGCCTTTTGCTGTAAACAATTTGAAAGATGAAGCGACATTCAGCTTACAATTCTACACGCAACTGAATGGCTGGAAACGTTTTCGAAAAAAAACTCCAGCACGTTTATCCTCATTGACAGTAACACCGGTGTGTAACACTGGTGCTTTACCGCTGTATAATCATACCAAGTTATTTGAACAAAACTTTTTGGTCAAAAGAACAAAACGATGCAGCAGGGAGAAAGATTTACGACTTTTTGTACCATGAAACATCCGAGGTGTCTGCACCTCCAGCACTGATTCAGACAATCTGGATAAAAACTGGCAACATCAACACCACGACATGGACCAGCTGCCGTATTGTTCAATGTCTCCAGCCAAGTACAGAGAGGGGTACGTGGGTCCAGCCTGTAAGGCGGACGGCATAGACAGCACCCAAACTTTTCGTAACATCCTTCGTTCCCTTCTACCACCTCTAAGTTTCTGTCAATCCGAATTAGATACGAAACTAGTGCTCACCTTGGCAGGCGGTAACTCTGTATACATATCACACGACCCAATGACCTTGGCTTGCAATTCCGGATGCATTCTTTGGGAGAAGTGCTGTCTCGTTCATCAAAAACCCATCCCTTAATCACCTCACTGGGAATTCGCTAGTTCCAGTCGATTGCGGATATATTTCCGACATGTCCTTAGTCAAGGACTTGAAGATGTTTCACATCCTCTCTCCGAAGTGATCAGGTCTTGTAGCCGTACAGCAATATAGCCTGCACTGTAGTTAGATACACGCATCCTTTGAGACCTAGTGAGATGTCTTCATGACGCCAAAATTGGCGCAAACTGGTAAAATAAATCCCGAACCTCGAGATTCATGCGTTGCCTTCGTCTGTCACCACTGTCAGAGCTAATTCAATATCTTAGAAACATATAGCGCACCACAACTTCCACTGTCACTCCTTGAATTCTTAGAGGCGTATTCAAAGACTTTGTCCTGCAGGATGACTTTGCTTTTCGCGGGCACGAAGCATATGACGAAGGACCGGATGCTCTTGGTCAATTTTTCTAGCATTGCGTTTCACAAAGGAGAACAACGCTGCCTGCATATTTCAGGTCGATTTGTGGTGCTTAGCATGAACCCCACGTTCCTTGACGTTTCAGGAAATGGTATGAACTAACCTCGGATACAGTGACTAGCTTCACTGCCGGATTGAGTCGATGCGGTTTCAGTGTCCTGTCATCTTAGACACTTCTAGAGTCTTATGCTGTCAGGTTGTCTTTCGTGAGCCACAACTTGCAGAAAGGTGCGCAGCCATTGACCCATTATCCATTAAAATTACACAATCCGTGCAGTCAATCCAGGAGCTCATTCCAGTGGCACTCCGAACAAAGAAGTAATATCAACTGAGCGCTTCTTAGTACAAGTGGCTACATTTTATTTTACAACCTATTGGCTTAGTGTTTTGCTACAATACGAAATTAAATGACGCATTGTAGCTCTGTCGTACGACATGAAAACTCATCTTAACCTGGGTTGGAACGACCAATCGGAGCACATGTTAAGTGAAGCAGCGGTAAGTCAGCAACGGAACTCACGTCGACAAGTTAATTGAGGAGCTCGTGAAAAACGGTTTATGCTGTGACAGCTCCAGGGAGAAATCGTCCACAACATGTGGGTGAAGGTCATTGGGATAGGCACTCAACTCCATGCTACCGCCAAATTGCTTTTGTCGCTGTGATATAGCAAATGGCAACGGGGGTGGTATAGCCAGACTGTGTCGGGGTGCGGGTAGGAAACGATTGAGGGAAGCTTGGGAGAAATCTTTCTCATTAGCGCGCGGTTTGTGGAAGTCCTCGGTCGAGGATTGTGAAGAATCGGTATGAAGTTCTAGCTCATAATGGATGGCTCTGAAGAACAGAGTAGAACGTTTTGATAAACATGACGAAATGTTCCAAAAAGTATTAGAAAGCGTTAGAAATACGTACGTTAAGCGCCAAAAACAGCACTCTTAGGTGGGCGACCAAATGCTGCACTCGGTGGCGTATACTTAAGGAGTAATAACATCAACAGCCATAAACCGTCTATAGGCCGTGTACCGACGAGAGTTACCGACGAGGGTAAATGCTGGATTCGTTGAAGAGTGAATGCACTGAATTCACTGACACAATGGCCCCAGATGTATCTCATTGTTAGTACAGTCCTTGAAGAGTTAGTTAGGCACATCTTATCAAAATACTTGACTGATTCGTGTATGTCGATAATTCCGAAAACTGACGCACCATGGGATGGGACCCTCTTACAAGGAGGCAGCAACTTTCAAAAACACCGAGACCACTGTTTGTATCTTTCAATTTTTACAGCCAATTTGTGACGTTCTTCCACTTACCACATTTCCACAGCGAACAAAAAGGCTCGGCGAAGCAGCCGGAGTCGCTAAGATTTATACTTGCGAGCCAAATTTTATTGCGAGCGTTCGCAGTTATTTTCTTCAGATAAATTAAGAACAACAGCCTTAGTCGGAGTCCTGCAAGATATACTTGCAGAAGCTGGTCGCTATAAATTGTCGTCAAATGAAACTTTGGAATACAGTAACCTTCAAAATGCAATTGATCCATGAAAAACAATTGTACCAAACCTAGGAGGTTCCTCCATAGGATATTGGCCAATGGGCCAAAAAATCTCAGATGGCAATATATATATATGTCTTGTAAGTAGCATCTAATCCTCACTGCGAAATACATTTCAATTATCCTTCAAGACGTTTGCGCCTTCGACGTGTAAATTTTACCTAAGAAATTGGGGCGTAACCCGTTCCATCTGTAACTGTCTGAGGAAAATCTCAGACCTTCAGTATTCCTGCTGGAATCAAGTTAACTGTCGACTGATTTGTGCATTTTGGCCAAGAAGAATATGGGAGTTTCTTTGCCGAAGTTTCACCAGTAGCAATAGCTTCAGTCGGTAGTTCATCGAAACTAAAGTTGCGCGCAGTTTGGAGGGTCCTACCAACTGGTGGATCGTTTAGTTATCGGATATAGAGGTGCAACAATACAAATACGAATCGGTCGGTCAGCTTGATGAATCGTCCTGAATCGGCTGATACTGACTTACTGGTAGGTTCTCATTGAACGAAATTAATGCCAGCGTAGAGGAGACTAAGGCTTGTGAACATATGCTCCGCTCTCCAATGACGTAAAACGACCACACTGGGACGTCAAGAGGGCTGGGATACTGCCAAGGGCGAGATTGCTCCAGTTGTTGGAGCGCGAATTCACTGACTGGAAGGTCCGTGGTTCGAACCTGACCTCTGCCTCTCTGCTTCCCCTGTCTAGGCTTGGGTAACCTGGCAGTATCCTAGCCCTCGTGCTTCCTTTGGGTGGCATGACAGCTAAGCACCAAAAGGGTGTGTTACAGCTGAACAGTTTTTTAAAAGTTTTTTTTTAAGGTGCCCAAGCCTAGACGACAGAAGTCGAGGTGAATAGGTCGAGTTCGAAACACGGACGTTGTGGCCAGTAAATTCGCGACCTAACCACTGAGCCATCACGACCCCATTCCGAGGTAAATATGATCTAATCTGCCGATGACTTATTCGGACAAACGGACTGATGGTGACTACTACAGCAGCTTATCCAATTCCCCTTGATCTCTACAGAGGACGTGATAGCTACCAGATATGATTTAGCAGTGTTTTGTCTGACCTCCGTGAGAGGGCGTCGGAAAATCAGTTAAGTGACCATTTTGTCGGTGATTCCAGGATTCTGACCTCAGAAACACGTGATCATGACGCAACCCCCTATTCTTCCGAATAATAGCTGGTCAGGTCGTACACCCATGATTTGGCATTCATCAAGTCCCCTCGGGAATCACTGACTATTCAGACAACGAACTGACAACCGGTCAGCAGTGAGTTTGTCAAAATAAGCGGATGCCAGCTTTTGATTTTCCAACAGTCTGTGGCTCTAAGGCCAAGAGTTTGAAACTTCTCACAGTAGAATTACCTGATTTATGCTATCTCCACAAGTTCCAAGAAGGACGAAAGGCTTTGTATAGCTGACCTTTTATAATCAGACCACATTTTTCTGAATTCCGAAGTACATATGTACACTCCTGGATTACATTTAAAGTACGTAAAAGTAATAACACACTTCGACAGAGTAATCATCTATGCTATGTTTATGGGCGTACAGCGCAAAATTATCCGAAACAACCACTAGGCTCTGACAAGCTTCGAAACATGAAAGTTCACGAGGAAAGCCGGAAATGTGGATTCATGTGATTACCGCTGCTGATGCAATCTTTTGAAAACCTACTATCAGAAAGCTCAGAAACGGTGTATGACAAAAGCCAACAGAACTGGTCCCTCTCTCTGGTTGAAACCTTGCCAGTTTCTGTTTGTGATACACTGAGGGCAAGTGACCGGAGATTACTTATGCAAGTAAACTCACACTGTGGGTTCAGGCGTTTCTTCGGAATGATCATTGGCCTGTGTCAATTGTTCATCAACCTCGTCTTTTTCACCATCTTCGCCGGCCTTATCAACGCACCTGAAAGGAAAGACAACACACACCAGAGGCTGATAAAGAAAGTAGTAAATTTGAGATTGTAAAAAGAGCTGACGTCCTTTAATATTGGTCACGGTGCCGAGAGTACTAAAATACTTTTCCAGATCGAGATTTTTTTGTTCAACTACGTAATATAAGTGTGATAGGAAAATGAAAACACATGTCAGTGAATCTGCACTGCAGAAAGCTAGGCTGAAAAAAGCAACACAAAATTATAGGCTTGAAGAAACCCGCGGTTTGATTTCTGCCGACTTAAAGCCGTCAGTTATAGAACGAATAGCAGAAATGCTCGCAAAACCTCTGAACTCTATAGCGGTGTGATGGTCTATGTAGTTCGTTACCTCACTGCGTTATACCGGGAGTTGGCTATGTAAGATCATCTCTGATAAGCACACTTTAGTCCTAAAGCCAGAGATAGCTTAGTGGCTAAGCCGCAAACTTAGTGACCTGAAAGTTCGTGGTTCGAACCCAACCCATGCATCTTGACTACTCGAGTCTATGCTTGGGCAACCCGACAGCACCTCAGCCCTCGAGCGTTTTTGGTTGGCATGTTATTGAATGGGTGTTACGATATACCTCAGGCTATCCTAGTGGCTTGGACAGGCGGGGTACAAGCTGGGTCTGCGAATAGCAGGAAACCAGAACAAGGTGCACCTGCAAGCGGGACCATTAGGAGCTAGACTTCTATATCTTACTTACTGCGCCGTTGGGCTAAGCATATTCACCGCTACCAAGCAGAACAGCTTGCCGAGTTATTGGCTCTTTGCAGAGGGGTCAACTGAGAAAACTTTAACACCGTCCGTTGCACAATTTGAGTGTTTTTGAGTAGTGACATTGAGTCAACAACCAATAATTAGAAAAGCCACTGAATAGTCACGGAAAAAAATTAAGCCCACAAATCTTCGGCTTTAATTCCTCCTACACATTTCCGTGTTTCTGTAGGCTGGACAACCCACGCATATAGGAGCTTTCAAGGTCCGTCGTTCAAGCGGATGACTTTGTAAAGAAGCATTGTCTCATGTTTGTGGTTGGTGTAGGATGTCTCAGAAACGCATCAATGAAGAATGCCTCAGATCAGCGTTGTCCTTCGAGGATAGGTTGAACCGACTGGACAAGTTGGACTGACAATCGTCCTCACATTGAGACCACAGTTAGGCCTGATTGGTTAGATTGGGGTGAGCAACCGACTGGTTAATTAATGCAATTAAACTGTTCCTGCATTCTTAAATCTCCCGTCCGACTTAACGTCGAAATGTTAGTCAGTTGCGATAGGATTTATCCACAGAGGGATGTTCAAACATGACTTCGATAGCACCAACACACTGCTCTACCGGTGTACAGCTCGCAGGTGACATTTCAAATTAAAAGACATCAATGTGTCATCACCTGGAAGGCATCGTGTCCGAATCAACCGCAGATAAAATAGAACAGGCCCAACTAGCTACAGGAAAGGCAAGATGCGCCAATTCTGCAGCGGATTGAGATTGCGATCACCGCCAGTTGTCACTTATACGTTAGTTGATTACCGCAAGTTGAACCTACTTCGAATCAGCATATCAACGATCAGTCGAAACGATTCACAATACAGTCATTTCCACAAGAGAGATGGCAAGACATTGCACACAATGTGCGGAGAGGTCAGCAACCAGACATCCAACGAAGACGATCTTTCACCTCAAAATATATACTGTGAAAAGATGGATCAATCCTACGTGATACTGAGATGGTCAAAGATACGAAGAGCTAAAGCAAACGATCAAAAACAGTTTGCGAAGAGGGCGTGAGAACGTTAAAAGCGCTAAAAAATAGAGGCACTGCGCGTCTGGAGACTGACGCACTCTATTCGCCTTTCATTCTAGTCTTTTCCATTCTATTCATTTTCGAAACTTCCTCGGTTGAAACCGAAGTGTTATCGAAGCCATATTTCGAAAATGTGGCAGTCACATTCACGGTATACCCTACCATATTGACAAAGTGAAGACCAGTGCACGTGAAAATGGACATCCTTCCATTGACCAGGTTTTTTTGGAAGCCATAGTATCAGGATTGTGAAGGCTAATCGTGACATATTTTTCAAAATTCGCGCTACCCACGAGCTTGCCATGGCCAACACGAAACTTCGTCTCGAACATCGCCAGGTGGACACGTCAACGCAGTGGTCACTGTCATGAATTCGATTAAGTTATCGTTTGCCAGAGAGATGATCGAGAATTTCGCACCGACTGAGGAACATAATGCCAGCTTCATAAGCCACATTGCACAAACTGCACAAATAAGTGCATAACGATTGACGTTAGGCGTCTAGAAGATCCGAAAATCAGGTTGATTTACTAGCATCAATTGGTCTGCAAACCGAGAGCCTTCGGGCCATCCAGCC
The DNA here is from genome assembly GCA_003604175.2 of Clonorchis sinensis. Classification (NCBI taxonomy): domain Eukaryota; kingdom Metazoa; phylum Platyhelminthes; class Trematoda; order Opisthorchiida; family Opisthorchiidae; genus Clonorchis; species Clonorchis sinensis. The sequence goes on from CM030371.1 coordinate 27,184,605, forward strand.
CAGCGCGTAACAGTCAGAAGACGACTGCAGTCGGCCAGATTGGGCAACTGCGACCGGGACCCCTTGACTAGTTTGACATCAACAAACAGCATGTAAAACAGCCGGTTCTTAGAAACAACGAAGCTTTTGCTGAATTTCGGACAGCGAAGTAGCAGCTAAGGGATGCTCAAAATTACCGGGTGGGAGACTTAACCGTGTCAAGGAAGCGAAGTGAGCGGATAAGAGAATTCGTTGTCCGGTGCTACTAGCACAAAGAAGTTTGCGATCAGTCGAATGTAATTTGTGGGCCAGGCATCACACTGACCTACACTTTCCGGTATGCTGACACGGGACTGAAGCAGACATTATCTGCAGAAATGTTGGATGTATGGCGGAAACACATCGGCAACTTGCTGAACTGACTGACGAGCGTCGACTGGACTGCAGTCGACAGGTTATCTCAAAAAAAAATTTCCCTACATCACAATAAGACGGATTCGAATGGCCAACGTGGGGTTCAAAACGACGTTCAGGAAGATTGCTTGCACGCTACTAAAAACGCAGTGATTTCTTTGATAAAAAGGGGATTTCTAGGAGTAAACCGAAGTTTCTTGGCCTACTTCCTGGGTCACCATGTTGCGCAATTATGGTAACTCGGCTCTGAAAAACATACTTATTTCAATGATTAATATGATCTGGAAAGAAGAGGAAATTCCACCAAAATCCAAGGATGCTCTACTCGTGCCACCCTAAAAAGGGAAAGGACCTGACAATTATAGGTTCATCAGTTCACTGAGCTGTGTGGGAAAGCTTCTGGCGCTAGTGTTACTCAACCAAGGTTCATCAGTTCACTGAGCTGTGTGGGAACCACCTGATAGCTGAAGTGATCGAGACACACATCCCCGAAGGACAAGGTGGATTCCATGCTGGTCAGAGCACAACGGATAGCCTCAAGGAAAGCTTCGTGGAGAAGTTGCCAGATGCTCAGTTCCCCCACTGTGGATTTCACGATGCTTTTCGACTCCACCTCCACCAGTGGTGAAAGGTTAGCAGCCAAATTTTCCATGCTCAGCGAACAAATCAGGGCCACTATTTCGGCCTGAGTTACCAACGTTCTTTTTAGCTGTGAACAGTTCTTTTCAGAAGTACCTGTCCGCCAACGTTCATCGTTCTCCTTTGAAGCCTACATGACGGAATGAAAGCGAAGGTGCAAACGAAGTAATTTTGAAACCCTCTTCTGTACAAAATAAGGGGACCTCCTTCTATCCGCTCCCATCAACCCTTAGTTAACGGTCGTCGCGGATGCAGCCTTTGTTAACAAATATGCTGACGCACAGTTCGAGAATCGGCTTGATGAATGTTTTTTTTCAGTGTTAGAATTGTTGGGTCGAAGAGCCCGGTCCATCAGATTTAGATCCACATTTTCATATGTGCGGACGTACACGTGATGAACTGCGTTCGTAGAGCTGAGAAGTTCTCTATTGCTGCAGCACAGTTTGACCGGAGCATCAATGCGGATAGGACCTTCGTTCTGCAAGAACATGTACCAGGTGGAATCCTCAAAACTCCCCGCATTAAGAGTGAAGCAGAGTTTGTGGACTACTGCAAGAACTTCTGCTATCTCGGAAACACGTTTTCTGCCGACCTTGAGTTGAGGTCCTGTGTTGCCAATGCTAGCCAGACTTTGGAGAAATCGAAGCCTACGAATAGCGGCTAAGTTGCACATCTACGGGGCGGTAGTTCTTTCCGTCCCTTTGCGCAGCTATGACACATTGACCATATACCGGAGCAAACTCTGATACTTAGGTAGCTTTCACATGCGCTGATTGCGGGGTCCATTGCAATGAACGAGTATCAGACACGATGATCCTCCGCGGGGGACGCTGTGATGGAACAGATGCTACAAACACATCCAACCGTCTACGGTAGCTGGGATATGCTTACCGAATGGACGGGAACCGGATGCCGAGGCAGCTTCCGTATGTTCAGCTGAACACGGTGAAATGGCATCGCGACAAACAAAAGCTAGGCACTTTTGTCGAAACTTTGAAAGCTGCTGACAAGGGTATCGTGAAGTGGGAAGCTGAAGAACAAAACAGGATTGAAAGGAAGCAAGTCGGCTCACAAGTCGGCAGTTTTGAGCCAGCGAGCTGAAAAAAAAGCTGAATTTACAGCGACTGTGATTGTGTTTAGGTTGGTCGTACTGGACTGGTCTGCTGTCAGGAGACACACAATGGATCAACAGTGAAATGTCGGTGGATACAGCAAGCCTACCAGATTTAACTTGGTTTTCTAAGGTTATCAGATAGTTGGGCCTAACGTGTTTCCCGTGACCATCACCATATGGACCTACCAAAATACCCCCAGCACACCGAGCGATTCGGTATGCTAAGCCCACAGTTGTGCTGGAAGTGGGTTTCAGTTGTCATCATAGTGCGGACGAAATCAAGTCGAATCATGGCTAACTCCGCAAAGCCATGCGGGTATCTTCTGAGCTCGACTTATTAGTAAGGTAGCCCTCATCTGTCCGACTGGTAGGTTGATCCTATCTGTGTCTAAAAAGACCTACCTTACTGTCTTGGGTAGTCCGGAGTGCCAGAAGTGTCACATTGTGATCATCGTTGTATCAACCAAGCTGAGTGATGGTTAGCATTGACTGGCATTGTGTGTGCCCAGGATGCGTCTTCTGAGTGCTGTGGGTCATCTCATGATCCTTGCATGCACTGCGGGGCTCAACTGTCCAGATTGAACTGCTCCAACTGACAATCATAGGCTGCCAGTTTGGTATCTTGGTGGCTGATGTCTCATATGTCCCTCTGGTGTCTCCTCATGTTCACCCTGCGATCTTACTTCCTCGCGTCTACGTCCGGTGCTGGGTTTCAGGCTGATGTACATTCGGCTCAGCGCAAACCGCCCGTGAGATTATCGGTTGTGTGTGGGTGTTCACTGGCATTCTTCGGACAGTAACATCGTTACTGATCGAATAATCAACGTATAATATGTAGAGACAGGACCGGTCAGACAATTCCAGTGCGTCTACAGAGACATCCAACTGTGTAAAAAGTCAACGCTGATAGAATAAACCAGCATTCGCAAACAACACGCGGAGTTTTGCAACTCCGATATTGTTCACCGTTTTACGTCAGAATTCGGGCATATATACTAACGGCTGACGATGTCAGATATTCTTTCCATGAAAACCTGTTTCCATTGAGTTGCCCGAGATGCTCCAGGAAGCCGATGCTATGGAGAGCTGAATGAGCACACAGTAGTGATTTGGAATGTCTAATCAAATAGGGACTGCTAAGAGTGTCCAAGCTACGGTGCCTCCTCGTTTTCGTGCTCAGTTTTATAATGAAAGAGGCACCTTGAAGCCCTAAGTCCACGAAAGCAGAGCTGTTTTTCTGGGTGTCAGTCTTGCGGGATTGGAACAAACAATCTAACAAGTAGAAAGGCTTCCCTTCAGAGCCATGTTGTGGGAATCATCACGGAGAAGCTACAATTGGGCAAATTTATACGTTACGTTTAAAGAGATGACTGTCGTCCAGAAAAAAAGCGTCCTGCATTTGAGGTGAAGGTGATGGATACATATCGGAATTTGTGCAAAAACCAACCGGCGGACGAGAACCAAAGGAAATGTAACGTCCATTTGGTACTTCGAAAACGATGAGAGGACATTGCATGTTCGTGATAATTTACTGTGAACACAAGTGTACCGTATTAAAACAAAACTGATACAGAATATGCTGACAAATTACCTTGAAAATTGTCTGCAACAGACAGCTCGACGCCAAAGCATTGCAGATTCTGCTGAGGAATGACACTTGAATCCCAGAGAGATATCACGCTATCGAAAAGTGAGAAATAATGCATAAAAAATGACGAGGGTTGCAAGGTATCGCAACTAGATGCAGCAAGTTAAGCAACGCGAAAAAACAACAGGCCGGGAATGGAGGAAGTGCTTGAGAGTGGACAGCAAACAAGGCAGAAATGCTTGACACAGTACTCAAAGCAAGCAACTCAGATTGCTTTTGATGGGCACCTGCTACTGCTGTTTGACATGTGATAACCAAAAGCACACCATATCTGATGAGATGATCCAATATAAACAGTCTGTTACAATGTTTTCCAACGCGTGGTCTCTCAGTGGCCTATCAGTTTGTCTATTGCGGTACATCTATGTTTTCAAAGTCACACACTAAGTCATCAGCCCATGCCGGAGTAGAAATGTGCTAACTTCGAACAAGTGCACCCCGAGAAAATCGATCAGACGCGTGTATGGTGGTAGTGCACAAACCAGACCGACTCGTGACGCAAGTGACTGTCTTGCCAAAAACCCACGCATTGATTGTAAGCGTCTCAAAAACACTACGATAGGACGGCGTAAAAACAGACTGAATAGCGCATTAGAAACGGAAGTAAGGGTATCCGATAAAGTATTACACGATTATTCACCCTACATTATTACTATTATTATTATCATTATTATATATCCGAAGGATGTATGGTTTCGCGTAAATTGCTGTTATTGTGGAGTTTTTTGACTGGGTTATTCTTTCGTGGAACAAATTGACGGGACAGATATTTCCCTACATATGCTGATGTAGACAACATTTATTCATTACAATACGTAACCAGCCGAGTTTTAAAGATTGCTTTGTGCCCAATAATCAATGAAACGGTGTAGACACATCATTGGTCCAGAGTCGACTGTTGACGGGATTATTATGTTTCACTTTGGTAACAACAATGAGATTTTTTCCTCAAGAGAAGAAGGTTGCTGGAGCTATTTGACAGCTCACAACCGGCGTCGCTTTTTTGTGACTCATCATGTAGGAACAATCCCCGAGTTTTTTTACCAAGCTTATGTTCTACTTGAACACCAATTGCAAAAAAAGCTGGCAAATACATTCGACTGCACAGCTATTTGGTCCTAACGGGAGACTGAACTGAACCCCAGCTGAATCTCTGGCCCGTCCACAATGCTTTTCCGGCCGCGCTACTGTTTCTCAGAGAAACCGGTCAGGTCCAAATTTAGTTGCATCAAGAAAGATGGGCTACCTTCCCACAGAAGCGCAGCCAAGGAGAAAATCGTCTTTCACCAAGGTTGCAAAGTACTACATGTGTATACGTCACATCATAATGAATATCATTGTCCTAGTTGTGCTGTTAGATGAACTCCTGAAAACCAGTCCTTGAACCACTGCATAGGTCACCCAGAAACCTGACATCGAAATTAGATGCAGAAATCTTTTTCGGAAGTCTGAGAAACGATCAGTAGGCTTGTTGCTGGGTGACGTTTCGCTTTTGACACAAAAGCCAAGTTGAAACGTAACGTCGTGGGGTTGTCAATATACGTAGAATCATAAGAAAATCAGGGGGTAGAAATTCCAACCTGATCAAAAAGTTCACGGAATCCCTCTTCCTTGCGCAACTATCGTAGCACTAGCTCATCCACATGGACGGACAAAAAGTGTAAACGGCGTCCAAGTGGAATCTTCACGTGAAGCGAACCGGAAGAATTAAACCCCGAGCTGGACCCAAATCCATATAGGTTCCCCATCGATCTTAACATTTGTCGATCCACTCTAACAAACAAGATCCCTTAGCATACACCTGACACTGATTCAGCCTGACTTAGCTGATTGGTTCTCCTTCCGCCTTAAATCTCGACCAACCTCGTAACCTAGTCACTTGGCCTGACGAGGCTTTTGTGTCAAAAGCGAAACGTTGCCCAGCAATAAATCTACCGATTGTTTCCCGAACTTTTCCTAAAACGATGAATTCTCGGTCGGTTCCAAGCGTTTTACAGAAATCTGAAAATCAAATCCTGCTCAACAGTCGTAGGTTAGTTGGAAATGATGGCGGGATTTGTGAAATTTATATTCAGATCACTCTCGCTCGAACAGTCCTCTTCCTGTTCTAGCGCAATTGTTCTGGTGAGTCCACATCAAAGAGTTTCGCTCTTATTAGAGCTCACCAGGAGTGAGTATCGTCGGCCGTGCCGGGGACTGGATGCCGGACATAAAAAGTTGTCCAGCAACCCTCAAGCGTCCGGGCGCTGTCTCACTGGGAGGTCCAGACAGACGGGTCAGTCGATCGACACAACCAGGACAGTTACGGGATCATCGTTCGAGGCCATAAACACATCCGCCTGATAAGGTAGGTTGATTTAGTGTGTTGGTGAGATAGTGGTAACACACTCGCCTCGCATGTCAGATGCTTCGAATTCAAATCTCGTCACGGCCAGAGATGTGTACTGCTGATGTGCTCCAATGAACTCGAGTCCAGGGCTTCCCCTTTTGGTGTGGACTCAACAGAATAATTGCGCCAAGTGAGAGTGATGTGAGTATTGTTGAACGTATAGACGAATAGGAGCCAGCCAGAAAGCAGTGATCGCGAACTCAAACTGATACCGAAGATACCGAGTACATGTTGCCTATATTTTTAAAAACTATACCTCACTTCGCCACACACTAAATTTAACCTTCTACCACTCGCTGACCTGGACTTTACTTGTTTTCTGAGTTCACTGTTAATAGTCGTCGTCAAGTTGCGAATAGAGAACGTCGAAACAATAAGTGTCAGCCCGGTAAACTCTCACAGATGAATGTGAGCACAATCAGAGGTGAAGTCTAACTCTGTGCAAGCGTGCAAACCTGAGGTGCTCAGTTTCTGTCCCATAGATGAATTAAATTTCCCAGGTAATCGTGCAACATTCCGCTCAGTGACCTCCACCATTGTATAGGTGAGGAAATTTCACCTCCATTGCGAGCAGCGTATATTTTGTAAAATTTATGTATGAACATCCCCGAAGTGTCCCAAACCAGCCGCAGACGTAACGCCAGAATCAACGAATGCATGCTAGTACCGCGTATAGTCACATGTAAGATCAAGCTGAAGACATCGAAATCACATATGCAGGTAGTTGCACGTGCATTTAGTGTGCCGTAAACGTGTCAAACAGCATACCGAAATGAGCTGCCTTTTTGCACGCTCATGTGTTTGGTTGCTTTAAGCAGAGAGTCAATACCTGTGGGGAATTCACTCCTAGGCATAGGCTGATAAAATTGCAGGTATGGTTGTAACTGTTAGTTTACTCAGACAACAGTTGCTCAATCTTTACAAGGTATTGCCCTCGCGGTTGGAGAATTCGACCAGTGTACGACGGTTGCTTTTGTTATGTGGAATCAGTTTTTTGCATTCAGCTGGGGAACAATGTTAAATAAATATGCGATCAACATGTTTCGTTCCGTTCATTCAGTTGTTCGAATGTTCGCTTTACTAGTAGTAATACGGAGTTAGCATTAAGTCCAATCACTCCGAAGATGAACTACGTTTGCTAGCCAGGAAAACCAATTTTTAGCTACGTCTATATCACTGGGGTGTTTTTTATACTCCGCGGTTAAAGGATCTCTTAGGGTTCCGGCAAAAGGCATACACCTTGAGGAGGGGGCTGAGTATTGCAATTCACTTGAGTCATTCCGAAAAACAACTGCTTAATCTTGTTGAAAAGAGCAGCTGAGAATAAGCACATGACGTTAATACCTGCGGCGTAAAAAACTGGAGATTAAACGTAGCAAACTACTCATAAGGTTGCTGAAAGCCCTTTGAAGAAATACATCAAACACGAGAAATTCAAATGGGTTTCCAGTGAAAACGAAACTGGTATAAAAATGAGTGCATTTCGCTAGACTGAAAACTAGACTACCGGAGCAATAATGACTAACGCCGGACCTTACCTGCCTCCGTGGTATAACAATTACCAGCTGTTTTCCTGATCGCTTCACTTGTTTTATGTCCCGCCTGAATGTAAATAAATGAATAGAGGGGGTATGAAAGTGTTAGCAATCTTGATGGAGCTAGCTCGTTTGGATTACGTGATCTGTATGGAATTTGAAGACAAAACTGGTTGGAATGCGTGCATTCACATGAATGTATTCTTAGTCGCGAAGATAGAGAAAACGACCCTTTCCTAGATTAGAAACTGTTATCTTCAAGAGATACACGGAAAACTGGTGAGAAAGAGCAGAATGACAAGGCAGGTTTTTGTACTTTATAGGATAGAGAAAGCGATGCAAGGATGAAAGGACATGCGCAGTGTAACCAGCAACTGAACTCGCGGACAAGTGACTTGTACATGTGCAAAAAATGTGACGGCCTTCTGGCGTTAAGCCAAAATTTGAGGACCGTACTCGGGCCACTTCTCCATAAGATTTTTTCGGATACAACTTCAATACAAAAAGTCTTACCAGTAAAATGTATCTGTCCGGGTGCCATTCTTGAAAGCAGATATGCCAAGGTGGTTGAATCCTATGCAAAGTCCATTTTCATACTGATCCTACAATGGAGAAAAAAGAAGTCCCTCTGGGTATCGAAGTTGGGTACAGGATATCTACTAAACTTGTTGAATGTAAACAGGTACTTGCGAATGTCGGTTTAAAAAATCCAGATGGAGGAACTATTATAACCAAACGGCATCAAAAGTCAAGGAGGGTTAAAAAACACAAGCGTAATCGTAGTCGTAGCTTAAAATCTCAAGGACGAGTTGCTTTAAATGGCACATTTGTAATCTAAACCTTTTTTTGACCGGACATCCAATGGAAGGTGGACTGTGAATACGCGGCATTCTTCAGCCTCAGCTGTTTCCGAGTATCTGAGTCTGAGACGATCCACTGTGATCGGTCAGTGCTGTTGACCACACTTGTCCAACAGGGTATGCCCCAGAAGTCCGTCAGCATAATACGGTCGTCATATTCACATGCTTCTGGTCGCATGAAAGTATACAATGAGCTCTGTTAGGGTTTCCTCGCAAAAAGTGTTCACTCTCTCCATTCTTGTTCAACTTCGCCATCGATAAAATTATGAAGTGAACGCTGGAAGGTCTTCAAAATGCCGGTGTTCAGATCGTTATTGGTGGGAACCTCTTTGATCCGCAGTACGCAGACAACATCGCCCTCATCTTTGAAGACCAAGGCAAAGCACGAGCTCTGTTGAATAAACTGACAACTCTCGTACATCTTTTGGTATGCGTCTTGCCCCTCCAAGGTGCAAAGTCATGCTTCATAACGTGCAGTCTCTGAACACAACACTTTCAAGCCAAGGAGAATCACTGGATGTTGTGTAGAATTTTACATACCTATGTAATTGTATGTGTCTGATGGGGTCAGTGAAGGAAACGCAAAGCTTTGGATCACTTTGTCAACTTGCGCCAATTATGACGTCTCTGGGTCGGGTGTACCAAACACAGTAAGGGCCGTCTTTTTGTATGGTTGTGAGACATGACCTCTCATCAAACATCATCATCATCATCAAAGACAGCAACATCAGTATTGACACTGATGCTTCACTGCCGTACAACCATGAGGTTGGTCTAATTATATTTTAAAGCCCTAGAGTGAAAAGAAGAGAAAAAGAGTGGATGAGGGAGGGGACCTAGTGCTGGCCTATGTCAAGCATTCTGAGGTGCCTACAACCCCAAGTGCTCAATCAAACAATGTTGAAAAAACCGACAGCCCGAACGCCACTGACATCGATTAGCCGCCATTTCTTGCAACGTCTCCAGCCAAGCACAGGCGGGGTCACGGGGACCCCATCCTGGAAGGCGTACAACACCAACAACACCCAAACTCTTCGTGATCTCTTTCACGCCTTTCTGCCAAGTCATGCGCTGTCCACCTCGCGGTTTGCGCCATTCTGAAGGAGGCACGGAGAACAACACTCGTCTCGGTAGACGGTGTTTCGGCATGCGTAGCACATGACCGAGCCATCGTAGTCGGTGGTGCTGGATGATTTCCCCAATTGATGTACCTGCAGCACAACCAAATACCCGTTTTCTAATCACCTCGTGACTAACACGCTGACGCCATCCAAAACCAGCCACGCTTCTGAGGCATCGGTGGTCGAAAACCTGGAGACGCCTCACATCATCTGTCCGTAGAGGCCATGTCTCGCACCCATACAACAATACAGCCCTTACTGTAGCCTGGTACACACGACCCTTAAGATCTAGTGAGATGCCTTTTTGACGCCACAAGTGACGCAAATTAGCAAACGTGATTCGAGCCTTTGAGATTCTTGCACTGACTTCACCAGACACACTTCCGTCAGAGCTAATACAACTACCGAGGTATGTAAAGTTTTCCACAATCTCCAGTGATTCTCCTTGAATTTTAAGGGATATGTCCGGAGACTGCACGTTCTGAAGCATGACTTTGCACTTTGAAGGTGCAAGGCGCATGCCAAAAGATGGTATGATGGTGGTCAGTCTGTTCAACAGGGCTTGTGCTTCACTTTCGTCTTCAAAGATGAGGGCGATATCATCTGCGTACTCCAGATCGACAAGGCTCTCACCAGCAACGATTTGAACACCGGGGTTTTGAAGACCTTCCAGCGTTCGCCTCATTATTTCATCAATGACGAAGTTGAACAAGAATGGAGAGAGTGGACATCCTTGTCTGACACCACTTTTTGTAGGGAAGCTTTTGGAGAGCTCACCATACACTCTCACCCGCCCAGAAGTATGTGAATATAGGGATCGGATTATGTTTACAAACTTCTGGGGCATACCCTGTTGAGCAAGTATATTTAACAGCACTGACCGATCGACAGAATCAAACGCACCCTTGAAGTCAAGGAACACCAAGATTGTGGGTCGTCTGTACATGTGGCGTTGCTCTAACACCTGACGGAGTGTGAAGATGTGGTCAATGCAGCCTCTACCCGGTCGAAATCCCGCTTGATTCTCACGAGTCAAGGTTTCGCGTGCCATCGTAAGACGACGAAGAATCAATGACGCCAGAAGCCTTGTCACAACAGGAGTCAAACTAACACCTCTGTGGTTGCTACATTCACTGCGAGTACCCTTTTTGAAAATGGGCACTACTATCGATTCACCCCAGTTGTCTGGGACGGTCTCTTTCTCCCAGATAGACCCAAATAGTCTAGACAGGCACTGGCTGAGGAGCCCACCGCCATCCTTGAAAAGAGCAGGTGGAAGGTCGTCAGGACCAGCAGCACGATGACGCTTGAGTAGAGAAATACACTCGGACACTTCTGAGACCGAAGGCGGCTCCATATTTACGGTCCATCTTTCTGTTGAAGGCCAGGATTCTGGATTGGAGGTAGCAGGTGGCCAGCTGAATTGCTGTTCAAAGTACTGTGCCCAGCGGTCCAGACGTTCTGCTTTATTGCATATCAGGGAGCCATTTTGGTCTCTGATTGTTTCGCTGACAAGAGGTTTTCGAGGACCAGTCGAACGAATCAAATGGAACAGCCTGCGCACATTTCCAGCATTCTTTGCATCTTCCATTTCTTCGGCCTTTCGGGTCCACCAAGCTTCTCGGTCTGCACGGACACTCAGTTTCACTTGGCGTCGGATGATGCGTCGGGTGGAGTTGTGGTGGCGGCCAAGGGGAATCTGTCGTCGGGTCTCCAGCAAAGATACGGTCCTATCAGAGATCCAATGTTTGGATGAGGTTGGCTGATTGTACCACAAACAGACGTTCCGGCTTTGAGTGGCGCTTTGGATATCTTTTCCCAGTGGCCGTTTGTATCCGACATCGTACCGTCCGGCAGGCGTTCAAGGAACTGGTTCTGATAATTTCGTTTGAATTCTGGGTTCACTAGCTTCTTAAAGGCTAAGCGAGGTGTGCGTGTTTTGCGTACACCTGAAAAGCGCAATGAAAAACAGCAGCGCACAATTGCATGGTCGGAATCAACGATGGTTTTCCAGAAGGAGCGGCAGGTGCTGATGGACCTTCGCCACCGATAACTGACGGTGATGTGGTCCATTTGGATTCGGGGTTGGTTTGTTAGTGGGCACCACGTTGTCCAGCGATTTCCGCTGCTCCGGAAATTTGTACAGCAAGGGAACAGTCTGGAATCGGCACACATCTGGAGTAAGCGATTCCTGTTGCCTGTGTGTCTCGTGTCCAACCCAAGACGACCACCCAATCGACCCCCAGCAGTCTAGTTACCTGGGCGTTCATATCACAGCAACCACAACGATATCTGAGTTTTAGCCTGCTGTAGAAGAGCACCTAGAGCGTCATAGAAACTGTCCTTGGCAGATTCAGAGCTACAGTCAGTTGGGGCGTAAGCACACACGATAAACAAGGTGCGATTGGACCTCACTTCCTCTAGGTTCTCTCCCAAATGTTGCCAAACGAACCAAAGAGGCGACTATCAATGGGTATCCAAGTAAGCAGAGACGCTTCCGCTCGGTCGCTCAATACAATACCCATCCCAGCATACCCAGAGTTGTGCACTCGAAATCTGGAACAGGGCGCGCGGGCAGTCAGTTCGATCACAGTACTTGTGTCCTACATCCTTGTTTCTGACACACAACAGACATCAATACAGAGGGAATTCAGCGTACGAGCAAGAGCCACCTGTTGGCTTGATTGCTTCAGTGTGCGAACATTAAAGGTGGGTAAGTAGACAGGCTTTTGGGGTTTGAAAACAGACATCGAAGTGTTTAGGGATGTAACTGAACTCGGACGTAGATAAGCTGCAGCTAAGGGTGGTGCAGGGCAAGCAAAACGGTCAGTCCTAGTGCTGAGACCTGCGGATGAAGTATTCAACTTTGGGTGGGGGAGGGTGGAAGACGGAGAAAGTGAAAGTGTAAGAAGGGAGGCGTCAGCAGTAGCATGTTTTCGCTTACCCGCCCTGCTGTATGGAGCAAGTAAGGCGACCCAGCTGATGGCACCACGCGACGGCCGATGTAGCATTGCACATATACATCCCATGGTTGTAAGTGGGTTAGGATACGGCCAGGTCGCCCATACCTAGCCATACCTAGGGTCCTCAACCAAAGCCTCTGGCACAAAAGCCTAACCATAAGGCAGTGTTGTTGAGCTGGAAATGTAAGCACGTTACCATTTTTACGGAACACGTAGCCACACATGTTCCAACCCCAACCTGGAGATGTGACCTCTGTAGACTGATAATGCAAGGCGCCTTTAGATTTTTTTATCACCGATGTCTCAGAAGCACTGGCGGTGTTCGATGACGTCAATGAATTCGTAACGAGGTAATTTCCTCGCGTAGTAGCGGAAACCACCCAGCGCTATCATCTACGATGATTCGGCCACGTACTACGCACGTCGAAACACCATCTACCGATACGAGTATTGTTCTCCATACCTCCTTCAGAATGACGTAAGCCGCGAGGTGGATTGCGTATGACTTGACAGAAGGGTGTGAAAGACTTTACGAAGAGTTAAGGTGTTGTTGATTCGATTCGGCTTCAACGATGAGGCCTCCGTGACATCCCTGAGCTTTGTTGGAGACATCGACGTTAGTGATCGTGCTCTCGGTTTCTTTCAAGATTGTCTGATTGAGCGCTTGGTTGTACGGCAGTGAAGCATCACTGTTAACACTGACATTGCCGTCTCTGATGTTGATGAGTTTCCAGGCAGCTCGCAGCAGCTTGTCCCTTCAACTTTTTCAGTAAGAACTTAGAACCTTGTGATTCTCACTGGAACAGTCTCAAAAACTTGTGGAACTGAAAGAGGGCCGACGAGCGTCAGTCAAGAAAAAACACTAGCTTTATTGAACTTTCATGCAAGCTCTGTTCATTCGGCAACCAAGTTCTGCATATTTACACAAGCCCTCGGAGTAAACTTCGACAACCCAGAGCTTGGCATTTTTGCCTGTTCATCAGGTTTTAGAGTTGTCCGAAACCTTGTTCAACTCGTTCAAAACCATTTGGTCATAAGGTACTGCGGAAGCCTGAGAACAAATGTAGTGAAGTTCGGTTGTCACACTGCCTGTGTGATGTGGAGAGAGGAATCACAAAAACAAAGCCTTTTCTTAGTCTGTTCTACTGAATATCTGTTGATAAGAGCCAGAATTACATTGCTCAGTTTTCGGACTACGCCTAAGCATAAAAATCTCTTGGACCCAGGATAGGAGCATCTGAAACCCAAGGACGGGGAAATACGTTCAGTATTCTTCCATCGATTACGGGGCGACCAGATGCCTGATTGTGCACACACGGCCAAATCGCTTATTACGCAACACGCGGTGTAGGTAATAGCTCCCGACTCTGTGATGTCTGGTGCACTACTTTATAGGACCAAGAGGTCGCCGGTTGCAATAAACTTCTGTCAAAGCCGGAATAATGGGACGAATCGGTCTGATCGTCATTTGCAAGATTATAGAATAGTGCGATGTTCCGAAACAATATAGTCCGACGAGGTTCCCTTGAACTTCCGGAGTACGATTTGCGAGGAAACTTCTTCCAAATTATTGAATTTGTTACAGCATACACAGTCTCGTATTCTGCATGCATGCTATGTTTTAATCCGTAAGTTGAACAATGCAGTTTCAGGTGGGTGTAAATCATAGTTATTTGAGCGATGCTAAACTCGCCGAGGCTCCGTGAACTTGAAGAAGTCGCGAAAAAACACTTTGAAGGAAAATTAAGACCATTAACTGGTTCAAATAAAAGAAAGGACTGAAGGTGTGAATGGGGAGTTGGAATCAGCATGCAACCTGGTGACGAAGTGGGGATGAATGCACTAAACAGAACTCCGTACCGCACTACTCATAAAGTTGCTGAAAATTCTTCGACAGCCCACGACCGGTTTCGCCCTTCTTGGGGCTCATCAGGTAGGCGCAGTCCCCGAGTTTCCGTCAACCTTATGTTCTACTTGAACCCAAATTGGACTGTTTTTCGAGTTATACACTAATTTGCAAATCAATTTGGTTTTTTGCGAGAGACTCACCTGGAACCCAGCTGAATCTCCCGTTTGTGGTGTTTTCAGGCAACTGAATGTGCTGCACCAGGCCGCCTCATGTTCCAGTTGCTACGATATTCGAGATATCACGATACATGTATATACGTAATGCACCGAATATCGTAGCAACTGGAACATGAGGCGGCCTGGTGCAGCACATTCAGTTGCCTGAAAACACCACAAACGGGAGATTCAGCTGGGTTCCAGGTGAGTCTCTCGCAAAAAACCAAATTGATTTGCAAATGAGTGTATTTCTCGAGAACTCCGTACCTTTTACTATGGGTCAATTTATGTATCCTAGAGCTCGCGTTTTCAGGTCACATAGTGGGTTTCTGAAATAAATCAAACGAATTTGTGGATCAGAAAACACCAAGCTTGTTAGGGGAGCAGACTATTCGTACAGAGGCTGCTTGTCGTTTACGACGTAAGTAGGAGGGGAATACTTACTACATGTCGCATAGGTGAGCTGCGTTTAGCAGGTAGGTGTAGCGAAATTCCGTGAATACATCCTACATCAGTCTCCGAATATCACCCGTGTCACTATACTACCTGTCCCGTAATTCAACACCATTTTTCGCCGTAACACACCAGTGTTCTTGTGTTTTTCATCGTCGTTCTCTGTAATTTTACCTGAATAATTGAACCAACTATCTACAGTGCACGCAATCTCGCCATTGCATCGGGGGCGGTGAAAGACCACCACACGCCCCCGTCACATTTTGCTCCACCCACGTCTGTGCCACCGTTGCTGAAAGACGCAAGGTCCGCCTACGCACAGATGGAAGCATCGTAAGCCCGAAAATGCAATTCAGGGGGCCTGTTAATACAACGTGGTTTGAAAACAAGCTCTTCAGTGTGTGATTTAACCTCAGGTCGACGCAGAACAAGGCTGAACAACAGACCCACTAGTGAGCCAGTATACTGTACTAAAAAACGGCAATGCGCCAACACGTCTACCACTTGCCTCTCACATCCATGGGTACAGCTGAAACAGATCAGTCGGGCTAGGGATAGAGATCTACTGTGGGTGGAAGGAAAGGATGATTTATCATTCACCTGTGCGTAGGCGAACCTTGCGCTTCTCGAGAAATGACAGTGCAAATGTGAGCAGAGTAGAACAGTGACAGGGACGTGTTGTGATCTATCGCCGCAGTCATTATTATACGGTTCTCCACCAATGATCAGGGTCCCGACAAATGGAAACAAATGAACTTTTGAGAATGATATATCACTTGGTTAATGTTATCTGATGCGGTCTGAAATTGGCACCAAATTGTCTACGTATAGAAACACACAAGTTCCGGAAAACCGATACTGCCACAAAACTAGAGGGAATCTCAGTCGTTATCAATCCCTTGCCTGAATATGCACTAGATTTAGGCGGCTTTTTGAAGAAGGGCGAAACAGTCAGAAGATTGAGTAAGGAAACCCGTGAGTGGCGGTGTACCGTCTGGGATGTTTTTCACATCGGAATAATTGGGGGTAAGCAAATGATGGCACAAAAAAGCTGGTTCCCACAGACAACAGTTCAAAATTCGATTTCTACACCTCAGTGGTCCCTAGTATCTCGTCTTCCAACTGAACTTGTTGGTGTTCACAATAAGAGATACCGGTTCGCATGACATACGGTATGGCTGATGAAAGCTCATCAACGGTTTATTGCTTGCAGATAAGCTCGGCTATCACGTGGAAGAAAACTGAACGGCAGTTTATGGCTTTTGACAGAATTGCATGGTTCCACAAAATCCCAGTTTCTGCGCCAGAGTGACAGAAATCCAAAAATGGCTAGATTTAAGTGAAGAATGTCCTGAGAGATCCACAATGCCTCAAGATTCAGTCCATAGATTGAACGTCCTAGGTTAAAAATAAACAAGTAAATAAATAAAGGAACAAATAAATGAACGGAGATAAAATAATAAATAAATAAACAGATAAATAAGCAGTCGTTCCAAGGAGACAAAGATAACTAGCTGTCAAGGCTCCGATACGGATTTGCCTGTCAAAGATGCTTCATGCACCGTCATCTGTTCATAGTTGTTAAACAACAGACCTTTGGTGCGGGCCCAGTATGGTACCACGTGTAACGGGTCACTGGTAGTGTAGAACTGATAGAATAAGACCAACAGTCAAACACGCAGGCGCCTACTGAGAACTACAGCCAGTGTCTGAGAAGAGAACACCGTTCCAAGAAGGAGGCAAACCGTTTACTCACTTTAAAGCAGATAATTTGTGAGCATCCAAACATTTTGTAAAGATTTCCGAGGCTTTCGCTTGCTTTACCTAATTTACTGTGGTTTGCTTGCAAAAGAGACTCATTGGATGGGTGCAATGCTGCGCGTTGGGTCATTCTAGGGTCATGAAGAGACTGGACCTTACCCTGGAATGACGGTTTGTGTACCTCGGTGACCCATTAAGCTGTACTGGGCGGTGTCCGCGCGACACTCGCATGGTCTCTCATACCAGGTTGGTCAGTTGTTGGAGGCCTGATGAACAAAGTCTCCTGGTCGTTCATGTTGGGGGTTGGAACATGTGTGGCGTGTTCCATAAAAAATGCATTTCCCGCTAAACACCGCCGCCTTGTGGTTAGGCTTTTGAGCCAGAGGCTTTGATTGAGGACCCTAAATGTCTTCGTAGGGGCGACTTGTCCTAGCCCACTTACGACTATGGAATGCACATATACAAATGAACTCATGCCACATCGGCCGTCACGTGGTGCCATCAGCCAGGTCGCATTACTTGCTCCATACAGCAGGGCGGGTAAGCAAAAACATCCTAATGCTGACTCCTCCCTTCTTACACACTCACGTTCTCCGTCTTCCACCCTCCCCCACCCAAATTTGAATACCTTCTCCGCAGGTCCCAACACTAGGACTGACCATTTTTCTCGCCCTGCACTGCTGATAAGCTGCTTAGCTGCAGCTTATCTACGTCCGAGTTCAGTCACAACCACAAACACTTCGATGTCTGTTTTCAAACCCCGAAAGCCTGTCTACTTAACCGCTTTTAATGTTCGCACACTGAAGCAATCAGGTCAACAGGTGGCTCCTGCTCGTACGCTGAATTCCCTCTGTATTGATGTCTGTTGTGTGTCAGAAACAAGGATGCAGGATACAAGTACTGTGATCGAACTGGCTGCCCGCGCGCTCTCTTCCAGGTTTCGGATGCGCACCTCTGGATATGCTGGGATGGGTATTGTATTGAGCGACCGAGCGGAAGCGTCTCTCCTTGATTGGATGCCCGTTGATGATCGTCCCTCTGCGGTCCGCCTGCCAACCCCTCTGAAAGTGCCTCGCTTGAGGCAGTTGATCCATGTCTGGTTATCGTGTCTGCTTACGCCCCAACTGACTGTAGCTGTAATACCAACAAAGGCAAGTTTTATGACCTCCTGAATACTCCATTGTTTGTCTAGCTAAAAGTTCAGATATCGTTGTGGTTGCCGGAGACCTGGAATCATAAGTGGGCAGACAACGCATTCGAAACTCAATTACTAGGTCGACATGGATTGGATTCGGTACGTAAAAAAAATGACAAACGATTGATCCAGCTGTGTGCTGACCGCAGGCTGTTTTTGTGCAGAACTAACTTCCGAAATAGTCGAAGTCCTCTGGCCGCATGGTGTCCCCCAACGGCGTGCCGACCAAGAATTCGAATCGATCACATTATCATCAGTTGTAAATAGCTTGGATCAGTAACTGACTGCCGGTCGTTTTGGAACATATTTTTGGATTCTGAAGTCGCTTCTTCCTCCGTTTTCTAGGATCGCTTAAGTTGTCTGGCGACGGAAATCCCTTGGCCGCTTGGCTGAATTCTGAAGACCCTATAACCTCGGAGGTGTAGGAATGCGTATGATCTATCGAGCGCCACCGGACTTCTGGTGCGGATGACCTCTTACCCGCGTTGTGCGAAGATGGGAGTCAAATTCTCAGTCAGCTATTATCTGATCTGTTTGCCTGCATTTGGGAAACGAGACTGTCCTAGACAGCTGGGGAGAGTCAGGGATAGTGCCTGTTATCAACAAAGAGGCTCGTAATGAGTGTAGAAACCATAAGATGACCACCTTGACCCAGTGTAACGAGACTGCCGGCATCACGTGCTTCGTCGCTTTATGGTGCCTCGTAAAACACTGAGTCGAGAGCAGAAGGCGGAATTCCGGCTTGGTAGTGGTTGCGTTGACCAAAGCCTCACACTCCGCCGGGTGCTACAACAACGCCATACGTACAAACGACCCACAATTTAGTATTCCTGGATTTCCAAAGCGCATTCGACTCGGTTGATCGGTCTGTTCTGCTTGACACGCTTGCCTATCAATGAATTCCCCGGGAGTTTGTGGACATAAAACGTGTTGTATATTTTCAGAATTCCGGACGCGTGAGAGTGTACGGGGAGCTCTACAAAATCTTCCGTACACGAAGTGGTGTCCGTCAAAGAGCCGGCCCTCTCCATTCCTAATCAGTTTCGCGATCGACAAGATAGAGAAACGAACGCTAGAAGGTCTTCAAAACCCTGGTGTTCAACTAGACCGTGACGAAAACCTTGTCACTCTAAAATATGCAGACGACAACCTTCTCGTCTTGAAAGAGGAGGGGAAGGGGCTGGTGTTTTTGGATGAACTAGCCAAAGTCATCCCGTTCTTTGGTATGCACTTTGCACCCACAAAGTGTAAGGTCATAGTCCTGGACATGCAGTCACCAGACAAGACACTTACATTCCAGGGCGAGACACCGGAAGTTGTGGGACTTTTTATGTACCTTGGACTTTGTATCAGTTCTGACTGCAGTGTGACACAAGATGTCACTTACGAATCTGCAAGCCTATGGTTGTGTTTGCTAGTTTGAGACACCTATGGCGTCAAAACGGTATATCTCCAAATCCCAAGGGAGGTGTGTATCAGTCTACAGTGCCGGCTGTTTTGTTGTATGTCTGTGAGACGTGGCCCGTTCGAATATCGAAATGAGACATCTTCAGATGTTCGACAGTCGTTGTCTCAGGACCAGAGCTCGTGTAGGCCGGTGTCGGCGAATCCGTAACGAGGCAAGTAGGAAGCGAGTTTTCGGTTGTACAACGGGACTTCTATTGAGGAATATGTTCAGCACCAGAAGCTGTGTTGTTTGGAACATGTACTGCGCATACCAGAACCATCGTTTGTCGAAAAGAGTACTGTTTTCTGTACCCAATTCAGACTGGTGGAAGCAGACAACCAAACAGCCAACCATTGACATAGAAGAAGGGCGTGAAAGAGATTACAAATCGTTTGGGTGCTGTTGGTGCTACCCGCCTTCCAGGATGGGAACCGCATGATTCCCATTGTGCCTGGTTGGAGACGCTGAAAGTTATTGCTGCTAATCAAAGTCAGTGGCGACCTTGTTGTCAGTTTTATCCAGATTATCTGAATGAGTCTCTGGAGGTGTATGCACCTCGGAACGATTGTAGCAAATTAGCTTTAAGTTCCATCCCCATCCACTTTTACTCTTTTCTTCTCAATAAGGTTTTCAAATAAATCGTGGTTGTACGGCAGCGAAACATCAGCTTTCAACACTGATGTCATGCTGTCGATGATGATGATGATGATGATGATGATGATGATGATGACATTCACAGTTCACCCAAGGCATGTTTGCTATCCAACTATATCATTTCGATTAGCAAGTTTGGCTATATTTCCTAAATATTGTCGAAAAGAGTTCGTGCAAATAAATGAAAGTTAGTTGGCATAGCCGTTCGTTCACATATCTGAAGGTCGTACTCACCGATCGATTAATTACTGGCCCTTGGGGTCCTGAAGCAAGTTTGAGTCAGTTCTTTCCCTAACTTTCGATTAGGCTCACACGTTTGCTACACCTAATCAGCGCCCACTAGGTTACAATCTATTAGGATGAGTAGGTTTATCGTGTCGAAACAGCGGAAAAACGATTGATTTGGTGCTGCTACATCGAACATCAGCAAAACTCCTGCGTCGAGCATTATTATTAGGGAACTGTCTCATTTCGGGGACTTTGAGAGTGGATGAGAGTTCAGGTTTTTGAGAAGCGAGGGAAAGAATCATATTTAACAAATTACTGGTGCGTTGAAGGCATGACCGGATGTTCAGCCGTCTTTCTTCAAGAAGTCATACCCGAATTCCGGTAATTCAGTGTGGCTATCGTGGTTCGCGTGCTGCAAAATCATCGGTGAGAAAAACAAGTTAAATGTTGCGGCTTTTTCCTCTTAAGCTCTGCGGAGAAATACTGAAACTTAGAGGTCGAATGTTAACACAGATGTGCCTGTTGATCAAATCAACCGTTAACCTAGGAATACGCTGAGCAGTTTGTTTGAGAACATTTCATTACCAGATGTTGTTAGTGAGCTGTTTGTCGGTGTGTGTGTGTGTGTGTTTGGTATCTGCGAGTCTGTTTGATGCGAACCATGTGACTACTGGCAAATAGACAGTTGCTCATCGATCCTCACGGAGCACCGTATAATCTCTAATTAAAGTGCTTGGAATGTGTGTAAAACAGCGTGGCCGGGATTCGAGAAACTCGGCCATATTGACACTCATCTGATGCGTGTATAGGGGATCAGTGGCGTTTGTAGGTCCGATCGCAACTTTCTTATAAACCTCAGATTTGTTTTTAAGTTCATGGTCTGCTAATTATCAGGGACTTATCCACCGAACTCCAGTGTTTACCACAAATATGCTTCAGGGTGTCTTGTTGTTCTGCATCAGATGTTGTCGTAACTTCTTAAGATAGTTCAACAAAAATCCCAAACCTTCCTGATAAATGTCTAAGGATTGCTCGACGTGAAGTTAACATGCCCTAGAGAGTGTGCTTTGGGCCCAACGCTACAAGCTAGACATACAGTCAAAATAGTTGGCGGACGCGTGGTAGTGCGGTCCACCTGATGATTTCCTAAAAGCCCTAATGAATATTAGGTTTTCCGTATCTTTCTTGTAGTGTTTGAAACTGTTAAAAATAGATGTTTACGAAGGTGAAAGATCCCGATGTTCTGAGGGTTTTCGCTCAATAAGACACCACTGGTTTCGTACATTCAACAAGAGACACAAGCCATGCGGGAGAAAATTTAAACAAGGAAACGTACCATAACTTGGAAGGGTTCCATTCCGTAGGTTTCTATTTCACAAGCTCTCGAATGAATTCATCCTTAGCTTGTTCTTTAGAAAGTCCACTAGAAGTTGGAGAAAAATTTTTGTAGGTGCATGGGCGAAGCGAACCGAAAGACGCATATAAAGGCATCTGCTGTCCCTAGGAAACTATACACACTTATCGAAAAGACAGGCTGACGAGTCTATCGCAAAGTGACTTAGGACAATTTACACAAAATCCCCAGACAGCTGACCTGTGGGAGGTTCAGCTGTTGGGCTTATTCCCCATGTTGAAGAGCGATTTGTGTGTTGGTCGATTTTGAGCATACATATATGCAGTGGCCTGATGGCGGATTTGTTACAATATTTCCACACAACTTAATTGCAAAAAACAAGGATGGTTTTTGAATCTCTTCGCATATTCTGGCGACGAATATCAATATTGCAATGAACAGGAGACTCCATGGAGTCTTTGGTGACAGAGATCGCGCATGCTTGCCAGTCTAACATTAGACCATTATCAGTAACTCACATCTAATAGAGAGTTGAGTGCAGAACTCAAACAATGTGGCCAGGTTGCACAAGGCCCGCCATTCTCAGCTTAAGATAGGATACAGAAGAATCGTTTCGAGTTAGAAAGTTGTGTTGCTGGTTGTTTGCCGGCACAGCGCACATTCGTCAGTGAGAGGGGGTTCTCCAAGCTCCGTTTAAACGATCACTTATTTGAAAGTCAAATGTTTTCGCACAGCTTACAAAAGGTGTCAAATCTCGAAGAGACTGTTGTAGGACTCCGCTAACGTGAACCAATTTAGGCGATACCTCTACATTGTAAATCCAGGATGGATGATGATAACCTTGAAAAAGTACTCGGAATGAATATAAAGGATTTCAGAATCACTTACAGTAACCGCTTCAATCGGTACCGAATTAGGTCGACCACCTCTGTGGGTATGTCCGGCAGGATACACATGCCTCCAGGAATGTTAACAACATCAAATCCCGCTGGAATACTTGTCAGTTCGTGATCCGCTGAGAAATTGGGAGTTGGAAAAATATAGGCTGAGATAGTGGGGAGTGAAAGCACTGTAATTAATGTTCTTACGATTGCGTACGCAGCCAGCTAAAATACTTGAACGTGCCCACAATGCTGCTGATTCCAACGACAAAATGTGAATCCTTAGACAAATATAGAATGAATTTATACGGATATATCTACGGCAGCTGATCTAGAAAGTAATTACGACCAGTATCCATGTAATTCACCAAAATTCGGACCAACAGCAACGGACCTGTATTATCATAATACAAACACGGTTTGGAGGCACTCGAAACCAGAACGTATTTGCCTAGGCTCGAGGTAAAATCTGTCTGTGGTAGTCGAACGAGGGTGTGTACAAAATATCATTTTCTACTGGCGTACACGACACTACTACGGGTCGTTTTATCATCAGAAACGACATAGACCGTATATGCTGCAACCTTGGCTGTTTAGTGAAGCCCCTGATCGAACTACCAACCACTCCAGTGCTATTTTTGGATCAAACCAACAATCGTCGTTTGGTGTTCTAAGAAGCAACTGATTATCAAACACCGATGTACTGAGCTGCGCGAAAAGTTGCCTTAGGTCTTTAAGTGTCGGGGTTAGCAGGTCAACTAGCGAGTGGATAGCATACCGAACTAAACTACCACGTATGTACCCCCAGCTTTAGTATCTGTTTTTCGAACTAGTTATTTCATTTGGCGGACGAGTTCAACACAAAGCAGAAGAGTCTATTCTAGTGATTGACGATGAGGCAAAGCACTGAGTCTCGTGGAGTGGCTATGCAGCATTCAACACCAGAAATAAAACTGGGATCTCGTCCAGTTGATGAGGAAAACAAGCTCCAATGCCAAAGGAAAGTCAGTTCATCAGGTTGGTTAGCAGCATTAAAGTGCACACAAAAATGGTGAAATTCAAGGGAATGGATGACACGATAATGTTAAAAATATGATCTTTACAAACCGGTTTTATAAAGTATCATACCTTGAACTGTCGAAAATCGACAGAAAAGAGCTATCAAATTTGAAACAGTTTTGCACCGAAAGCATCGAAAACAAGCGGATCAATCAAGTTAATGTAGCTTCCGAAAGCTGCCACCCTATCGTGACAGTCAGACTTCAGTGTTGCAATACTCCTGCGGGCTACACTGAGGGGAACTTCATTCCTAACGTTTCAACCAGCCCAAGAAGATTAATCGAGAGCAGTCGGACAAAGGGCCACGAGCCTCTGTAGTTCAAGGCTGTCTAGGGATAAAGTGGTACTGTTCACTGCGTCAGGACTAAAACAACATTGACGTAGCAGCAACGATGTTGCCTGCCCGCTATGAAGGATGTGTGAGAAGATGTCAGTCCTTCAAACGGAGTATTCCGATCGGCGATAGACTAATGAACATGGACGAAATAGCACACCAACAGGCACACAGGTAATGCGCAGCAGCGTTAAAACTCCACAAACCACGTCCTACTCCCTACGTCCTCGAGCTAAGGCAGACCCCATCACAGCCTAGTGCGTCCGGCTTTTGAGTCCTTGGTTTCATCAAAAGTAAATTGGGCGTCGGACTGTGGCTCGGATTATGGAGTCAAAGATCCAACAACACCCGAAATCCATTGGAGACGAACAAGGAGTGAAGATAAATCAACTTTGACTGGGACCTTAGAACGTCAGAAACTTACTCGGGCTGAAAGTGAAAATGACGTTTTCCTAAAGGATGGCAACATTTCTGTACTCATCCAGCTGCCTCCAGCAAAAATGGGTTGATCGATCGAGGGAAATTACGGAAAGCCCGCTAAACATTCTACTAGTCTGGGACTCTAAAGTCGGAACTTTGGTGGCCAATCAAGTGAATGGGAGAGTACTGGTTAAAACACGCCTCACCAAAATGAGATTGATGACTATTCGACTCCGGTTATTAACAGAACTATTTGCCACTTTTGACGGTATGTGTGTTCCTATACCGTTTCACCACGAAGCTGAGCATGAAGAATTAAACGGTGAATTGTCAGCTGTTGTCACATCCATTCGGTCAACCAAGGGTTCATTCCTCACGCGTGATCTCAACATCCAAGTCGGTTGTGACAAGCGAATACGAGAAGGGACAATCGATTAGTTCGGACCTGGAGCCATGATTGTAGATGACCGGCGTCTAGAAATGATATGTTTATCTGTAGAACTGTTAGCAAATGGTTCAATGGTGGGAAAGCGCCATCGAAACTTCAGTGCATTCAAGAGAAGGATATGGATCTATTTTTCTGAGCATATCATTGTCTGAGATGGATTTCAAAGCATTCTCCATAATAAACATGACGCGCTGTGCCAATTAAAACACGGGCTGGTGCGACCCAAGTTGCAACTGGCCCTCAAAAAGTCTCATCAAGGTAGAAATTTGTTGTCAACCAGGCCAAATACGAAGCGGTCTCTGGATCAATCACCATCATTAAAGTCCCAAGCGGTTGTCCAGTTCAGCGGTACCAAATACGTTGAAGGAATAGTGGACTAGGATCAAGGGACATGTCAAAGCCTGCGAATACAATGGTTGGATAAAAAACAATGGCCTTTAGACTGGTTTTCTATACTTATTACCGTCAATGAAGAGGAAAGAGCTGTGATTGAGAAGCTCCAGGAGCCGTCAGCTTCCTTAGCCTGGGAGAAGCTTGACGACGCAAGGACTACTGAACCACGTACGCGGATTGAAGGGCGGACTTGACGGGGCAATGCGCATTAATCAGTGCACTTCGACAGAACCAACCTTCCAACGGTGAGCTATTGCAGAGAGACAACCAAACACCCGAATGGTGAAATGGAGGAAACCCGAGTTCGTGCGAAGGGGTTTGATCGAAGTGGGGTCTTAATCGCGAGTTTCTCAGACACAACATACATTGGTTAAAAGAGAAGACAAGGTTGGAGCAAGAGATACCTTTTGTTAAATTTGACACAGAGGACGGACGTTGAAATCTGCAATTTGGAACAGATCCCTTGGATTTGACAAAGATTTATTTTTACATTCGTAATGGACTACTGATAAGGTTGCTGAAAATTCTTCGACAGCCCACGACCGGTTTCGCCCTTCTTGGGGCTCATCAGGTAGGCGCAGTCCCCGAGTTTCCGTCAACCTTATGTTCTACTTGAACCCAAATTGGACTGTTTTTCGAGAAATACACTCATCTGCAAATCAATTTGGTTTTGTGAGAGACTCACCTGAAACCCAGCTGAATCTCTCGTTTGTGATGATTTCAGGCAACTGAATGTGCTGCACCAGGCCGCCTCATGTTCCAGTTGCTACGATATTCGAGATATCGCGATACATGTATATTCGTAATGGACTACTGATAAGGTTGCTGAAAATTCTTCGACAGCCCACGACCGGTTTCGCCCTTCTTGGGGCTCATCAGGTAGGCGCAGTCCCCGAATAGCCGTCAACCTTATGTTCTACTTGAAATCAAATTACACGAAACTAGCGAAATACACTCATTTGCAAACAAATTTGGTTTGCGAGAGACTCACCTGAAGCCCAGCTGAATCTCTCGTTTGTGGTGTTTCCAGGCCACTGTAGCAACCTGGTGCAGCACATTCACTTGCCTGGAAACATCACAAACGAGGGATTCTGCCGGGTTCCAGGTGAGTCTCTCGCAAGACCAAATTTGTTTGCAAATTAGTATATTTTGCTAATTTATTTTTGTTTGTTTTACTCAGAGAGGGTTTAGGTACAGAGCAACGGTTGGCTTATTGATAGATAAATGAGCCACAAAGGCTTCTTTGACGGGCGTGAGGGGAAGATCGGTGAATGCAGAGCCGCAAGGGCGAATGATTCTTCCCGGTTGCCCAGGCCAAGGAGGAGGTGTTAGATCAATTACCACATCCTATGCCTTTGACTCAAAAGTAAGGATATGTAAGGTCTTGTTTAGCGACCTTTTCCTTAATTTCTGGCTCAAAACTACGAACAGTTAGGCAGTGGTTGCTTTCAGTTTCTCGGCCCTCGTGAATGATAGCCAAACAATGAAAGGGTGTTACAGCTGAAGTATCAGTAATGGTGGGGTTTTCTTGTGAGACTCCGGTTGGAGCTGTTGATCTACTAGTCTAATCTTTTTGGCTACAGGAGATGGGCCGGTCTGAGGGCGCAGGAAATAAGAAGTACGTATCTTACCTTCGAAGCTGTTCAGCACAGCAGATATGTTTGGGGCCGTATCGCGATCTTAGTAAGTTTCGACTGTATTTCGACCGGATCGGATCATTCGGTGGTCATGGTCAACCGTTGAATAATTGGAGTATGCGGATTTAGGACCGAATTTTACTAACCGGTCCTTCCAGGGGGAAACGAAGCATCGGAGCTTCCATAAATATGTTGGTCCTCTGGGCAAATGCCCTAGTGTTTTCACAGTTTATCTACTTTATCGCTAGATCACCAGTACTACGATGCCCAACAGTAGGGAACTGGTGGCTTTTTGTTGGTCTTCCTAGCGTGAAGCTTAAGGAACAGAATTCGAGCCAATATGGTCCATTGTAGCACCGAAGTATGACCACCACGACGAGGCGGCAGTTCTAGATACTTTTTTCCCCAGCTAGACGTGGGTCAATACGAACCATAATCCGAACCATAAAGAATCACAAATAGAACAAGTCTACCCTCAGCACAAGACTGTTGGGCAGATGGACGGTACTGATGCCCAAACCCATAACTTCCAATCAAATGGTCAAGTAAATGATCCCCCCACATAGCTCAATAAGAACCAAATACACGATACTGCTGAGGTTTGTGGAATCCAACCAATTCACTTCAGTTTGCGTCACATATTTCCCAGACAAGCGCAGAGGCATTTTCGATGCAAGTCTCCAGCCAGTTCAAACGCCTTCAAGGGGACTTGAACCTGTCTTTTGTTCGGAAAGATATCCTTATCCACTGGATAGTTTCTTTAAAAACTATAATGAATCATTTATCATCATTCTGGCTGTCGACCGAAGATGGGAATTAAGAGGGATTATTAACTCGAGGACAGCCATCGATTTGCTAATAGAATTGCATACATGAGCCAGCTCTACTCTCTGTGCTGCATTTTATCAGAAGTGATTCGGTGCGTTAAATTTGATGGTTCTCACCGAAAAGCAGCTAGACATGTTTATACAGCGTGTCTTTACGTGTCACGTCAGAGGACGCCGGTATCACTGAAGAGGGGAAAATCTGTGGGGCCGATAAGTATGAGTTTTGGAGCTCGTAATCCAAAGCCACTGTCTTGTTCTTACTGAAATTGTCCTCAGTATATAATGTCCGTTTTGATTCGATCAGTCAAACACAAGGCCAGATATAATCTTACTCGTTAGTTGAACCCTGGTCGTTAAACAAACTTCAGGTTGCTACTTATCGAATCCTGCTATTACTAGCCTACTGAAGATAGGCTATCGAGCTATACCACGCAGAATCATGAGTTAGGTGCCTCAGGCACTGATGAATTTGTCGGCCAATAAGAAGAGACGGATTTCTTAATTTTTCAAATTCGGATACCAGGAATTTGTCTTCCACAGCGTATGTAGGAGTCATTGAACTGGTCATGTGCTTATCTGAATGTCACAGAATATTTGGACATCTAGATTTTTATTGGTTCCAAATTGGTTTCCGACTGCAGGTGACTGATGCAAACAACCTATCGCCTTCAGCACCAGGCGCTCCTGATAAGCAAGTAAACTCGTCTTCACGATCGGTTAACCTGCTTGATATGCTTCCAAAACTGGAAAAAGGTTTATGAGCTATACGTAATGCGCTACTCATAAGGTTGGTGAAAATTCTTCGACAGCCCACGACCGGTTTCGCCCTTCTTGGAGCTCATCAGGTAGGCGCAGTCCCCGAGTTTCCGTCAACCTTATGTTCTACTTGAACCTTGAGCTACGTTCAGTGCGGAGGTGGAGTGCGAGTGAGGTGAAAATTTCAAAGTCAATGAGACGACTACACAGGCAACTAAAACACCGTTAAAAATACTCATAGATCCCATAGATTTATTGGTACACGAATTCGTTGTCGGAAATTAACAGGATAGGACAGGATCTTGAAATTATCGTCATCATCGACAGCATGAAATTGGTGTTCAACACCAATGCTTCGCTGCCGTACAATCACGATTTAGTTGAAAGCCTTATTGTGAAGAAAAGAATAAAGATGGACGGGGAGGTGACTTACTGCTGCCTTACTAAATCATTCCGAGGTGCCTACACCTCCAAACATTCACTCAGGCAATCTGGATAGAAACAGACAACAAGATCGACACTGACATCTGTTGGCAGACATATTTTGCAACGTCTCCAACCAGGCGCAGTGGGGATCACGCGGTCCCCAGGATCTTGAAATGAGAAGCCCAAATGTACGTAGAATGAAGTAAAGGATACACGCAGGTATAGATTTGAACCACCGACTCCTCGCCTACAGGCTGCTTGCGCTGCTAAGAATCCCTGCTCTCCGTCCATCCGCCGAGATGTTTCCCTATTCACACCACGTTCACATAAACTTCATAGTTCAAGATCTACCAAATCCCCTTCGAGTTTCTAACACTCTACACCGAAGTCTTTTGGACATCTGGATAGTACAACCTTCTTGCTTACTGTGAAATGGAAGTCACACAAAGGGCTCATTAACAGCACTGGCTGACGTCAGCTGTTAGTTCATCAGGCAGAGATGTGACCAATCAATTGCAAGGTTCATTTCCGTTAGCGTGACGGAGAGCGAACGTCGGTTCGGTAAGCGGACGGCTCATGTTTGTTTCTAGGTTTGCCTTTTCATTCATGCTACGTGTACTGAGACCTCTCATTCGAAGTCAAACATGATCGGAAAAAGTTGCATTTACCGTATAACATTCGTATATATATCACCTTATTATAGTTGAGTAGGTGAGATGGCTTAGTGGTTAGGGCGCGAATTTACTGACCGGAAGACCCATAGTTCGAACCCGACCTCTGCATCTCGACTTCTCCTGACTAGGCTTGGGCAACCTGGCAGTATCCCAGCCCTCGTGCTTCCTTCGGGTAGCATAGCAACTAGGCGCCGGAAGGGTGTTACAACTGAACCATTCTTTTCTATCACGGTTGAGCCCGTTGAGCTACCACGAGCCCCACATATGAAACCGTAACCTAAGTGTACACGCCCTCGAGCGATCTTGAACTATTTTTCACGTTGCTTGACTTGGGCCGGCCGTTTCTGGTTCAGTACACACATGCTGTTGCCTCACTCCGGATTCCTCCTTAGTGCTACTCAGCCACTGCAAATGTGTGCTCTGTGTGCCGTGCAATTCCTCTAACGCCGATTTCCATATCTGTTCACTTCAGAATCAGCGTGCATCGTTATTAAACCATCGTGGACGTCGAGTGCTGCTGCCTTCCTGACCACCCACGTTACACAAGTTCATTTTGGAAGTTATATAATAAGTAAACTTTGGCGGATAGTATGTTAAATGTTCCCCAGCTCTGATGGCGGTGTGGCAGGCGAAATCAACGTATGAACATCAAAGACTATGTCTGCCGATTTGTGCCACTTACGGCGATAAAAAAAGTTTGACACTGGGCCCGATAAGATTCGTGTAGACTATGGTACGGCTGAATTGTACGGCTTTCGGAATTGACCACTTCGGGCAGAGGATATGAGACATTTTCAGGTCATTGACTATTGATCTCACTGAACTATAGGTGAAATCGACTCAAGTCAGTCGATGGAAGGGGACTAAGGAATAGGTCTTTGGTGAAGTGGACGGTACTTCACCCAAAGAATGTACCCAGTATTGCGAGCTAAGTTGGTTGGTCCATGTGTTACGTATGCCGATTTACCGTCTGTCGAGGAGAGCCTTGTTTTTCGCGCCTTTTTCAGAGGGGAGGAAACCCAGGAGTGGACAAAATACGGCGTAGCAAAAGGGGCGGGGGATGTCACCAAGAGCGCTGTTGGTGCTTTCCGCCTTTCACGTAAATTCTCTGTGCTTAGCTGGAGGCACCGAACGATACGGCACCTAACCGATGACAACGATGTTTAAGCTGTCATTACCTCTCCATAGTCTCTGACTGAAGGTCGGGGGTGTAGGCCCCCGTATGTTTTATGTAGGCGAGCCTTAAGTCCCCCTCCTTGTCCCATTTTTATCTCCTTCTCACTATAGGACTCTATTAAGATAAATTGATATGGTTTTACGACTGTGAAGTATCAGTGTTCTCCATCGGTGTCACTATCAGTGTTGATGACGACGATGATGGTCGTGATGATGATGACGATGGTGATGGTAATGAAACTGCGTGCGCGTCACAACTGCAGCGGATGACATGCATGATCAACAACTAGTGTCTAGAGAGAGCCTTGGCATAACTCTGGAGTGAACGTGCACGTATCCTGAGGTGAGAAACAATCAACAGTGACTGTTCAAGCTCTAGTGTCGAAAACCAAAGAACATTTCAAGGATCTCCTTAAGCCATTGTTAATGCGTCGGGATGAACCTCACAACACCCTACAGAATATGCGTAGCTTAAGAAACAAGTCAAAGAGTAATTGAAATTGAATGAGTGCCAATGACGGAGTGACTGACTGATTCGCACAGACATAACTCACCTTGGATAGCATAGGCGGCAAGTTCACACGTCGCTGAGCAATTCGTTCGAAGTCGTCCGACGTAGAAATCGCGTCGAAGTTGAAGGTAAAACAAATGCCTGAAAAGAAAACATAGGTAGGACGAACGCTATGATAAACCAGCTTGACAGAAATGTGGTAGGTTTCCTCCAAGAAAACACAATACATACGTTAACTTGGTTGCAGTATTTTGACAATCCACGACAACATTGAAAAGTGTTAAAGAGTACAAACGCTGAGTTGGGGATTAAAAGTGCACTTTCAGTAAAGTGACAGAATAGGTCGAAAAAATGGATGCCTAATGATTGTTAGGGATGAAATAGGGCTTTCTTAACATTCCAAAAATATTTTTCATAGACTTTGTCACCATTCGCTTCTTCCCGATCTAGGAGGAACGGATCCCCATACCATCTCTGCGGTGTTTCAGAATGAGCTGGTCTCATGCGAGTTTCTCAGATGGACAAGATTTCGGTAGTTCCATTTGATCAAAAGGTTTTTCCAAATTACAATACACAAGATGGATGCGCCTAGGATGTGAACTGGATGAAATGCGCGGTAGGTTAGTTGGAATCATTGAGAGACATAAATAAACGCCAAATCTCTCTATCGCTGGATTGTGATTTTATAGGCAAGTTCGATTTGATTATAAAATCTAGCCACCGATTTCAATGCGACCATGCCGGCTGGGCCATTTTGGCAGTCAATCCAATGTACGAATGTGGGTGGATGGAAAGCAAATTAACTTCAACACTAAATGGTCCGAAAAGACAGAGCTTGCGGGTGAAAAAAAACGAACAGGTTTTTGCCATTTAATCGCCTGTTCGGATCAGCTGCACTCGGAATATAAGTGATTGACTTAGTATACGTGCAAAGCTAGCCCCGTTCACAAAGGAATGCAAAGAGGTGTTGTTGTCTGTCCCAAATTAAACTGTGGAGTAGAATAAATTCAAACGGTTTGAAGCAAGTAGTAATACACCGGTGTAAACGTTTCCAATAACAGTTTATAAGCAGGCTAACCGACAATTCGGCGAATACTCTGAAAGACGGTTGACTACAGTCAAATGCATCTACGGATGATAATTAGCCATACTGTAATAGTAATGATAGGATTGAATTTTCGGCATGGTGTTAACAAGTCGACTGGCTCAAAGGAATTTAATGACTATGGACTAGTCATGAATATGCGGCGATGATTCACCTTCTCTACTTGCATTTGGTGGGACGGGAGTCTGAGAACTTTCAAAACACGTCCATCAAGTAGAGCTCATTTGTGTAAAACCATCGAAGCATTGTGAATCCGTTTCATTTTTGCCAAAAAATCAATCACGATGCACATTAAAAAAAATCGACTAGACGGACACAACTACGAAACCTTTTAGCGAAGACATTGGACTCTCTGTGAAGCAGAAGTAATGTGAATGATTTGCACTGTTCATATAATGTGATCCGACTAAAGTTCACGGGAAGACCAAACCGACGTGTGAAGTGATTTTATTTTGTATATGCATAATGCACTACTCATAAGTTTGCTGAAAATTCGTCGAACTTATGAGTAGTGCATCACGCATATACATGTATCGCGATATCTCGAATATCGTAGCAACTGAAACACGAGGCGGCCTGGTGCAGCACATTCAGTTGCCTGGAAACATCACAAACGAGAGATGCGGCTGGGTTCCAGGTGAGTCTCTCGCAAAACCAAATTTGTTTGCAAATGAGTGTATTTCGCTGGTTTCCTCTTGCTTTACACATAGGTTCAAATCACGATTTGAAACCTTCTATTGCAAGTCTCGATACTGCGACCGCTATTAACCTGTTGCATCGAATTCATGTCATTACCCTTTATAGCAATCTTGCATTTTCATGATTAACAGCAATGGTAAACCTGTATCCGCACCTTCTACTTCTAAAATAAAAGATACGTCGACATGTCTTAGTTCAGAGAGAACGGCAAGTATCGACACTCTGTACAGTGACTGCTTCCTTTATAAACACGGTTCTCGACTGTCCCATCCGAAATCCCCGCAAAATGATCTTCCTGTTAAATTCAATCAATACAATTTATCAGCAATAAACTGTGTAACATAGGCACAATGGTTCGTTCCAGCTACTACAGTTTCGATCATCGGAAGACGGGAGGGTGTGAAACATACAGCCAGACCTTGAAGCCAATGGCAGGTTTCGTTAGTTCGAAAACTGAGTAGCTACGCATTGAAGGCGATAGCTTTGGTGCACGAGCCATTTCGACTGGGCAATTGGACCATTTATGCCCGCGTCATTAGCCATCGGTGAGTTGAGTCCCAGGGTCCCCATCAAGGGGGGCGGCAGTTGTCGAGCCGACTCACTCTACTGGTTAGTGTTTTCATACTTCTTTGCCACTTCATACACTACCCACCTCCCACTCGCTTCCACAGAGCACAGGGCTAGGCAAAAGGAGCTCTCCAAGTCAGACGGTCTTCTGACGTGCAGTACATGCCCTAACCAGCTTACGCTATAAGGCGTGAGTAATTCAACCATCGCAGGAGAGTTCCTTCTTCCAAAGACCATATGGCGTACCTTACTAATCCGATGTCCACATCAGACCTGACCAATGCCTCGCAGACACCGATGATCAAACACTGACATCTTTCGTATGTCCTCTGTGTGTAGGGGCTACGTCTCTGATCAATAAATCAGTATGGATCGCACTGCCCCAGTGTAAGCTCTGCCCTTGACAGACAAATTCCCGTCACTTCGGTGCCATAGTGCTCGAAGTTGGCAAAAGCTGTCCTGACCTTCCAAATTCGAGAAGTATTCCCATCTCCAGCCAGTCCACCGGAACTTATACAGCCACCCAGATAAACAAATTTATCTACCACATCGACGGATTGCTTTGCAAGTATGAGGTTTGGGTTTGATCCCACCCAGTCTTGTAGCAGTACTTCACATAGCAGTGGACACACACACACATAGACAGCTATCTAGCAAGGAGGGGGAAACATTCAGAGAATTAAGGCTGGCAGGAAATAAGCGCACTTTGTGTAACAATGCAAGAGACAACAATAATGTCTCCGGATAGAGCGATGTGAAGTCCACCAGAGCAATTGAAACTAGCGCTGGCTTGATGATGGTAGTCTTACAATTGGCTCCTTCTCCTTGAATTATCAACCCTTAAATTGAGCTACTCAACGGGTTTTCTCAGGCTACGTACGGACATATGCATGATACAAAGTTCGTTCACTTCAGTTTACAATTGATGCTGTCCTGTGCTCGACCTTGATGAACGAACTTTCGGGACCTGAGATGCCGTACCGGCTGATGTGGTCAGTAATCAATGTTCAAGAGCTGATATTCAATGTAGCGGTAGATCTGTTAGAGGTCAGTGACTAAATACTTGATTTGCAGCAGTGAAATTGATGGATGAGCTGCAGGCATTCTCTCATGCTTGGTATGCAGATATTCTTTCGAAATCTCAGAAATTTCGTCCAAGTGGATTGGACCGGAGGAATCAGTGTGTGGTGGTGGGAACCAAAGAGGATTTCTCGAAGATTTTCTGCATTTCCTCCTCAATTTAAGACGACCTCCTTTTACCTACACCTGAATGTAAACCAGTGGTTCTTCTCTCTGGGCATATGACGAGAGGTCTCCAACCTTGGAAGAATAATCGAAAAAGACTCACATATCAAGTCTCCAGTTGGATTGCACAAACCGATGCCCATGAACTCAGTATTTGTAGGAATTAAAAATTACAAGTTCTACTAAGAGTTTCGGTATTGTAACCCTTCTTGATGAAGCTGATGTTATCTTTCCATTATCTTGTTGTAAGAAATAAAATTAATCAAAAGGCTGAGTGAGATTCAGCCACGTTGAGGGACTTCATTACCACCTCCCCGACTCATCAACTAGTACTTGTTATCACGGTCCAATGAGACCATTTTATTTCATTCGATTTCAGTGCCGTTCTTTGCATTTCCAGGATACGCAATTCGTCCTTCCAGGACCCGCATGAAACTCAGATGCGCCGCTGTCAAAGGTATTCGTCTTCTTAGCTCTCTGCTTGTCACGTCTGACTAACTTCTTGTGCTACACAGTCCTCTCAGATTTCAGGGGATGTTATTGTGTTTGGTGGACACAACATATTGTTATTTCTTATGATTTTCGTTGGTTCTCCTAAACTTTTCCGTCTTTATCTCTTATAAGACGTTGTTGTAGGTAAAAAAAGTTCTCCATGCAACAAAAGAAAAAGAGTGCGTTCGCAGCTCAGCGTGTTCGTAGGCTCTTGGAACCGCGGTGACGATGAGCCTTAACGGTTGTTGCATCAGGACAACTCTTGTCTGATAAAGCGAGCAACTAAGGCGTTTTTTCATACAAGAAGAGCACCTTTGTCGTGAATAAAAATAAGCGACTGGTTACAGAAAACTCCAGACATCATTACAACTTGTAATTGGAATGACAACCCTGGGGAAAACAAAAAAGCAATGCCAATCGCAGTTTGTGCTCGGTACAGTGAATCCAGGTGAAAACCAAATGACTGGCACCTGTTGGACCTCATCACAGTGTGTTGAGGACTTCAGTTAATTATTAGGGTTCAAGCACTGGTTCTTTGGGGCCACGTAGCTTTTAAAAAATCTACCCAAATACATCCAACCAGGATAATACTATAGCAGCACAACTACCGACCCAACGTTATGCTGCACTACGCTCCCTGACAACGCTATGATGATGTCACCTCAATGGGTGACGAAACATTTACACTCAGACTGCCCACCCCAGCTCAGCGAACAAACTAACGACAATCTACGCTACCTGAGCTGCCAACATTCTCCTCAATAGCATATACGAATGCGTTCTAAACCAGAACATACGTTGGGTGCCCCCAGAGCCGAAGGATCTTGTCTCCCATTACTTGAAACGCAGCCACACTGTAAATAAGTGTTGCCCATATAGATTGTTGGAGTTAGATAGGTAGAAATACACTGCGCTCATCCTTGTCGTAATGAACTAATGTTATGCGATATAGCATTTTCGAGTAGCAAGTAGATACCATTATAACTTGCACATTACAGTCCGTGCATAAGCTGGTTTTCTGTGGCATACGAGGAGTTATCGAGGTGTTGGTCAGTCTAGTGAAGTTTCATATTTTTACTTCTACACGTGACAAAACAGTCTGAAAGAAGTTGAACGAGATAATTCCATTTGTGAGCACGATCTTCCTTTTCTGGTCACACAGAGCGGTGACAAAGTGGATTGTGTCAGATCTCTGGATATGGTGTAAGAAACAAAACCCCATGACGGCTGGGTTCTTTTTGGTAGACAGCAGTGGCTAGAGTCATGAAGAAATGTCACCCGAGAAGTTGAGTGCTTCTGTTGAACAGTTCAAGTTGCGAAATGTGACCAAAGATGTCACAAACGTCATCGAGGAGACTTGCTAATGCACCCCAGTGACCGGGTTCAAAATGAAGAAAGTGTCATCTACCTAATGAATTCAGAAGTTTTGGCGAAACTGAATATTTGTTTGGTAACCTGGTACTTTGGATTGTTGAGAAATGATGACCCTCTCAAGTATAAACAAATTTCAACCTTGTCAGAATACCGAACTGTTCCCTGTCTCAGGTCAGTTGAGTTTTGATTTCAACGGCTTGTTGTACTACAAGCAGAGTTAGCTGTGAAGTTTTGGAAATCACCACAACCCAACCGCTACGAACTGCCACAAATAGGACCACAGAATAAGTTATTCGTCTAGTCGTAGCTACATACATACAATCCTCAAGGACAGCGTCATTGATTCTTCGTCGTCTTACGATGGCACGCGAAACCTTGACTCGTGAGAATCAAGCGGGATTTCGACCGGCCAGAGGCTGCATTGACCACATCTTCACACTCCGTCAGGTGTTAGAGCAACGCCACATGTACAGACGACCCACAATCTTGGTGTTCCTTGACTTCAAGGGTGCGTTGATTCTGTCGATCGGTCAGTGCTGTTAAATATACTTGCTCAACAGGGTATGCCTCAGAAGTTTGTAAACATAATCCGATCCCTATATTCACATACTTCTGGGCGGGTGAGAGTGTATGGCGAGCTCTCCAAAAGCTTCCCTACAAAAGTGGTGTCAGACAAGGATGTCCACTCTCTCCATTCTTGTTCAACTTCGTTATTGATGAAATAATGAGGCGAACGCTGGAAGGTCTTCAAAACCCTGGTGTTCAAATCGTTGCTGGTGAGAGCCTTGTCGATCTGGAGTACGCAGATGATATCGCCCTCATCTTTGAAGACGAAAGTGAAGCACAAGCCCTGTTGAAGAGACTGACCACCATCATACCATCTTTTGGCATGCGCCTTGCACCTTCAAAGTGCAAAGTCATGCTTCAGAACGTGCAGTCTCCGGACATATCCCTTAAAATTCAAGGAGAATCACTGGAGATTGTGGAAAACCTTACATACCTCGGTAGTTGTATTAGCTCTGACGGAAGTGTGTCTGATGAAGTCAGTGCAAGAATCTCAAAGGCTCGAATCACGTTTGCTAATTTGCGTCACTTGTGGCGTCAAAAGGCATCTCACTAGATCTTAAGGGTCGTGTGTACCAGGCTACAGTAAGGGCTGTGTTGTTGTATGGGTGCGAGACATGGCCTCTACGGACAGATGATGTGAGGCGTCTCCAGGTTTTCGACCACCGATGCCTCAGAAGCGTGGCTGGTTTTGGATGGCGTCAGCGTGTGATTAGAAAACGGGTATTTGGTTG
This sequence comes from Clonorchis sinensis, assembly GCA_003604175.2. Lineage (NCBI taxonomy): Eukaryota > Metazoa > Platyhelminthes > Trematoda > Opisthorchiida > Opisthorchiidae > Clonorchis > Clonorchis sinensis. Next base: position 27,222,745 of record CM030371.1, read on the forward strand.
TGCTGCAGGTACATCAATTGGGAAATCATCCAGCACCACCGACTTACGATGGCTCGGTTATGTGCTACGCATGCCGAAACACCGTCTTCCGAGACGAGTGTTGTTCTCCGTGCCCTCTTCAGCATGGCGCATACCGCGAGGTGGACAGCGCATGACTTGGCAGAAAGGCGTGAAAGAGATCACGAAGAGTTTGGGTGTTGTTGGTGTTGTACGCCTTCCAGAATGGGGTCCCCGTGACCCCGCCTGTGCTTGGCTGGAGACGTTGCAAGAAATGGCGGCTAATCGTTGTCAGTGGCGTTCATGTTGTCGTTTCTTTCCAGATTGTCTGATTGAGCGGTTGGAGGTGTAGGCACCTCAGAATGCTTGACATAGGCCAGCACTAGGTCCCTTCCCTCATCCACTCTTTTTCTCTTCTTTTCACTCTAGGGCTTTTTATATATAATTATATATATATATGCATATGAAATTAGACGAACTTTATGGTTGTACGGCAGTGAAGCATCAGTGTCAACACTGATGTTGCTGTCTTTGATGATGATGATGATGATATCAGGGACAGCAACACGATCACCGCATTTTTTACAACGAACTTTGGACTGGGTTGTGCAGGGATTATAAACCGGGGCATGTAGGACATCGATGGCAAGAAGAACTTAAGGAAAGCGATCAGGGAAATCAACACATTCTTTAGCTACAAACCAAAGAACATCAGACCTTCGGTATATCGCACTTTTGTAGAAATTTCGACCAAATTTCGAATTTGGTCTCACATGAAATATTCTAAATTCAGCCTGAACTACTCACTTGGCATCAGGGTTTTTGAATTGCTTCAGTGGATTCGGAGGGTAGAACATCACTCGTAAACTGAGCACATCTTCTTTAAGGTCTACGTGGAGGAAAATCAGAAGGCAGATAGACTTTATTTTCTCTTAAGGAACAAGTTTTCATTGTGCCTATCATGCAAAGAGATCCCACGAAACAAACGGGAATAAGTATATTATAGATGTAATACTCTACTCATAAGGTTTCTGAAAACTCCTTGACAGCCGACGACCAACTTCGCCCTTCTTGGGGCTCATCAGGTAGGCACAGTCCCCGAGTTTCTGTCAACCTTATGTTCTACTTGAACCCAAACAGAGAAGATTTCGACAAATACACTCATTTGGGTTTGACGAGAGACTAACCTGGGAGCCAGCTGAATCCTTCGTTTATGATGTTTTTAAGCAACTGAATGTGCTGCACTAGGCCGCTTCATTGTGCTTAAAAACACCATAAATTAGAGATTCAGTTAGGTTTCAGGTAGGTCCCAAGTCAAAACCAAATTGATATGCGAATGAGTCTATTTGTCGGAATAAGTATATTATATTTCAATAAACATCACTCAAAAACAACATAGGCAGTAGGCCACTTCCAGAATGTTCACTCATGCCAGGAAGGCCAACAGGGAGCAGCCCGATAAAGAAAAGCGATTCCTTGTACTGCGAGTGATCGTACCGGTCCGGAGGTAAGCTCGTACTGTCCTCTGCAACAGGAGTGTGAAGGCAGTAAGGCGTTTCCCTCAGGTGACCAGCACGTCCATATATATGGAAGCAGCGATGCTGCCTTCTCCCAAGGAAGGACATTCGACTCACGAAACCGCACACTCTGATTGCCCCACGGTTGACCGTGACCGCCGGCGCATTACTCACTGCCGTCGAAATACCTTTAAAAACACAGAGTCTGGTGCTGATCAGAAGGCACTTGATGTGCGCAGCTGCACTAAGAGTAAGACAGTAACGCCTTACTCCCCGCGCTCTCGGGCCGGGCAGGCCCCCTACAGCCAAGTGGGTCAGATTATTTTCATTGGCCCCGGGCAGGGCCCCCCACAGTTCACACAGTCTCAGTTCAGACTCTTGAGTCAGAGGCTAGGGGCATGGTCCCTGAACAAAACCCTACATCATTCCACTGTCTTGTGGGTCGGACTTTTGAGTCAAAGGGTCAAAGCCGGGTACCTCAACTAAATCTTCTTTGGCCTGGGCAATCGGGGAGCATCACTTGCCCTTGCAGCTCCTCGCTCACTGGCCTTCTCCCTCATTCCCTTCCAACCCATCGTAAAATGCAGTGCAAGCAACCCATACGCTACCCCCTAACCACGGTTCCCTGTCTCAACCGGCGCTCAGAAAAATAAACCGAAATAATCATCTACTAACCTCAAAAGATCTGATCTACGTTGCAGCCTTTGATGTCCGTATTCTATGTCAAAGTGGGCAATAGGTATCCCTTGCTGTGACCTTGCTCTCCCTCTCTATCGATGTATGTTGTGTCTCCGAGACAGGCATACAAGACGCCACTTCGGTTGTGCACCCCAAGCAGCTCAGGATGAGGTCAGATGTTCCACATTTCATTCTTCGGGTATCTGGTGATCCTGACATAATGGCTCGTGGTATCTACCGTTTTTGAAATTTCCCCGCCTGCCTCTGAAACCTCTGGAGTCGAAATGCTCCCCGGACGTCCCCTAACAGATTTTGAGCATGAAGACAATATTGCTCAGATCCTTGTTCAGATCCTTCCCAAATGCAGACGATTTTAACTAACCTAACTAACTCTGTCGCACGGTTTGGCATGCGCTTCACACCTGCAAAGTGTAAAGTACTGCTACAAGACCGGGTGAGATAAAAGCCAAACCTTAAAGCAATCAGTCGATGTGGTAGATAAATTTGCTTACCCGGGCGGCTGTATAAGTTCCGGTGGACTGGCTGGAGATAAGATTACTTCTCGAATTTGGAAGGCCAGGACAGCTTTTGCCAACCTCCAACATCTATGGCGATGAAGTGACGTGAGTTTGTCTATCAAGGGCAGAGCTTACAATTCGGCAGTGCGATCCGTATTAATTTATGGATCAGAGACGTGGCTTCTACGCGCAGAGGACATACGAAAGATGTCAGTGTTTGATCATCGGTGTCTCCGGAACATTGATGAGGTCTGATGTGAACATTAGATTGGTAATTCTAAGGTACGCCATATGGTCTTTGGAAGAAGGAACTCTCCGGCGATGGTTGAATTACTCACGCTTTGTAGTTTAGGCTGGCTAGGACATGTACTGCACATGTCAGAAGACCGTCTGACTTGGAGAGCTCGTTTTGTCTAGCCCTGTGCTCAGTGGAGGCGACAGAGGGATGGGCAGTGTATGAAGTGGCAATGAAGTATGAAAACACTAGCCAGTAGAGTGAGTCGGGTCAACAACTGCCGCCACCCTAGATGGAGACTCCCGGACTCAGCTTACCGATGGCTAATGACGCTGACACAAATGGTCCGATCGCGCAGTCAAGGGAGCTCATGCACCAAAACTATCGCCTTCAATGCGTAGCTACTCAGTTTTCGAACTAACGAAACCTGCCGTTGCCTTCAAGGCTTGGCTGTATGTTTCACACCCTCCCGTTTTCCGGTGATCGAAACTGTAGTAGCTGGGACGAACCATTTTGATTATGGTACACGGTTTACTGTTGATTATATATATATATAAGCATGGGCGTAACATTTGTGTTGAAATCAGCTTGCAAAAAGCTTACCTTTAATCTGCTTCATAACTCTTCTTTCTGGGTCCAACCATTGCTGAGGGGGAGATAAGTGAAAGTGCCACATTGTGTTGTTAATCATCACAACAAGCAGGATCAACAGAGAAACTCGTAAATTGAATAGACGTTATGAAAATGGTTATTTTTAACACCTGTCTTCCCATTAACACAAGATGGGAACATATCCAAAAAATAGCCGTAATATGCGCACAGACTTCTGTCGGAAGCGTTACATACTTCCGTCACGGTGACTTTGTGATTTGCAATGTATGTTGGACGCGAAGCAGAGAAAAACTGGGACAAATAATCTGGTCAGATGCGCATAACTCTGATGGAGGCTGAATTCCAAAAAACCAACAAGCAAACAAACCTATGAAGATTTTCTGCACAACACAAGCTAGCATCTTGTCACGGCTTAATACCATCTAGATAGTTACACACTAGGAAGAAAATGAGCCAGAAATGCACGGATTGACAAAAAATAGCCGAAGTAATTAAGTGGACCAAAACTACTGTTTCGATTGAAGTGGGGTCTTTTTCAGTTTTGGTCAAGGGATGAACAAATCTGAACACAGTGAGTGGAACCCAGCAAGTAAACTAACTGACCAAAGTACATCGCAGTACGACAAGATAACAGTTTTACAAAGCAACTTCAAACCAAACCGGTTGGTAGGTGTCGAAAGGCGAGCTTTGGATTAGATACGACAATAGCTACACCGAAAACAATAAGTGATAAACGAACAGGAAGAGTGTCAGTAGTACGATGGGGCTGTTCATCCAAGAGCTGGGGGTTTCGAGTTCGAATATCCCAGCGGAATCATGAGGTGCGTAGTGGCGATGGTTCTCAATAAGGACGAATCGGCTTCTGAGCATAGACTGTATGTAGTCGATTAATTCGGCAAGAAGTCGCAAAGGCGCTGAAATGCCTCGATATGCTTAGCATCTACTGGTGTGGATGAAGTTGTTAAAATGACCGCCTTGTGGAGTTCGGATCACTAGCTCCCACAGAAAGTTCACAGTGCAGCGGCCCTAACAAGAGCAACGCTTCCGTTCAGTGTGTACCCCTGTCGAACTTGAGAATGTGTACAATGTCACCGGCAACAAGTCTAAACCAGTCGTGGGCTGTCGAAGAGTTTTCAGCAAACTTGTGAGTAGTTTCCAGCTTGAAAATATACTGCGATATCTCGAATATCGTACCAAGTGAAACATGAGGCAGCCTTTGTGCAGCACATTCAGTTGAAGAATATCATGAACGAGAAATTCAGTTGAGCATCCCGTGAAAAACAAATTGATTTGCTAATGAGTGTACTTGTCGAAATCAGTCCAATGTGGGTTCAAGTAGAACATAAGGTTGACGGAGACTCGGGGACTGCGCCTACCTGCTGAGCCCCAAGAAAGGTGAAACCAGTCGTTGGCTGCCGAAGAGTCTTCAGCAACCTTGTGCGTTAAAAAGTCTTGTGAAAAAGTCCAGACATGCTAAAACAGTGGATAGCTAACACTGTAACCACAGTGCGGCCATTATTGATCATATTAGTTGCGATGACTTTTAGATCACACTACGTGAACTAAGAAAAGTCTTAACATTTCATTGCATACAATCTTTATTAGCTTCTCGATACTGCTTTCGAAATGGTACTGAAACACTGAACCGCAGTTAACTTGATCACCATTGTTTATGTCTTATCAACGGATGTGGACTGAGATGTTTTGAAACTCAGAATAATTGCGGATAAGAGCGATAAAAGGGATTACGCTGTCCGGGTCTTCTGTGGGTCCAGGACAACACAATCCACATGGATACGGTTAATCAGACAATGAGAAAGCTGTAAATTGGGGTGTTTGCATTGTAATCAAACCAAATCGCTTAGTTATCCGATTAGATATGTTCTTCCTGGCACATACACATCGAACAGATTGGTCTATTTGTCGGAATCTGGCGGCATTCTGGTCCCGATGAGTTGAATTAGGTAGAAAGCAGGCTATAGCTTGTCCAAGTGCATTTAGAAGCGATAACAAATCTTACTTGCTTGCACAACAAAGCTCAAGTACCAGAAGGTAATCAAGGAGCACAGAACATCCAAATCACATCTGATCTCCAGTGTAGACGATGGTGAGTTCAAATTAATTGTGGAGGGTTGATTTTTAGTTTGTTGAAGGATGTTTGTGAGGTAACACGGCGATCCACTTATTTCGGTCAACCACATGATTGGTTTGGCTGTTAGGCGATAAAGGCCAAGGTTGTCCTTGCAAGTGCCTTTCGAGTTAAAATCATCCAGTTGAAGACATACAAAATAATTCCACCTTCCACCAACCCACTTCTGAGGACGCTGCGTTTCGAACTATCCCAATGGACGTCGGCTATGTGTATACTGTAATACTGTTCAACTTCAGGGGTATTTTCGATAACTGCTCACTGTATGGTTAAAGTTTCGACTGGTCAGCTATGCCACCCGATGCATAAAAAATAATTCTATTTGGATGTTTTGCAGGATGCGTTTCTTTATGACTGAATTACCTATGGGCAAACATTCAGGGGAATCACCACAATTACCTTGATTGGTCACAGATGTCAGGAATCTTTCAGCCCCGTAAGATCGAAGGTGCTTTCAGCAGGCATTAGTTGAACAGTCAGTAAAAACCACTAAAAAAATACAAAATAACGGATGCGCAGGAATGTCCGTGAAGCCAGAATGATCGGGTGCGTGTGTCTGAAAATTAATCTCATCAGTCGTGGGCCGAATCTTTGTGCCAGAGAAATATGGGTGGTAGGAAAGCGCGATCTGAGACGGGTATATTGAATATGGACAGACAAAATACATAATGAAAGATGCCCTATTTTGTGGAGACTCCTTAGTATTCAGACGACTCGACCTTCGTGAACCTATGACTTTTTGGGTATAGCCTGCGTTTTGCGCTAATTAGAAAAGTTTACCTACTACACTTTCTACAACGGGTCTAAAATTGAACAGCGACTGAGGAAAAAAAATGGATGAGTGCAGCTACATCGCATGGTGCAAAAGTGCGCGCCAATTTGGGTTGGAACGACTAAGTGAAACACGTATGCCGGACCCAGTTTTCTCTGCCCAAAGAACTGCAATTTAAACATACGTTGTCTGGCAAATGAAGGTCGCAAGAGACTGTCTTGTTGAGGCATCACGAATTAAAAACAGTTTTTCTTTTTTTCTCAAAATGCCGTCCTCACAATTACGCTTTCATTCATTCTAAAAGCTGCACAACTCAGTGAGTCGTTGAAGGCTTCATTTCATACCAAAGTCATTGCCACCGGAACAAACGGTACAGCTGGTACGCTATAATGAAGCCTTGAAGACAAGCACCACGTGAGGAAGGCAGGTGGCGTGGCTTTATTTCCACCCAAGCACGATCATTAGACCCAATCAGCTAAAATTGACCAGACACGAAAAATCAGCGCACATGTGGTAGACATCGGTAAGCCGCCTCCGACAGGACGACTGTATTGCCAGATCGACTTTGAATCGTCTGTGTACAGTGAAAAACGTTTGGAACTGGACCTGGGAACACCAATGTAAATAAATTCCGAGACAGTGAATTAAATCAACTCATTGTACGAACACTATCAGTTGCCGCAAGCAAACATGCTTTTAGCCACTTCAAGTGTCAGTTGCCGCAAGCAAACATGCTTTTAGCAATTCTACATCAGTAATATTCTGACGAAGCAAAAAGGAAGTATTTGTCTGCGATCCATCTGTGTGGCCATTTTTTCCTATGGAACAAGTTACACAGACTGCGCAGCCGGGGAGGGGGTTCCGGACTGCGTATGTCAGTGCTATATGTCGTGGATAATTAGTGTCCCCACAAGATCCATCACGGGTACCGCAGTTGCGCAGCCGCTGGCATTCCGTTCAACCCAAGTAACGGAAAACTCACGTCAATCTGTTGGATCTAGAGGGAGCTTTCTACATGATTGGAATTTGACTGTTTGATCTTTTAATCTGCGTCAAACGATGATGGTGATAAGCTTGGACAACAAGTCATTGTACAGGGCGTACGCAACCTCCTATATCAAAGACAGCTAATAGGCCTTGCGATTTTTAAAAAATATTTCTAGTGATGGGTAGTAATCACACTCAGTTACTGGTTTAAAAAACATGGGATAAATTTTCCTTGGGTCAATTATCATTCAACTGTGTCTTGCTGGGGTCTGTCTCTAAGGCAATCGCAATAGCCTAAAAAGAAGCACCGAAACAAAGATGGTTTGGCGTATTCTCTTGGAAACAGTGACACGAACAGTGAATGATTACATGTCTATACCTCCAAGAGCACCAAAGAGAGACGTTTTTGTTTGCCCACGCCGTCCAGAGCGGAGCATTTAAAACGAAGGTTCCGCTAACATTTACTTTTGCGCCTTTTTGAGCACCGTTCAAAGAGTTCAGAGAAATTCATACTGACAAGAATTTCTATTTCAAAGAAGCCTTTGGTATGCTAACGAGTGAAGTTCTTCCGCCGAAACTAGAAATTATCCAGTTTAAAAATGACTAACAATGGTGATGTGTTAACTTGGTTTTCATATGAACAAAGGTATGAACAGTCTAAGACAAGAAGACTACCAAATATGGTACTTTGATTTCATCTACTTCGAACTTGAATGGTTGAGATAAACACCAGTCAAGTGGACCATCTCAGGGTTCTTTGCTAGACTATTCTGTATTTCGTGAGGCTGAATCTCTGACGCCTTGCTATCTGCAGTTCCCCATAGGCGGCAAAACAATGGACCCAAAGAGACTCTTTTGCAATCAGTCATCGGTAGTTTGATTCCCTACAGGACTCTCGTTCCAACGGGGACATGAAGTCTCACCAGGTAAAAGTTGTGCGAAATTGAACATGCAGATCTGCCGAAAGAAGACAGATCAACGGCTTCAAATCAACGTCACCAAGTTAATGCTGCTGGTCACCCTACAAAGTCTCCAGACTGGTGTTTCCGACAACCCGATATTACTCACTTCCGCGTGTTTCGTTTAAGATTGCTTTACACCACGTAAGAGTTAGCGTTTCTGGAATAACTAACGGAGTCAGATAACATGGACCTCTAAAAGACTCCTCCAACAGCAGGAAATTCGCCATACAGTTCCACTTGATTCATCGTACAATCAGACACGCCCAAAAGTCAAAAGTTAACTTTTGAAAAGTCTGACTATTGAGAGCCGACAGAAAATGCATAGGTTAAAAAATTGTGCATGCACAGGCGGCGCTAGTGAAAGTCGGCTTTTATCTGCTCTCATTTAATGTGGTCATTCAACGCTCGTCACCAACTGTTTCCGTCGGATTGATCGCTAGGAAAAAACCTGAGTCTCAACTAAACTCTTCACCAACTTGCACTCTGTGGAAAACATCCATCGAATGCATTTCATGGTTTGCCTCTCTAAATCTATCTAGCCTAGAAGGAGTTTGCAAGGCAATTTTCAGTTCCGACAACAAACGGATGCCACTAGAATTGACCAAAGCCACGAAAACTACGCTGAACGGTAGGCCACGCGAAATTATTTCATTATCTTGGTCGAAGTCCTTGGTCATCCAGACGTTAAAAAATGTACCGCCACAGTAATTGTTGAGCTGGCGGTGGCTTACACTATTAGCAATTGCTTCGGAACTTTGAATGGTGTCTATTCTTTATAAACTTTTATCTTTCTGCGAAACGAAAATCCACGAAGAACAAGTCAGCTTCTGCATTGGCCGTACTGACCAAATCGTCAGTCCGACAAATCCACAAATCCACACCAGACAATTACCACGTTCCCTGATACCAACGTTACTTTTGATTTAACAGATCCGACGACGCTTATGGAAAGGCGGTTCACCAATAAAATTCGCAAACATCCTCAGGTCATTGCATGGCAAAACCTATGACCGCGGAAGAGCCCACACACTCTCAACTTGTTTCTCAGTGAACCATCCCCCCCGTTTCTGTTCGACTTTGCGATTAACCATATCCTAAAAACTCCTCTCACTGGTAGCAACAAATACGGATGGCATCGACCTACTTTCGGAGAACCGCATCCACGAACTAGACGACGAAGATGACATTGTTCCGTCTAGGAGCCGCCAGGTTGACGACTGAGCCTAGTCGACACAAAATGTCTTCGCTATCATGGTGTAAAAGATTAGCCAGACTATGCGCCTGTGCCAACCCTAAAAAGGCCACATTTGAGTTGAATGTGTTGGACGGTCGCATGGCACTTTTTATGGATGTCATAGGTAGCTTGTTCCAGTCAACAGCCTCTGACAGCTGTCAGCGTTCGACCATAGCTGTTTACGGGGCATCTCACGCTTTCGAAAGCGGATACGTGCAAGCAATGTCGAGGTACGTTAACTCGTCTTGCAGAACCATTTTAAGACGGACTTACCGGAAGTTAATGCTGATTTGGAGACGTTTTATGAACTCAGCCCTACCAGCTCTGTGGACATGGCACGACGGCGTGGAGGGTAAATAATGACGTACAAACGGGTCAAGTCAAAAAATAGACATTTTGGTCACTTAGCAGTCTATAGAAAAACTTGTGGCTCAGCTGCGTTAAATAGGCGTAGATCAGGTGGCTGTTTATCTGTTGCTGAGGTTGCTGCCAAGTCCTTCATGGACAGCAACATAATCATTCTACGCAACAAGAGAATTCCGGAACGAGGTATTGGAGGGCTGAGGTAGCCGGATCAAGCAATCTAAATTAAAGAAATGCTCTTTGGCTGTAACACCCGGTGCTTAGCTGATATGCCACCCCACTGAAGCACAAGGGCTGAAATACAGACAGATTGCCGAAGTTCGCGCACTAACAACTGAGCTGTCTCGAGCTCAGATCACCTACACTGCGTCCTTCCAATGAGGCTTGGCAGCACCAATTAAGTGGGCGTCCAGTTGTTGGGTCTCAACTTGCGCTCGACTAGATAGAAAAACTAACCTTATGTACCCTTCCACATGGAAGCCTGCATAAAAGGGTCTATTGGTGCATACGTGCCGTGCGCGTAGAATCAACTGTTGCCGGGAACAAGAGCATCCAAGTAGTGGATGGCATAAAAGCACGGACTCACAGAGCTTATACCCTGACCTTTTTAAATATCTAGAAGCATAAGTTCACACAGCCCTACTACAGACGAGGGACCAAGCACAATTCCGTTAGGATGAACAACCCCAAATGTAACAGAGGGAAATCATAAATAAAGATGAGAGAAACAAAATGCAGAGCGAAAACAAACATTTCATGAAACTTGACAAACCACAACTTTCAGACAGCCCACAACCGGTTTCACCCTTCTTGGGGATCGTCAGGTAGGTGCAGTCCTAGAGTTCCGGTCAACTCTATGTTGTACTTGAACCCAAATTGGACAGGATTCGCCAGATACTCTCATTTGCATACGAATTTAGTTCTGACGGGATACTCAAATAAATTCAGCTAAATCTCTTGTTTATGATTGCCTTTTTCAACTGGGTACAAGTAGAACATAAGGTTGACAGAAATTCGGGGACTGCGCCTATCTGGTGAGCCCCAAGAAGGACGAAACCGGTCGTGGGCCGTCGAAGAGTTTTCCTTTATGAAAAAGTATACTGCGATATCTCGAACATCGTACCAAGTGAAACATGAGGCGGTCTGTGTGCAGCACATTCAGTTGAAGGACATCGTAAACGAGAGCTTTTGTCAAGTATTACGTGAAAACCAAATTGATTTGCAAATGAGTGTATTTTTCGATATTGCAACCGTTGTCATTCAAACAAGATCTCAGTGTTCCTGTTATTCCTTCCGGAGTTGTGGAGAGTTTCGAAATCTTAGTTGTAACATTGTGACGCCTCCCCATAAGTGTCCTTCAATGCAGTGTTTGTATCTCAGTGCATAATCAAACCAGGGTGTTTGATTTTCTTCACTTGACAACTAACCTTAGATTGCGACAAATCACTGCCTGACCAAGCGAGTTTAGTAAAACGGAGATTTGCTGCAGTGGGTTGATTGAGCAAACGTAGAGATAGGCCACTCAAACACTACTCAAACACTGCTACCGGTCATTCCTCTCGTGTAAATAGGCTTAGTAGACCTATCTGTAGAGTAGAACTATTTTGTTTGGATGGGTATGGATGGTTACCAAATATACACGGAAGTTTAGCTCGGGAAGGTTGGAATAAAATCCAAGTACTTAGATATTTTGCATGGTGGAACCAAGAAGTATTCCATTTACACTGGAAACTCTGCCCTGTTGGTGTCAATGGTGTAGGTTGGGTTTGGCTACAAGACCGTGGTATTACTAACTTCTTGCGATAGGAATGACCTGACAGAATCAGCGTATCAAATTACTCTGGACACTGCTTCGATTATATTGGGGCCTCGTTACTACCTAACAAGATAGAAATGGCATAAAGAAGACCGATTTCCAGACAAAGAGATGGTTTTAGGGTGATCCAAAAGGCATGTTAGTGACTGCGCTTCTCCTTCTCACCCAACCGGAACGTCTGGAAAAGCAAGATAAGACACCGAATATGGAGCGGAATCATTTCATTTGCTCCATGCAATGGACCAATCCAGACCCGTACTGAGCTGTCGCTGGTCCATTTTTACAGAATCGTAATGATCACCGCTGCTTCCAAATGTGTCCGGTCCCCACAGTGTAATACATCCTGCCTATAAAGATTTAACCCACATCTCTACAAAGTCGTGGCGCGAACTAACTTGCCATCCATTTTATTATATATGGTTAGCTTTAAGGCATGAAACCGCGGTTATTACAGATCTCTTAGGAATTCGTGAAAAACATTGCCCACAAACAGGCTGTCGAAGAACTTTCAGCAACCTTATAGGTCATTTCTCTGATGAAAATAAACTGCGATCACTCGAATATCGTACCAACTGAAACATAAGGCGACCTTTTTGCAATACATTCTGTTAAAAAAGAACATCATAAGAGAGGGATTCAGCTGAGATTCAGGTGAGTCACCGGTAAAAACAAAATGTGCCAATGAATGTAGCTGGCAAGGAATATTTATAATTTTTTAAAGCCTTCTTGTGCAGAACTACACAGTGATTATAAGAGTTACATAGGAAAGAGGCCAAAAATATGATATCTTACACGCCTAACCTTTTACTATTCAGTGTTTATTAAACGGAAGTTTCGTGATGAACAAACAAAAACAAACCTAATCTACGAATAGTCACGTTTCAAGGTTTCTACAAAAAGACAGTGGAAAGGGTCGAATTCGCATGGTTACAGTTATAAGCGCAATTTCGGATAGTAAAAACACCGGAAACTCACTGGTAAAGAGTTGTTATCCACATAGCGTATTCCAAAGTAGGCTGCTGACTCTGCGGCATTAAGATAGGAGCAAACCTCACGTAGCAGTTCTCTTCCAATAGTTTTGGTCTGTTAGAGGAGAAAAGAGGCTTCAAACTTACAAACGTTACCAGTTGTAGCGGGAACAAAAATGTTATTTCAAATATGCGGTCACTTGGTGACTGCGATCATTCATCTACCCAGCCATCATGTATACGAAAAACTAAATAATTACGGTTTATACCCGCTGACAGCCAGTAAATTATGCGTAAGGAGAAAATAGTACGACTGATTTCCATCGGCCGGCAGCCTTTGCCACAAGTCTGAAGCAACACGGCATCTTGTACCCCGCTGACAGCCAGTAAATTATGCGTAAGAGAAAATAGTACGACTGATTTCCATCAGGTGCCAGCCTTTGCCACAAGTCTAAAGCTACACGGCATCTTGTATGTGAGACCAAAGAGAGATTCGCTAAAACGACAACCTCCATGGTAAAGCTGAAAGGAAATGCAGCTTCTTAGGTCATTTTCAGGTTAGCAATAACTGATACGTATCTATCACAACAATTGATCGCAGCTGTGTATTAGAGAAACAACACAGCGCAGAACTAGAACTTGAAGTTGCGTAAAAGGGTCGACATGTGCTCTGTCTGATCACGTGAGGTCACGTGAGACTGAAAGTTTGGTGAACGGCACAAGCGTGCTCATCCGTGATCTGATGGCACAATCTAAACAAGTGACTACAGTGTTACTGTGTGAATCAACATGAGTTTTAGCAGGAACTAGCCAGTGTACCGCGCGGCTACATTATTAGCTTAGGTCATGGTTCATTTAACTTTTGTGCATTGTTTTCAAGGACCGCATTACTTAGCATCGGGAACATTCGTGAATCAGTTACTTCTCATCACCTGAGTATAGTCTTCTGAGTCCAAGCCACTCGATGTTTCTCCTACACCCAACTCTCCCGTGGAGCCACAAACCAGAACTCCCATTACGTGAGGAGTTCAAGATGCGCATTTCCGAACAAAATAAACCATAGAATTCTTAACTTATATGCAGACCCAAACAGTTTTGTATTAGAGAGGTTTTCTGAGGACGACAAACTGCAGCTGAATGTTGGCCTCAACGTGAGGACCGAACATGAAATGCCCTCCGCAGTAAATCTCGAGTACTGTCAGATTACATCCAGTATCTTTCACCTTCCAATATCTTGGTGGCCAATAGTAGAAGCCCAATCGGAGTTTAGTGACCTATTTTCTCGCAGTTTCCAGAACTCAGAGGGTGTCACATACTGTGTAATTCAATACTGTGTTATTCATCGTGTACATTCGGTTCCACTAGTCAGCGGCGCTTTCACAATGTTAACAGAGCCTGACTACGTAATAAGCAATAACAGTGAGACTAAGATGTACACAGGCTGACGAAGAGAGATTTAATACTGTTTCAAGCTACAGGGTTGGTGCTGTCATTTATCTGTGTGTGCAAGTGAGGATCCTCATCATTGAAAACAAGGCACTGGAAATAAGGAAATTAATGGCGATTTGATGGGCCAGCGATAACTAGATAGACACACATGCGGCCATAAACCATCCTTTTGCGATAGCTTTCGAAACATAAAGATAACACGTACATAGACGTCCAGTACTCCAGAACCGGCAATGGCTTTGCAGACACTGAATAACCGAGATATCAGTTGACGACAGATAAAACGACAATCCCTTAGAAAACCAATCTACCCTGTCATGAGGTTCCTTGATTCCTGGCTAATGCGAGATCGTGGACCATAGGACCATAGGACATGTTCCGAAAGGTTGAATACGGCGAAGAAACACAGATACATTGGCTTTCCCTATATTCAGGGACAAAGTGCGTACCTGGTTGTCCAAACTACGAACCATTTAATTCCAAAGGTACCTAAAGCCTTCAAGATAATTTCCAGGTGCATGACCCACGATCCCTACGCGAAACACAGTGGTCAAATTGAACTGTATGCTATTATCCGAATTCGTGGTCAACACGTCTTCTGTTACTTCCTTCAGAAGTCGCTCATCAAACAACGGGATTTTTGCAAGCTTACCGCTGGGGAAATTAGATGGAACTGTGGGGACGCAGAGGGACCTTGTAATGGGATTTTACAAAGGACCACTCCTGATAATAGTTACACTTTTTTGAATAGATAAAAGCCGACTGACAGTGTCAAGCAGCACACAGTCGAGTTTGGTTCGCAGCACTTCGAAATGGAAATGACACCAACGATTTATCGTGCATCGCAAAACAGAGCTTGCATTCAAGATAAACTAACTTATATTTTGACGAAAGTCAACCCGATTGACAAAATATCGACCCGATCAGTCCACCCTGCCAATTAGTTCACTCTGAATGAATTACAACGCTTAACATTCTCGGCCATCACGGATGGTCCTCATCAACTGGATTATAAGCTCGAGGATCAACAGTCCAGTATTCTGGTTGGGAGAAGTGATTTGCGCACGTGCAGAATGGACTGAGAACGAGGTCGTCGGTCTGATGGACCAAGGTTATGTGTTGGGGTTAAGCCAGGATCAGGTGTTGTCCGTCGTCACTGTCTATGCAGCTACGCCCGGTGTAACCGGCTATGGTTTCAACAAACGATCTCAGAGAATGCGTGATGCGACGGCTTTTTTGAATCACCCAGGCCTTCTCAAACTGAACGCTGCATCCCAACTTCCACAGCGGATTTCGAGGGCGCAGTTCATTTACTTACTCAGTGGGATGGGATCTTTTGGTGTCACAACTCCTAAGCACGTTCCAGATATGGAGATCAAATAAGATCACAAAGGTGCGTTCAGAAATATTTTTTCAGCAAGTTTACCTGATAAATTAGGTGTCTTGTTCACTTTGCACAGTTCGGACTAACGCTTCCCAAAGTGCGAGGCAAGATAGTCACTTGCCCTAAGCAGCACTCTGGAACTGTCCACTTTGCCACACCATCAGGGCAGTTAGCGACTGCACCACAGCTGTTGTGTGACAACAGAGTGAGACGACTGACATTTTAAACATAGACCATAGTGGATTATTTTGCGACACACGAAGCCCAAAACTATGTTTCAATAACCTCTCCGAGGCAGTCAAGAATGGTTATACGTTGGTCTTCTTTTGTTTTCGCACGTACATTCAGGTGCAAGGAAAGCTGAAGAAAATCAACGTCACTATGAACTTCGCTTCGCACGATCACAGAATCATCATCAGAATAGCAATACCAGCGGCATATTTGCCACAGTTTTTGCCAACTGGAGCTCTGGGTGTCCCGGAAAAGTGGTGGCGCGATTGGAGCCATTTGTTTGTTTAATTGAGGCTGATTTACATTAGGTGCATACAAAGTTCGATGCGTTGGTTTATTTCGTCATATGATGAATTCGTGCACGTTTTGATCACTACGCCATCATTTAGTACACACTTCAAGACCTCAAGACGTCTCACAACGGATACACTGGAGCAAAACCAAGTGCGAGGTTTCTCTGATCAACAGACCAACAAGAATGAAATGCACTTTTATCAGACGGTCTGAAGCGGTTCCACGAACCAGTTTAGGAACTTGGCCAGTTTGTATGTTATACTGATAGTATAGTCAATAATTATCGAATATTGCTGCATATTCTTGGAAAGCTTTAAAAGCGTGAAGAACAGTTGTTCCTTGGATTTAATTCGTGCCTTATGAAGCTACCAAAAACACATATCTGTTTGAGTTTTGGTCTTATTAAGAATGGTGTCCGATTTACCGCTGTTTGTGGATCCCTATCTTCCATTGTTTTGGTGAACCCTCCATCCGGAGTCATCTGCTTTAAATATAACTGAAAAATCCCTTTTATCAGCCTCGAATGTGCTTACGTTAGCATACATAAGTGCATGAAGCTCTGCGGAGCTGAGACCTAAGAGGTGTGGTCGTTGTCTTCAAATTATATTGGGGATTCTGGGTTAAGTTTCGTTCGACGTTCCAGTGGTAAACTGCTCAGCGTTTGGTGTGATATCCTACGGCATTCATGGTTTTAATCGGACATTGAAGTTCAGACATTCCTACAAAGATCCTAGAGGAAAATTTGACAGCAATGCTCTGCGGTCTAAGCCGAGTTTTCGATACTTCTTGAAGGAAGAGTGTAGTGACCATTCATGCATCCTGTGAAAATCTATTTTGTGGTGTGTAGATGGGTCCCGATAGTGAATAAGCCCGGTGACGGGTGAATATACAGTTTCAGGTAGCAGACCTCCAATTAACAGACTTGCAACATGGTAGATTTCATCCATAGTCAATTCTAGGCGTGCGCAGATCAGTACTACCAATCAACGACAGGGACTGTTGGCCGTTCGAGCTCGCAACCAAATTGAATCGTCACTGTGCAGTGGCTTCAGTCAGTTTGCTACTGATGAAGAACGTCGCGACGGCCATAAATTTCGTGTAGTTTTTTTAACTACTCATTTAAAATTGTGCAAAATTTCCTGCGTGCAATTTTACGCGATACGAAAACTTACAGTGAATTCCATTGTAATGAATCTGTCATCGAGTAAGTGAATCCGTCGTTTTATGACGTTGATACACTCGCTGCTTCCGAAAAACCGGAAGCTGGATAAACTGCTAATTGAGCCTCTCAACGGGAGCTTCACAGCGTTCACTTGACCGTCTGCCGAACAGCGACGACCCTTGTCATTTGACATGCTAGTGTAGTTCTGAAGTGGCGGCTTGGGTTCTACAGTGAGGAAAGTGAAGAGAAGTTCCGGTACGTTACGAAGCAATGTGCTAAGGTACATCAAACAATGAATTACAGACTCTCGTTTTGATTCGTAATCGCAAGGTAGAAAATCTGCATCCACACTCCATTAATTTTATCCAGTACAACCGGAGTATTGAAAAAACATGCAATTTGCTCGCGCTCAAATAATCACGGTAACTCCTCACTGAATGGTAGACTAGTGTTGCTTGAAATGACGTCTACCTCACGAAAGCGTGCTTCCCCAGACTGGATGCAATCAATAACAGTGAACATATCACAACTGTCATGTGACAGACATACCCCCGGATTGGAGGCTAACCTATTCGCAGTGAACTTGCGCTTGACAGTCAAACACAGAATGGAATGATTAAATCTATGAGATACTTTAGGCCTTCTATGCATATATCAGATTCGGGTGTGTCGTTAAACGGCTTTCTGACAAAAATAATTGTCAGCGTGGTATATGCAAGCCTTCGATGATGCTTAGTTCCAAGTATGAGTGTCTCACTGTTACTATATTACATACAGTCCCCCGAATAACAGTGGAGATCCCCGAACTTTATGTGGTTCACCCACAATTCGGGCTTCCTCTAAGGTGATCACATGCACTAATGGTAAACTCAGTTAACCGTGTGCCATATGAGTTCGTATCGGTTTGACATCCGTGAACCGTACGTATGTACGATGGTAGGGGTCGCTGCAGTTAGTGGTAGCGGACAGTGTGGGGTATATGAGGTAGAGGAGAACATTTGTGAAAGCAAAACCAAGAAGAACAGAAGGTTAGTGAGTAAGAACAAACGCATAGACGTAATACCAGCACTGGCCACGTGACATCGTCATGTCGGTGAGTAACTCAAACCGCCGATTTTCAAATCTCTTAGACGATATGCATGTGAGCAGTAAGGACGGTTTTCTATGTTTTTCATACTTCGTCTCCAGGTAGTGCGCCGTCCACTTTATGGGATCTTCCAGCCTGAACCTGGCCCAGCAAACAGGAAATAGCAAGGCAAACATTTGCCTAGCATACGAAGCACGTGACCATGGTCATTGTAGTTACTGCGACCGAATCAACTAGGTAAGTAGCCGACCTTTTGCCAAAAAGCACTCGACGCACTAAACCATGGATGATTCGATGTCCCTATGATGTATACGCAGTGCTTAGGAGGTACTAATGGTAAAAACAGGCGATCTGTTCCTTTTTTAAGTGTACAGCGGTTAGTCTTCGCAACCTTAAAGCAACACCAGACGCATTGCTGCTTCATAGATCCTACCTTTCACCGACAGGCTAATGTCACGTCGGCCCAAAGGATATCCAAGTTGAAGGAAAGCAGGGCTGGCTTTGGCGATTGTAGCACTCAGGTCATCAGCAATGCTGCCATCCGACGTGAAGCGACTACGCAACTAGGTAGAGCTGTCCACTGTCTTCAGTCTGATGTCACGACCAGCATTGTTGGCCCACTCGCATACTCATGTAATAGCACCTTGAAATTTGAAGATGAAAGGCGCGTAGCAAAGCGTATATCCACAGTAGTCAGATTTTTTTTACTGTGTTTTGTTTCTGGGTGGAATTTGGATCGTGTATCGTGTATCGCGTGTATCAGTATACTCCAAGTCTTTAAGGTCGTTCCCGGAAGGAAGTTCCATGCCAGAGGCAGACAGCATTGCGGGCGTTTCTTCGAGAATTAATTTGATTGAAAACGATAGGTCGTGGACACAAATTTCATCTTGATTTCTCTCTTGACTTCACTTTCTGTTGGTGCCTAGAAGTCGATGTTTCACTGTGCTCGTTATGCTGGGTAGCTCATGCCAGCTAATCTGTTCTTCAAAATATATTTCACCCACCGAATCAGGTGTCCGAACTAGAACAAACTCTTGTACCGTCTTTCTCTGTACTGATTTCAGTGACCGGAGGCTTTCTTGGTTCGGTGGATGAGCTGGAAAAGAGTTTGCCTAATTCCAGCCACCGCCCCATTTCCATTTCCTGGAATTTCTTTAACCGCCACTACAACTGACCAGTTTGCAGAATACCAGTCAAAATTCGTTTATGGGATCTCGCTGAATCATACTGTCGTTCTAGTCACGACCGGGGCATGAATTGTGGCGAGTTCCAGCTTGTATTGGCTCATGGCCTCGTTTTCGGACACAATCAAGCGTCAAATTCGTAGCGTTCCGGATTTCCAACCAGTCTTCATTTTGCCAACCGGTTTGCTTCATGGTCGTAATTTGCCCAGACAGCTGTTGCTAATAGACTAGTTTGGCGACCGAATTTTTCAGGCGGTGAATATCATAGCAATGAATGCTTTTTTTCATCGGTGGCTGGGAAACAACGTCGGACATGAACCGCGGCCCGATCTGACTCCGTACACATGTTGGAAAAGAAACAAAATCGCCATCTGTGGCCCATTGTTATGTGGTCAGTCTGGGTGCTCGATTGGTCACAGTTTGAATGGCGCCAGTCAGTGTAACGCTCAAGTTTGTGCTCCCAATAACCAGATGGTGATCAGCGTAGAGTTGTAGGAAATGGTCGTCCGTATCGGTTCTGGGAGCTTCTAAATTAAATCTCCCGCCAAGACGGTTCTCATGTACATAGTGAGCTTTCTCAATCAAGCATTCAATTCG
Source organism: Clonorchis sinensis (assembly GCA_003604175.2). NCBI lineage: Eukaryota > Metazoa > Platyhelminthes > Trematoda > Opisthorchiida > Opisthorchiidae > Clonorchis > Clonorchis sinensis. The sequence continues at coordinate 27,242,941 of CM030371.1, forward strand.
CGAGTCAGATTGGTGATATCCATGTACTTGGCCATTCACATAAGTTACGAATTTTTTCATTAATAGTGCCTTTGACAATTTCACCGTTTTAGTTTGTTGGGGCGGATTCTAACAGTTCCAGCCCGTCTGGTTGAATTCAGTTAGCTGTCCATAGGAATACCACCAGAGAGAGCGTCTTCGGATCATCCCAATGCCCACACCATTACGATAGAGGGGAGACGCTTCTGGATCACCTGACACCCGGATAGCAAACCACGAATGACATGGGCCGCCTTGGGCCGTGTTCAGATGTATTAACATGCTAGAGTCATGCAGACGTATTTCGGGGATACAGCAAAGAGAGAAGAGTATGAGCAAGGGAGATCTGTTGACCAATCCGACAACGTGTACGGACGTTAAATGCTTCCATTCCGAACGGATTCGCTTATGATAGTAGTTTATGTTTGTGTTTTACGTTTCTGGATAGAGGGCCAAGAATCGATGGTGAAAAATTAACGAGATCATTCGTTGCTCCTAAGCTGCATAACCAGATATTAATTCTCTGTTGTCCAGGTGAAGGAAATTTGTTTGAGTTATTTCATCCCACTATGAACATCGGCTCAAAATTTTGAATCACTATGAAATTGAAAAAGAAGGGGTTCTGTTCTGGGACCCTGTCCACAGCCCCTGACTCAACAGTTTGACCCGCAAGGAAATAGGTGTTATGTTTTTTTTCAAGGAAACCTTCGCAGAACCAACGACTCAACAGTCTGGCTCATTTAGTTTTGCAGGGATTATCTGGCCCGAATTCATACAGAGTAAGAAATGATTCTCTGACTTATGATACGACTGCAAAAAACATGTGCCTTATGAGCAGCTTCAAACTCTGGCTCGAAAACTATTTCAACAGCAGTGAATAGTACATCAGTGGTCATGGTTAACCTTTGGATGATCGGAGAGTGAGGTATTTGGCACCGAACTTTTTAACCTATCGTTCCGCGAGGGGAGGACTTCCATAAATGTAGACATGCCAGTAGCTTGGAGGAAACAGCTAACTGTCTTCACGTTCCTTTCGCAGAGGATAATACACCTTTATCTCCAGTTCGCCACTTATTACGATCAACTGTAGCAGGGGAGCTTGATGCTCTTTGTCCGGTGGCACCCCTTCGGCTTTCCGGGCATAGTTGAACCAGTTTATCTCAAGGGATCATTACAACACTCAAGTCCGGTCACGCACAATTGGTGAGGTGACAAACGATGGACGGAAAAAGCAGACACTCATAAACTCCGTGTCGTCCGACAATAAAGACCAACAGGTAGCTAGAAAGAATGAGGCCCACAATGCCTCACTTTCTTTTCCCGCATGCAACTCAGAAAACCAAAGACCCAAAGATGCTGAGAACTCTCTGATTCAGTAAGTGAATCACAGCAGCAACAAACGAAGAAATAGTATGAAAAAGTAAAACAATGCGCTTTCAGGAAGCAGCACAAAAAATCCGACGCTTTTCTGAAGTCCTTACACGTCAGAATCAAGGCTGCTTAAGCAGTCAAGGTTGCCGACAGACGAGTGAGGCGTATTGGAGCCAGAGGTGGAGGGCATACAGCATAAATACTCAAATAGACCTCTGAACAGACGCGCAAACGTCAACCTGAGGGAAGTGGACAGCATATCTCGAAAGTAACTTAAGCAGGCAATGGACTCTTCATCTCTTGAGGAGATAAGTACGTCAAATACCCACTTTTGAAATAAAGAAGCAACTGGGAAGGATATGTTCGTCGCGAACGTTCTACGGAAAGCTGTCTGACACCGTAGAACCCAGTTTTTTTTTAAATCGATACGAAATCTTGAACATAAAGAGGAATTTCTACCGGTTGGTGAAGAAGCTCCAATAGAGAGAGATAAACCAAGTGGGTACACAACAAATAGTGTGGCATCCACCTGCCTAGCTGCATATTTAAGATGTTGGCGCGAGGCCACGAAGACTGGCTAAGTCTTGAGAAGACAAGATCCTAGGTTGAACAAAATGCGCTGCATGGGATGCAACACAATGAAATTGATGTCAACTCCAAAACTTCATTGAACAACGTGTCCTATTGTTCCGGTCGTCATTCTAGAAGCTGGTGTAGTCATGTGGCTATTTTTTTTATTGGACTCTGGACTATCGGGACTGTTTTAGCAGCGACAAAGTAGAGTATGCATCTGATCCATAGTGCCACCTTTAGCCGCGCGAATCATGTTATTCAGGCAATCCTGCTGAGGTTAAGCGTGCACACTCAATATTTTCGCTTTGTCTCACACAGATGCACACTTTCTAACGGTACGGATGTACATGCTGTTGAGAGTGCACATCAGCAATATATCGATCTGGCAGTTAAACGATCTGTTTTTGGCCTCACAGTGTAGGCGTCATCACCTGACTCAACAACCACGTGTTTTCTTGTTTCGTTTCGTCTAGGGCAGTCGTCTGGTAAACATTCCCAGTCTATGACCGATGATTGAGTACTGTTGAGCCGTGCACGTCTGCTGGGATGATTGCAATGCCATGTCCTGATTTATGATCCCACTAGCTTCCTTTCCATTATGCAAGTGTCCTGTGAATACCGTGCTTGGAGAGAAATCATTTGTAATTCTTTCCAGTGGTTTGTTTTAGAGTGATGAGAACCAACCAATGGGCACTGCGTTAAACCAGTTGAATTTAAAATGGTATCAGTGGCTGATAATTCGATTATAACGAAAATGTTGACATTAAATGGCCAGGTAAATAGCTTCAGACAAGGCAGACCCCGCACGAAAAATCAATAGTTTGTCGTAAGATATGTACGGCCTGATGGTCACCTGCAAAAGCATTGTGTGGATCACTGATACTCGTTCCGAGTTAATACTTCAAAAGACTTCAGTGAAGTGTCCGAATAATGCCGATGGTGTTCCCTACCTCAAACCTTCAGCTTTCTTACGGGTCGCGCCGTACAAGTCAGTCGCGTTCGGTAAAGTCGATCGTGTATACTTGCTGTATAAAGTCCACCATTCTTCCTATGAAATCGGCATATTATGAAGCCCATCTGCTTTAATCTTCTGCGTACTAGGCTCGGTGACCAAGTTCAACAGCAAATTCTCGAATCCCACTGTTAAAGTGAACATGAATGAAAGATCATCGCTTCCTCCCACAAATACACTCATTTACATATCAATTTGGTTTTCACGAGAGACTCAACTCAATCTCTTGTTTATGCTATTTTTTGCTTTTCTTCGGTAAGGATGATCGCGCTGAAAGGGGGATTTCATATCAACTGCCCGCAAGGCGCATTTTGTATTCTACGAAATCCACAACTTGGCAGAATGATGTGTTCCGAGAACGTGAAAGAAGGAGTTCGTGTAAAACACAACAACGGTTCGCAAAATCATATCGATTGAAGGCGCGCTACGATGAAAACTGCATGTGTTCCGTCCCAATAAGATAAAATAACCGCCTTCACTCAGTACTCGGTAACTCAATATGGGTATATAGTACAATTTCTACAAAGCACTGACATGTAAAATGATAGTCCCCACTTAAACCACCGGAAAAAAATAAACGAGAAAGGCCGATCGTTTTCTACGGCACAAAAACCAGTTGCATTACTCCACTTTTTCACACAATCTAAGAAGCAACTCTATATGGCGTTCATTTGACACCGCATACAAGAAACGACCATACCAACCTTGCCGAATGCTTCCGGTCGATACAGAAAGGTGGGCGAACAGCCAACATAAATCAACGTTTCAACAGAGTAGTCGGTAATGTCGCTGAAATAGAAGCACAAGAAACGCGACATACGTAACTAATTTATGAAGTCAGATCAATATTTACCGGCCAGTGCACTCACAGTGCAGTTCGTTACTCAAATAAGTTGGAGAGTAAGTGTGCAGCCAGCTGGTGATGTTTTTCATAACCCCAAAACAGTTCGGATTAACTGACACCTAAGATCTCGCCCTTAGCTCTATTTGTCATGTAATTCTTCTCTCTGATATGGATGGATCCAAAGTCCGTTAATAAACCTAACGAAGTTTCTAAAGTGAGGTCGCTCATTGATTAGATGTGCAAAGGTTTTTCCGTATATTGTCAACATTTTTCGGATTTTTATCTGGTTTACTCGGCCCTTCCTTTCTCCGAGAAAAAATACTTTTCTACCACCTGAAACCAAATTATGACTACCTCGGGAGGTTCAGCTGACTGAAAGCGGCTCAGCGTCAATTTGAAATTTCGAGGTAGTATGACCGGAAGTGATACAAATACCACTTTCATAAAATAATCGACAAGGGTACAATGGTTCGTAGAAACTTTGCACTTAGTAATGACTCGAATTTTATTGACGTCGGGGTGGAGGCGAGTTGGTTCAATGGTTAGAGCGCGAATTTACTGACCGGAAGGTCCGTGGTTCGAACCCGGCCTCTGCATCTCCACTTCTCCTGTTTAACCTTGAGCAACCTGACAGTATCCCAGCCCTCGTGCTTCATTCGTGTGGCATGACAGCTAGGCACCAAAAGGTGTTACAGCTGAATGCTAGCAGTGAGGTTCAAATTAGGGTCAGAAGAATAGTTCCACAACCAATGATTTCCCATTACTTTCATCCCTTTCTTATCCCATTTCCTGGCGTAACCTGTCACATAATCTTGAATGAGTACAGTCATATCATTCACAGCTCGTCTAATGTTATCCAGTAGTGAATAAACTTCTAGAGGAACGGCTATAATAGTCTGACAAAGTTACCTCATGATTTTTTCCAAATCAGTGAGTTTAAATCTTCCTGCCGAGGTGTCGATAATTCCTTCATTTAAAGACCTAGTTGGTCGAACTTTCAAAAAAGGCTAGCAATGACTAGAGGGATCGTGAATTCGTCCAATTATATACAAGTCAGACTATCCTTGCTTACCAAATGGTAGCCATAATAAAGCGTCATTTCAAAGCAAGATCATTTTGATGTGCGGTAGAAGGTGTAGATGCCACTCGACAACTATCTTAGAGATAGCCAACAGGTTTTGGAGTTGACTGCCTGTAATAAGTCATTCCAACGATTCAGTTGGAGTGAACTGCCACCCTTCTACTAGCAACAGCTGGAGCGGCCCACCTCTAAAGTTGCACATTAAACGTAAGGGTAATATTAGTATCCCTCTATACAGAAACGCCAGGTTGCAAACACATCATAGCCTGTCTTACTGATCAGTTCCATCAGCAGCTAGATGGACTGTAGCCTGTATGAGCATTCGACTTCGTCTGAGGGCCCGCTTTTGTCGCTCCTCTGAAAAACCTCTCTCGGCTGAAACGTTGGAGACGACACACCTCTGGCTTACACCCAATTAACCTAAACTTTTTGTGTGAACAGTAGGCAGAAATCCGCCCACATATAGGCATAAACTTTACAGATAAGAGTGCCTTCATATTTCTTGGACATTAGGGTGGTGGAATCAGTCGGGTATACAGAAGGGATGATAAGCTAACTCAAGCAACTGCTGACGCGTCGTTCTTCATTGTTATCTGTTTACTCATACCATGCTATACCTGACAATCATTCTTATGTAAATCTAAGTTGTAGACACCTCAGTCAGACACCCACCTTTACATCTGCCTTTCCGCGTTCGCCATTAAGGCCTCGTTTTCCTATTTTTATTGACGTCTTTAATGTTAGAATCCATAAGCCGATCGGCAAGCAAGCTTCTCTTGTACATATTCTAGATATTACACCGATTGATGTCCGCCACATCTTTTAAGCTGGAGGACAGAATCGAATTACAATTGCTGCTGCTGCAGCGGGTTGCACCGGTGCTGGCGTAGCCTTAAGTCCACAAACGGAGACTTCATTGCTCGAGTAGATGCTTGTAAATAGCCTGACTTTCGCATTTAAAAAACACTAGCGCTAGGCGGAAGACTGAATGCGCCCACTTATCATTCAACGCGCTGTAGCTCCGATTTTTAGAAGGATATCTTCCACAGAGAGCTGATCCATGGCCTATCCACAATGAAGGGGTTGGACATGATCACATTGGCAAGAGGTCTCAGGGCACAAGTAGGGGGCCTCACTCCATCAGGAGCACACCATTGTGGCACGCTTATTCTTAACGCAATGATAATGGTGTGTTTTTCGCACCATTGTAATGATCAGTTGTAAGGGCTTTAGGTGCAATGGGTGCCATCGTGCTACCTGGTGTTCTTCTACAGTTGAGCATTCAAACTGGCTACATTGCAATCAGTTGCCAATTATGCGTTTCGGTCCTTGCTTTTGGAGTGCACAGATTAATTCATATCACTCCTTTGTTTCGCGCAAGTTTTCGTTAAACTTCCCCAGTAAACTCTAGAAACATGCTCCCTGTTTTACAGTGCGAAAGCTTGGTAACTCATATGGTAGAGAAACATACCAGAACCTTCCATGCAATGCACTACGAACGCCCCCCTTGGAGAGCACTGACCATAACTAAGATGAGATAACCACGGTTACGAATAACGCCGGTGCCTTAGTCTTCATCCCCTGTATTTCCACACCCTTAGTCAGGTTAGTGAGTACAATAAACGTGCAACGTTTTCAAGACTTCTCACCGCTTCGTATTCCTCACAAAATTCAGAATGAAGAATGTGAATTTCTCCAGTAATTCACATATCTTAGCAGTTACATAAACCGTAAGTTATATTATGACATGAAGTCAGTGAGAAGATACCGAAGGCTCAGAAAGAGCTCGCAGGCTTGCGTCAATTACGGCGTCAGACAAATTTCGCCGAAGCTAACGGGTCCTGTATGCAAATCACGCGTAACAGCACTCTTAACTTATGGCCGTGAGACATGGTCTCTCCAATCCGAGGGCCTTGTGCATCGTCAGAATTCTGATTACCGGCGTCTCTGTGGTATGGCAAGATTTTGCTGGCCGCACAACTACGCAACGAAGAGAGCTTAAGGGGATAGTTGAAGACGAATTGGAATCTTTGGAGTAGCACATCAAACTTGTTAACTGACACAGTTGGGGCATGTCGTATGCATGTCCAACCACCGTTTACCCATAATAATAATGTTAATAATAATGAGAATAATAATCGTTCAACTCTAATACCCTTTTGGCGCCTGGCTACCATGCCACCCGAAGGGAGTACGAGGGCCGTAGGTCCACTTATTGTAAATGGAAACCTAATATGGTTTCCGAAGTACAGAAAATGTTTAACGACAAACCATCAACATTTGTTGCGAGTACTGCTTGTTGGCCGACTTTCTTGATAGTGCCAACGCTGGGAAGAATGGGGTCTAGTTGTTGAAAACAAGGCGGCAGGTATGAGCGGTGGTGTGCGGGTTTTCACTGTTATGAGTGTCCAGCTGATGTACCTACAGCTAGGCTCTAAAATATTCTTATTGAACGAAGATAGAAGGTAGCTGAAAGGGAACAACTTAAACGGGTTGCGTCATCAGCTGCGTGTTTTTTATTGTCCGCCTTGCTGAATGTAGCGGATAAGTCATCCCAACTGATCTCACGAAGCAAATACCCATGCGGTATGAAGGAACTCTCACTTGTAAATTTCACGGCTGTTTGTAGGCTGAGATATTGCCAAGTTCCCAAACCTAGAAGGGAATATGATTAGGGTCATCAACCACAGCTTTTGGCTCAGAAGCCTGGCTGCAAGGTAGTAGTAGTCGGTGTGAGACTACTCGAGCAGCCCAAATTTTGGCGGAAAACTTGCCACGCCGCTCGAACTTCCAACGGGGAGAGCCAAGAGATTGTTCATCCAATATCTACCCACTGACCTACCTGGTAGGATAGAATGTGTGAATGCCGAGTGGGTGCCCATCGTCATAGTGTAATGAGCTACCGAGATGCGTAAATGTCACACGAAGATAAAGTCGTCTGTTTGCAACGGAGATGTGTGATATCATCACCGTTTTCGTATGGTCGTGCATTTCGAGAGTTCCTCTCAGTTTTGCCCCTGGTATCTGGTAGCTGTTACGTTATGTTGCTGTTACCATCAACTAGCTTTCTGATTAACCATGGCAACCTGTTTCGTCTTAATTGCGTGCTGGGGAGGGTGTTGAACAGAGCCTGTCAGTGGACCAAATACAAAACCCTCCATAGTGCTCCGGTATCATTTTCACTGCAACTGGCCCAATACACCTTTGAATAATCTCCATTGCCAAAGCAGTTGGACTTTGGATACTGAACAGGTCATTCACATGCGTTACGGAAAGAAAGCGAAGAAGTGAATTCCGAATGGCACCAGTAGTGCAGGTTTCTAGCCTGAAAGAGTGCCGTTTACCTGTACTGCTTAATACCGGTCCATTAGTAATTCAAATATCCGCTAAGGGATCACAGATAAGCCACTAGTCTCTTAAACAGTGCCCAAAACTCAGCTTCGTTGACCGCCTTTGATAATTTGAATGAAACGCCGTCCGTATTCTGCAGTTTTCTCGTCAAGAAGCAACGTTGCTTGCACCAGCAGCACGGTAAGCAGTCGGGATTTACCATGGGGAAACCCATTTTGTGTCCGTGGTAGTACGTTTCAAGAGGCCATCTATTCCTCAGTTACTCTTCGAGCTACCTTTTCCAAGACATTACATAAAACACTTGTAAGGCACTGTCTGCAGTGTGAGGCCTTGGGCTTACTCCCAGGCTTTTGAAGCGGCTTGGCAATGCTGAGTTTCTCATCGTTCGGCATTTAACTGGTGTCCACCTACATCTGATAGATATTCGTCAGACGTACACTGTCACTGACACCAGATTTTTCAGAAACACTGGTTAGAAACGGTCGAGTTCCGAAGCAAAGTAGCGATCCGAACGTCACTTCGACCTTCCCCATGCTGCTCCGTCGTTGGGTCGGGAGTATCCAATCCGAGGGCCTTGTGCATCGTCAGACTTCTGGTCGCCGGTGTCCCTGTGGTATGGCAAGAGTTTGCTGGCCGCACAACTGCGCAACGAAGAGAGCTTAAGCGGGTACTTGAAGACGAATTGGAATCTTTCGAGTAGCACATTAAACTTGTTAACTAACACGGTTGGAGCATGTCTTACGCATGTCCAACCACCGTTTACCCATAATAATAATGTTAATAATGATGAGAATAATAGTCGCTCAACTCTAACACCCTTTTGGCGCCTGGCTACCATGCTACTCGAATGGAGTACGAGGGCCGTAGGTTCAATTATTATAAATGGAAACCTAATAAGGTTTCCGAACTACAGACAATGTTTAACGACAAACTATCAACAGTTGGTGCAAGTACCGCTTGTTGGCCGACTTTGTTGATGGTGCCAAATCTGGGGAGAATGCGGCCTAGCTGTGGAAAACAAGGCAGCAGGTATGAGTGGTGGTGTGCGGCTTTTCACTGCTATAAGTGTCCAGCTGACGTACCTACAGCTAGGCTCTAAATATCCTTATTAAACGAAGAGAGAAGGTAGCTGAGAGGGAATAACTCAGACGGGTTGCGTCAGCAGTCACTTGTTTCTGATTGTTCGCCCTGCTTTATGTAGCGGACAAGTTGTCCCAACTGATCTCGCGACGTAAATGCCCATGCGATGTGAAGGAACTCTCACCTGTAAATTTCACGGTTGTATGTAGGGTGGGATATTGCAAGGGTTCTCAAACGTAGAAGAGAATGTGATTAGGGTCATCGACCAGAGCTTTTGGCTCAGAAGCTCGGCTGCAAGGTAGTAGTCGGTGTAAGACTACTCGAGCAGCCCAAATTTTGGCGGAAAACTTGCCACGCTGCTCGAACCTCCAACGGGGAGAGTCAAGAGATTGTTTATCCAATATCTACCCACTGACCTACCTGGTAGGATAGAAAGTGTGGATACCGAGTGGGTGTCCATCGGTATAGTGTAATGAGCTACCGAGATACGTAAACGTCACACGAAGATAAAGTCGTCTGTTTGCAACGGAAATGTGTGATATCGTCACCGTTTTAGTATGGTCATGCATTTCGAGAATTCCCCTCATTTTTGCCCCTGGTATCTGGTAGCTGTTACGTTATGTGGCTGTTACCATCAACTAGCTTTCTGATTAACCATGGCAACCTGTTTCGTCTTAATCGCGTGTTGGGGAGGGTGTTGAACAAAGCCTGTCAGTGGACCAAATGCAGGACTCTCCATAGTGGTCCCGTATCATATTCACTGCATCTGGCCCAACACATCTGTGAATAATCTGCATTGCCAAAGCAGTTCGAATTTGGATATTGAACAGGTCATTCACACGCGTTACGGAAAGAAAGAGAAGAAGTGAATTCCGAATGGCACAAGGAGTGTAGGTTTCTAGCCTGAAAGAGTGCCGTTGACCTGTACTGCCTAATACCGGTCCATTAGGAATTCAAATATCCGCTAAAGGATCACAGATAAGCCACTAGTCTCTTAAACAGCTTCGTTGACCTCCTTTGATGATTTGAATGAAACGCCGTCCGTCTTCTGCAGTTTCCTCATCAATAAGCCACGTTGCTCGCACCAGCAGCATGGTAAGCAGCCAGGATCTACCATGGGGAGATCCATTTTGTGTCTGTGGTATGCGTTTCAAGAGGCCATCTATTCCTCAGTTACTCTTCGAACTACCTTTTCCAAGACCTTAGATAAAACACCTATAACTTAGTGTCCGCAGTGTGAGGCCTTGGACTTACTCCCACTCTTTTGAAGCGGCTTGGCAATGCTGGGTTTCTCATCGTTCGGCACTTAACTGGTGTCCACCTACATCTGGTAGATATTCGTCAGAGGTACCACTGTCACTGAAACCATATTTTCAGAAATGTTGGTTAGAAACGGTCGAGTTCCGAGGCAAAGTAGCGATCCGAACGTTTCTTCGACCTTCCCCATGCTGCTCTGTTGTTGGGTAGGGAGTGGTATGCTGTTGTTACCAGAAGTATCATTTGGGAGATAACGCGACGCGAAGTATTCTGCTATGAGCACTGCTTGGGGCTGATCACCAATCTGTTCTCTGCCAACCTCATCAATTGTGATCGTCTTGTTTGCGAAGCCAGCGATGCAGGTTTGAATACAAGCTGTTTCGGTAGTGAAATGCATCAGTCCCTGACGTCTTCTCATACGCCAGTATTTTTCTTATGGAGGTTGGTTCAGTCCAGAATATTCTGTACCTTTGATAGTTTTCATCCGTGGGGTGGCGGCCGATAGCGGTGACGCATTAGTGACTACCTGTTCACAAGAAACTGTAAAAGTAGCGTCCAACTTCCTCAGCTACACGTACCTTTTGTACAATTGTTACAAGTTGACTTTGAACGTGCCTCATATCACTTGCAACTCCGCTTCTCTCGAGATAATTTAGTTCGTTTTTATAAACTTTTCCCTACCGCAATTGTATCCACTCTTCATTGGTTCGGCATGTATACTTCTTGGGTTATTTCCCCATCCTGATCAGAAGACAGCTTTCTTGATCGCGGCCGGTGATATAATCTATAAATACCAAACTAGCAACAAATTGCGGGTCAGTGCATGATGGTTCGACCTCTGCCTTCGAAGTAAACATCCGCTTTCTTCATCAGTTGCGGTACCCGTTGCTCCATGATCATCTTCAGGAATCACATTCCAACAGCAGAGGCTCTCCTAATTACCTCCAATGTGGGCCAGTCGACTTTTTGCAAAGTGAAAGCTCCCAAGAATTATCATTGTTTTTTTCACAGAAGATCGTGAGGAGTGCAGTCAGCATGGTTCCAGATTTCATGGATTAGCACAGATAACATAATTCAGCGTTTAAGCCAACCATTTGCAACTCAGAGGCCAAACCCATCCCGGCACCTTACCATCCCGTTCTAATGCAAAGCAGCATGCCTTTATGAGCACCACTACTGAGAACGGGAAGACATGCCTGAATGCCTAGTTGCAAATTCCGAGCCAGATACGTTTCGCCTACGGAGAAGTTACCAGGGTCATATAACTTCATCAAATTCGTCAATTCGTTCATTTCGCTGTTGATGGTACAGGAACTGGCGTAAATTACACTAAATACTTGCCTGAGTTCACTTTCTGATGGCTAAGTGACCGAGAAAATCGATTGTAGGGTCTAATCTTTGATGCTAGTGAGTTATATGGGATGTGAACTGCTTGTTTTTACCTCCGGCTTGTTCGACTTCCAATCAGGTGGTATGGGGGTATGAATTTCTTTCACTTTTTGGGGGTTCTTTGGCAGTCTTGAAGGGTCACTTGGCTACATGAAAGCCGTCTTTAGTGGCCTAAGTCGAGTCCGATCAGAGCTCGGAATGCCAAGCCTTACAAGGACTATAAGAAGCACTCTAACGCTGCCCGGTTCCAGTCGTTTGTTCTTCAGAATGGCTTGCAAAGAATCCCCGTTGATCTGCTTCAACTGTAGTCAAAGTTGGCAACTAGCCTAGGTGCATTATATCAAGTGGGCAGAGGAGCAGACATCAGCATCACTCTTCCAATTTGTGCCATACCACAGGAATTGAGCTAATGCCTGTTTGAATTTTTCAGCCGCTGATAACTTAACAATATCAGCTAGTAAGTTATTCTATATAGTTACTATCATTGTAAGCGATAAACGGTCGCCGAGAGTCTGTGAAGCCCGTGTTCCGCCAGTTTATGCTGCTGTCCACTGGTGTGATGTATTTGTGCAGATGGAAAAAGAGTATCAGTAGGTAATAGTTTGCGGCCGCAAACTGTCTTGTAAACAAAAACCAGACCGTGTGTTTTCGTCGGTGTTCTATGATATGCGTGTTTAGAGTGAAGCATCTGTCAAAATGTCTGTCTTGCAGCTCGTAAAATCAGTTGGATCATTGTTCTTTAGACTTTTTCTGGCTCACAACATTCGTCATTGATGCCTGAAAGGTAGGCCAATACTTCGTATTCTGGCATTTAGCACAGAAATGTATTCGTTAACCACAGCAAAGTGTTTTTCGTCCAGTGTAAGAATAACCATCGCAAGGCCCAGATGAATCGTCTACCTTTGTTGACGCAGATTGCCGAAGGATGGCCAATCTTAAAGACCCTCCTTTTTATTCACCCCGAAACACAAGAATACGTCCCCTGCGACGAGAGGTAGTGAAATTATGTAGTACGTTTCAGCCTTACCTTGGCCAACCGGGAGATTCAGTTTCAGGTTCATGCACTTAAAAAGCAGATGACGGCTTGTCCTTTGAAACCAATTGCACCACAGCTACTGGCTGGAATATGGAGTTGTAGGGAATCGGAGGAAATATTTGGCCTCGTCTTCTAGCACTCTGTGTTGTTCCAAAAACCCAAGAGCTGGGCAGTGGCCTGATGCAGTTCACACTTGTATTCCTTAATCTGCACCGCTTCCCGTATCTTCAGTTAATCTTTGAAGGGCGGAACGTTCAAGTTCATTGTGCTAAGAAATCTTTTCACGTGCTTATAACAAGCCCCTGTGTCACATTAATACCGATATTAGGGAGTTCAGGTAACACACCATTCACTGAAGTGGCAATCTTGAATAAGGTTTCTGGCGATCCTCACAGTGTGTTCAATTTACATGGTGTGATCGAACTGGCCAAGCACTTTATTGAAGTTCATGTGCGAGATGGCTCAGTGGTTAGAGCGCAGATTTAGTGACCGGAAGCTTCGTGATCCGCACCCAACCTCTCCCTTTCAACTTCCTCTGTCTAGGCTTGGGCATTCTGGCGGTATCCCAGCCCACGTGCTCCCTTTGGGTAGCATGGCAGCTAGGGATTGAAAGGGTGTTAGAGCTGGACGATTATCTTCTGCTATCTATCCTGTATACACCACCAAGCTGAGTACACTTACTGACTCTTGTCATCCATCAGCAGGCTACTTTTTAACCCACAGGTCTTCTATATCATATTTGCTCCGAGGCCATTCCAGAATACTCACGATGTTTAGAAGATCCTGTGATTCTCAGTTACAAGTGTAGAAGACCTCGTACCAAACGCCTTTAAACTGAGCAGTTTTGTGTAGTGCCCTGCTTTCTTGTGGCTGTTTTGCCATATATTTGATTTTTGAGCACTCACAAGGTCACTGCACATCCTTTGGTACATATTTGTGTCACCTTCTGCTTGCACGTAATTTTATTCTTTCAAGGTAACTCGTACTTTGACCGTACTCTGTTTTTAAACCGATGAACAACTTGGTCAAGTCTGGGGTTGGCACCGGCTTTTGACGTGGGCTTATCACAAGTAAGAAGCAGACCGATATTGGGTCTAACTTGACCCCATGATAACTCCGCTATTCATTTGCATACTCCGTCCATGTTCTTTTGACCTCCACTTGATATTCCCATCTATATCCGCCGTTTACCTTGCCGCAAAAGCCGTCCGGTCCAACAGTGGTATATTGGCATGTAAAATTGGAACACTTGACGTATTGTGGGAAGCCAAACCAGGTGACTGAGAGAAAAAAGGTCCAGTGTGTATGTGGATGAATTTACCCTGCTGGAATATTTACCCATTCGTGTTCGTAATCCGTTTTCTAAGCCCACCCTGATTAGTTCTGTCATGTGTTCCGTGTAATCCTCTCGCCAATCAGAATCACGAGACTTTGCATTGGGAAGCGACGATCGCAACCCACACTGCGGAGCCAACATTCCGCTTACCGTTGTTTGGTGTGCAGGCCTTGATACTGCGCTGCGCCGCTCAGTGACATACTTGTACACTTGGTGACGCCACGAACAACAATTGAGTATCCTCCTACAGCTTTACTTACCCTTGTATAAACAGTACCGTGGACCTTTGAACCCAATTCTGCCTTGTGATAACCCCACACATCACTAGAAGATCTGTTTTGGACATTGTGGAGGTCAGACTGAACTCGCGCGACGTCTCCTCATATTTGCCTTGGGGACTTCAGGGGAGAAACTTCAAGTTAATGAATGATGTGGCTTCCGTAGGCTGGTACGGCAACATGCACAGCTTAGCTCAAAAATCAGGAAGTCATGGCAAGGCCAAATATCGTTTACATGTACGCCCGATCACTAGGACTAAAAATACCCATGCTGAGAGCCCATCCGGTCACTCATAATCTGGAGTAGTCACGGGATTCACACAATGGGGTAACGAGCATTAAGCCTTCGCTTTTCGATTTCCGAAAGCTACAACATATACTGGAACTGGTGGGTTCAGCTAAAGAAGCTACTGTTTGGTTGCAGAACGTAGCTCGTCTAGTTATGCGTCAAACAGTTGTTTAAACATAGTCAGAAATTTGGTAGAAACGACTTTCTAGTTGGGATGGTTCAGGGTGTGTGGAAAAGCTTCTGGGCCGGTCAAACCAGCAGTATTGGTGTTACAGCTTCATGGAATGATTTTGGCGGTTTATTGTTGACGTTATTAATAGCAGCAGGTGACAAGGGTGATTAAAAGCGGTGGGCAACCGGAACGTAAGTATATTTCCTCACAGCCTCTTATGTGACACAGAATATAAATCTAGAACGGCGAGCCGTCCCACGCAGGTAGAATTCTAAAACCCTTGAAAGAGTTTGATAACACTACTGAGCTTGGTACGTGTTCGATTCAGGTACGCTGCGTAAGTTCTGTTCTATGCACATAGCAGTGGGGTGATAAATGTAGCGTCAAGGGACCCTAAAGTGTGTTGGTAGCAGCGTTATCAGCCTTGAATGTTTAAGCTGAGTCGCCCTGCTCAACGAATATTTCAAGGCCTTTCTCGATGGCAACAGTTTGCAACTGGTGATGGCCATGAAACAATTTTGGAGGGTTTGGTATTTGAGGAAGGAATGCGACATTTTTCAGCAATTATAGGCATATCTTGACATACCGAGCATTGATAAACCACCAAGCAGTCCTTCTAGAGTGTATTGTTGTTCGCAGTCAACCGGTTGCTCCTCCAGATTTTGATTCCATCAGAAAACGACTCTCATGACTATGACAGTGGCAGACAGATTATTTGTGAATCTAAGGAATAGTAGTGGGCCCAGCATTAAACATTATGGTATATTACAGTGAATGAATTTGTGGTCTGATGTTGCTCCACTCACTCTGTTAATGATTGCTGGCCTGAACAGTTTTATATATGTTACAGTAGCCAGTACTGAAACCCCGTGAGCGGTCAGTACTTCCAGCAGGACTGGGCGCTATCAGATGCTTTAAAGGAGTCCAGGTTGATGATGTTCACGTCAATTTCTACGTTCAATTCTTTGTTTCAGCTGCATCTCGTGAGCAAATTCATCAAAAAGACTTTCCTGTGTCACATCCTATACTGTTTTGAAGACGGTATTTTGTGTCACGCCAAGAATGTTTACTTATTTTTCCTGCTACGGATAGCGCTGTTCGGGTTAGCAAGGTTGCGGAAAATTGCCTGTGACAGAGAGCTGGTTAGAAGTGCTAGATGAAGGGTGAACGATAACCACGCATCTTCTGGTGGTAGCGTTTGCACGAAGTCCCAGTCGTCAGCCCGCACCAGCTCCTGCAATGATAAAAGATTGACTTTGATCAAAGTCACAGGTCTGGCTGCCGATTTTTGCTGTAATGACATAGAAAAAATCAAAGGCTACATGGCCGCTGCAGCCGAATGTAAATTTTACATGAGCGCTCTTTCGCCATGAGTCCTTCGTTTGCCAGCACTCGGTTGAGAGATGATCGGGTATTGAAGCCTGATCAGTGAGTGGATTCCGAGACATGATTGAATAGCGGCAGTGAGTGATTTAG
Source organism: Clonorchis sinensis (assembly GCA_003604175.2). Classification (NCBI taxonomy): domain Eukaryota; kingdom Metazoa; phylum Platyhelminthes; class Trematoda; order Opisthorchiida; family Opisthorchiidae; genus Clonorchis; species Clonorchis sinensis. The sequence goes on from CM030371.1 coordinate 27,259,504, forward strand.
TTCTAGTAGCCTACCATTAAAGGGGTGTGCTTGGTCTGGGAGTGAAAAAACGTTGACTTTGTCGATGAACAACAGATGGGATCAACATGGGCTGGTTGCGGTCAGAAGGGCAGCTAACATACGGTCGTCTGGGAATGATTTGTAGGGTGGTATGGAACTGCAACAAAGCAATTGTCCTAAGTGGCAAAGCAGAGACTACAGAAGATGATATCTGCTATTTGTATAGAAGGATGGTGTTCTGGTAGTATAGAGCGTCAACTCCAATTTTCGTTTGCCCGTCGCGCTCCGTAAGCGGAAATTCTGGGATTTAGCTTTCTGAATCTAACATGTCCTGGGGCAAGGGAAGGGATAACCGCGTTTCTGCTATCGCGCTGAGGTTCTATATGAAAGTCTGATGCCGGTCCAGTTGCTCAGTATTTTTGCTGGGGATAACCTGAGTATTGGTGTGGTAGCCCAGGGTTGTAAGGAGAATTCGCGTGCTCTCTGTAATCGACCTATCTGAAACCGGCGTTGGGGAGTTTTGTGGAGCGTGGAGAGAAACCGGGTTGTGTGTGTGTAAAGTGTTTCCAGTGAGAGGTGTCGTCATGTAGCATTTGACTGGATTCACCATCGGTTGGACGTAAGTGTTGCGTGGCTCTGAAGAGGCTGTTTCATAGTGTAGATGATATACCCTTAGCGTCTGATACAACATATTGGCGGACGTCATGTCGACAGTGATGATGCGTAGACCAGTGAATTGTAGTTGAAAAGACGGGCTACTTTATTGGTCAGAAGACCGTGGCTGTCCATGAGCTCCTGGATGTACTTCAGTTCGGTGCAATCAGGTAGTTAACTGTCGGGTCCGGGTGAGCTATTCTTAGTACTCTGAGTGGGAAACAACCTGCTGTTTATTTCGGTCCCCGATTAGTAGGGCCTGTATCAATGCGACTGATATTGTCGCTCAAGATTATATGAGTAAATACACTGCACAGAAGTTTGATATATAATATAGGACGCCACCAGCAATGCTTGCACATCCTTCGTCGTGCTAAAAGCGGGTAATAAGTCAGAATCTGCCGTAGTGTAGTGCATCAGGCTTTCTTGAAAATCCGGTCGGGGTATTAGGGTTCGCACTGATACCCATGGTGGAAAAAACTTCACTCCAGTCCTCATCCTCTTCTATTTTTCGAGCTGTCAGAGATGACTCACTGGGTTCCGGCAAATGTGAAAATAGCAACTTTGGGGACTTTTGTGTTTTGGTCGATGTGTTTGCGCTTGATGATGAACCGTGAGAGCACTTGGCAGCTTGGTTGCCTCATGGTTCCACTATGTTTGCTACAGCGGTATCTGAGTCCGTTTAACCGGCCATAGATAGCACCAAAGATTTGAGTAGAGGATTATCAAATGGTCAGAAAGAAGTGCCAGGCTTTTTTATCCGTATGCGTTTCGGATAGCGGAATTCCGCTGAGTTTGGACCCGGGGTAAGTCATTTTCTGGCTCCTAGAAGAACTTGGCAGTTGCCAATCGTACCTGTTCCTTCGTATTCTTGGTGAGTGAAAACCGCCATTAGGGCTCTCAGTAGAAGTTTACTCCGACAGGTTTCGCATAAACATGATTTAGTCGAGTCCTCCGTGAGGTGCCAGAATTCGGTGGTGCCGAGTTTGAGCAGGTGAAGCGATCTCTCCCAACCGTGTTCTACTGCTGAGATTGTCGATGTTGTGGTAGCTGGATTTCCGTTCAAATTTCCCCCCATAGATAACCTTTAACCAAGAGCATCGGAGGAAGATATAGTTGCAAGGGCAAGAACCGCATAAGTTGATTAACTGTGGTTTATCTAAACAGATGTCTACAGCCACGGAGTTTAGTGAAGCATGGTAGACATTTTCGACACGAAAAAGGCCTAAAAACGCGACCGAACGAAGTTCGTAAGCGTGACCACCAACTGACCTACCAATGACCTTGAAGTTGTGCAATAAAACACGAGCAGCCGATTCACGGATTGAGACACAAGTGCGAGGCTTTTGCCAAAGTTTCCCGGGTCGTTTTTGTTTTCATCATTCAGCGACTGCCGTTTTCTTCCTTAGATGCTGAGCGCGGGGCAGAAAGCTTGCCAGCGTAAAAACTGTCTAGTACTGCTTTAACCTGGGTTGTCGATGGAACTGTCCGAGGAAGGTTATTCCACGCAGCAACTATCCGAAATGAGAAAAAAATTTGCCTGCTAAAAGTGTGCGCGCTGAGTTTAAATAGCTTATTACCATGTCCCCGCCGTGTGCTAACTGGTTCAACGGTGAAAAATTTATGGGCCAATCATTGTCCAACCAGGACATAAGCAAGAATTAGGCCTCTTTGGAGTTGACGATACTTTAGGGGAAAGAGGTCGAGCACCGCAAGGCGCGTTCCATAGTCCACGGATTTAGAGCCGGAAACCATTTCTGTAGCAGCTCACTGGACACTCTCATTGGGAGTTACGTCCCTCTGGCAACCTGAGTGGACAAATTGGTTGATCTATTCAAGAAGCATTCTGATGTACGCCATATAGAGTATTTGGAAGTCCATGCGAGTAATACGGAAGAAGGTGCGCCGAATCATCCGTAGAACGGCGGATGTCTTTTGAGCCTATTTCTCATGGTGCAGTGCGAGGGACATGTTTGAAGAGAGCCAGATAACCAGACCCTTTTTGGCATCTATCCTCGTGATGTCTTCCGGTCCATTCTCATCATGCACGATAAAAACGTCCGCTGAGTCTCCCGCGACTGACATATGGACGCAGTTTTTTTCATTCAGAGGAAGGTGTCAGTCCAACGACCACTGCTTTGGGTGTCTTCACCCATTTGAAGGGCACTGGATATCAAGCCGTCCGCAAAAAGTAAAAATGTACTTGCAAGAACACCTGGAAGACCGTTGACGCAAAACGAAAACGTAGTCCGAAAATGGAGCCTTGAAAAACTTCAATGTAGATTGGCCTCGGAAAAGTGCAGGTCTAGCCTACTTTTAGTCGGAATGTTCTATTTGACAGGAAAGCCCTAATCTAGTGTAGAATTTCCCCTTGAATCCCATGACACTCGAGTTTGTGGAGCAACGAGACGTGTGGGACTCGATCAAATGCTTTAGAGAAGTCAAAAACTATGGCGTCCGATATGAGACCCTAGTCCCCAGCTTAAGTTAAGCTGACCGTAGATACAAGCGTGTTCGTCACATAAGAAGAGTATGGGAGAAATGCGCGTCGAACTGGAGATATCAAGCTGTTTGCACTAAGGCAATCTAGGATGGCCCACTTCAGAATGCGTCCCATCACCTTGCCTGACACGCTAGTGAGCCCCACAGGCCAGTAGCAGCCGGGCGATGGTTGGTCACTAGTTTTGTAGACTGGCGTGACAAGCGCTTCTTTCCAAGCAGAGAGAAGGTGACCTACAGCAAGCGACTGACGAAACACCGTGTAGAAACGTTTTGCCAATGTGAACGACGTTTCCCTCAAGATCCTTGGATGGAATTGTTTGACCCCAACATGCAGAACGGGTTGATCTTTTGCAAGAGTTGACGAATCTTCCCCACCGTGAAGACTATCTCGGTTAGCAGCCGCCCGCAGTTACGCATCGACAAGTTTAGATTTGATGAGTAAGATGGGGCTGAATATGGACCTACACAGTGTTCTCTGTAAGCCTTAGATACCAATATTATGTCGCTAGTGGGTTCTCTGTTCCTGTCTCTCAAGAAAAACGCTGTCGGGTTACTTAGACAGCGATGTCTCATGTATTTATACAGCACACTTCTGTTTTCCCGGGCGAGGTCATGATAGATGGCTAGTTTTCGTGTGTTCCACCGGCAAATTGCTGATTTGCAGCGGTTCCGCAATTTATGAAATGTCAGTTACTTTTCTGTGACACCTGAGGTCAGATTTTTGAAAAACAGTTGAGACCTCGTTTTTTCCTATATGAGTCTTCCACTGAAGTTGGTCCCAGTTTAAACTGATCAAGAATGATGCTCCTTCCTAAGAAGTCTGCATGGTAGAAGATTCGAATGCATGTTCGACGTTCGAGATTTTTGGCTCGGTAACAGATGAAATCAAAAGGCAGCACACAGTGGTCACTACGTCCCAGTGGAGCGTTAATTATCACCTGATCAAGGAAGTGTCTCTTGTTGGTGATGACCAAACCTAGGAGGGATGGTAGTTGGCCGGCGCGGCGTCTGGTGTGTGTAAAGGGGTGTTGCGTACAAGCGCTCTGATGAACGACTTTAGTCACCGCCGCTGAAAAAAGTCCATTTGATCCGACGCGCTTGAGCTCCGTCCAGGGGGCCTTTGGAGCGTTGAAATCACCTACCAGCAAAAGATGAGCAAAGTGGTAGCTGGCGAAGAGGCGCTCGAGGGTTTGTCTGCGAAACTGGTCATCTTCCGGAGGACTTGACGGGCAAAGGTAAACGGCGCCGAGAAGCAGAAAATCTGTCTTTCTTTCGCTGTTCCAAAGTGCCAAGCCCTGTCACATCGATTCCAAGTTCCTCCTGGGACGCTTACTCTTAATGGACTCTCGATTCCTACTCCTCCCGAAGTGAGAGACCTAGGCCTTAGGTATCCTTGTGCATTTAGCTTTAACCAGCATGCAAGGTAGAGAGTGGCTAAAGGTCGCAAGCTCTGCGCTTACATTCGCCGACACTTTCATAATAGATAATGTTTTATTGCCATCTTTGAACAATTTGTAAGACCCGTTCTTGAGTCCAGCCCTGAATTCGCCTCACAGTATTCGCAGGCATGCCGGACTTCTGTGGAGAATATGAAACGCTCGTTTACTAAGTCCTTGTTTCCAGTGTCATCCACACTACCGTACCGTCTCCGTTGTTTGTCGTTTGGGTTGGATCCATTATGGTGAAGGCGCATCAGGTTGAATCTAGGCCTTCTGCATCGCCTAATCTACCGGCGGGTTTACACAGCTGACTGCTGCCCTGAATTTTCTTCCCGTACTCCCTATAATACCCGCAACTCTGGATGTTTACTTCCATTGTCGATATGCTGAACTGTCTCTAGACAAAATTTTTTCCTCTGCCTGTATTCCAAACTATGGAACAAGCTCCCCTCCCATATCCGTACTTTCTCATCTCATGTAGGCTTTCGAAAGGCCATCGATTCTTACCTTTTTATTGAGGGAGCTGAGCGCCTTTTCGCGCCTCAGCTTACGTTAGACACTTTTTTGAATTGGGCCCTAAGCTCTACTAATCTGCACACTCACCCCGACTGTCCTGTTACTAGGTCCTAGCATTTACACTTACCAGGCTGAACCCTTTAGCATTAACCTACAAGTGCGACAACCACCCTCCCAAGTGTTCTTGTCTATAGCTAACCACTTTATCTATTTCTCATGTGGATGTTCACTTCCTGCGACTACATCTTCTCCCGCTCTCTGAAGCGTAGTTGATTTGCAAAGAATGTCTAGCGCCTGCCATCGTAATTGTCGTCAAGCCCGTCTCCATTGACTTGGTTGTATGTCCTATCTCCGCCCTTAAGCTTTTGTACCCCGCCAAATTATTCCCAGTTCTTCAAGCCTCGTCCCATCCCTGAGTAACCATGTCAGCTCTATTCGATGTCTGGTGCTTTGCTTTGACGGGATTTAAATAACCTAAGCCAAACCAAAGCCTTCGTTCCTCGCTGTTGTGAACCATTGTGCATGCCCTGAACACACGGAACACGCGCAGCGCACGCATATCAAATGGTGGGTCTGAAGATGCGCTTTAAATGAACTACTTGTTTGGCCCCGCAGCCCACTCATTCACATACACACACAACACAGGTGCACCTCTACTTAACAAGAAGGTTTGCACCAATGCTTCGTCTTCGTTTAGCCATAGTACACAGGCTCTGAAAATCTCCATTCTACTCCCGTATCCCAAAAGATAGTTGACGTTTCATTTGCCTCCGCGACTTGCCTCTTCCAGCAGCTGTTTGCCGTTTGCTTGTCCGAAATGACTGAGCTGTATTACTGGCCTGGCTTTCCCCCGACCGGATAAAATATCTGGTAGCTGGGGTTTTTTTTAATGCACAAGCCGCAATTATGACTGCTTGGTGACTTGTCACCCTGCAGATCTGGTAGCATGCACGAGGGATGAAAACCTCGTGTGGTGGACGGGTACGTCCTGCAGGGAGGGTCGCCCTGTTACGTTGCACCATGGTGCGTTCGTATACTCGCCACCCCTCCAGCAGCACGGGTGTATCGCCCATCGCCGGTGGTTCTGAGCCTGGCCTTTAATTCAGGAAAACCAAAAAAAGAGCACCGTTGCCGTTTGTCTGTAGCTGGATTGGACTTGTCCAGGTTGTCATTTGTCTCGCAACACCAAGAAATACAAGCGAATGACAGGTGTCTTTTCGTTTGTCTATATATATATATATATATGCATGGGGTAGCCTGAGGGTACTGTGTGAGGCTCACGGCTAATGTCGACGTGCAAGGAGTTGCCACCTTCGTCTTAGTTGGATCACACCATCCCAAGCTCACTTCACCATCCAAACATAGCACACACGTTCTATCCTCTTGTCATCTATAACGATCATATGCACAAAATGCAAATAAATTATTATTTCCTGATTACAACCAGTCACAGCTAGCATTTAATGGCTGTTCTTTTTGCTATGCACCATTCGTTTTCTGGAGTTGACAGCAGTGACTCGGCGACTGGTGATCCTTAATCCTAATCTCCTGTTAGGTTGACGCAGTAGATCTCAGTTAAGCCACGGTTCTTATCCATTTTCTGGGAGCCTGTTGCCTATCCGCTTTTTACTTGTCTACTGTCACTGCTCACATTAACCCCTTTCTTTGCACAACGGAGACCCTATGTCATGATTCTTTGGTAAGCTAAAAACTGCCGCCCGTTCCAACTAGTCCAACGTCTAGCCTCCCTGCTAGCTACCTCGACGACAAAGTTCTTACTATCCTAAAACTATGCACCTACTCTGGCCCAACTAGTACTTGGTTTCTAGATCAGCAAACGTATCCACCTTTCCTGGGTCCATTTAGCTTGCTGTCATCCCCTTTTAGATTTTTTTCTGTTGACACCGTTGTATCATATGCCTCCTGACACTCGCAACATGCTACTGCTTTCATTCTACTTCTTCCTCGTTGCCCCTCTTCCCAAGCTTCAAACTTCTACTGCAGTTGCCCAAACGCCCCGTAGGACTGTTATTCATTCAAACTGGCTGGTCCCCGGTCTACACTCACACGGTCCTCCAACGAAAGGGAAATTATCTGTGACCCTGCATCCGTCTGACTCTCTGTGTCAATCCCCGTCTCACCCAGATCCAGCTGCCACAGAACTGCGTATCCCTTCTCCGATCGCGGCACCCTTGACGACCGTTACGGGGCTGTCCATAAACCGAAGCATGTCAGTGCAATGATGGCATGGCACTGTCATACCCAGTGTGATGGCACTCCCGCAACTATTCTCTTCAAAATCTCGACCGCAACCCCTCGCCCAATCGAGCCTGTAGTCGCAACTTCGAGCAAATTTTTCAACCGGCCCCGTCTCTGGGACGAGTTCTTTCGTACCCGATGAATTTTCGCCCAAATTTGGCTAGCCTGATTTTCTGCCACAATTTCGGCTTGCCTCTTCCACAAGTTCAAATCCGTATACGATGTTTGGTTCGCCCTATGCATTAACACCACGTCCCCATCCAACCTATCTGCTGCAACTGACTTCCCTACAACAGTGAGTTTGCTTAATTTCAGATTAAGCCACATTTTTGAGACAAAACTCGCCATGTGCTCCCTATTCGAATTATTCCACCTCCATCTCCACTTTTGCTCGTTGTGACTCCAGCCATTTGCCCAAGCGCCCAAGGTCACTCATGGCCAGCAATGGTTTTCAGTTTTAGTTCATGCCATGTTCATGTCTTTGAACTAGTCGGACCTCATGACCATTGTTCCCTACAATTTGGGAAAGCAACCTATTATTATTTCATCGGATTCCCACTGTTTATTGTTTTGTCCTCTTCGCGCAATCCGCACTACCCGCAAACCCCCCAGTCATGCTTCATTCTGACTGTAAACGTATGACCATGCCAGACGGTATGTCACCCAAAATTTGGGAATAAACATTATTATTATTATTTCCGAAAGCATATGAGTACCCTTTAGGCTGGCTGTGATGGCAAGAATATGTTATATGTGATAGTGAGCTGCGATGGGAGCCCCGCTTAGTGACCGGTAACTGCTTCACGGGTGCTAGGCTTCGGACTTCTTCGGGACCCATTTAGTGGTAGTGTCCATGGCTGCTAAATGGTCCAAAAGTAGGAAGCTCGAGCGTGTGGGAAACTCCGTTTGGATGGTCTTCCGTCCGTCTGGGGTAAGCAAATGCGTCTTTTTCAAGACCGTCGGGTTGTCGATAGGTGAGATATTGTGTACTGCTAGCATTGTCTCTATTACTTGGCTGTCAATGTTTACAGCAGCTGCGGGAAGCAGTCCAGTATTATACTGCTCAAACGGGTGTGGGAGGGCAAATGGGAAACATGGTATTATTGATCACTAATAAGTAAACCGTTGGAAGCACCTTTTGAATGGATTACGAAATCGAAATTCAAGAGAAAGCAGTCGCCGGCAAGACATATTGGCGGTGCCGCCATTCATCACTTGCGGGCTCAAGACCTTTATCGCACGGATGCCTTGTGGTCCGGTGGGTGATACATTTAAATCGATCACAGATTACACGGTATGGCGTAATCAAGCAGTGCTGTTGGTTAAAAAACGGGCAAATTGAACAGACAGTCGAGTTGTTTGCTGTTACTCGCTAGTTTGTTTGTTATCCAGACACATACAGAAGAAGGAAAAGGAGACGGTATTACGATGAGCCGGTTCCGAACGTTCGAGGAAGACAGCGGCCGCATCGAAAAGTTGATAATGCAGAATAACGGGAGGGTAGTCGTTGAACCACTGTTGATGTCAGCGCTGAACACAAGCAAAAGAGCCCCACCATCTAATAAGCCTTTGCCTCTGCAGGAGAGCGCCAATGATTGCACTGATCCGGTGCGCCTGTTCGTCTCCCTAGGCTTTCTCTTCTATGCGACCTCATGCGGCTGCCGTACAACTGATCGAATTGTGGAGGAACACCTACAGACGGTAATATTGTGGAACACTAACAATGAGAGCATTGTCTTCTAGCTTGCGGGGAACATACCAAATTGGGCATGAGCAGGTCATTCGAATTTAAACGTGTGAGGCGGCACCAAAGCGGAGAGGGGAGGTGGCGAAGCTACTTGTATTGCGTGATAGGCTAATGTAGGTGACAGAAAACAATTAAAACAACAAGGCACGAGAAGTACGAGTATTTCAGTGATAAAACCGGCATATATTAACTAAAACTGAAGCAACTTCCTGGAAGTTTGTTACCTAGGACATCTGAGTTAATGGCTTGGGTCACCGCAAGAGTAAGCGGAGACGATAGGGAAGAGAAAGCTTCAATACACAAATGAAAGCTCTCACCTCAGACGTATAGTCGCACAATGACGCTGGGTAGACTCCTCAGTGGCCCCACCTTGCTTGAATAAATTTGAACCACTCCGCTTTGTTTGATTAGCAGAAGTATACTTAACTGTCTCCACCCGCATCACTTTCCGTGTGTGTGACCTTGGGCCACATTGAGTCAACCTGATTTTGTACAAATTTCAAGTGGAGGTCGCCGTACATTGTTTTTCATAATGTTTTAACACACAAATCCGGGCGGCTGGGGGACCAGCGTGAGCAAACTGGACAGGACTGTTTAGGTTCATAAAGGACCTCGAGGAGCCAGCACAATTGACTAACACACTGCAATAATACGCGTCACCTTGCAGAGCCAAATGCTTTACGAAACACTGAAATGTTTGTAACGGTCATTGTGTTCTCGCTGCGTTACTCAACAGAACACAGATGTAGCTGTTAGCGATGAGTGAGTAGAAGTTATTTCGGAGGGAGCGGTAGTGCTAATATATAGGACCAGAGGAACACCGTGAGTAAAATCGTTGACTTTGTGGTCGAGGCACGAAATTGTAGCATACCCTCGAGATGTTCAAATTTCATGAGAAGGTTGAGTGGATTGGGACGAAGAAAATTGTAGCAGGTGTGTGGCCTAACAACGAAGAACTGGTTAAGCTTGCCAGTATAATGCTGTTATAGTACAAGAGGCGTACAACAACCGAGTATAACTGAGTGTTTGGTTTTAGAATATAATGTGCACACAGATAGTGATGCAAGAGACTTGTATTGGTTGCAAAAGGATATCTCGTGTTTTGCGATTAGAGTCAGTCAATCGGTAGGCTCCAGGCAAAGGCATGTGGGTGTTTGCGTAATTTTGCCTTGGTGGCGGGTCCACCGTTGTGTAAGAGAGCAAAAAAATCTAGCATTTGGAACAGTTGTTGGGGGCAGCGAGAGGGTCAACTAGGCCTGGAGCGGCGGTGTTTTCCAACTGAGTTTCAGAGCCACATCAGCGGGACTCCGTTGTGCAGAGGAGGGGGGTAGTGTAAAATGAGATAGCGGAAATAAGAGGAATGATAGAGGTAGAAAGACAAAAAATAGATAGATAGATGGACGGACAATGACCGTAGCCTGATAAGCATAATAAGGTTATTTCCCAACTTGTAGAAAACATGTCAATAAAGGCATGGTCGTGTCGTTACGACCTGAAGGCGGCAGACAACAACACAACGGGGAGGAAGGCTTTACTAATGAAACACGCTTATGACGTAAAACCCCACCGCAGTTGTTGGAATTTAAAAATTAGGACAATGGGGCATGAGGTCAAATGATGATGCTGGTTGACATGAACTGAAGCTGATGATCATTGCTTGCCATGAGTGACCACGGGTGGGTGAGGAAATGGCCGGGTCACAAAAAGCAAAAATGGAAATGGAGATGAAAGAATTCGAAGTGAAATCGAATGGCAAGTTTAGTCTCGGAAAGATGGTCTACGTCGAAACTGAGTACACTCACTAATAACGCTGCTGTAGGGAAATAGGTTGTAAATGCTAGTTACGATGAGGCGATAGCGCTAGTGTATAGGACCAAACGAATAACGTAATTTTACTTGGACATGTGGAAGAGACAAACCGAACCTGCGGCGAAAATCCGGGTAGGCTAAATTTGAACGGGGGAGGGGGTTCGCGGGGGAGAACGAACTCGTTTCAGAGGCGGTTGGGGCCGGGTGAAATATTTGTTCGTAGTTGCAATTGCAGGTTCAAGTGGGCGACAGGTGACGGTCAAGATGAGAAAGAAAACAGTTGCGAGAGTGCCATTTGACCGGGTATGGCAGTGCCGTGCCATAAGTGAGCTGACATACGTCGGTTTCCGGGCCGCACCGTAAGGGACGTCAAGGTTGCGGCAATCGAACAAGGGATACGCATTCCTGTGACGGCTGGACCTGGATTTGAGGAGGTGAGCAACATATGTAGAGTCAGGCCAATGTAGAGTCACGGGTATCTTCGATTCAGTTGAAGGGCCATGTAGCTGTAAACCGAGGACCAGCCAGATTGTATGAATGACAGCGAAACCGGGAGTTTGGCGCAGATAACGCTAAAGTTTGAAGCTTGGAGAGGGAGATGGAGGAGGCATAGAATTGGATCATTAGCGTTCAGTGACAGCAGGGGGTACTAGATAAAACTGTGTCCAGTAGAAAAAATGATCCAAAGTGGATGACAACCAGTTAGATGATCCTATGAAAAGGTGGATTTCGGTTGGCTGACCAACCAGCCAAGGACTGACTGAGGTTGCCGATGTACTGTGAGGATGCAACAAATCATTATAAGTGCGCTTCTAATCAGCGCGCACGCAGTATTTTCGGATAGTGATGCAACAGTCTATCATCGGTGGTAAGAGCTGTGTCTCATGCTTGCACTGAGCATCAGTCAATCAGAAGGCGTAATTTCAGGAAGCTTGGGACTTACCAGCCGATGCGGCATCGTCTCAAAACGTTCAAAGTCTGATGATCAGCGATCCCCTTGGAATCCGAGATGTCAGTTAGTTTAAGGTGCAAATTCCATCCATCTGCATAACAGTCGGATCCGTTCAACCGATGTGACGTAACATATAGAAGCAATCGGTTCACAGAAATTCCGAAGGACACTGTCGTTTGCGGCGCTTGCCCTGTGTCATGTATAATACTTAAAGAACTTGATGCGTCGTGCATCGGTGACGGGAGTGTGTGATCCTTACTCCAAGATATGCGCAGTTGCTCGGAAGGCAATGCAGTGTTTCCCGAAAATTTGCACGCTAACTTCAACAATTTTGGAGTGAGATATTTTCCAGTGAAAAGCGTAACGTTGGTAGACTGAAGTTCTTCAGAAAGTTCAACAACTTGCCAAAAGATATAGCCATTGATGGCCTCCGATCATCATTTCTGTATGCTCCACAGCTTACCCTGGCTGCTTATCTCTACTGCTAGGCCCGTACCCATGCGCGTCACGTGTTATGAGTTCTTAACTATACATGATAACGTAGCCCATAGGCCGGCAGATTTTTACCAGTTGCTCAATCGGTCTCATGATTTGCAGTGGAGGGTTGGTGTCCATGCTTATGTGGCAGTGTTGCTATTCAATGATCACACGTACTATAGGACAAAAGTAAAGTCGGTGCTGAAGGGAGGCGTACACAAGGCGTTCGCAAGAGCGTCTTTTGCTGAATTTTTCTCAGGCCAAGGCCGTAATTAGTGTGCATCTCATATTCACGCATGAGTTATTCATCATGAGGAAATACCTTCTGTATAGTATGTCCAATGACATTTGCCGAGGTGGACACGCCTCTGAGACGCCCATCTGCGTTCGGGAAAAACTGTGGCCTTTCCGAGGTGAACCATCATGCACGTGAACCCGCGTGGCGACCCACGACTGACCATTGGACGATAGTTCGCAATACTTATGTTCATGAAACGTACGCGCTTCCTAATGGCCAGGCGTGCGTGAAAGAAGCATAGCATCGTGTCGCAGATGAACACCCCTGATCCGATCATGCTTCAATTGTCATGTTCCCTACAAGTTGGGAATCCGTGAATCATTATTATTCACGATCGTCCTAACTCGGTCCCCCGCCTATCATATACTGGAGCAAGCTGAATAGGTCGAGAAGGCGGTTGGAATTCACCCATTCTTCGTACCATTCGTCACAGGGAAGGCGAACAGCTTTTGCTCACATGGCAGTAGTCAGATGGCGTTAATGAAATCACTCAAGACGATTAGTACAGTGCGTACCAACAATGGCTACGACAACTTGGAAACGTAGTAGCCGATCTGTTTTTTGTGTGCGGACAGAACATGTGGTTAAAATGACCAATAACATACCCCGTGCGTACCAACAATGGCTACGACAACTTGAAAAAACGTAGTAGCTTATCTGTTTTTTGTGTGCGGACAGAATATGTGGTTAAAATGACCAATAACATACCCAACCCAAAGCATGCGGCCGCATTCGTGAAACCACACAAGAACAGACGAGTGTCGTGTAAATATGCGGGTGAAACGCAAAAATTAACCTGCCTGGCAGCAGAGATCGGGAATGGATGCAGTGGTTGTAGGCATTTCGAGTGGCGCCTTCCAAAATTTACCCGCTGTGTAGTGCCGCGTACCTGAGCACGCAGCCTCTCGTGATCCAACAGAGCACTGCATCATTTTAAATCGAGTACCGTATAATAATATAATTTCATATACCGGTTTCCTTAGTTCAACCTGCTGATTCAGAGTAATTTGGGGTGTGCATTTACGGATTGGCCAGCGTTAGCTGCCTGCACTTGTAGACATGAAACACCATCGGTTAGCCAAAGCCTAACCTCTCGCCGTGCACAACTCCAGCACTCGACTCAGCTTCCTAGTATTCTGAAGAATGGTCCCAAAAAATAAATTCACTAAATTCCCGACAAAACAGTGCGAAAGCGTGCAACAACCAGGGTGAACTGTAGTTAGTTTTACTGAATCAAAACTTGGTTGGCATAGAAATTTGGTGGTACAGGATGGTACGTTTCTTTACGATTTTTATGAAGAGTCCAGCCTTCAAGTAGTGTCCACAGTGTTAAAAGTCATGCAACTAGCCACAACTCTTCGAGGTCATTAAGCTCAAAGAAAGCCAAGGCCTCAAATTATCGAACGATTGATAAGAAATCTGTTGTGGATGAGGGACTGTTCGGAGATCCGCAACGTCTTAAAGATAGACAGGTGGGGTGATCCTAACAAATAAAAATGAATAGACACGTTAAGAATAACCGGAGTGACTGGAGTTGTGGCGGCGAAGAGAAGGAACCAGAAATAATTGTGTCGCGCCCTTCACTTTCGAAGCAAGAATGCGAACGGGAGCGCATATTTTTGAAGAATAAGCGCATAAGACATGTTGCTTCCGACCTTATCCGTGAGCTCATGTAAGGATCTCCCCGGTAACATACTTTTTTAGAGTCCCAGCAGATGAGCCAAACGCAAAATCGATCATCCTCACGAAAGATAAATATGATGAATTGACGCAAAAAGCGAAAATCATCACTGAAGCAGATGAAAAAGAAGCGGCAAAGAGAGCGAAAGAGCTGAACGAAGCGAACGCTGTGAGTTTATTGTGTTTCAGAAAGTTTTTTGGGACCCACTTTGCACAATTTGGTAAGCGGCACGTGGCACAAATTGTGACCTGCGATCCAAAGTCAGCAGAAATTGAGAAAAAATAACTCCCAGGAGATTCGCTAAAACAATACGGCTGGTTTTTGTTTTGAGAATAAAGATAAAAACTCATAAAAGAGTTGAATTCAAAACGGGAATGCCGAGTGTATAATAGTTTGCTACTGTGGAACAATTTGGTTTTCCTTATCTCCGGAAAGAGCAGCAGTTCAAGGTTCACTTTGTTGTGCTTAATATCTCCGCTGGGATATTTGTGCCCATCTGTAGTCTCCAAAATATTTTTAGTCCAATTTCAATACATTTCCTCATTTGTACCAAGTATTTCGTCGAATAAATCCAATTTTGGCAGTAAATAAAAACCTATAGCACAAATAATTGAACGGCTTCGCGTATGGTACTTCACACCAGATCCAGACCAAACTGATTTCCCCTTGAACCTTATTCTGCATACTCCTGAGTATAAGCGGACAAGAATGGACCCAATGTTGACCCTCAACTAAAATATATAATCAATCATTCAGTTGTGATATCTTTTTGGTGCTCAGTGTTCACGTCATTTCAGAGAATTATGAAAGCCGATATACTTCCAGGATACCCGAGCCTAGACGGGAGTAGTTGAAAAGTCTGAATTGAGTTCGAACTAGAGGCCTTTAGGTTAGTAAGTTGGCACCTTCACCATTCAGCTCCCTCTAGCTGCGGAATAATATTCCTCTAGCTTTTGACCGGTCTATCTACTTGCTTCAACCCAGTTAAGAGTACATGTACGAAGTGGCATCCATACAAAATAGGGACGTATTTTCCCTAAGCATGAAAAATTACACACTCTATTTTGACCCACGTCATCAGTTTTGGAAGCATCAAAGGCAATAAAAACTGCTTCGGGCAAAGCAAACAACTCGTGGTTGAATGAAAATTTATGGTGTTATTGTAGTACATTGAGCTGTGAGGCAATACTAAGTACAGTCTTCCATCAATTTTCCGCCCCCTGACACTGTAACTAACATAAGCAGTGCGTCAGAGCTAAAACAAACCGCCACGGCCTTTCTAAATCCCGTGTCTGAAAAGCCAGCGAGAGAAAACAGGGACCATGACCGGATTCCCATATTTCCATCAGACGGTCAAGAAGAACTTGCAACACATCAATGCATATATTGCTCATCGTTTGTTAGACGGAAATATGAAGCACTTTGATGTAATGTGTCTGCCCAAGTAAATCGCGTATATTGCTTTATGGTAGTTGGAGGGATTATTACTAACCTACGATGGGTTCCTAGTTTGGCTATAGCCCAGGTGGCTGATGGTCCGTTCACCAAGTTTAATACTCTGTTTGCAAACGCTTTGTCACTAGTTGCGTAAACAGCACCAACATGAGTTACGAATTTTGTGATTTAGTGCATCTAGGTCTGACATTTGTGACTCTTGAACTATGAGGAGGACTCAAATAATGCTGAGGGAAGAAGTGGTTAGTTTGAAGACTACAAAAGTCATATCTGCTGAAAGACACAGTGTGGAAAAGCCTTTGGAGTTGCTCGTACAAATTAATCTGTCAGAGTCGACATAATACCCGCTCACAAAAGCGGAATCTATGTAGCCATCACAGCGCCCAGATTGGTCACGGACTTTGAAAAATAATCAGTATATAATAATAACATAATAATATATAATAATGAATAATGAATAATACATCCATTTTGACAAGAGAACAAACGCAAAATTGGTGAATGTAACAGCAACCAAATTGATGCTTGCCAGACAGCTGTCCAACTAGAGCAAATTAAAAGTTGTTGTCCTCCCACGTTAACCAAAAGGTGATCATTCATTCACACAAATCAGAACAGTGGACCTGTAATTTTCCAATAGACTGAATTTTAAAAATCGTTGGGTCAACATATGGAACCTAATCTGTAACATTTACTAGGCGCAATGGGATCAAAATAAAGAAGTACACAAAATAATGACAGAATCTGAAACCCCAAAATCCATGAAACCATGGAAGAATAAGTTCACTTTGGTTGATTGTCTATCAGGATTAGTCTGCTTAGGTGATGAAAATATATAAATAATATCAAGTGAACACTCATTCGCTGATCTTTTAGACTGAAATGTAGAATTTTGGAGTGGTGATACTTTTATCCCTTTTCCTTGGGTTGCTGCCCTATGTCTTTTAAAGGTTGGGATTAACGGACAGCTCTTAAAACGTTTATTAGTTCAGATGTCACTATTTACGTCTACAATGTTCAAGGTCTGTATCGTTATTCTATATCTTATATCTATATTTTTACTCTATTCCGAAATATGAAGTAAAGGTACACTAGGTTCAACAACAGTTTGAAGGTAGGGTGCAGAATCCTGATAAATAACGGTAGGATAAACGTGTAGGACAATTCATATATAACAGTAATGGATAAGAAGTTTACAGCTACTGAAGGACCGCAATGAAGGACATCACACTCTTAAACTAAGCACAGGTGACAACTAACCCAGGACTTAGGTGTGAGCTAAAAGATGTGGTTCCAGAATTCACTAGCAACGTTCTCGATTGTTGAGATCTACAAATAATGCTCTAATTGTAGGGATTATTGACTTTTGAACGTATAGATAATGAATACTTTTATGATAGCTCATACGTTAACAATACTTCCGATTCACAAACAAACCAACTGGTCTGGTTTTAAAGCACCGCACAGCACAGCAAGGCTAAACTTCTTTTTTCTAATTCATCTGAATCTGGGTCATACTAATCATATTGGACCACCACGGACAGAATCCTTCAGGGAGTTCAGAGTCTTGAAGGTTGTCCCAGAAAACCCGTAAACTAATGAGACCCTCAACCGCAATGAAAGCCAGTCATACAGTGCGACGCAGCCCTGGATCAAAGCTGGAAAGCTTAAGACAGCCTTGAATCAATGTTAGCCAGTGCCATCTCAGTATAAAGCGCGAGGCCGTTGTACCTTCGCAGTCGCACCCGCTTGTTGCAGTTAAGCCGTCGTGTTCCTTGTTGGTGAGCCTTTTTTTCCAGCATTAGGCACTTGAGTGGGGACAACAGTCAGACAAAACACAATCGGATAGTTGATATAAGATTGAATTGGCGAGTACAACACAGAGTAAGAGATACTACCTTGCGAGGCTCAGTTCAGTGTTGTCTTCATAGTAGAAATTAGGGGATTTAAATTTAACAGTTGCTAGTGGTCAACCATCATTCAGCTTTGGATGACTAAAATTAAGGTGAACTCTCGCCTTGTTCTTTTTAGTTTATGTTTGTTGTAACCCCAGGTGGAAATTTTCACGGATAATGTCACATTTTCTTCAGATGATGGTTCAGTTCAGCCCGCTATTTCATGTCGGTTAGCAGAAGAATTCAGGTTAAAACGGTCCGTCAAAAAGGTCTGTATAGCACCCATACTCTCTGACCCCTCACTTTAGGTCTTAATAAACGACATTACTGTCCGGTAATGCCAGTGTTAATCGAGAATGGTGGTTTGACCTACTGTTCCACATTCCTCTGAAAAATAGCTGCGTAATGTTTTGAGTTTGCCCATGTTTGAAGGATCAGGTTCAAGCGTTTCCCGATTTCCGAATAGTCTGGCTAACATTCTGGCCTCAGCCTGGCAGCTAGTAGTATTTTTTTTAGTAAAAATGCAACGACAAACTGCACCTCCACCGTATTACAGAGGTGGTTGGGTGCGTGTAGAGTGCGGATATCCGAAATTCCTTTTGTTAGCTCACAGAGCGTTCTGTTGGTTTGCAACATTTTTCCTACGTAATCACAGATGTTTTCTGTTTTGTGTTTCAAAAGACTGAAAAAGTATCACTCTGAGTCATTTACGGGCAGTAGGGGTGAAAGACTTGAAACATTCCATCCTGAATAATGTGTAATTGTTAACATTTTATACTTCCATACACCTGGAAGTTGCTTAAGCCTTCATTTCTTCTTTAGTTCACCGGTTCACCTCACAGGCGGTCGATTTAACTAAGTTTGACAATTTCGTCGTTGTAAAGTAGTTTGAAGCTGATGCGCGATTACAACGCGACCGCAACGCACTCAAGATATCACTTAGAATGATAACGAGGCTTTTTAAACCAAACTATCAAACTCGGTGAAAAATTGAACCACCAACCGAATAACTCTCTCCACTCACTTTCTGTTCTCTATTAAAGCACGGTGCAGTTCAAAATCAGATTCACTTGTTTGGACTTCTTTTTATATTAGGAAGTCACCGGCGTGAGTCAGACACCTTGAAATATCAGTACTCACTAGAATGGATAGTGATAAGCCTTGCAGGGTACCATTAGTTGTTGTAAACTAAACGGGAATGGCTTCCTGAAAATACTCTTCCGAGAGAGAAGTCACTGATGCGCTTGAGGGATGAAACTGCGAAACCGGAAGTTCGAAGTTAGTAAATTCACACAGAAACCTCTCTTGATGTTATCGTCTTCATTGGCTTTTCTCTAACTGACAGCAGGTTGGTCATATGTGATCAAAGATTACAATAGTGCATAGGATCGTATTTTTGCGCAGTTGAGGTGGGTTACAAATTTCCGCGTGCAACTTTTTCTGAGCCGATGCCTGGACCTTTTCTGACTGTTGTTCTGAAAAGTACACGCTACTGACAACGTTTTCAGTAGGCCGAAGATTATCGACTGTTGAGTGTGCTGGCTGTTAGGAGTAAGGCACAAGGTTTATTGAACGCAAGTTTACGGACACAAAAGCTATTCAGCTAGTTCGTCTGCACTTGCTATGTTACACAAAACATCTCTGTTCCAGAGATCGAACACCATTGGTAAGGACCAAATTTACCAGCGTTCTCTCCTGAAAGGTGTGCATTTCGGTACTGCCGTTGCTGCTGGCCACACTTGACATCACAAGGGTGAAAATAACGTAGAATTTGCGTCGCGTTTTTTAGGAGAGAGCAAAGCATGTCACTGAAAGATGAAAGTGAAGTGTTCATTAGTGCTTTAGAAGAAAGGTTCGCGAAATTTACTTGTGCTCATTAACACATTACCAACCCCAAAACGCAGCGGTAGAACGTCATCTTCATTAATTTTCTCCGATAACTTGGTAAGGCAAGAGCAGCCTACTTCTACTGGCACCCTGCTCAGCCCTAGTACTTTTATGGTTTCATTTTAGATGCTGATTTTCACCTGTTATAATCCGTGCATTTTAGAAGTGGTTTTCTAGCTTTCGACTCTTAACTTGCTTGACGGCGATAATTAACTTATGCAGTTCAGGATATTAGAAGCAATCGGTTATCCAGTGGAAGCTTGGTGACTTGGACCACGTAATATAAATAAACTTACTTGCCGTGGAGTCAAGTAAAACAATGTAAAGGTTTGCTGCGTACGCCGAAAAAACAAATTGTGAAAGTGATAATTCACAACAATACTATGATGGATTTTACCGTCTGCGTTTGTGTCACATTTCTACATTTCATTTGTGGTCTAGTATGCAGCGGCCAGTATTATACAAAGCGAGGACGTTAGATTTCCTTCTTCAAAAAGCATGTGTGACGACTCATTCTGGTATGATCCTAAACCAGCCACGGTGACCGCTCAGTGTACTGGTGCTGCACAAATGAATGACAGTGAAGATGGATGTAAGGATCATGCCTGAGTCCAACTATGACTTTCCTCAAATTCGTTTCATCCAACAAGTTCAGTTTTTGATGAATATGCGATGAAGAAAGTAAAACAGGATTTCGCGAAGTTTGGACTTTGTTTGGTTCTGTGGATCAAAGAAGACATCTCGTCTGGATCCTGTGTGCCTCTGACAATGAAAAAAGTATCCGTGCGTATGATCGGAAATTTCCTCCGTAGCCGAATTTTTACGCTTGATGCAGAAAGAACTTTGTCGTTTCATTGCACGTTCTTGATCAGCAGCTTTCGCAAATTTCCATTTTTTAAAAGACACATTGAACTTGGCGCTACGGATGACGTAATCTATGAAGGTAATAGCAATTTTACAATGCAAAAACGTGATTAACTAAGTTCTGAGTTAATAAAGGCTGAGTTAGAGAAGCTGAGTGTTTGGGATGCCTATACAACACGTTTCGGTGAGGTCTAGAGTAAAAACTGGTTCCAATCTCAAGTTGTGTCTCTTACTCTCGCAGCAACTATCGTTTTATATTTCACATGATGCATTCACAGACTCAAGTCAGTGAAAATTTTACGGTGGCCGAAATTCCATGTGAGGCTCAATTTTTTGAAGATTACAAGCGCCTTCATAATTAATGTGTGCTTGCTGTTTTCTGAATATTCCATCCGTACCAGGCGGCTTCACAGGCTCGAAAGGAACAGATGCACCAGTACGACTTGGCCCGTACGAAGAATGAAAAACTGACAGATTTGGAAGAAGAAGCGCGGAAGCAAGCCGAAGTTCTCCTCCAGAAGGCGTTGGAGCAGAGACAGGATCAAGAAGATGAGATTCGGGCTTTGAATGAATTGATTTTAAACGCAAAAATACAAGCAATCCGTGATGAACAGATTTTGGAGAAGAAACAAATTCAAAAAGAGTTGAATGAGGAGGAATTAAGATTGGACAATATGATGGAACTTGAAAGACAAAATGCTATCCGTATTCAAGAGGAAATTGATAAACAAAGACAGGAACAGGTGGGTCCTTATGTTAGAATAGGTCAAATGACACACTTGTGAATTTCAAAACACTCCGTGGTAAATTGGTGCACGTGTCGATGTGGGCGTGAAAGTTCATTAATTAGAGCGCGAATTTACTGACCGTAAGGTCTGTGGTTTGAACCCGACCTCCGTCTCTCGACTGCCCCTGTCTGGGCTTGGGTGACCTGGAATTATCCAAGCCTTCGTGCCCCCTTGTGGATGCATCGCTTTTAGGCACCGAAAGGGTGCTACAGCTGAACGATTTGAGTAATACCTATCGAGGTATCTTAATTTTTATAATTGTCAATGTATACAGTGACGCAATAGACGGCGAGTAATACATAAATATGGGGTCCATCCCGCCCTATTGTAATTGGCACTAAGTTGAAGTACCTTCCACCTGAGCTTCTGTCGATGGTGAACCAAAAACTTTTTGGGCCCACATCAAATATCGCCTTATTGCTATATGTGTATGATGCATCACCTCAGTGAGGCACCACAGTATTTGATGTTTAAGCTAGGTTGTGGTAACCTCGAATTATCACTTCCAGATAGGTCCACATTACGCCGTTGACGACACAAACTAAAGTTCCAGGAGAATGTAAATCCCGCAAAGCGGATTCGGTGAGCTTTACTTGCTCAAGCAGTCAGCATGGGATTATACCACAAATATGCTATTCATAATGTGACACAATATACCAGATTACTTTATCTTTGTGAGATTATTTTGGATAGATAAATCAAGTCCACCAATCACCATCTAAATAAGTAGCAATTACTAAGTCCTCTGGTTCCTTACTTTTCATCAGGAGATGCTTGGAGCCTGTGAAGTCCTCAATCAGATTCAACAAAATCGGCAGGATCGGTTACTGGAACTCGAACGAAATGAGCAAGAAAACGCTTTGGTGCAACAGAGGATTAGCGAAGATCTAATGAAGGAAATAGCAAACCGAGAGGTCAAACGGCAAATGCAAAACAAAATTCGTATGGACCTAAATGAGGCAAACGAGGCCATGCGCAAGCACCGAGAAGAGGAGAAGGAAAGAGATCGTTTATTTGACCTGAAGATTCTAGAAATTCAAAAGCAGAAGGCTGTAAGTGTATTCTAATTGGTTATAGGTAATTTTGTTTGGTAAATCGCCTACGAATAAAGGCCTATTGACGACTTCACAAAAAATGGACGTATGTCGAGAAAGCATACGAAATTCTGCTAGATTACGAATTGCTAGAGTACGAAGCGGATATAGAGACAATTCAACTCGGTTGGCGTTACAAGTGTTCAGAGAACAATGCAGTTGCTATTTGTGAAGGTTCGACAATCCTTCTGCACTTTGTACTGGCAGAAGTGTGTAGCATTCCCTGCCCGATATGTAGATCACTTATCTCTAAGCGCGCTGTTTTTTTAACTGTTGTCTTCTTGTCATCAAACCATCCAATCGTAATCTATCAAAGTTGTACTCCGCGCTAAGGTTCAAAATATTTGCCAACTGTGCTACAGTGTCATGATAGTGTCATTGATAGTTGCACTGTATCTAACGGTCTTATTTATCCTAACCTGGATTTCAAATTTTAGTTGTTTCCGTTTTGGCCAAACCTGAAAACGTGTACGGTTAACACAAAAACCAATAACGTTATTCTGAGGCTGTGAAAAATCCCGATCCTTATGCAAACGTGAAAAAACAGCCATATCAAACTAGGTGTTTTCCAGGTCAATGTCTGTGAGCCAAAGAGATAGCCCAACCGGTTCAAGATGTGAGACTCATGGGTGTACGGTCGCTATCGTGAAACTGCACGATGCTTTGTGCTTCAACATAAACCAGCAAGCATAAATCTTTCTCCCTTAAAGTAACGCTCCACAAATTGTCGAACTTGTGCAAACACAGTGCCAGCTAGGTTCTTCTCACCTGCCCCTTGTGTATGCTGTAAAACAGTAGGGAAACGAGACGACTGATTCATATCCATTATTAACAAGCCTGTGTAGTCGTTTCGAGACAGGGCCCGAAGCCGTCCGATCGTCTTTTGATGTCCGTGAGGTGATACAGAAACTACCGGAATTCTGTGTGAAAAGCATCCACGTCCTAGAAGCTGTTGATGAGTGTTACGCACACAACGGTACACTTATTCCTACTTCCACGGTGTGTGTCGCCGCTGGGTATCTGATAGGTGGTGAATGGGGTAAAAAGACGTATTGTTTCAAAACTACGACCATCAGCTCCCCGTAAATTGACAAGTTCCGTAAGCTTGGCTAACTGTGTGTTATGCGCGTCTATTGCAACTCGTCCCATTAGAACAAGAGCGGCCTAACAGCGATTGACTACTTCCCACATAAGTCCAACAAATATGTTTTTGCAGAATTCGTTTGGACTCGCTTCGATTTCTGGTGGTTGAAAAAATGACGGGTACATCCCAAAGACACGTTGGATTTACCGGATTACGGTATCGGTTTTGTCGCTGGAACCACAAGAAGTTTGTTCACACGACATTTATACATGTTTCGAATGGATTATCGGTATTTGTTATGATCAGGTTCAATTCTCTTTACCACTTGCAGCGCTTAGCATCGGCAGATTGCTGATCATCTGTGGATCCGGAGTGATATGATCCTGTACTACATATATGTACTGCATTTATATATATATATATATATATCCTGACCATCGCCGTGAGATTACGATTGCAAAGTTCTTCGTAGATCACTTAGTCGTTTCCTAACCAATGAGATTTGCTGTTGGTACAAACACAGTGCCCCGCACCTGAGAACGACATGTAACACACCAATAAAAGCAGGCCATGTTAAGTAGTTCGATGCTTCGGAACCTTAGTGTACCTGATAAAACGCATGTAACCATCGTTTGCAAATGCTCAGACGCATCCGTAGACATTGAAAATGTAGCGGTTGTCTGCAGAAGGTGTACTGGTGCCTTCTGAGTCAGTTCGCGGCATCTTGCTTTATCCAAGGTCTATAAAAGACTTAAAATTGGAGTTTAAGGTATTCCATATTCAGTGGGAAGAGCATGACGTCAATCGGAATAATCCGGCTTCCGTGAATGGTTCTCGCGGAAGCGCCTCTTGTACTTCGCAGCACTACCACGTGCAAAGTCAGGCAGTTGCAGTCCTTGCTCTCCCACTTAGGGACTTCATTCTGTGTAGCATTTTCTCCGTATGTTGGAATCCATAAGTTCATTCAGGATTCTAGAACCAAACACATGCCAAAGTGATCTCCCACTCATTAAGGATGACCGAACATGCAACCTTGTCCTTTGGTGATAGTACAGCTTACTGCCTGCAAAATAGGTTAAAATAACAACAAAACAACTGTCTTGAATTCTAACTGTGCCGGAATAATCCGTCAAGATGTTGTATATTACATACATTCCCTTTGATTCTCTTCGGATTTCACGGTTCGTGAAATCAGGTGGGTTTTTCTCAAAGTTAGGAGAGGACTACCTACCTAATTAGAAATTGTGTAAGCTTATTTCCTGTCTACACCCAGTCTATAGATGCGTCTTCACCATATTCGGCCCAGAAGTTTCTCTAACCTTGAGTTTACGTGGTATCCATCTAGTCATCCATTCATCCATCTATTCCAGCCACTCCGTCCATGGTGCTCTCCGAATTCCTGCTTAATCTGAGCCCCCATAGTAGCAATTTTCACCTGAAAAGTCATTACTGCCTGAGTCCATTCACTTCCTTTCACACATGCAGTTAGAATATGTTGCTGGATTCCTGTAGAATGCCACAGTATGTCGAAGAGTCTTCAGTAAACTTGTGAAGAGTTACCGTCAAGATAATATAATGTGATATCTCAAATATCAAGCCAACTGAGATTTGAGGTTGCCTGTGTGCAGCTCATTCCATTGAAGCATACCACAAACAAGAGATTCAGCTGGGATTCAGTTGTGCAGATTTTGAAACTACGTAGCTCTCTGAAAATTAATCGCTAGAATATGCCCATTATGTCATTTAAAAGACAACTGACGGACAAATCGTTTCCCAAATATGGTCCCCAGGCCAATACTTGTCTAATGGTTTCAGTTAAATTGGTGAAAATTTAAGCGGTAGGTTTACAAGGCGAGTTACGATTCGCCCAGGAATGTTATGTGGACAACCAACTAACCGTATTAGTTCAACTGATTGGACGACACAGCGTCTGTGTGACGAGTGGTTGTCAGGTTGTACACGTCACAGGACCAAGGCAAGCTAAGCGCCCGCACAAAGCGCCTCTGGTGACATAGGATTGGATTGCGTGGGAGTATTGCAACAGCTTCGACGTTTGCATTGGCTTCGGCAACGTCCACAGAATCCGATAGATGACCCCAAACGCATCGTTGGCATCCTGGCCAGTGTCGACTGCATATGAGACGATGGCAATTCTGGTTGCCCTCTTCACCTAAGAAGAAAGTGTGCTGTCGCACTTTCTTTTTGAGTTACCTAGTTGTTCACCTAATACATTCTGCTGTGCAACAGCAAGATAAAGAGTGTACAATAAAGTTTTGTGTGTGGACTGACATCTTGGCTTTGAATTTCAAGTGGAGCTTGTTGTCAGTAGTGAAACAGGATCTCAGAGTAGCTACTGCAAGGGCATGTAAACCCGGCGGTTGATCAAATCCGCTAACAAGTAACTTTTGAAGAGTAGGCTTCTT
This sequence comes from Clonorchis sinensis, assembly GCA_003604175.2. Taxonomy (NCBI): domain Eukaryota; kingdom Metazoa; phylum Platyhelminthes; class Trematoda; order Opisthorchiida; family Opisthorchiidae; genus Clonorchis; species Clonorchis sinensis. The sequence continues at coordinate 27,285,328 of CM030371.1, forward strand.
TTACACCATCACGATGACCGGACGGACTGGTTGTTGTACTATTTCTTTAATCGTGAAACTTTCGAGATATCAGCTGCATCTCAGCACGCCAAACATGTGAGCCGGTTCAGTTTCCAGGATTCCGGCGGACCGAATCCGCTTTGCCCCACTACATCAGACTGTTTCGAATTGCTCTACGAAGCGCTTGAAGTTCGTGTCCTGACCAATCCAACAGTACACAGCCATGTTCTGAATGTGGACTGACATCTTCGAGTTTCAAGTGAAGCATGCTGCTGGCAGTGAACCAGTATCTCAGTGTCTCAGCTGTAAATCAACGCTACGAAGATCTGTAAAATAGTTCATTACATAGAGATTCAAATCTGAGTTGTGTCAGAAAAACGTTAATACACACAACGCTTCGTGAAGAACAGATGATGAATGTTTTTACGATTGTCTCATATTCGATATTGAGTGAGTTCCATAGGATATGAAACAGAACAAGCCACAGTCGGCATTGAATATAGAAACGGATGATACCATGATGGACTACATTTCAGTGCTGACGAGCTCAATGGTCTTCCACTGGTGGTCAGAAATTGTGTGTTTACACAGCATCATTGTCGGCTGAGAAATGTATGCAGTTCTGGCAGTAGTGCCATCGAATACTGAAACTCATATGTGGCATTTGACTTACCTGGAGACTCACATTCCAATGTATGAAACCAGCGTGACAGACGATACCCGGTTGCAGCTGGTTAAAACGTGTTTCAGCGTGCGATATAAGCTAGGTAGGCAAGTGGCCCAATGAATCCTTCCCTAGTGAATCTTGCTAACGCAAAGCAATTTAAGGGTTAGCAAACTTAGCGGATGTGAGTTCCCTTCACACGGTAGAAAAAGCTTTTTCTAACTAGATTGTCCCAGCCAAATAAGACTATCTGATCTCGGTCCCATCATAAGAAGGGAAACCTTTCCAAAGATTCATTACCATTCAGCATTTTTTTCTCGCTTATTGCTTGATTTTATTCTGATACTCTAGCGCACTACGGCTGTGCAACTCAGGATTACTGAAGCACTGCCAGACTGTCCAAGCATAAGCAGGGACAAACAAATGCTTAGAAAGAGAGTTCCAACCACGAACAATCTGGACAGTGCAGTTGGCCTTTAATCGCAATCTATCAGATTGCATGATTTCATCAGTTTACGAAGTACCCGGCAGGAGACGCTGCGAGATATGGCTGCCAAGTGATGTCAGTGGCAATCTTGTTGTCAGTTTCTATCTAGATTGCCTGAGTGAATGTTTGGAGATGTAGGCACCTCGGAATGATTGTAGTAAGCTAGTACCAAGTCCCTTCCTAATCCACCTTTGTTCTTTCCTTCACAACAAGGCTTTCAAATAAATGATGGTTGTACGGCAGCGAAGCATCGGTGCTGAACAGTGATGTCATGCTCTCGGTGATGATGATGATGATAATGATGATCATGGACCGGCTATCGGTTTTCACTTGAGATTCCTTTCTGTGCTGAAAAGTCAGCGAGTGTTACAAGTTTAAAACCCTAAAAACATCTGGGTTTGAAAGATCGGTGGTTACGTACAGCACCACATATTGTACTGACGATTTTTGCCATTTTCCACAAAAATGAATTCCTGATTCACTTTTACGCTGTAGGAACGGGAAGCTGCGTACGAAGCTGAACAAGCACAAGTGCGGTTAGAAAAGGAGTTGGAAATCGCCCGTCTACGAGCACTCCAAGAGAGAGCCTCTGATGAGGCTGCCGAAAGAGATGCTTTGAGAGCAAAACGGGCTGCAGAAGCTAGGGAACGGGAATGGCGTCGAAAGGAGAAGGCGGATGCCCTGTACTCAATAACTAATTCAGAAGCCACTGACAGCCCTTCATGCGAGCGCAACTCAGTTAGGTTGGCAGGATTTCGACTCAAGCGGAAACTTCACGAAGGCGGGAGTTTGAAAGAATTCTGAAGTAAGTGACAAGGGCTTCAATATATTTTCGCCCTAGCAACCAGACAAACTTCTTCTCTAGCCTGTAGTCAAGAGGATTGATCCTGAGACGTGTCGAAATGACCTCGTAGATGCTAATACTTGACTGATCATTGTGGTTAATTCTGACAGCCCATGTTTAGTAGCACAACATTGCCCTATATGGTTACCAAGATCCGTCTAATAGCAAGCTGTGGTTACGGCTCAGGCAGCTGATACTCCAGTCTGTACATTCAAGAGGCGTTCGCACACGTGTTGAACTCTCAGTGGTCTGTTCGTTTGACCGATACACGCACAAGCCAATCACTTTTGACATAACACGTTTTCACGGCGTTACTCACAGAACCCGAGGACCAGAAGGAGTCACGTGTTCTGAACCTATTAAGTTCTCACAAGTACTTCAATTTTACCGAACCCTGCAGAAGAATAAGCCGGCTCCGAGCCCATTAAACCGTTTTGTATCAGATCAGCTAAAAAGGTTGTGGAAATCTTATGACTATTTTCCTGGGTGCTCACATGAAAGAGGATTCACAAAAGTTGACAGATAGAGCTACAAGCTATGTACATAACGTTTCTTTCTACGGAGAAAAACTAGCTATTTCCGAAGCAGGCAGTCTGAGCCTTCTCAGAAACGGTAAGACGCAGTCTGGTATGCTACCCTTGCAGTTTGGCTTCAGTTAGGCAAAAGGTGTCTCTTTCCTCAAGTTTGCTCACAACCAGCGCTCAGAAACTGCTACACCATATAAATTCCAACAGAGTGTTTGTAAGTGTGGGTACTCTAGGTTAAATACTCACCCCGAAAAGTGGACCCGTTCAGGTTCACTGTTCATCTATTGACTGTATTTTATACCCTGCTAGTGCTACAGTTCACCTGCAGTCTTCAAACACCCGTTGGAGTGTTGGTTATTCTTCTCAACTGCGACAAACAGAGGATTGTTTGATGTATTCCTAAAGTAGAACGATTTCAAACTTTCTTGATAGCAGCCTTTACTCAGGATGTTTTCCAGTAGCATGCGCTGCTGAAGGCATATTTTAATGGACTTACTAGAAACAAAGTGAATAAATGGTCCGTTTCGTTTTGAGAGCACAGTGCCGATGGAACTGTTTTACTACTCCAGCTGAGTTGGCTTTACGTGTAGATGGTAGTTTACTGATACTGATTGTTGTCGAGGTTTGGGGTTGAGTCTTATCACCAGACTACTTCTTAGAGCATTGTACTGGATGAATCTGTGACTGAATGGACTACGTGAAAAAATTTCGATGTGAATTGTCTGTTTGCATAATTGATTTCAGACGACAGAAAGAACTAATGGAAAACGATCAGCGGGAACGGGCCGAAGCAAACCAGAAGAATAAGAGATATGCTGAGGAAATTCGGAAACAGATTTGTCTAAAGGAACAAGAACGGATTGCAGAAAGGAATGCCTTCTTTGAAGAAGGCGTTCGGTTGGAGGAAGAGTCTAGGCTACGTCGCATGCGTTTGGCAGAAGCAAAAGAGAGAAAATTACGGGAACTAAGGTTAGATATTGGTGAATTATGCATACCAATTGTTTTTACTCTGCACCTGTTCGCAGTTAATAAATCAGGCAATTTACGTCACCCCACATCGTCGTTGTGATAGAATTTTTTTGTTTCACCCACCTACCATAGGTTTTCTCCAGACCAGTAAGTTAATGATAGACGCAGAGAACTAATCGGTCATCACTATCAGCAAGACCACAGCTTTACCAGTGTACAAAAATATCGTGCTGCTAGATCCTCACCTATCAAGTGAACGTTGAAATTATTTTACTGAAATTAATTCACAAAAGCAGGCGAACCAATTAAATACGGCATGCACTACCAGAATAGCGAAGTCAACTTCTGGGTACATGACTCCAGCTAATGACGATAAAACCTCGAGGATATTACTGTGAAGCCTGAGGTGATGGGTGATGAGGTGACCAGAGCAAAGAAATAACGACACACCTGTTTATCCTTAGGGCACCTTACATTTGCAACAATAGCTCTGGAACGGTCTATTTATTCCAAGACTCTTCTCATTCCCCGCGGAGTTGTAAAGCCTAAAGTCAATACGAATCGCAGTATACGAAAGAGACACTACTGAGTAAACAATATCACCTTCGTCAGTGGTTTGTCGATTGCAGTTAAAAAACACGGTTGTTTCCTCTTGATGGTGAACACAATCACCAGATCGGAGTTCCAAATTTCGTGCAAGGTGGTGAAAAAATGAAATCTGGGAATACGAAGTGATGACTCCCATGGCAGTTGAAGATGTCTGAAACCGTCGCGGATTTGGCGTTAAACGCCTCAAGTAAACATGGACTGTGAACTAGATCATCAGGGAGGAAATTTAAAAACAGCGTTTGCTGTGTACTACTCTAAAAAGAGTGTAAGGGCTAAACGACAAACAGGCAGTTCCGTTGTAGTCATACTGACAAGTCGACGTAAGTTTTGGCTTTGATTTGACTGGGTGGGACTGAAAGTGGAGAAAAGAGCATCAATTGGATAAGAACCATTTTTTCATTGTTTTCAGCCATTGGGTGTCCTGAACTAGTTTCATTCTGCTGTTCTGGAAATACATTTCTTCAAAATTCAGTCACTTTTCAATTCATTTGTGCAAGTTTATTCCAGAGTCCATTCTATACCGCAGCGACTCACGGAGTAAATACTTTGTATCCAGAATAAGTAATATGTTCGTGAGTTTTAATGAAAGTCCTGTATTCTAATCATCACTCAGCTGCTCTGGTAATTTGGGGGCTCACTATAGTCACAAAAAGCTGTATTTCAGATGTGATTCATCTGTTGTCGCTACCTTCGGATGCGAAAACTATCGTAAACATGTGTAAGTTACCGTAGAAAACGTTGGTTGACCAATGGTGTACGAAGCACATTCATTCACTGTCGTAAGCATCTGAGAAGTATCCATTCACTTGCTTATTTCAGTTTAAAGCCAGGCGTGCGAAGACAGATTTTGGGATTGGGAACAAGCGACCACTTACCCAATTGCATTCTGGTGACTTAATCTGAGCCCAACTTTCATGCCGCCGGAATCGACCTATAGATAGCACGGTCGATAGCGAGTCAGTTGATCGAGAGAATTCATAAAGTTGAGTTGCGATCATAGTTGGCGTTGTGTTACAATTCAGCCAGATTACATCACCCCTGAGTACCACAAACACCAGCAAGGACTGGGTCTACCCACGAGAATAATCCCCGTACTGTGCTATACCTTGTTTATTCCAGGCGACTTTTTTTTACTGAATCTGAGATTAGCTTTGCTGGTTGAGTCCTGCTGAGTTTGCCAAAAGTCAACAATGATGTGAGCTCTAAAAGCACTCGGAGTTTCAATGTTGAACTCAGCTTAAGACAAGAGGTAAATAAAATGTTTCTAATTACTTTACTAAATAGCACAGTGGGTATTGTCACACGTCTACTTTGAATCCCATCAGTGCTTGTTTTTCTGCGCATTCCACAGGGAGGCCGGGATTCCAGAAAAATATCTGCACCAAGTTGAACGAAAAGTTCTTCACATGGGTTCCGCAGAAAAGAGTTGAAATTCTCCCCAATCAAGTGAGATATCTGCTCGTCATTGGAAGGCTTCCGATCGTTGAAACCCTTCTGTCATTAGGACGTACTGAATTGAATTTCAGACCGAAATGTTGCCAGAACACTCATATGTGCCCCTAAAGCTATTCACTATCTCTGCACTCAACTAATGAACGGCGCTGGGTATCAGTATCAATAAATACCTTTCTTTCGACAAATTGTTTTTGGGCAGCTCTTTTTCCGTCTAACTGCGACTGACTCACAAAATTAAGGATATCCTTTTCAACGACGATAAGAGCTAATGTCTTATCCGGGGCCATTTGCAATTCTAAGCCGAGATAAAGGCTTCTCAGCTTGGAAGCCAAGAACCATTGCATGTTTCTACATTCATCAGTCAGAACTTGGTGAAGTAACCGGTGAACACAACCTCATTGATGGACCTAATCGGCGGCGAAATCTCCCGTGGACTGAAGTTCTCGGAATGCCAAAAAGTAAGTTCCCGATTCAGGGCTCTGCAGTCACTTTGGAATGCTATCCACTTTATAACCAAGAGACTGCACCGCAGTAAAAAAAAGCAATGAAACATCAACATCATCATGATCCTCATCATTATCAGCTTGAAAAACCGCTTACTTGTTTTACAGTGGTTATAGCTGTTGCAGTTTTGTTCACCGATGATTTGGGGAGTCGGGGTGGATAGCTGCGCATTGGAGGCTGGAGCTGATATAACTGGGAAGAGAGGTATGCATTGAAGGCAATAGCCTAGATGTACGAGCACCATTGAAGGCGCGACTGACAATGTACCTAATTGTCGATGTGTTCCGTCTCGGGATCTCCATCCAGGGAACGGCAATGACCAGTGGAGCTGGGTTTACTGATAATGGCTTTCATACTTCGCTACCAAATCATTGTTTGACCTCCCCTGGTTCGTTTCTACCCTTCGGGTGGTTGTGCGCAAAGAACCCCTCGAGGAAGTCGGAATCCAAGAATCCAGCTGAATCTCTTGTTCGTGATATGTTTCATATTCGTATTCATATTCATATATATATATATTCATATTCATATTCTACTCATATTTCAGTTGGTACGAAGAAGAAATTCAAATGGATTAAGTTGAGTCTCGAATCAACACAAAATTAGTGTGCAAGTGAGATTCGTTGGTGAATTCTTTCCAGTTTGAGTTCAGGTTAGACATACGGTTGACAGAAACTCGGGGAGTGTGCCTATTTGATGAGCCCCATGAAGGGGGAGTCCGGTCGTGGGCTGTTGAAGAATTTTCAGCAATCATATAATTAGTATGCTATGTCTAAGCTTAAGAAAGGTCTTCTGTTGTCTAAGATGCGGATCGTATAGACGAAGTACGGTGACGTCAGATGTAGCGATGAGCCACTAACAATATGTTTTTGAATTTTGTATGGCGAACCAACATCACCAACCATCTCCAACAACATCGGTAGCACAGTAATGGCAGTTCGCTGCCGAACAACCATAAATTATTTGAAAGCCTTATGTTGAAGAAAAAAATAACGAATGGATGGGTGAGGGACTTAGTGCTAGCCTACCACAGTCAGTTTGATGTTCCTACACCACTAGACACTCTGAATGGAAACTGGCAATCAGAATGCCACTGACATCGATCAGTTGTCGTATATTATACATAATCATACACAGAAGAATCTTGCGGACCCCATCCTCCAAGGTGAGTCGCACTGGCAGCAACCAAGAATTTTCATAGCCTCCCTCAAGTCCATCTGTCAGGTCAAATATTTACCACCTCAGTTTGCGCCTTTCTGAACTGGACACGGAAGATAGCACCCTCTCAAACAAACAGCGACTGGTCACAAAATACACGACCAAACCTGCTGGACACCATGCTTGATTGTACAGTCGGATGCTGGGTTTTCTAATCGTTTCGCTACGGAATTGCCGACACAAGGCCACAAGAGCCATGGTTCTGAGATACCGTTTTCCGAAAAGCCTGATTACGCTGCTTTAACAGGACACGCCTCACAGTCGTACAACAAAACAGCCCGTACTGCAGCCTAACACACACGTCGTTTGAGGTTCATATGCTGCCTCGTCACCGTTGTTTCTCTAAATCATCATACGTCCGAGCCTCAGTGATTCATATATTCATCTCACTTGTCACACAACAATAGGAAATAATGCAACTTCACAGGTAGGTTCCACAAACTCAAGTGTCCGTTTTTGTATTGTGAGTTGCGTGCTCAGTGACTGAATGTCCGGGACTGTGGCCTTACATTTTATGGGTACAACCCGAATGTCAGAAGACGGGAGGAACTTGATCGGTTTATTCAAAAACACCTGTGACTTTTTCCCCTCTATGAAGCGGAGAACAATGTCGTATGCGTATTCCAGTTCGACAAGGTTTTTGTCATCAGGTATCTGAACACTAGGGCTATGAAGGCCTTCGAGCATTAGTCGCATTATCACGTCGATCACAAATTGAATAGAAATGGGGAGAATAGGCATTTTCATGCAACACCACTTTGTGTACGGAATCTCTTGGAGAGCTCCTCGTATACGTTCACATATGTGCAAATCTAATATCCAGAAACTTCTGGAGAATTCCTTACTTTGAAGGCCTGTTAAAGAGAACAAACCAACAAACTGAATCAAATTGGAAGCCCAGGAATACGAAAAGTATGGGTCTTCTGTACATATGGCGCAGTTCCAGAACCTGACGATGTGCGAAGGTTTGGCCAACACAACGGTATGTGGGGATCCGGTAATTTAGAGGATTTATCCACCTATCCGACTAAGCAGCAGACCAACAAATGTTATGATTCCATACGAAGTTTTCAGGAGCGCTTCGAAGATACATGTGTTAGATTTTTACACCTGGTTCGTCGGCGAATATTTTGGGGGTTCGTAGGCCTATTAACAGTAATAAACCTGTCGTGAAAAGCTGAGAAGCACGCACTGATGATGGCCTCATCATTACTGACGAAACCTCGGGAAACGCATGGCCAAACTTGGCAAAAAGATCAAAAACCACCTGATATACAGCTAGTTGGAACACCCGAGATACCAATATTTCGATACACTGCCAAGATCCAATTAGTATCAGCGCACATCTGAGTTCGACATGTCGGTATGTTTTGGTGTCTGAGATCGTGAGAGTGGAAATGAATTGGAAACTGTTTTGGGGCTCTGATTACTGATCCTGTTGAATCGGAGGTTCACATTGGCGACTGGTTACCGCCATTGTGCACCTAATCCAAGAGTGATATTGCCATGGCAACTGTACATTTGTCAGTTCGGGTCACTAGATTTTGACTCTCTTCTTTTTAACAGAATTAACGTACATCGTTTTGACGATGAAAACGAATGACTTCTTGTTTGCTGACACCAACTTTTCCTTAGCGTCACAAATCATCCGATCTACTTCTGTGAGCTTTCGAAATCACCCTTGGCAGGACAGACAAAATTTCCTTCGGTTGTTTAGGCTGTTCCCATTGAAGGGAGAACAGCCATAACGATGATCAATCTCCGTGAGTCAAACAGCTTGTTGACAAAAGCGGGTCCACGTCAGTTTTGAAGGTTATAGACATTCTGTATGACTCGACGAAGATCTCCAATAGCTGAATGCTGGTTGTCGAACTTGTGCGAGCATAACTGGTCTTGAAAAGCTTAATTATGAGGTAAATGTCCCACCAGACTCGTCGATAATATACGATAAATTCCAAGTTGGCTTAACAACAAGTACGGCACCTCGGAAGATGGTTCATCCAAGGTGGCCCAAGCTTATTCCGTTACCAAAAGATTGAGATTACTTGCACGAATCCCTAGGAACATCGTGCAGCACCGTACGAGATTGTGAAACCTCAGTAGGTATCATTGGATAAGTTGATGCGGTGCACACAGTTTTCCCATCCAAAGATAACCCAGACTTGAAAAAGGAGCTGACTTGATGAATGCAAGTAGACGAATTTATCTTTCACAGATCGGTTGAATTCTCCAAAGTCATGCCCATTGTGTGGTGGCCCGCGAGCAGTCTTGAATGTCGAGATGGGGCAGTGGATCACTGATCACAATCAACTGAAGTATGATGAGTTTTTTGGGAAGCCCACCGGAATGATGTCTTAACAGGCTAGGGGGAACTAAATTGATTATATCTGCACAGGCAATAGTCGCATGTAATCAGAAATGTCAAAGTTAATAGAAACTAAGGGCGTGGTTAGTCACATTTCAACTTCAATAACTATGTCAATCTGCCTTCAAGCTCGAGTGTCTGCGTTTGAATACAATCCGTACGCAATGGGTACGGAATTGCCCAATTGGACCGTTCCAGTGCCAAGGTTGAATGACAGCAATCAATAGGTATCTTAATTGGGATGATCGATAACACCTACAGTACCACTGGTATGATCTTAGGAGAGTATAAAGGGTGTCCAGTAGTTGTGGTGGTTCTGTGGTCTGTTTTCCTCCTTCAGAAAAAGTTGTTTTATAAAACAAAGCATAAAAGTGCATAAAAGTGCCAAAGAAAGATTCAAATGAATCCCACGTTTACGATCTTCAACTTAGTGCGCCGCATGAGCTGATATTTTAGATATTTTAGATATTGAAGCATACTTTCTTGAAGGATCTCTGCCCACAATATATCTGGTAACTCTTCGGTAGCGCACGACCGGTTTCGCTTTTCTTCGGGTTCATCAAGTAGATACGGTCTTCGAATTTCTGTAAACCTTATGTCATTTCTGAAGCAAAACTATACGAAAACCTCAGTTATCAACGGTCGTGTCGTCTATGCGCAATTCTGCCATTGATCGGTACAACGTAGTGTCAAGGTCAGCAGACCAATCAATGGCAAGTGGAATGTCGGCTCGGTCGTGTGGATTGCGAGCACCCCTTCCGAGGCCGTTCTCGTGATTCCGATCGACGATGCGATCACATGGCTGTGACGATAGAACAATTCAGGGTAGGTCCAGCAGATGGCGCACGAACACGTAGGTTAGCGGCACACACACGTACGGTAGTATGCCAGTATCGGACTGAGTAGCCTTTATGGTAAGGTGAAAGGAAAGCTGGAATTACAAGGCGAAGTATGCAGTTTGACGGTACTGGGGGTGGAATACCGGAGGAGAGGACGATAAAACAGCTGAGAAACGCAGTAAATTTTTTAGGACTATAAAAGTGAAGCAGCAATGCGAAAGGCTCCTGCAGGTTTGTACAGTTCACGAAGTGATTCAATAGAGGGCGAATTTTCCATGAAAAATCTAGTAAATTTGAAGGGTGGTATTTATCAAGGACTTTAGTCCGTGTGTGGTTAGGCTACAGTATGGCCTCTGGAGGCTGGCCGGTCACATCCTCTTTTCCATGCTGAGAATCTGAGGGAATGATACAACTGGTCACATAAATTCCTCTCTAATGCAGGTAAACAGGCAGCAGGGTTATGCCTTTGAGACAAGTACTAACCGTAGGGTTGTAGAATATTCGAACATCGATGTGTCATTAGTGATAACCAAATCGATCGTTCTTGGTTACAGTGGAGTACGAGGAACCGTTGATGCTCTCCTAAGCAAAACATAGTTGAATTATCACGATCAGTTTCTTAGAAAAAGAGAAATCATGGTGGCGGTTTTGCCCTGTCAGAACACACCACGGAAACAACTAACTCGGAAGGCCGCACGAACAATTTGTGACTTGCTTACCAGCGAGAATTTCACGAAGTTTGCATTACAAGAGTGCTGAGAGAACCTGACTGCTGAAGGAATCACTAGCTTGTCCAAACAGAGCCTTACGGACAGCCTTGTAAGCTTCACTATGGAACTCCACCATCAAACATATAAAGATTGACGTATACGTCCGAAAGATCAAAAGATGTATCAGCATAAACTGGCCTTTGCATTAACGGCCTTCATCCCATTTAGCCTGCTAAGAGAGTCGTGGCACAAGGGGGGCTTATGACGGTGGTCATCCAGATCACGTACTATGCTCAGGATCCCCAGAACAGTTTTGCGACAGCAACCATCATAACTGGCAGTTCAGTAGAACTAAGCCCCTGTTACATATTTTGCCGACCTGAACAGCAATGCACAATAGCAGAAATGGAAAGCAGCTGGAAATGACCTTACCTAGGACCCCAGCCGCATGGAAGACCTCTTCCAGAAAAAGCAAAAGGAATAAACTGAGGAGTTCGTTACCTGGCAGCTGTATACGGAATTTTACTGCTTTAATAACCACACAGGGTCAAAATGGTCAAAGGTCTCCAGGATGATGACGTGAACGTGAAGCAAATACCGTCTGCATGATTTTTTGAGACATGGTGCGCGCACTTCATAAAACGTCTTAACTAACCAACGAACGTCAGTCGGACTGCTGTGGGTGGACTGTATTAAGGGGAGATAGTATCATCCCTGAATCTTTCTTCGACTATTCAAGAGATACGTTGGTCAATTAGCAACTGCGGAATGGCGAGGGAGCTGGAAAAGACAAAACTTTAGCAGAACTCTTTAAGCAAGTTGCTCTCACTCCAGAAAACGCACTTTCCTCATCGATTAAAACCACACGGTGGACAAAGATTTTTTAACCAGAATTCAAAATGCTTTAATCTTGCCGCTTGTTAAAGAAGATAACACTTGAGAACTGGTTCCCCGCTGGAAGCGAGTGGAAGAGCGAGACAACCACGTTTTGAATGGATTTCAGCTTCGCCTGATCATTTGGATCTGAGGTACACAATAAATGCGACAATGCACATTCCATCCATGGAACAACACGATTTGGGACCGAAAATTCATTGGACCTATGTGATCTCGGGACCACCGCCGAGACTCTAATGGCTGCTTCTGTTGACGGAAATGTAGGTGGTTCAGGCTGTATAGATGGCCGCGTTCTACAGCTTCATTGCGAACGTTTAGCCACCAGTCGATTCCTGAGAACCAACGGGATTGAGCATGTTTCGCCACCAGTCGAGGTGATATCATCAATGTGTATTAGTCCAGCTGTGCGTCGGTGTGAAGGCGTGGACCAATGCTGCATTCATGTTCATATGTGTCTCACTGAGGGGAGGACCTTTGATTGTGATCGACACCGTATATGGTCAATCCTGGTCAACCCGTTCTTTGACTGATCAACGTTCATTCGAAGTTGACCTTGACCTCCGGGGCTAGCAATAAGTAGTCCCTATCCTGACAGTCCCTCAGTTGTTAACTTTCCCAGCTGGCTCACTAGTTGGCTACCAGTTGCTTGAGTAGGTTTATAGGCAAACGATCGTTACCCGTTTAGTCATGCATCCACAAGGATTTCGGCGTGCTTCGGGTATCCAGCATGCTTCAAACAGGCCTGTGGATACGGAACCAGTTGATAGTGATCTAGATGAGTGAAAAATAGCCCTATCACTCGCCATCTGAAGGCTCCAAAGTATACCCACTTTCTGGCGTCGTCAATCATGAAAGCACCGAGAAGCATGTGATCCATCTTATACGACAAGCTTAAGCCATAACTGACACATCAGTATTGTATGCATTGTGTGGGTACAAGGATAAACACCACAATCACATTCTCAGCAGGAAACTGTACTTTGACGTCGATGAACGGATAGGTTGACGCTTTTGAGTATACTAACAATCCTATAAATATGACATTTGCACGAACGATTCATTACGCAGTAGCTCAGATAATCACAAAATATTGTGCTCACGGTGAAAGATGTACACGACGAAACATTCAGACTGAAAATATATCTTATGAAGTGGATTCATCCAAGTTTTCATTTCCATTTGACAGCATTTACATTATCTACTCAGGATAAACAGAGTTCTGGAAGTCACGTGTAGAGAATACCATTCTGAAATCCGAATAATATGATGCCAGAGTTTGACGAAACAATTGCTGGTGCTTCGCATTTCTGATCGAAATTTCAGTTATTGTATGCAGGCGAGATTCTTTGACACAGATAATCCTAAATTTGGTGTTTACTACCAGACGTCGGTAGATTAGACTGCTCGGCCAAACAGTTGTCCAAATAATTAGAGTACTTATCATTAGGTTATCTGAGGTTTATTTTTGTCAGTCAGAAGCACTCTTTATACAGTTTTGTAGGGCATAAGGAACATGTTCGGCTGAGACGCGTAAAAGCTTCTAGGGTTTTTCATCTACAAGCGTTATCTTTAGTGCTTTTGGAGCGTAGTCCAATGATTGGGTCATTTCCTCCGAAAAGACTACGGAATTCCGTGATGAAAAGTAACTCACCCATTCTCAGCTGCATGCAGATACAGCCGCTTATCTTATTTTATCCAATTTACCTACCGCGTTAGTTAGACTATTTTGTATACTAAACTGGCATTGTAGTTCTCTCGAAGCAATCAAAAAAGCTTGTTCTACATCATCCCCGAACTTTAGCGAATATAGCTGTTCCCACTGCTCGGGAAGAACACCTCTCACACTGGGCTGTCACAGCACACCATGGCCTTTTTAGGTGTTCGACGGTATATAAGGAGAGAGTACCGACGTCCAGTGCACACTGGTGGAGCGCTGCTAACACATATTGCCTCACATGTCACATGTCAGAAGGTCAAATTGCAGCAAAGCTAAAAACACGCGCTGCTGATGAGATGTGCAAAGCTCCAGTTATATGCTCTCCTTCAGTGTCGTGGATCTGCCAGAATGACTGCGCTAGGACTGAAGGAATACCGTTCAGAAGGAGCGATGTGAATAGGAATTTTATGTAGAGTGAACCAAACAGAAGGAAGGAAAACGACACCGTACTGATGAGTGTGACTGCCTGGAAAACATAGATAGGGTTACAGACCTGTCACTGTCGGGTTACGAAGCTAGCGAAACAATTACGATATGGCATTGTGGTCCGTGAGGCTGCATATTAGCCTACTTTATTGGGCGCGATAGTTTTACTGCAATAATTATGCGTCATCATCTGTTGAATGCATCCGAATAACTTAAATGGATGGATGTGACCACCATTGGAACAAGCTTCCACTGGAGGTCTTGATCGCTCGAATCCTAGCAGAATATGCTTCGGTTAGGAAGCTAAGTGGCACATAACTTGGACAACATGGGCATTTTGATTGGCAGCACAACTGCGTTTACTGTCAAGTCGGTTTTCCCGTTACGAGCCCCAAATACGGTTGAATTAAGTTCAGCCGATTCGTAGTAATTTGTAGCCACTTGAACATGGAAATGGTGGTGGCGAAGTTCCATTTTGTTAAACTTTCTTTGGTCGCCAAAATCTACTCAGAATAAAGCTGCAACCTAATTCGACCACCTATGGAAACGTGCATGACGGGTATGCTGACCACTGCTGGTAAGGAGAGCAGGAAATCTGCTGATATGTGCTTCAAATCTGTATTGCTTACAGCGACAAAAAACGAGCGAAATGGCGCTCGTCCGAGAGCAAGCAAAAGCATGCCATGCCAAAACAGTTCCGAAGCAGTTAAACGAGCTGCATGTGCCACAGTGCCTGAACCGCCAGCGTGAATTGAAACAAACATAGCCGCCCTATTTCACAAGTTGATCATGTATTGATATTCCTTGGTGGGGTGCTGTAATCTCCCTTCTTGGCGGCACTCCGGTCTGTTTAATAACTGTGTCCTGTTGCCACCACCATAGAGGAAATCGAGATTGGGAGCACAGTTAAGGCAATCGTGTTACCTCGAAAACCAACAATATATGCAGTAAACTCCCTGTTTTTTGTCAGCTTGAGTCGACGAAGTGTACATAAGCACATGAGGAATAAACCTGACCTCTTTTTCCATTCTGAAGGTACGGGACAATGTGTAAGAATAAACTTCGTGTTGAGTTTGCACTTTACTCAGTGTAGTTTTTACTAGAGTAGCTGGGGAAGGGCCATTCACCCGCAATTGTCAACGGCAAACATACTGAGGATACGACAACCACTTACAAGCAATGTAAAAATATTTTCGAAGGTGTCCAGCGTTGCACTAACTGACCAAGGATTTCTCTCAGGCGGCTCACTCGATTGGCCCATTCAAAACAGTCACTGGGTCGTCCTTCAACAAGCTGAACTCACCAAGCAAGTCACCCAAGCACGAGTCCGTTCACTTGGTAAGACGCGATACTTTTGATATATTTGAATGGCGCCGGTAACAGAGTTGCGTGACTTTCAAATCCATGGTGAGTTTGAGTGGTCCATGAACAGGATGATTGCCCCAGAAGGAAGGAACTATCCAAAAGCGAGCTGTGGTACAAATTCCGCGGATGCCACAACAACCCACGGACAATTTAACTTCCATGTATGGTTAAAAGTGCCGATTCCATTTTGAAGTAGCAGAAACAACACTTCCGTCACATTCGTACCAACATACACACCCAAAACAATATGACTGATGATGAATCGCTGATTTTGGTAAAAACACGGTTACAACCTACGAATAAAAGTGATACAAGCGCTTTCAACAACGTTTCCTGCTGTCTTCTCCGTTTGAATCGAATAACCAGTTCCTATCTCCCTCCTGGCCACTATGACTAGGAAGTTACGGGGAGGTGCTGATAGATACAGAAAATGACAACTGCCACTTACTAGATAACCGCGAGACCCATAGACTCAAAGGGCTCTGGATAAGCAGTTCGTGAATATCAGAAACGCTTTTTTGGTCAGTAACCACTTTATCTAATTATGTTTTCCCCCCACCAAAATCTACCGAATAGTAAGAGAAGCATGTCCTGAAACAAAATCCATTCGTGGATTTATCATAATTTTTAACGGAACAACTGGAAAAAACGACTTCGATGACTACTGAAGGCCTCGAGTGGAAGGTACTAGACTATTGTAGCGGTTTTTTTCTTAGGAAGAAAAATAAATAATTTGCAAACGAGGCCAGTGAAGTTCGAAGTCTCTAGCAGAATCTGTCGGTTTACAGTGACCTGTGGGGGGGTGGGTGGGTAGGTCGACAAGTATGGCGAGTGGATGCTGAGAAACAGTGTACAGCTTTCTCCTCCCTGTTGTGAGTTCGCATCTCACGAAACCTAGAGAGAGATTTGAACCCGCGACCTTGGCGCTAGATATTGAACACAACCTTTCGGCCCTCAGCGACTGTGCCTATTTGTCTATCCATACATACTGCACTTATCAGTCTGATATCTGAAATCAAGTATAACTCCGAGTCAGCATTTTCAGCTACGCATCTCAGCGGCAATTATGTGCTATCTAGGTAAAGTGCACGATGGTACCTCCTGTCAATCAGTGTTCTCCTACTGGCTTGAAAACAACCGAGAATGTACCGCCTAGGTTTACCTTTGACTTGGTATGCTGAGAATCGTGTAACTAGTCTTCTCTTCTGTTTGTTCGTGTTAATATTTGTCACATTCATAATCGTTTATCTGACATTGCTTTGGTTTTCTTGTCTGACTTCACCCTGCAGGTCGAAAGACCAGTCTTCCCCAACTTACACTTGATTTGTCGATTTCCAATTGATTGTTAAAATGTTGTGGTCAATTTCTAACCGATTTTGAGACAGTAGCAACACGTTCTACCGGCGACTTATGTTTGACTGCCATTGGAATGATACCCTAAATTTTTGAGACCATACCACTCTACAGTATAAACAAATATTTCTCATCTCATAATGCAAAATATGGCCAGCTCGGGTGCGCTGCTTGTTTGCTGGTCCATTCAAACAAGCCCGGGCGTTGGACTGCAAATTCACCTAACCCCGCACCGATGATGGCACCTCGATTAGTGAATAAAGCGTTTAAAATCCAACCGTCAAGCTTGACAGTACCTAATTCGTATGCATATCAGTGCTTGAGTTTACGTATCGCCACCTACGAAAAGAAACAACTTCACACAACAATTGTAATTTCCGCCTACTTCCACCCGCTGTCAACATAGGATTCTCAGGCTTGAGGTGAATCCCACACGGTTACTGACGGCAAATGAGCTGTCCACACAAAATGCATGGACGAGCAGAAATATCATATGAAATGCCAAACACTACTACGGACAAAATATGTCCATGCAATATGGTGGATGCAGTATCCTTTCATGAAATCTGAAGGAGCTGACTTGTTTTCAGCTGTGACTATAAAGTTTTAAGCTCACACTTTTCTTGTTGCCGAAGATGGGTAAAATTTATGGGGAAGATAGTTTACCAGGAGGAGTTGACCGGTGGTTTGTTTTAATAATCGGTCAAGGGAAGCAAGTAGTTTGTTGGGCTGACAGCACGAAGAAGGAAAAGTATTGATCAGTAAAGGCATATTGACAAGCAGCAGACGCAATGCAACCGAACCGAACCGATCTCTAATGTCTTTTTGCTTATTCCTTAACGTGTCGCTTAAATGGACTGAAGAATCACAAGAGAAATATATAGGAAGACGAAGGGACAAGTAATTACGAGGAATACACTAATTTGCAAATCAAGTTGGTTTTGCGAGAGACTCACCTGGAACCCAGCTGAATCTCCCGTTTGTGATGTTTTCAGGCAACTGAATGTGCTGCACCAGGCCGCCTCATGTTCCAGTTGCTACGATATTCGAGATATCGCGATACATGTATATACGTAATGCACTACTCATAAGGTTGCTGAAAATTCTTCGACAGCCCACGACCGGTTTCGCCCTTTTTGGGGCTCATCAGGTGGGCGCAGTCCCCGAGTTTCCGTCAACCTTATGTTCTACTTGAACCCATACTAGCTCAGTCGTTCTCAATGACTGCGTGTTTTTAACGCAGTCCGTTATTGCTCGTTAATTTCACTTCCAATGGTTCAATCCAAAGCCTCTTAGGAAAACCCACTTTGGGCAACCATGCTACATCATCAGGAACCTTACGCGCGAACCAACACTCACTGGGTGGATAGAAGACTGCAGGTAAATACGGGGGCATTTTGACAGCAGCATAAGTCTGTTAGCGACGAGCGACCTTAGACCATAGTGGCATGTTTATAATGACCCACGGTACAGAACGAAAATCGGCCGTGTGAGCTGTGTCGTATAGTGGTAGACCAGAGTTCACGGAAGATCAGAGTCTCCAGCTTATTATCTTTCTCCAAATTCATCTTCTGTTAAATTTATTTGACACGCAAAGTCGCAAAGTTTTTAGTGTCCACGAACTACATCAAATGTGGATATCTGGTCAAAGCTTGAGTTGGTTGTAAAGCGTGTTTCTACTTATTCTGGAATAATGGGTTCAAGTAGAACATAAGGTTGACGGAAACTCGGGGACTGCGCCCACCTGATGAGCCCCAAGAAGGGCGAAACCGGTCGTGGGCTGTTGAAGAATTTTCAGCAACCCTATGAGTAGTGCATTACGTATAGACTAGTAATTACGTTTCCATCCAATCAGAAAGCTGGTGTATCGAAGTTAAAGTGAGTTGTTGGTGTTGTTTGAAACGTTGAGTAGGCTGAACAAACAATACAAACTAATTGTCATTTAAACATTGAAACACACATGGATACAGACGAATGAAGAGCCCGGCTGACGTACTAGATGAAATGAAGTGGTCAGGAGATGACGCCAGTTGAAAGTACGATTGGAGATAAGAACACTGTGGGACGATTAAAAGTCCATCAGGATGGGCAAGATGGCTAAGCGGGCTACTTGTATCAACTCAGGGAGAAAACCACCACAGAAAACTTTTGAATGTATGGAGAGCAATTTTGGCTAAAGAGCCATCTGCTCACAGTGTACCAGAAAACGCTTGTTGACGTAAAAACAGCAAAGAACCATAACCATCTAGTTATCTTCTGTTCTTCAAAATGGCAGTAGACATGTCTACCAGCTACCTTACAAATTCGTGATTAGTAGACCGGCACACTCAATAAGTAGGTTGGTCGGTTTCTAGTCTAATCTTCCACTTCAACATGCATGTCTTTGGAATCGAATCACGTGACTGAATAATGCTCCGCACAATTTATTGCAAAATCGTCGACATCAACGCTAAAAAAGTGAGGGGAAAAGGACAAATGTTATATAAAGACATTTTTCGGAGTTTGGTAAAAAAAACTGTTCCAAAAAATGCTCAAGCGATGAAAAATGAAGGCTTTGTTATTTTGGTAAAGTGTTGGAATATTGGTAGCTCGCCTGCATTAATTATTAGTTGATCAAGTGCCGCTGATCTGTTCACCAAGCTATCTGGACCTGGCAGCGTGTCTACACAAAAACTCTGAAAAATCTAAAGTTGGTAGCCTTGTCCATCTGCGTGTCATGTACTCTGTGAGTTTCATTGTAGCCGTGCTCATAATCACATCAGGAGGACAGACAGGCTCTCACAGCTATCACCCAAGCTACCAATATTTCGACACACTGCCAACGTGCACTTTCTTCTGATATGCTGATGCGACTCCACACATCTTTATCAGTTCCGGCACACTTTTTACTGTAAGTCACATATTCTAGTCCCAACGAAGTCCTTTTGGGGTCCGATGGACGAACAAGACGTATAATGCGTTTTGTCAACATTTACTTTACTGTCGCAGGTGCGAAATATGTGCGTTAAGTACAATAAAAAATTAGAACAGTGTTAACTGAACAATTGTTGTACGATTTCTAGGTGTCAACTGATTAGCGTCATGGCGAACATAAGGCTTGTCTGAAGAGATTTGGTGGGCTCGGTGGAACTTAATCAGAAGTGCCTCACTAATTACCAAAATCTTGAAGTCAGTATTATGAAACAAAATCCAAAATGAGTTTGTAGCGTCAGTACGATGGCTTCTTTCCTGGAGTCCTCTAAAAACTGATGATGCAGGATATTGTCCCAACAACATCCGAGTCAAATACACTAGGTTGTGAAGAGCTGTGCCACTAGCTGTGAGAGCCTGTCTGTCCTCCTGATGTGATTATGAGCACGGCTACAATGAAACTCACAGAGTACATGACACGCAGATGGACAAGGCTACCAACTTTAGATTTTTCAGAGTTTTTGTGTAGACACGCTGCCAGGTCCAGATAGCTTGGTGAACAGATCAGCAGCCACCTGACCAACAACCAAGAAAGTGCACGTGTGAACTGAATTCATAGTAGAAGGGAATACAAAGCAAACTCGGAACACAGGGTGACGTTGGCACAATTAATTGGCTGGCAAGTGTTCGCCTGCTATTTGGAGTTTTCGGTACCGACTCTTCTCAGCCATTCTGAACTAGACACTTCAATCGACTTTGTCTATCACTACACACGAATAAAAAACGAGAAGTGCTGGAGAAAACACATGGTCATATGATACAAGAGTAGGGTGGGGTCATCAGCAGAATAAACAGACAGTCTGATTGAGCAGCTTCTGTGCACGCTACAGTGGCTGCTTCGTTCAAATCAATAACGCACTATCGAATACCACCAATGGACCGCTGCTGAATGTGCACAAAGTCTGTGAATGACCAACTAGGGCCAAGTAAATATTTCGTTAGCTAATTATGAATATCCCCGAAAATCAGACTGCAGAATAGCTGTAACATTATATCATTAGACAACTCACATCAATGTACGTGTCCTATAAAATCCAACAGCAATGTTCTTCTAATCTAATGAGTATATCTGCTCTTACCCCCGAAGGCAATACCTGCAAGCGAAGCGACGTTCCGACAGTGAAAATGGAACCCTTTGAAAGCCCCATTAGTATATGCTATATATGAGAGTGGTTGAAAAGCTAGATAAGAGAATTTCCAATGAAAAATTCTAAACTATTGTGTAGTCCATGTTTCACACTTTAGAGGCCTCACTTATTCAAAATAGCTCTTAACTCGTCAGGTATGCTAATGACGAATATGATTATCGTACATTTTACTTATTTTTTATCACTAAGCGCCCAGATGTTACTCTCAAAAGTTCAGTCAAAGAGTCAGCATGAACGGAGCAGTAGCCATAGTTCTCCAGTTCAACCTCGGTAACTGATGAGAGGTGCCTTGGGTCACGTTAAATTTTTAATTTTGTTCCTTTTAAGTAGAGGAGTTCCCACAATATTCACTCAACTCAAAAGCTATCCGAATTAAGTAATTATAGTCAACCATATACGGCAGCGCAAGTGGGATTCCGCTCACTTTAAAAGAGACGAAAACGGTTTCAAATCCTAGGCGATCCATCACTGTTTTTTCGTTCTTGGAACTCTTCAGGTTGGCCTAGTCACCGAGGTTTCGCTATGATCAGTACGATGAGCGTATGCCACGATTCAAACTCAGTTAAAGAATAGTATGATTCCTTAATCTTATATTCTACTTCAATCAACATAGCTTGTAAACCAGCGCGGTTCTCGAACTGCGCAAGTGGAAACTCGTGTCTAACTGGTGAGCTTCAAGCAGGACGAAACTAGTTGTGGACTACCGAAGAGTTTTCAGCGACCGTGTGCGTAGCTTCACTTTACAAAAATACCATGTGTCAGATCAAATATCGTGCCACCTGAAACGTGAGACAGCCCTTATACAGAACATTTAGTTAAACTGATAGAAACTGAAACAACAACAAGACTCTGTTGGGATTCATCTGTTGAAACCAAATTATTGTGCGGACGAGTGCGTTTCTCGTATAACAAGGTCTGCAAACGGGAGATATTTTGAGTTTTAACAAAGATCACATGTACGTGGAAATTTCACTCGCTGTAAGCTTTTTTATTTTTATTTTTCAGGAGCAATTTCAGGTTTTGTACAAGACATCACAATGTAAAGTATCTCAAAAATAGAAGGAAGCTGGCCTCCCTATTCTGCATCTAGCCTAAAAATAGTAACTATAAAACCGCATGTGAAATGGTTCCAAATGAGGTGCTGACAGTTCCATAAAGAATCAATTTTTGTAGTGGCACTAAAAACTTCCAATACAAATACAGAGTGTATGCCAACAACTCATTCTGTCTCTCTCTGTACAACGACTACTTCCGTTGGCAGCATAACTCCAGTATTTAGTAAGGAGTGTGTTTCAAATCCCTTCAATATACCCATAAAGATAATCGTCTTGGAGAACTGCATCGGGACAACCTACTGTTTTGATCCCTCTATGATCCAGGATCACTTCATTGTTTCACATGAAGCACGTGTTGATTTCAAGTTTATACGAGAGACGATGTCACGCGCGGTACGACCGGCACGTGCAACTGAACGGTTAAGAGACAATGACATAGAAGCATGCTAGATTGCAGGGTAACCCATCCCTCTTAATTCATTATAAGATTCGCATTGCAACGAAGCTTATCTCTATGAAAGTCACTATTCCTAAAGTCGGTATATCAAGCAGCCACCAAATGAGGAAGTGGGCTTAGTCGTCACAGGAATAGGTCCTGGCGGTTGCGCCGTGCTATCACAACGCCATGGAAAAGGGGCGTCATAATCTGATGAGAATATCGCTTTCTTTTCGGATTATTGTTGTTAGTTCCATGGTAACCAGTCACGCTTTTTCTCCCTAGGGGAAATCAATCAACCTCTCCTCAAACCGAGTGAGGCCACCGAAAATCCTGGTTGATGCGAATTCCCAAACACACGTCACGAACTCATAACCACAGCGTTCGTTGTAGTAAACCGAAGATCGAGCGCATAGTAGTTCGTACAAATAGCCGGTGGATCACAAGAAATGATCAGATTATCACCGAACTTTCCACCAGCTAGTTTTCATTATAGTGATACAAAATGGTATGGTTTGCCTTTTGGTGAGAGAAATGGTCAAAATGTTATTGTGCGGGAAGGAGTCCACATGTTACGAAAAACCACCCAAGAAGGTGGGTGTTCATGTCATGATGGTCTAAGCAGCTACAGGTGTGCTGAATCACCCTAAGACCGGTACTTTTTCAGTTACCCCACTGGCTTGTTGTGCTCAGCGTCACGTTTATAAAACTTAGAGAAAAATAATAGAATACAAAAAATAGAAATAAAATAGAAAAAAAGTCGGAGGCTCCTTTTCAGAAAACTCCCACCATTGAACACAGTGGAGATTATGAGAGATATTTCATGGTGGTAACAGCCATTTGCGTTAGTCTGGAATGGGAAAGTAAGTAACCTTGTCATCTTTTGTGGCCATGGTTAAAAACTGCGCACCAACATTCGTCATCATGAAGGAGATTATGTTCTATGGGTTTAATCAGCCAATAATGTCTTTACAGAAGGTTTGTTTAGAGAAAAGGTCGTTCAAATAGACAGTTCATCAGTGCATTATACGATATATATTTTATATACCAGAAATCGGCGGAATTTTTACGTACCTTAATGTTGGGCTGAAGAAGCCCAATTTTCTGCGAAAAGCAAACGGACAGAGCAGTTCAATCGGTAGGCGACCTGCCACCGGCAAACTAACTAGGCTAAATAGCACAATTCTTGCTGCAGTAGTAGGGGCGTGTACTTTGACGCGATTTGTCGGCTTACATTGATTTCTCCTCATTCCAAAATTTCAACTATTTCCGAATCGGAGAAGAACGAGGAGGTTGAAAAACTTGGCCAGGATTACTAAATTTACTTTATCTACTGTGATAGGCTGTTCAGACTGTTCTCGCATAGGTGGTCTTCCAAAACCTGTCGGAGCGGGGCATTTTCATCTGTGATCCAATGGAAGCAAACACTTTGAATAATTTCACTTGTCATTGTTAAACTGATGAACAAGATTTACGCATTTTGAGCTCGACCACCATGATCGCCAACCGTGTACATTAGGCAAAAGGTCATTCACTTATCTGTGCACCACATTCCTACGAACTATGCCTATACATTGTTCATAAGTCAATCGGGAGTTGGCTGTACTTTATGAGACGATCATTCAGCTTTACAGCCAATTTGATAAATCCATTTCCATGATAACCACTCAATGGAGAAAATATAGCAAATATTTTGAAATTTACGCCAATTAATGTATGCTGGGACAAGTCACGTGAATGCTGACGGGAAAACTCGAGCTGACAGTAGATCTCATCAGATCCATCTCAGAGGTGGGTAATTAAGCATACTGTTCTGACTGGTCAGCAGCTGTTAAAAGCAAATCATACCTTTCTGGTCAGTTTTTCAGAGGTCGACAACCGTGAATTGCTAAACAAAGGGTCACATAGACGATTCCGTCTATATCTACACTAAGGATGAAAGTCTTTTCGTGGCTGAACGATTTGGAATTGAACCACGTTCTTACCAAAAACTTCGTTTAATAGTAAACCCTGGAGATTAGAGGATCCATTCGCAAAAAGTTTCTTTACACACCAACGGTCAATCTGTTGTGACTAACCGACGGCCGGTTAGGACAGATAAAGCCACTCTAAAAAACAAAGTACTGTGCACTTATGAGGACTACTGACATTCACCGAATTTTGTTATAGCCTCCCTTAGCTCCTTTGTTTATATCAGCTACCTGAGTTTAGTGCCCTTCGTCACACTGGTTAGCTAATTTAACTGTTCTACACACGACAGTTGCATTCTTGTCTTTTTCTTAACTCCACCACACACCCTGCTGTGGATTTGATTCAAATCTAACCTCACTAATCATCAGTTGGCTTGTGGATGTGGAGTAAATTTGATAGGAAAGATGACAAAAATGACGCAATCAAAGTCGCAGCTGACAGTTGCATAGGGGAGTGTCGACGTGCAGTTGAAGAATGCTATTCGCTATGGAGCATCATAGATGTACTCCTACAATGTATTAAAATATGAACATATTCTAAGGTGTATACGTAATGCACTACTCATAAGGTTGCTGAAAATTCTTCGACAGTCCACGACCGGTTTCGCCCTTCTTGGGGCTCATCAGGTAGGCGCAATCCCCGAGTTTCCGTCAACCTTATGTTCTACTTGAACCCAAATTGGACTGTTCGAGAAATACACTCATTTGCATATCAATTTGGTTTTTGCGAGAGACTCACCTGGAACCCAGCTGAATCTCCCGTTTGTGATATTTTCAGGCAACTGAATGTGCTGCACCAGGCCGCCTCATGTTCCAGTTGCTACGATATTCGAGATATCACGATACGTGTATATACGTAATGCTGACGTGCTTTTGTAATGTACGATTCCAGAGTCTTGGCAGTGCGGGTTTTGACTGCAGGTGATAACAAAAGACGTCAGATAGCTGGAATCCAATCACAAGTTCGGGCTGTATCACGTCACTTTGCTTCAGTGATTGTTTTCATCAGTCTCATTGGTTCAGAATAAATTATTCAATGTCAGTGCAATTATTAGGACAGGAAGAGTTAGTTTAGATGAATTAAAATGAAGAAGGCTTGATAAATCTATGTTTTTAACCAAAATTTAAGGCCAAAGCACCAATCATGATAAGTAGTTTT
Source organism: Clonorchis sinensis (assembly GCA_003604175.2). Lineage (NCBI taxonomy): Eukaryota > Metazoa > Platyhelminthes > Trematoda > Opisthorchiida > Opisthorchiidae > Clonorchis > Clonorchis sinensis. The sequence goes on from CM030371.1 coordinate 27,311,012, forward strand.
GTCCACTTTTAGAGCACTGACATCCCAATGTGCCCAGTCTCCGTTGTAACATGCGGCTAATTGAAAGACAAACTGTGCTGGTAAGACGCTTCACAACGTTTTGGTTCCGAACACAGTTCAACAGTGTAGCAACCGGATTTATTCTATAAGTAGCAGTTAACAATTAGGCTTGTTAAAATATGAGTCCACCGTGCAATAACTGCTAATTTCAGGTTCTGATTACCAAAATAATCCTCCATGTCGAATCAAAACAATGAAAAACTAGAGAAACGCAATCGTGGCACGATGATAGCCAAGACATAGCAGCAATTTTTAGTTGCTTTTGGCCAGCCATCGGTCAAGAAGAAACCAGAACAAACTGGCTGATTGTCGCCAGACAGCGTCAGCAATCAATCGGTCGTCAACAACACCTCGTGAGGATGCTGAATCTTCCCTGTTCTGTCAGCATGATATACTTACAATTTGTTCAGCCTTACTACGCTGTCTTCCACCGTGTTTTTAGTCATATTTTTATTAATACCTTCTATTTGAGGCACTATTGAAAACGTCTTAAACATGGTGTGATTTCCTTCTAGTTTAGATCACCATTAAATCGTTAGAATTTTCCATTTGGCTTTCCAGTTAGTCAATCATGAGCTGAAATGGAATCTAATTTTGTTGCACTTCGAACTCCATCATACATCTCGAATATTACGGTTATTTCTTCTAAAAGTAAACCTGCTCACCAGGAATATGACATTGAATCTCGGTAAGTTATCTGACGGTTTTGATGGTCACAAAAATGGTTTATAATTATCTTGAGTTCAGGCTGCGGAACGAGTTCGGTTTCATATGAAGAACTGCGAGGTCGAGATAACCTGACAATTTCAATAGTTCATATTCACATCACTCTCTTTGAAACAGTCGTCGTCCTCCTGTTCTGGCGTAATTATTCTGGTGAGTCCACACCAAAGGGGGAAGCACTGGACTCGAGTTTGGCTCTTATCAGAGCTCATTAGCAGTGCATATCCAATGGCCGTGCCGGCGTTTGAACTCCGCACACCTGAAATGCGAGGCGAGCGTGTTACCACTACCGCACCAGTGCACGTTAAACGTATCCAAATTTTCACATCTCAGCAGGCGAACCTGTTGACGCTTAAGCGATGTGAGTATTGTGCCCGACTCAGTAGTGGTATTTAGTAAGCTGTTGTTGTCACAATAACTGTGGCATCATACCGCTTCACAGAAGATTTCGAAAATTAGCACGGCTTGGGAAGATTGAGGAGGAGGCGGATTGTGTACTGATTAGATATACCATTAAGGTCATGGCAATTTCCTTGTTTTGGTCATCCAATTCATCAAAAGCGTATCTCAGAAATTCACAACTGAAGCGTATACAGACATTTGCAATGTGTGTTATGTAATGCGGACAACAACTTGAACAGACGGAGGATATACGCTACGGTGCTGGATGAATTCAACAGCGACCAGTCCAGAGATTTCAGTTGACGGAAAAATTGGTGGTGCTTTTTCAGAAAGATTCACTGAGGCTTCTAGTGAAGCCGGATAGACGAACTAATATTTACACATACGCATTACTGAAGGCCAGCTAGTGAAACGAATTCCGTGACTTAGCCGGTGTCGATAAAACCATCGAGATTTTACAGTGAGAAAGTCAATGCGTCCAAATTGTGGGGATCAGCACAAGCGTAAGACCTATTTGGGGTAACGAAGCATTGGATCTACAGCTGTTAAACAGGCAGAAGGGATGTTGTTAAGGTGCTTCAACTTCGACAAGCTATTTTATTTATCGGCAAGTGCTATTTGACGCAAATTGCCCAATCATTAGAAAGACGGTTAAAGCTTTTTGGCATCACGTAGGACCGAGCTAGCAATTGACTGATCACATCCTCTGTGGTCTGAAAAGTCTGTGTGCATTTCTAGACATTACGATTCATAAACTAGGTGTTAAAGAAGCCGACTGTCGATTCTTACCTAGTATCTGAACTACCCTCAAATAGGAAGACAGCTTTGGCAAACAAACATTGAAAATTATATTGAAAATTTGCCTGTCATATTCGCCCCATATCTAAAATTCTACCTAAGCCTCATTCAAATGGCAACTTTTTCGACTTTGGGACAGCGTTTGAGGCCATCCCTTTTAGGAACCGGTCTATATGCGTTAGCGCATCTCGCAGCCACCTCTCGCGAGCAAAGTAGACCGACCGACCGACCATAATTAAGGTTAGGTTTTCACCTGAAGTGCCTAGCTGGGCTAGTGGAAACCGACACAAAATTCTTGTGCCAACCTGATTTCATGGTGTTGTAGGTGCTCAGCTTTTCGTAAGCACATCACAATCAAACATTTAGGTAGTAACGGGAAAAGAAGCATGATTTTGGCATTTCGCAAGCGAACCCAAACAGAGGTCGATATGTAGACTGGATTCGAAGTGTTGCATTACCCAGTACAAGTAAAATGTTTCGCCTATGAGTACCAGAGTTCGACCCGTCGTGGAAGTCACTCTAAGGGTCAGTGATGTCACCGATAGATAGCAACTGGTAACCGACTGCTGAAATGTGTTGAATAACGTGCAAAGTTCAAGGGACCCAAAGTAGCTCAGTTGGCACAGCATCCGTCCGATAAGCCTTGCGTAGCCGTTCCGGTTTGGCTTCCAAGCATTTCACTATAACGCCCTAGCTGGCCTTTCTTTCAAAATTTGGTCAAGGTGGTTTGGACTGCTGCCAAAATCAAGGTTAACGTTTACGGAACAATGCGTGTGTGTTGCATTGCCACACTTTCTCTCCATCAACGCTGTGCATCACATAATCAAACGTGAACCGACGATTTTCAGGAGGGTGCGATAAATGAAAAATTTCAACTTTGAAAGTTTTTCGCATTTCGAACAAAAGCACAACTAATATAATGTCCGTTTTCTCGAATCATTTTATTGACGTTTGAACCATCATTTGTTTAGCTCCATCTTAACAGTGCTACATTAGCTTGCAACAGTCTACTTGTTTAGCACAAGGCATACGCAGTGTTGTGCCCATGAGCAACATTCCAAACTCAGTGGTTGTATTTTGGCATCCTTCACTCAAAACGATGAAGCCTATGCGGCACGTGACTTGCATTCAGAATGAAGCTTAATAAGCACTTGAGCTTCACGATGATTCTTGCAACATGCGACGGCTGTGTAGTATGCACGCCTCTCCTGACTACTGTTTAGGTGCTAATGGGGATAGACCAAACTGCAGCAAGGTATCCCATGGATCTAGTCCCTCTAAAAACTCACGACGTCTCACTTCTATGCCATTTCATGTGACTCCGGACCAATACTATTATCTACCTGATGACTTTCCCGGAATTATCAAAGCAGTCCGAAACACGTCGGTGTTGTGGTTCTTTCCGAACATGCAAACGGCTGAAAGTAAGTTTTAATAGGTACTTTTCTTTCATGAGGTTTCGATAGAACACGTATCATGCAACAATACGATTGAACTGCTTGGTTTAAACGTTGCTTCGGGTAGACCTTAAACAAATAACTCACAAACCACGTCACAGAGAACTGCATAGTTGTTGTATTTAGGACAGCTGGGATCTGTTTTATCCAGTTACAAAGGCGAATAGGCAATTTCCGGTAAAAAGCTGAGTAATTTGTAGCTCCCGCACACTACTTTTCGTATCATGCGGGAGATGACATCTAGTCACGATGGACAGCTTAATTCTTGAAATTCTATTAGAAGTGTGGGACAAAACACAATAGATTCATGCCACCAAAAAACTACAACTAGAGGAAAACTTGGGACAAGTCACCTAGTGATTCTACATTTCAATAACGGGCTACTGTCTATGTACTAGCACCCGAGATTTGTAGTCGCTCTTAAGGACTTCAATGAGTAATAACGTGTGTTACGAGCTGGTTTTCCAAGTCAACTTTCAAGTTACTTGGTATGTAACTTTCTGTAATCCGAGTAAGAGTTGGCGGTCAGTGGTATCTTTTCCAACTAGCTTTCCATCAAGTGTGAACTGGAAACATTTTTGAGGGAGCCAACTCTCTTGTGTCACCAGCTAATAATTGCTGGTGGGTTGCGTATCCATTCGCGTTATCAGGAGAGTTACTAACTCCACACACGGAGAATATTCGGGTTTCGTTCTACACCCTTATTTTTTGTAGTAACTTAGTTTCAGATAACCGCAGCAGAGGCTGACAGCTTGTGAAAAAGCGCCCGTGAGAGATCGAACACCGGTCGTCCAGGTAGAGTATGATGATGTGACTAGATAAAATGACAGTAGATGCGTTTTCTCTTAATGGGGTTTTGATTCTCTAATGCATTACAGATGTTCGCCATTGATGATGAATCATTTTTAGGGGGGAATTCAAGTTAAGCACCCTTCTCAAGTGTGCTCTGACTGGAGAAGTTTCATCAAAATATGAAGCACTTTTCAATGAAGGCAGGTATCGACCAACACTTTAGCAGAGAATAAAGTGCCAAAAAAGTCTATCTTCCTTCCTTTTGTTTTGCCCTTATGACTGGCTTTATCTAACGAGAGACAAGAGAGGAACAAGGAGTTTAAAAGTGCTATTACCCTTGTGTGTTATTCATTATTGTCATCCTCATCAACGGCAAAATGCAACGCAAATAAAACTGGCTTGGAACAGAGTTCATACTCCTTCTGAATGCCAATACACTAGTCAGACATACTGGGAGAAATATGCGCTTGATAGATGCATAAAGCAGACGCTCTGTGAGCACAACCCTAGCTAAATCCAGTGCTTTAGGAGATCTTGGGTGACCATCAAACAAGAATTTATCAGACCTGGTCTCTAGATCTCCGGTTCAGCAAATTTGCCTAAAATAAACCGTTTGACCTACTCAGTAAACCTTTTCAGAAGCCTAACATGGGGTTGGGAAAACTGTATTAATTTTCTACTATTCAAAGCCAGAGAAAGTGTGCTTTTGAGTTTTTAGGCTGAAAAAGGAATGGCAGTGACTTCCACTACAAGGTTCGCCACAAAAAAGTTGCTGAACTTAAACAGTCGCTGAGTAGGCATGGAATCACTCTCGGCAGTCCTAAAGACAACAGTTCATTGAGGCTAATGGTGATATGAGGGGATTTGGCAATTTGCATTCGAGATTCCTTCCTGTCAGTGAAATCAAGCTATGCGAAAAAGCCGAGAATCAATGTAGAGCTGTTTCATTCTTGTTGCGAATAGTCACCGATGCGCACTGCACGAAACCCAGAGTTTGGAGCCTGCGACTTCCGGCAAGTGGTTGAACACCCAACCGTTTGATCACGAGTGGCTGATCAGCACTGTGATTAGCTCTCATTTTTACAGGACATAGCGCCGCTCATCCTTCAGTTATGGAAACTACATCACGTGGTCGCGAATTGACTGGCTCCTCGAGTGGCAACTTGGTAATTAATCGTGATGAGGATTTGCACAGCTTCAGACGAAGTACAGTTCGGAATAACTATGCAGTGACAAGATCACTCATTTACGGATATGTTGACTGGCCAGCGAGGTATATTTTAATGTGAAAGCTCCAAAGTTTTCCTTGCAAACGCCCAAAAAATTTTAATTGGGGAGAATTTTGCCCATCCTGTGGGAAGACCGCACAAATCCTTTGAAGCCATTCAGTCCTTGTTGGCTCTCCAATTCAGTCCAATCCCGACTTCACAAGTTCTTGATAGGATTATTGATTTTAGGAGAAGGATTGTAGAAGCTACACTTAGTCCTGCGTAGTAGATCAGTAGTGCGGTTGATTAATCGTCAGTTTATTGAAGAATGGCTGATCGGTTACTTAATTTTGTCTTCAAATATCGCAGCTTTGGAAACTTTTTTTGTGATTCAGAGAATGTTCTACAAGCCATACGGTTTCTGTTGGTCTTATAGCTTACTTAAAAATAAATTTGTAATACTGGCCCTATGGATCAGTAATAGTCAACCCTCTCTGAGCAAGAGAGATCAGCTTTTTTGAGGTGGTTGAAACAAGAACTTGCGACTACGTGAGAAGCAGACCGTTCTGAAAAACTCCGCATGTCTGACTGACCGGAGTAGGCGCAGATTGTGCGGGGAAAAATCCAACTCAGGGAATCACACAGGGTTAAAATCAAACGTCAAAATTTTCTCACTGGTCTAGGCAACTGTAGTCACTATTAACAGGTTTTCTGCAAAGAACTACCACCTTGCGGGAAGGTGCTAACTTAAGGGCCTGTCACCGTCCTGAAGTGCGTGCAATTTGAGCGAGACGTCGTAGATGTCACTTTGCATAAAATAAATGTAACAGTTATTATGGCGAAAACTTCAGTTCGTCTTCTCAAGTAGGAATGTCAACATTCTTAGTATGTTGTTGTTGTGAAGCGCGACAACTCTAAGGAAAGAAATTAGGACAGCCAGACCTCCACACTAGTCAACTGGATTGGTTACCAAGTCAAGACAAAGACTTATTTAATATTCTCAGCCGAAAACACATAGTAGAGTAACTAAATTTTCCGAATCAGTAAGGAAAGTAAAATTTTTTTTTTTGGAGTTTGGGCTGGGTTTACTGTCGCCAAATGTGCAGACCTAATAAACTTTGCGTGAAATCTTTGTGAGCCATGTTCAAATTCCACGTACCTTCCTGATTTTTAATACTCATCAGGTGACCCCACTGATACTATAGTTTCAGGCAAATGGTTTTTGGACCTTTTGTATATCCTTTGCTAAGAGAGCAAGCTTAGTTTTGGTGCGACGGGTTGCGTACTTCAGTAACCCGTTGAGCTGTACCAAAAGAAGCCAATGCAGCATACACAGAGTCTCTCTTGCCACGTCGGCCAATGGATGGAGGTCTGACCTGCAGTTTTGAAAGTCAGAACGAATTAGGCAATTTTTCCCCAAAACTTCTGTCTACTCCAGTGGTCTAAAACCCATTATCACGGCCTTTTGGGCTTTGGTTGAGAATCTTGGTCATTCTCTTGTCTAGATATGTGTGCCCTGCCAATATCTCAGGTCACAAACAACCTTGAGCCAAGTACCCTCATGCTCCATCGCCCGGAGCGTGATGACATCAGCCGGGTTGCCTTATCCGCTGCACATTGCATACATGCATTTGATATAGTTGCTGTTTGAGCCTCACACCCAGAGGAGTTCGATGAAAAACAGCTAACTGGTTGCAAGTGATATAGCACAAGCATGTTGTGATGGAAATCCTAGTCCACAGATATGTTCATTGTGCCACCATAATATGGGACCCATTGTTGAAGACGCATGACGCACGTCTTCCAAGTGGAGACAGCCAAAAACTTCTCAAAGGATGCATCTACTTTTGTAGAACCAATCCTTCATTTGTAAAACAGCCCCCTTCGTGGTAGTTCTATATTGCTCTCCCAAAAATCCGATCAGCTATAGCTGAGGACTCTCAGTCTAACTTGTACGCAGCAGGATAGTAAACTTAAGCAAGAGTTGCTCAACTGCAGTCTTGCTCTGATTGAGACTTGTGAAAAAAACGGAAACATTTGTGGTTCATTATGTTTCCTTTGAAATCGACAACCGGCTCTTATCATGATTTTTTTCAACCTTGGTGTGGCGTAAAGTATAATTTTAGGACCATTCTTGATGGCACATTCCAGTTCAAAAGTAACACACCTAAGGAATTTGAAATTTATTCAAGTATAATTTCACTGACCTGTCAATCGGTAAGTCCACATAGAACGCAAAAAACTAAATACAGGACGCGTAGGTTCGATGACCTCACATTTCGACATCGCATGTCGCTAGAAACAGTTCAACTGTTGGTCTACGAACGTATGGTTTTACATTTTATTCATTTCGGCTAATCAAACCAGTGAGCTAGTCGTCTGTCACGATCAGTTTTCTCAGGATACTCGCCAATGCCCTTTTCTTTCTGTGTTATCAGTTTAGAACCAACCCAATATGTTGATAGGAGATGTCCAGTTATGCAAGAGGAATTACATTCCACGTTAGTGGACCATATACTTAGGGTATAAAAAATGAATTCAGTTTTTGAACTCTAAACCAGTAGTTCTCGTGGAGTTTGTCACCAATTTTTCATGCAAAAAACTGGAGCTTACTCGCTCCTTATCGTCACTCAGATCCGGGTTGCCCTAGCCAAGAGCTTCCTTGCAAGAGCATCCGTTCATCCTCTGTTCTGCGGTTCAGCATAAAAACAGTTTGACAGACTATTAGATCAAAGAAACCACTAGATTCCATTGAGACTGAAGTAAGGTAACAGAATTGTTGTCGCTCTTACCACTGTAAAACTTAAACGGATGCTCTAGAACTCCTGGAAAAACCAACATATACGTCGACCACTCTTGTGCCCCCCCCCCAAACACTTTCCATACAAATAATTCTGCAGAATTCCCGTTTTTTGGAGGAGAGGCTCAACAGGGCGCTTTGAGGTAACAACTCCATAAAAGGTGCTTTGAAAATGACCAAACTGAACACGGGAAACATTACCTTAAAAGTGACTGATTTCGCTGAATGAACTCTTAAAGTGAGGAGAGATGGTACATCATATAGTAACAAGCCTTCCATAAAAAACACAAATAAGTGGAGAGCATAAAGTGTTCATTTTACAAACTTTGGGAAATATGAGTAGTCGCTTTGCCTGGGTCCATGTGATGCGCACTAAATGAGTTGAGGTCTTGGCTAGAATACACTCAAGAAAGGCGCAGTAGACTCAGCTATACTAATATCACGGTTTTTAGTCACAGGAAGCCATAAATTCTGTTTTTTCTTGCCCAAGTTTTCCAGTTAGTCAGACTGATTATGCGTCAGACAGGCTCTTAGATCTGCTATTAGGTATTTCCTCTAAGCCAGGTCGAGCACCGAAAGTATTCTGGCGTGGTTTAGGTTCTTTGGGACATCATTGGTTCCACCAAGGGAATTTTTTCAAGCCAAGGGGAATTTTGCTCATTCTCGCGAGAATCTGGTTCTCTCTAGTGCTAGGTAACCTAGTGACGCGTGAAACATATGGAATCATTTTATACGGCCATCCAGTATGACGTCAGTTGCAAATAAGATTTTTGGTCTTCGAAATGTTGCTACCTTTAGGACCATCCTTCAGATAGACATGATGACAGATTAGTTACCTGGGTAAAATCAGTCACAGAGCTGACACAGAAACCAATTAGCGAACAGAAGCCTAAAGGCCAAAGCGTTCACACTAAATTTTCCGACAGCCCGGCCAAGAGCTCAGGCTTTGAAGAGGTTAGTTTTCTGCGACATTGTGGATGTGGGTCTTCAAAATTCCCCAGATGTCTGTGTGTTGCCATCGATGATAGAAACTTGGAAGTCCTTTGTGGTCTGGACCAGCTGTCACTGGGGATTAAGATGACCTGATACACCCAGAGTGCACTGGTATGAAAGCTCCAGAGCTGGATAGCCTTCAGTCAGCTAGGTAATAAGTCCAGCACCGGTGTTTCATGAGATTCTAGGACTAGAGTGCGGATTTGGCCAGCAGATCAGGTGCGGTAAGATGCAGCATAATTAACGGCAGTATAAGTTGTGTGGAAATCAAGCTTGTGGATGGATATAAATATACTGGGTGTACGTGTAATCGATGACGAGTTTATACGAGATCAGAGTCTTGCCACTGGGGGTTGTTCGTATCAATTATTTGTTTTAACTTTATGCTATAGTGTGAATGAGATAACATTTTGTTCGACCACTAGTTATCGTTATAGGCCTCCGGCTCCCGGATTTCCTCCGGGTTCGGTTGGAATGGCTTATCGAGTGTATCGACTTCCGGGTCGCAGAACATGTAAGTCCGGGCCACATCGTTTTCTGTTTATAATGGGAAGGAAGTTCAGTGACGCAATGCCACGTGACTCTAAGACGAAAGCGTTGTTTTACAGTCATTATGTTTGCCAGAGGGTCAGGGAAATAACACGACGATGCCGGTGAAATTGGTCCCAATAAAATGTCCCAGGGCATGGCAACAACACAGAACCGCTGACCCACTTCATTTGGGCAAGTGACATCTCAACAAATGGTTGAAAAAACAATGGCCGGGGCCGTGGATCAATTTGATATGTCGCTGTATCACATATGGGTGCCTCCATTGCAAAAGGTTGGTCTCATGCTCGCAAAACGAGATGTTTAGAATCCGCTACGGAGTGCAGATCGCGAGAACTCAGCGCACTACTGGTGCATGTAGGTGATTGACCGACCACGATATAACACTCGACGTCTAAACTATGGAACGCTTAACGAAGTCCCCTGGGGCCGGGCGAACCTTCAACCATTGTGTGAAATACCTATGACGTAGGAGATTTCAACTTTGCTCGTTTCGCCATGACTGACTCAGAGAAAGTCCATGTGCTGTGAATAGGTGCTTGATAAACCTTCACTAAAATGAACCATCACACGCATCATTTTCACTACTGTCAACAATAACCGTGTGGGAACCCGAATAGCCATCCAACCATGTAAATATATATATGCGTATGAAACCTTTATAATAAGGGGGACAAAATTAGGAGAAACCCAGTGCTAGCCTGCCACAAACACTCTAGTTCAATACAAATTCAACGCTTATCAGGATAGTACGCATAAAAACAGATGATATATCCCAACTAGCATAGAGAGGATCGTGTGAATTAGTTAGACTCTTTTTTTCATAAAGGAAACTGCTCACAAGGTTGCTGAAAACACTCCGACGGCCCACGACCGGTTTCGTCCTTCTTGGGGCTCATCAGATAGGCGAAGCCCGCGAGTTTCCGTCAGCTTGAACCGAAACTGGATGGATTTCAACGAATACACCTAGTTGCATATCAATTTGCTTTCCAGGGGATACTCAAATGAATCTCTCGCTTAAGATGTCCTTCAACTGAATGCGCTACGCACAGTTGGTCTCAGTTGGTACGATGTTTGTACGATATTCATGAACGAGAGGTTCACTTCAGTCTCTCGTGTAAACCAAATTGATATGCAAATAAATGTATCTGTCGACATCTGTCAGTTGTTCCCATAAGGCAACCAGCATTTCCCTAGTGTGGAAGGCAGTAATGCAGTCTTGACTGAGGAAGGGAGAGTTACGAAAGGTCAATCTCACAAACACCCAACTACGAATTACTCGACACCAGGAAAAAACAATAAGTCATATAATGTGTGTGAATTAGTTTTGTCCACATCTTCTGTGCGCATCAGTATCGGAATTGGCAAACTCATCCCTTATTCCATACCGCCTTTAAGAAATGAAGAATACGGTGTTCGGGGGGGGGGGGGGGGCGGAATGTTGAGTCATTGCTTATTTTCAAGAGCTCTGCCATTCATTCAGCGCGAGAGGCGTCGTTAAGCGTAATATATATCCTACTCTGTGTCCATTTAGTGCCTTGTGGGCAGGGTTTTGAGTCCCAGGTCTTAGATAAGATACTTCAGATAGCCATGAAGGACCGACTAACATTCCTGTTCTTAAGAACAGCGGCTCTTCTCAGTTCTTCTTATAAAAAAGCAATGAAATGTTGCCGGATCGGTTATTTGTCAGTTAGCTCGTTCCTGTCAGCTACTAAACACACTGCTAAAAAACAACTCAATACAATGTAATAAAACATTCAAATGTCCCATGTTTCTTAGCAATTTCCAACGCCATTATTTTTGATTAAACTACTAAGGAAGTATCTCTTTTTTAGATCATACTCTCCCTAAACTCCAGGCTTGGGTTGCGTATTCGAAAAGCATACACAAGACTTCCGTTCGGTCCTGTAGCTCGAATTCCCAAAAACAAGAGCTGTGTTTTAATTCCCGCTCTGGGTGTTCAGTGAATTTGAAGCCAAGCCCTGATGTGTGTGCGGTGTTGGGGACGCACTCAGATTTGGAAGATCACAAACGAAAACCTGACAAGCAAGAACATTTTCTTCATTCGTTTTTGCTGACGCATTTCGCGATGCCTTTCGACACAAAGTTGGCTCCATTTGTGCTTAACATAGAGACTTCTTTTAAGTTACATGTGACGAGCTCTACCCCGCGAAACTGTCTTCGCTGAACTGAACTACAGTTAGCAGCTTGATTCTCAACTAATAATACTCGATAAGGCAGTGATACTTACTGTAGTATCGAGACAGTTCCGAAGATAAGAACTGCAGCATCTGAAGTGATTTATTGTCGTTCTTGCAGATGACATGCGCGTCCAAGTTGTTCGGCCAAATCCTGTTAAAGGTCACCCAGATGATCGGTTTAGAATGAAGACTTGCCGCATGGACCACAGATTTTACCTCCGACAAGTGCTGGAACAGCGTCACCTATTTCAATAACCAGTAGCGGCCATCTCCCAGACTTTAAAGCTGCCTTCAAGTCATTTACTCATCAGTTAGAATGGCGATATCCACCAAGTCAAGTTGTTCCTGGCAAGTTACTGAATTTGTCAAACGCAATTTATGCTGACTCGTGTGGATGGTATAGGGCTACGGAAGGAATCTATTTGCCCGCACTACCTGGCAAGACTGTTTTCTTTCTGCGTTCTCTTCAGATATGCTATCAACTTTTTCTATCTACCTTTACTACCTGTAGGATCGAAACAATCTTAAGGTCTCCGGTTGTAGACACTGAGTACGCCCATTTGGATCGCGAATCAGCTGCACGATTTAGCATTCCTTCGTAACTTACGAAATTTTGAGGTCCTATTGCTAGGCTGAGTGGGGGCCGAACACAAAGCTTGACGGAGTTAACTTACGTGGTGGACAAAATTATCTAACTGGCAAGTTGCCTCATCCCAGGGGGTCTGGTTAAAGGTAAAATTAATCTAAAATTAAAGGAATCGGTGGTGGCTTTGGTCAAAGTACAACATCTCTGACAGTTACAGCGTATCGGCTTGTAGGTAGAATTAGTGACACCACGCTGTTCCTCATACCATTTTACAGGCTATAAACATGACTATAAACGGCAGGCGACTTCGAAAGCTTCCAGCGTTTGACCACCGATATCTCCAAGTTATTGCTCAAATCTGGTGGGACAATGCAATCAACAAGGCTGCAGGATGTGGAATCTGATAGATGAGGTGATTTTCCATCAGAGATCAATAGCCAGGTACATGTTAGATACTGACCATTAGATTGCCACATCCGAAAATTGTTCCACAACACAAGCCCTAGAGATTTAGCAATAAGCAATGCGCGACCGATAAGATCGAACCAGCTTAGACCACATGCATAAACGCCGCTGAAGCAACCACTCAACCACTCAGTGTCTGTCCTAGAGATTTAGCAATAAGCAATGCGCGACTGATAAGATCAAACCAGCTTAGACCACATGCACAAACGCCGCTGAAGCAAATGACTTAGTTATGTTGGCATTAATCGGATGGATTGCATAAATCAAACACTCAGTGTCTGTTCAACATTTTTCTACTCTCTACTTATTTAACATGCGTCATTTACGTTCGGAACTGAAAACAGTAAAATAAATGCTAACATATCACACATTGTGTTACAGCATTTTCTAGCGAGATGAATGAACAAGACACAACCTTTCGAGTGAAAATGTGGCAGCCAGAGTCGGCGTACGACGCGCGTACGGTGTGAATATGTGGCAGTTTTCATTTGTTCACTTTTAGTTCTGTTGTTGGCGATGAAAATGGCGACTGTATACATGAAGACCTTCTGAAAACCTACGTGGCCGTATGTCTCTAAGTACAAAGAAAGCATGATATTCGCAAACTTCTTAATCATGCCTTAACAGATGAGCATCTTTAGGACAATCAACTGATCAACGTAATACAAGTCATTCTTGCTATCAAGAAAAACTAGAATTGTTTATGGGTATGTTGCTGATCCAACTCCGTCTGAATTCTGCATGATTTTTCGGGCCACATTGTTGTAGTATGATGCTGAGAATCCTGTAACAAACGGGACCAAGTTAGTTAATTCTTGACTGAAGTAACCATTGTAATCACTCTCTTTGGAAATCCACCCCACTTGGTCGCAGTGGTTTTCTCTTCTTGGGAGTGGGACAAATACTGACGAATTCGTTTGTTCGTCTGGACCAGCGACTTGGCGGAGCTTGTTCGAACCGCTGTTTTATGGAAATTCTTACGGACAACACGATAACCGTACACTGATAATGGTTACCTTGTAAAGTGTTGTGACGAGACATTTAGACAGCAAGAGCAAGTTGTTTCCAGAGTCTTCGAATTAATAAAGTTATTCGGAGATTTAGTTAGCCAGGAATAAGCAGTCCACATAAGGGCCAACAGGTGGCTAGCCTGCGTCATACTAATAAATTCGTACTGATTTTGTGTCCGCGAAGCAACAGCATCTTTCAATACTCAGCAATTGACCACTGTGGTATTTTGTGTGGCATAAATCAGCACATACGTTTTTTATACAGTAAATGTTGTGTGTCATGGAGACAGTAAGTAGATACAAAAAGCAAATACATTGAATTGGTTCCTGAGAAGTGTCTAGAGACTGATTTTCGTGGATTGGCCGAATGCATATGCTTGATTTCAATAGGTGAATCAGCCTCAACTCTCTCAAGGTCGACATAAATTTATGTTCTTTTCCAAGCCTTCTTTGAGTTACATTTGTACAGTTTGCTAAGTTACCAAAAGGGTATTTGGTTTTCATGCCTTCTTGTCGACGGCACAGTAAATTGGAATTTCTCATCTACATACAGAACTACGAGGTCAGAGCTCAAAAGTTTAAATGATCTTGATTTTTTTGTTATTACTAAACAAAACAACTTGGTGCGATGCAAGAAAACGATAAGGAAAAAACAATGATGCCATATCGGGTGGTATTCTTTGGACAGCGAGCCTAACCCGTGTGTTGGTTTTAAATTTTATCGTACGCGTACGCCCGACAAATTGCCTGCGCTGGTCAATCCACAAACCCTTGGAATACCGAGGCATGCCATGAAATGTTTCATGAAGGTTGAAAATGTTATTGAGGTCTAGTTAAAAGGATACAGATGTATTCAAAAGTAGAAGTGATCGCAGTCGAGATGAGTCCTGACCGATCTGCCTAAGGTCGACGAAGCTGGGCTTCCACCTCACGAGAGAAACATGACTTTGCGTCAGTCTACATATACTGCCCGTATAGAAATTATACGAAACCACTGGATATTTGCGATAGGTTGGAACGAAGTTTTCTCTTCTTTTTTCCAGTCAGTATTCCTTGACGCATTCAAACTGAGGTTTCTTTGTACATGTAGTTTTGTCATACTCAAACTCAGCAGACACATGATGATAGTGTGTGAGGCCAAAGTAGATCACAAGCTGGAAATCCTGTTGATTTTTACGAGGTAAGATGAAGTAACCGCAGTTCAGACTGATAAATTCAGCTTATCATAATCACTTTCCAGGGGTAGCTTTGATGAAAAACATCTACATCGTAGATTTGGTCAAACAAATTACCAGCAGTATTGAGAAGAGTTATCAGTAGCTTTATGAGTAGCGCAGTACGACTTACCCAACCTCGCACCGACGATGTCATCTCGATTGGTGATAAAAAGTCTGCAATCTCGCTGCCAAGCTTGAAAAAAATACCAGCAAACAAGCAGTACACCGGAGCTCCCTATATTCCGCAACATTTGGTCCATAAAATAATACCAGGATTGAAATTGTCAACTAATGTGTGTTTTGCGCAGATCAGTTGATCATACACAACTGAAGGCGGCTGAGGAGATGATGCTGTCCTCTGTGTTGTGTGCAAAGAACCATACGAGAATACTCACCGAGTAACTGATAAGAACAATAGGATTAATCAGCGGACAGGGTTAACTCGTCAGTAATGTTTGCTGCCCGGTGTGTCCTAGTGTTCCGCCACTTTAATTAAGAGCTAGAAATCGAATAGTAATTCTGGTGCATATATGTGGTTCGTTATTAGCCTGTCTGATCCCCACCTATTGGCTTCTCCAACTGGAAAGGTAATGGCAACATTGTGGGTGCCCTGATTGATTGTCGGTCTGTTCGCCAAGTTTGGCAGTTGGATTGCAAGCGTTTTATCACCAATCGAGGTGACATCGTCAGTGCGAGGTTGAGTGGAAAGGTAATCTATGCGGACTTTTATTGATAGGCTGGCAGCGAGATCATCTAACCGTCGTCTACATTTAACATCCTTATACTCGATTAATTCAGCTGAAGTGAACCGAAATTTCTTTGTTTGCTGGTTTTCATTTTGATTTAAGCAAAACACCTCCTGGAAAATCAGCCATCGGGAAGCTTCATCGTTAGGAACAATGGCAGTGAAGCTGATTCATACAAACTCTCCTTCAAAAGCGGTAAGTAACCGACGGTGAAATTTTAGTACCTTTCAACAATTTCAAAAACCGTAGCTTTGAGAACTCTAGAAATTTATGTATTTCTTTGGAGAAATTCGTTTTGGACTGAGCTAAAAATTTGCCAGTCTTTGTATGGTGTATACGAATGTTTGTTTCCTTCTAATGGGTTTATATACCATCCTAATCTGCCACTTTATTGTCAGCCACAAATTTGGGCGTTCGTCCATAAATGCAACAATATTTCGCAACACTGGAACGAGCTCGCACGCAACACCGGACCAACTGCAAGCCAAAATATAAGCTTGTACAGTGATGAAACAAAAAATTGTGATGTGCGGAAGACATGCCATGTTGTCCTGTGCGTAACACTGAAGAAGTATGCTGTCGTGAGCTACGTATGTGCAGAGAGTCGACTGTTCGTCGTAAGAGTCTTGGTGAGAGGCAGCTCCAAACGTTATTTGGTGCAACTTCATGAGGCCGTTACTATGATGTCAATTATGAATTTATACAATCATATTGAGCCAGAAATCATGACATTCGGTTTGAAGCTGTATTTCTGAATGCCGTTAAAATACTGTTGGATATTGTTGGACATTGGGACGAAGTCACAGTTTCTCGTAGTCCGGACACCGGTGGATGAACCTGATCAAGCAAAATGAAGAACCATTTATCCGATCATAGCCTGTAACCTCCAAATGTTTAGGCCCATATATGTTAAAGATACTTTCCCAGACGGGCACTTGTAAGAACAACAATGAGGATTCATTCGGCCACTGTTTATGTGCGATTGTTATGACCTGTGATTTGACCCTTGTGTACTTTCGACATTGTTTTCTAGACACCACAAATAACTCATTCCCTTGTCATGCCTTCAGTCTGGTGGATATTTGTCTTTTTGTTGTGTTTCTCATTACCAGACCATTGGTAGTTGAGCTTCCACGTTTTGACCTAAATTCTCACGTCATTATTTTGCGTACCTCCACGATGCTGTTATCTGAACTCTGTCTGTCGCATCCTGTTTCTTACGGCTTAAAATACGTATTGTAGAAGGCAAACCTCACTAAAATCCACCACAGCCTATGGGGTATCAACTGCTAAGCGCAGCTGAACACATTTCATACATGAGGTAAGTGGCGGTGTGGAAGGCTACTCAAAATGCTTACATTTTGTCAAGTATATCCTCCTGTTGTCTTGACTGTGTGGATGAAGGAAAAACGGCTTTTTAAAATCAATAATGATTGCATTTCCCGAACCCAGGGATAAACGCATCCTGTCTTGGAGTTTCAAAGCTACGCCTGCCTAACTTCTCTTGGTTATTCCGAGGAGCTGGCGTTTTAGCACCAACTACTTGGCGAAGTCTATGGAACCAGGATGAAGGGGTTCCGATTTATTGGGACCAATTGGGACGGAATACAGACGGTCTTGCAATCGAGGCCGACAAACTCATTGAATAATTAGCATTTCGTTACAAAATGAAGGAAGATGGTAGCTAGCCAAGAATTGATTTGAAAAATTACACGACAACAATCACTGAACACTTTAGCGGTGGGAGTATAACACTACTAATCGCATGTAGACTCCGATCTCATCAAGTTTATGTTGTGCGCGGCGTACTACAAATGACCGTGCCCTTGATGTTCTACATGGTGACCAAGGATTCTGATGGAATTGAGTGGTAACGAGCAAGTTAAACACAACCGAAAATATGCTGGCCACAATGAGACGCCACCACATGAATAGCATGAACAAGATATGCGGTTTTCAATCAACTGTAAAAAGTTTGAAACCGATTGAGAAGCCATCGTTTCAGAAGGGCTTGGTAAACAATTGATGGTTTTTAATTGGGCAGCGTTTCGCTTTTGGCACAAAATCTTCATCAGGCCAAGTGCGGAGGTCACCAAATTGGCCAGGTTTTAGGGGTAGATGGATTATTAATCAGTTAGACGTCTTCAGATCAGTGTTGAATGTCAATTAACGGTTCTTGTCGGTTTTTGTGGTCGCCTCATTCTCGCGTTGATGAGCCCCAAGAAGGGCGAAACCGGTCGTGGGCTGTCGAAAAGTTTTCGGCAACCTTGTGAATAGTTTCCTGGATGAAAAAAATATACTGTGATGTCTCGAATATCGTGCCGAGTGTTACATGAGGCTGCCTTTGTGCAGCACATTCAGTTGAAAATTATCATAAACGAGGTGTTCATTTGAGTCTCCCGTGTAAACCAAATTGATTTGCAAATGAATGTATTTGTTGAGATTCAAATTAGTTCCGATCCTGTTTGGTTCCACTTCAGAAGCTAGCTATAGATTTCGTTAATCTTTGTGGGCTTGTGAGTGTGACGACAATTTTGTTGGGGAGAAGGAAGGTGGGTGAGGTTACGTGGAATTCAGATAATGACTACTCTTTCTGATAACCGCACACCAACATGTGTCAGCTCGACTGATCCAAAACCGTTCTCCACAACCGTTGCGAATTCTCCGACTTCTATTCTAATAACACTGGGATGGTTGGTGATTTTTACCTCCTTAGACATCAGCCTCAACTTTAAAATCCAATAAATTTGTTGTGTCCCGTCCAGTACATGTTCCGCCATTGCCAAGTCTTTCAATAACGCTCGACATTCATCTGCGTTTCTCGCCGGCCTGTTTATTTTCCTCCCATGCTCTCCGATTCTGGTGTGAAGTTTCCTGACCATCTGTACTATATAGATCTTAGTGAAGTTGTTACACTTAATTTTGTAGACACATTCCCTAGTTCTGTTCACAAGGAGGCGATCCTTCAGTTGCACCAGTGCAGAGCGCAGATTGTTTCCCTTCTGGAAGGCTGCACTTATGTTATCCGTGGTTAGAATTGTTCGAATGACCTCTGATATCCCTTACTTCTATGGAATAACAGCAGTCCCAATCCATTCCCTTTTGGGTTTCGCTACCGATACCAACAACCTTCGCAATTGACGCCCAATCAAACTAGCTGAAAAGAAATGCGGTTGGCCAGGAGAGAGGGTGGGAGTTCAGATGCCTTTACTGTTCAGGTTAAATAATCAGATACAAAGAGCAATGAGAAATGAAACTATCCATCTGTTAATAAAAATGTTAAAAATACCTGAGGACATCTTGTACGACTAACCGTCTGAACGTGGATATTCTGAGACCATTTTAAATGACCACATCTCAAACAACCAATGCAAAACGTTCATTTTCGGTTCAGCAATGAATGGCGGAGTTAAGGGTGAAATATCCAGCGAGGTCGCACTGTGGTGAATATATTTACAGGCATTATACATATACAGCTTTTGGACAATTTGCCTTCCACAGACAATCTGTTACCTTTCGATTTGAACACTGCCAAATGTTTTCAACCTAACCACCTAAAACATCAGTATGTCTATGGATAAAATAGTAATGTGTGGTCTAGTTTTTTGGATATTCGGCTGAAGAGGAAGAAAACAGTACGACAAATCATATAAAGTAAACAGATTTGGACTGATCACTATGAGTATAGAAGGAGTTTCCCACCCAAAAATTGGAATGAAATCTTGTCAGATATCGCACGAAGTTCTGGCGACTGTTTACAACGAGAACTAGAGCTTTTGAAACAAGTATCTGTTTTATACAGATGATATCTGGGAAAGAAACTCGGACAATGCACATAGTACTCAACCAACCGGCCACTTTTTGTCTATCCTCCATACAAAGGAGAAACAGCCACTGTAATGCATTGTAAAGGACTAAACAACTTTCTAGGGTCTTCATTCATGGCGTTGCAGCACTGTTCGAATTGTAGTTCTTCCCGTTGATCGTATCTCAGCTGAAGGACAAATTTCCAACCGCTATCACCATTGTTGTGTACTTGTCCGCATCTTATGTTGATCGTACAACTAGGCGTTTGATTGGAAGAACATGTGAACAGTGTTGTTCTTCCCTGACTCGTGGAAACAGTTTTCGCTTTGTGCCCAGTTTAAACCGTTCACACAATAGGTCAAACCGAACTTTCGCATTATCTATCGGTTACAACTTAGTTGTCAATGATCTGTGAGAAGTCAGCTGCTATTTCTGGCGGAGAAAATCACAGCTCATTTACGCAAGTTTGATGGTCACACCCAAAGGAAACTTGGTGAATTTCGAAATCCTGCTAATCCGCAGCCACTGAGAGTGACTGCTTCATTCGTCTGATGCATTTCCTGTTGTATATTCTCTATTACGTTATGTTCCATTATGTCATAGAGTGCGATG
This sequence comes from Clonorchis sinensis, assembly GCA_003604175.2. NCBI lineage: Eukaryota > Metazoa > Platyhelminthes > Trematoda > Opisthorchiida > Opisthorchiidae > Clonorchis > Clonorchis sinensis. The sequence goes on from CM030371.1 coordinate 27,331,438, forward strand.
CCTTGGTCAGATGGCCAGTCGAAGAAAACGACCCTATTTTCCACACCACTAATGAAGAAGCGTGGCCTCCTTACTTGACCATTCAGTTCATGTTCAGCGAGGAAATGACTGATTGTATCTTTTGAAATTAAACACATTTCAAAGGTAAAGAACATCAAATCAGATAATCTCTAAGAATGAATATTTCGCTTCTGTTTTTCATGAGTCTTCACACCATTCTAAAAACTTGTGGTCTTGATGAACATAATGCTGGGATTGTTTCAAGGATTTAGTTCCGATTACGATAACGATGGTGATAGTGTGTATTAAATGGATGGAATTTATCTTTGGAGCTGACGTGGATGTGCCACATGATTATACTACTGCAGTTGATGATGTTACAGTTAGATGTCACAGTTTGCCAGTGGGAAACAAGTCTTCTCTCCACTCTGCCTCTGACGTTCGACCTCCCTACGTATCTAGTTGTCTGCATTTTGGTGTATTTATTTCATGCCAATCAACGATTCTGTCAATCCAGTTATTGAGCATCCCGACAAAAAGAATTATCAAGCTGTTATTGCATTAGTTTGAGGACAAACACTTGGAACCTGAGGTGGAAAGCGCAACAAGAAATGCAGACAGCGAATAAAGGCAGAAAATCACCAGAAGGAATTGTCATCTTTTTCCGAAGACGTTTACGTACCGCCGTTTTAACAATATTGCAATCAAACGGTTCCCAATTTGGCTACAATAAGAGCATTTTGGAACAGAGTATCTCTATTAATTTTTGTGTTGCTTTGTGACTAAGATGTGGGAGTTTTTCCTGAAGTGAACTTCGCACTAGTCAACTGTACAGAAAACAGATAAATCAGCGCAAAGGACGATTGTCTAAGTGATCCTCGGTTGTTACTGATCCATGGAGAGGTTTTACGTCCACAAAACGTGTGGTCAGCTCGGTGACAGTTTGCTACACAAGAAAAGGAGTGGATACTCAGAGGAATGTATGCAACATTCTAAGTTCGTTTCTTACTGTGCTATTCTGAACAGCTCTAGGAAAAAAATCGTCACAGGACTAGGCTTTCGACGATGGCACAAACCAACCGTGAGCCGGAAACCCGTAAAGGTTGTTCAAACGAAAAAAATAGACCCTTCAGGATAAAATCCATTCAGGTGACGTGAGATGAACTCTTGGTTTGACTACGATTGTTCATTTCACCTGTTAGACAAGGAAACCAAGCAACATAAATTAAAATCCAGAACGTTTTAACCGTGACCGGTGAAAACAACGATGCAAATCGAGCGAGCACTGTATTCATACTCTATCCAGATCTATTGTCGGTGCTCAGCTGGTTGAATCGCTCGAACAACGTTCTGTTCCTCGTCCAATCGCAGTTTTAACCTTCTGCTGGGCTTCATAGTCAGAGTTATTTGTGTTTACCATTGTGTTTTAAATTACCCACCGGATATTGATGAGTCTGATTATATTTTCGCTAGCCCATGTATCCGGTTAATGAATTTATCAGAATTGAGGGTCCCGGTTCTCTGCAGTCAAGCCATCGGAAAGCCAAATGAGAGCTCTGATTGAAAGGGGCATTTTCAGAAAATTCACAAAGAGGATCCGAAGGATTGTTATTTGCTGCCAAGCATGTAAAACGAGCCTAGTGTTGATGAAGGGATCGTAAAGCGTGTGGGCTCCAAGCAACCTTAAGAAGACGTTAATTAAGCTACACTTGCTTGATGGTAATAATAAATGACAATCGTCCAGCTGCAATACCCTTTCGGTGCCTGCCTGGCATGTCAGCCGAGGGGAGTACGAGTTAGAGATAACACCAGGTTGCCTTAGCCGAGACAAGAGCAGTTCAAGCACAGAGGTCAGATTCGAACCACGGACCTTTCGGCCAGGATCTTCACTCGTTAACCAGTAAGCTATTTCAAGACCGTTTGATCTTATCAGCCAGCAAACAAAAAACGACGGTACTCGATGTTCTGGACAATCAAATCTTGATCTTATCCTGCAGTTGAAGTAAAACGTTTTTGGAAAGTTTTTTAGTTACATCACGGTTTGTTTTGTACTGTCGATATTTGCTTCGAGGGAGACGTTCAATACAAAGAGCCTGTTCCAGATGATGACAATTTTCACATCTTTCCAGAGATTTGGCTTTTGGTATTTTCGCCTTGCTTCTCCTCTTCCGTTTCTCAAGTTTTTTTTCGATATTATGAACGTATTCACTGTTTTTTCTAAGCGACGGTAGCATACGATATCTCACCTCACTGTTGATTACGTTTAGACTCAAGTAAAAAGGGCCACCAGGTTCACTAACCTATCAGGGTAATATGCTTTCCTCAGATAAGGCGTATGACATGGCGACGAAATAATTTTCCGCATTGTCCTTACAGCAGGTGGTGTTATCCAGAGAATTATTTTGGATCGAACACATAACGGATTTCTGATCCGTGGTGTACGCGAACCCCAGTATTATCCCAGTTTGTTACACGTGGTGGCTACGTTCTGCTGTCAGATATCTGTTCTTCCGTGCCTTTTACGACTGCCGGGTTACCGACCTTACCGACACGGTTTGCACACAGAAAACCCAGAAGTCTTTGAGAATGGTTACAACTCGGTGGATGGGTATGAAGGATACAGTGGCTTGAGAAGATCGGGAAGCAAGAGGCGAAGCGGCCGCCGGAATCACCCATCCGACTGGATACCAGCCTCTGTAACACCAACAGCAATGCTATCTAGATCTGGCAGCTCCAGAAGGTCACGGAAAAGTGCGCACTTCTTCAGTTCAGCGCATGCCCTTTTACCCCAGGGAGCTGGTAAGTGATGTTTACCTCCTGAAGCTGATCATTTGTTTACGTGATTGATATATTGGTCTCCTGATATTGGTTACCCTCGTTTCGTCAAGTTCTCAAATTGCTTTGGTTGCACGATGGAACTTCTGGAATAATATCTTATGCAAGAAATTTCTAGCTGTCTCGCACCGTGTTTGGTCCTCAGACGACTCCCGAAACTTTACCTCAGTGCGCTCACATATCTGCAGAGTGAGTAAAATTCCCATTTCTGTGGGAACCTCACTATTCCAACGAAGATCTCTCATAGCATAAAGAGGACTTCTGCAACAAGGAATTTCTGCGCAAGAGTGAGTAACACAGTGAAAAGCATTGTCGTTTGGTGAGTGTCAGTATGAGGAAGGTTGTGGGTTTTCAACTGAGATTTCGTCCTGTAAGTGAAGCTATTCTATACTGAGAATGCAAGAAGCGCTGTACAGCTGTTCATCCTCATTGGGAATCATAAGCAGTGCGCATCCCATGGACTTCCAGGGAGCTTTGAACCTGCGATCTTTGGTCTAGTTGTCTTAATATTTAACCATTCGGCCATAAGCTGCTTACCAGCAGTGTGACTGGCTTACATTCAGACAGAACATAACGCCTCTCAGCCTTTAAACATGGAGAGGACATCAAGTTTCGTGAGATGTGCACTGCTGATAATTTCCAATAAGAATGAAACAACTGTAAAGCGCTCCTCGGCTCTTCACCAAAGATTGGCTTTGCCTGGAGGACGAAATTCCAATTGAGAATATGAGTATCTCTGCCACAAAAATATTCCTTGACATTGTTGGGTCGTTCAGTTGACTCACTAATAGACTGGCAGTGGTATTTGTTGAAACATGCTGAAGAAGAGAACGATAACTAAATGCTTACAGGATCTCCAACAATTTGTTGCACCAGCACATAATTTTGGTGTGCCAAAATCATCGTCGTATGTACCAGTGCTGAGCTGTTCCTCACAAAATCATTGCTATGAAGTCGATAAGGCGAAAATAGCGGAAAACAACTAAACAAATGCACTTAAATATATGTCAGTTATAGAAATGAGAAGGAATTGAACAACGAACAACGAACAACGATGGAAGGGTGTTATGTCTGCTGATTCGCCAATCTGCTGTATCTGACTGCTGACCCGCTCCAGTGCCTAATGCCGGAAAAAAGACTCACAGAAGGGAACACAACAGCTATATTCCGAACAAGCGAGTGCGAGAATACAACGGTCTCAAGCCAGTTATTGGAGGGACACTGTCTAACTTGGTCCAATGCTGACGCACGCGGTCTGGCCTTGGTACAAGGCTGCGACGCGCTGCATATTGTGGGGGCGTTGTCTGAGCTTGACCAACGCTGACTCGCGATGCCTGGGTTTGATACAAGGCTGTGAAGCGCTGTATATTGAGGGGGCGTTGTTTGTCTGGTCAACATCTAGCAGAGCTGAGGGTCTCAGTAGATTTCGGGCATTCAGTGGTTGCTTTCAGGAATCTTACCTTCCTGATAAAGGGAAACTGAGGAAGTTTACTGGAAACAGCTATACACGCACAAATTTCGCGAAAAAGTGCAGGATGTAGGGTTCTTATTGGTCACTACTCTCAAGAGGAGTCATTCCCGGACGTGTTTACTTCGGAGGTAGCACGTGTCCACGATGCCTGATGCATTGATAATGGTAAGAGTAAAGGTTTTCATCATTTCGGTAATCAAATCAGAAAAGCCCCTCAAAGTGCTGGACTGTGTAAATTAGAAATTACTGGTCGATGCTGTGTGTCATACACCTCATCACTTTTGACACGGTTTACCGATATGACTGTCCGGTACGTTTGTTGAGAGCTGCATCTACTTTGGGCAGAAAAGCATTTGAGTGTGACGATTCTTAACACTGACCATTTTAAACTTGAAACCCGTTGTGTAAGGAAGTTTCAATTAGGTTGCTGTAAGTTTTTTCAAAACGGCAGCAATAATTTGGTGGATAGGTGAACTGCCTTGTGGGTCAGACTTTTGGGTCGAAGGCTCTAGGTGGGGCATCATTCAGTGGCCCCCTCCCTCGGCCTGGGACGTATGAGTTGTCCACGCAGTTCTGTGTCCACCGATGTCCTTCCCCAACTCTCTTTCATCACACAGGCAAATCCTGCTGGGATATTCGATTGTCAGTTATCTGACCGATGGACCTTATGTTACCCGTTACTTTTAACGTCCATACTCTGTGTCAAATTGGCAAACAGGCAATGCTGCTGAAACCTTATATTCCCTGAAAACTGATGCATGCTGTCTCCGAAACAGGCATACAAGACCCAAGCGTAACTGTGCATCTCAGAAAGCCAAGGACGAACTCAGATCTTTCACATTTCTCCTCGTTCAAAAAGATTTCGTGATTCAGGTGTACTGTCCGGTTGGCTATCTTGGCCCGAGCACTGCCATGTCTTATGTAGAAGAGGGCTCGTAATTTGTGCAGAACTGATGCAATAGCAAACCACGGAGTTTGTCTCAACACTGAGTCAAGTTACCTAAAAACAAGTGTCTTTTACCAGCTTGTTCTGGAAAGGCAACTATGATCGCAGCATGGGTTGTTTCGAATGCTGCCACATGGCTTCCAATTTAAGCAACGACACGAAGAATGTGACGCGCCGAAATGACTGTTCCGACATGCTATTAAGGATGCCGTACAGCAGTGACAGTCGCCTCGTTCTACAGGGTAAGGTCGTTTTGTTGACATTCACAGTTTTTAACCAGATGCCGTGAGCACACTTGAAGAGCTGTGTTTAACTACGCATCAGACCCGTTTTCACTCACGCTCCAGGTGGGTGGCCACCTGGATCAGCCGTTCACTCCGCAGTTTCTACTCTGGAAACACCACAACAGAATTCAGCATCCCCCAACTAATAGTCTCGTTTTCATTCGTTTCCACATTTTCGGAAGCCACGCACATTGACTTTAAGCCGAAGTTGACCTCAGTTGGTAGCCAAATGGAGGTGAACAAGATTTTCCAATTAAAAAATTCCCATGCAAAACAAAATCAACTTGTCACCGAAAGATTACCTAGTGTTTAATGAAGATTATTCCGCCTGTGCCAAAAAACTAGCAGGTCCAACGTTCATATACACCTTGGGCGAACAGAAAGTTTAACTCGTGGTATTTATGATGAGTTAAGATTTTTTGTATTAGTGAGGCATGTTGTCCGAGCTCCCAAAGAAACACTGATTCTTGGCATGGAGATTACGGCAGCACATGGGTTGTGTGAGCTCTCACACTTCTCACAATCGGCGCCACCACGACTATCAGTGCTGAGCCATTACTTGCAGTAACTATCTATTTCATCCTTTGAATTTATTACCAAGGATAAAATGTAAAAACTGAACAATCAAACAAACGTTAATCGTTTCACATGAATTAATTTTTCATGGTGAAACTATTACAGCAGCTTACTGTTGGATCATTTTTAACTGTTTCACAGACTGCATTAGACCGGGATGCCGAGCGTGCTGTTCACCAGCTGACTGATGAACCGGTGATCAACCTGATGCCAGTGGGTAGGAAAGTTCTAGGGCAACTACGAAAAGCTCGGTCCCATACGGTTTCCGATTTTAATTGAGTCTTATTCGATAAGCGCACAGAAATCTCTTGTGTAATCCATGGATTTTTAGTGCTATTTGCTTAGCGCACACACACTATATGCCGCTAAAACACAACTATTCACATACCTGGAATCGAGACCTCGTGAATATATCCGATGAACACTAGATTTATGTTTCTTTGTCTTCTTTCAGCCTGCAATCTACTCTACCTGGGACAGTTTAGCGTTGGGACTCAGTCTGCTGGATACGCCATCAAGATGTGCGTGGATCATGTGCTTGGTCGTAGTCAGCTAAATGCAGACCCGACGGTCATTGAATTTCGTGTGAATGAGAACGGGATAACCATGACTGATCTAAGTCAGAGGAAGTTCTCACAGAGGCACTATCCAACTGATTTTCTTCAGTTCATTGGCGTGGATCCCCTAAAGCGCAAGTAAGTTCAAATGAACGTGGTTGCTGGGTTATGAGTGAATTAGGGAGACCTCGCAAGCGAAGAATCTGCAACAGTGCAGTCACTTTGTGATTCCCACTTTCGCGAGCGGGAAACTTCAAGGCTGATCTGAGAAATAAAAGACAAACTGGCAGCTTATGCGAAAACCCCCATTGTCCTTAGACTTCCTGAATTCATTACTCACTCCATCGTCAACAAGACCAACAACCCATCTAGACATAAATTCCGATATAGGAAGCAAACGCCGCATACAGCAACTGTGCAAAAAACGCATAACTTGAATAAGCATAGATTGATTACAGCACAGACGTATGGTTCACCCTTTGATCACTGTGAACGTGATGCCATACACAATCCAACAGCACAAAGGAGCGGGACATTGCTCGCATGAAGGACGGTGCACTGAGATCCACCAAATTTCCCAGCCATTTCTTGGTATCGAAGCTATCACACAGAAAAATAAACCAAAATATCCATTTACTAAACTCAAAAGACCTGATCCGTGTTACAGATTTCAATGTGTGCACTCTGTCAAATTTGGTAACAGGCGTCTCTTGCCGATGTATGTTGTGTCTCCCAGACACAACATACAAGACCACGCTTCGGTCGCGCACCCCAAGCCGCTTAGGACGACCTCACCTATTTCACTCTTCGAGTGCCTGGTGATCCGGATGCAATGGCTCATGGTACCTATGATGTAGGAGTTGCACTCACTCTCAAGGCTAAGAAAACTTTAATGGACTGGATACCATTAAACAGTCTTCTTTGCACTATACAGCTGATTGGTTCAATTGAGATCAATACAGGTCAATACGGTGAGCGGTCTGTTTGTCCTATCGGGATACAACCCGGCAGGCTGCAGTCCTGAAGCTGAGGAAGATGGATTTTGTCGAGATCTGTCACGAATACTTTGGTCATCGTGACATACGATATGTACGCCCAATTGGGACAACTCAGTCGAAAAGCACAGATGGGCGGTAGATTGGGTGTCGACGCTCAGTGTATAGACAATAAGGAGTGGCTTTCTCAGTTGTGCCTCTGGCCAGAAGCAACCATTTACGCTGAATTGCTTGGAGATCACCAACCGCAAGTCAGCCGAATCATGTGGTTATTAGTTACCAATATAGGGTCTCAAGTAAAGGCTGCTGTTCCTTCTTGAGTATGCAATCTGACTGAGCATGCCATTGTGCAAGTTAAGTTATCGGTTCCCTTTCCCTCCGGGTAGGAGATTGGCCGTGTTTAGAGCTTCGTCTAGCTTGAGCAGCTCAAAAGCATCTGCCTGACCGGCTAGAAGGCTTTTGGAAATACAAAACCATGATAATGATGAAGACCGGTCAGAGTTTTAATGCAGGAAAGTAAAAAAAGAAATGATCCCAACTTTCAGGACTATCTGCTTAATCACTGGAAAACATGGCTCAGTCACGCAGTCAGTGTTGTTCCTGCAAGAATGCTGTCACCTTCAGCGGTTAGCAACCAGGTTTCCCACTCCTTCGAAAAATTAAGGTGATTCACTTCGAACCAACTGGTTATGCCTTCAGTGCCTGACCCTATTTCCACCGGTTTCCAATGACCGAAATAGTAGCAGCTGGAACCAAGGCACCCTTGGCATAGGGGTTTTAGCCCATAAAATGAGCTGAATTCTGCGTGCTCTTGATTTTATTCATTTAAACTATATCTTACTAAACTCAAAAGACCTGATCCGTGTTTCAGATTTCAATGTGCGCACTGTCAAATTTGGCAACAGGCGTCTCTTGCCGCAACTTAACTTTCCGATGTATGTTGTGTCTCCCAGACATGCGTACAAAAGCACGCTTCGGTCACGCACCCCTGGCTGCTTAGGACGAGCTCAGCTATTTCACTCTTCGAGTGCCTGGTGATCCAGATGCAATGGCTCATGGTCCCTATGATGTTGGAGTTGCACTCAGCCTCAAGGCTAAGAAAAACTTACTGGACTGGATATCATTAAACAGTCGTCTTCGCACTGTACAGCTGATTGGTTCAATTGAGATCAATATAGGTCAATACGTTGAGCGGTCTGTTTGTCCTATCGGCAAACGACCCGGCAGGCCACAGTCCTGAAGCTGCGAAAGATGGATTTTGTCGAGATCTTTCATGAGTACTTTGGTCAGCGAGAAGAACAGATAGTCATCGTGGAATATGATATGGACGCCCAATTGGGACAACTAAGTCGAAAAGCACAGTTGGGCGATCTTCTGTGGGCGCGTACGGGTATATAGCAAGTTGTTGCCTGAGTTCACTATGACCAGTGATGTACGACAAGGCCTTCCTTATTTCACATCCTTAACCCACGCGCTTTCGCATTCGATTCACGTTTCCAAAATGCAAAGTGGAGCTGCAAGACCGAGTGGGATTAAAACCAAACTCCATCCTTTCATGCTGGGTGAATTTACCTACCTGGGCGGTTGTATAAGTCTCTGTGGACCAGTTGGAGACGAGATCACTTATCGAAGGCCAGGGCAATTTTCAGCTGGCGCTCCGACACCTATAGCGATGGCGTGACGCCAGTTCGTCTGTCAACGACAGACTATACACTACGGCGGTACGATCCATACTGCTTTATAGGTCAGAAAGGTGGCTTCTAAGAGCAAGAGATGCTAGAAAACACTTCGCATTTAGCACAGTCTGTTGGAAGTATTGGAAGTGATTATGAGGTACTTCAGATAGTTTTAAAAGGAACTCCATCACGATGGATTAGTTGTTCGCCTTTCATAGGTTACGCTGGTTGGGACATGTACTCCGAGGACTGCTTGCCTCGCAGAGGTCTTTTCGCCGAGTCCTGTGATGAGTGGAAGGGACTGAGAGATGGACAGTCTATGATCTGGCAAGGGAGCATGAAAGGACTAACAAGTAAGCTCAGTCGTGTTAGATAGTGCCGCCCAGGACTTACTTCTTCGTTGGTTAATGTCATTGGAAAACATGGCTCAGTCACGCAGTCAGTGACGTTTCTGCAAGAATGTTGTCACCTTCAGTGGTTAGCAACCAGGTTTTCCATTCCTTCGAATAACTAGAGTGATTCAATTCGAACTAACTGGTTATGCCGCCACCTTCAATACCTGACCATATTTCCACCGGTTTCCAATGAACGAAACAGTAGCAGCTAAAACCAAGTTACCCTTGGTATAGGGATTTTAGCCGATAAAGTGAGCTGAATTCTGCGTACTCTGAATTTAAACTATACTGCGACTATGAGAAATACGTTATTGTCCCTGAGCTTTCCTAATTACCTCCAGATGGAAAACAGAAGATCAGAACGGGATGACAAAAGAAGTCGAGTACGTACAATGCTGTACTAATTTGAAATCTGTGCACTTGTGTATAGCTAATGATCCAACGAAAATCGTGTAACCATGCAAAGTTTCTGAGTAGTTCGACATAAGTTGGTCTCATCTTTTGTGAAAAATTCTGGATAACGTTTTTTTGGATCTGGTCAACATTCACGCTTGTTAGTTAATCATGTACTGGCGTTATTTGATAACGAGGTTGTAACCTAGGGACAAGGTGGATAGATCTGACGCGAAGCGGATAACTACAGGGCTTTGGTTTGAGTGGTGAAGACCAGCAAACTTTGGAACAGATAACCATTTACAGCGCTGAGACAATCCCGCGAGCAATTGGATCGTGCAGCGGCTGAGCTGAATAACCATAGACAAAAACAGGATCAAGAAGGCAAAAGGACTGAAATAATGAGTGAGAATTTCCAAATGAGGTTATGGGAAATGAAACTGAAATGCGGGATAAACCAACCGGCTCGCTGAGCCAAGGTCGCAATTCACGACGGAGAGTTCGAACGTCAACCACTGGTAGACGTCGTGCAACAGGTTGTAGACCAGCAGACGGTCTGTTTCACCGGGAAGAATAATACGGGACAAGTGGTTCTATAGTGAAGTTATCTGATGCCAGAGTCAGTCGTTTTTCTTCAAGAGAAGGGTGAAATTGCTCACTTAAGACCGACGGTGTGAATGTAGTGTGTACAAAGTATCACACAGTTACGTTACAACAGTGTAGAGGAGCTTTAAAGTGACCAAAAAAAACCGTTCAGCTGTAGCACCCTTTCGGTGCCTAACTGCCATGTCGCCTGAAGGAAGCACGAGGGCTAGGATACTGCCAGGTTGCCCAAGTCTAGACAGGGGAAGTCGAGAGTCAGAGGTCGGGTTCGAACCAGGGGCCTTCCGGTCAGTAGATTCGTGCTCTAACCACTTTAGCCATCTGGCCCCCAAAGTGACCAGTTACGGCAGGATGATCCAAAGAAGGCACAGAAACATGAAATGGAATTCAACCACCTGTATGTAGCTAAGACTTTTGTACAGAAAAGCTTGCTGTAGTCAATCTGTAAGAAGTGAGCCATGCTACAACAGGGAATAATTGGTATAAATTTATGAGCCACGTAGGAAATTGACCGTTAAAGAAGTGAACCATTCACGAAGGATTCAGAGGTCAAGTGTGGGAAATGGGAAGTGAAAGGATGAGGGCACAATGGGGAAGACCTTAGGGAGGGTCCACTTTTTTTAAAAAAAATTTGCATTTGCGCTGATACAGGAGAAACCATCTGAGACAGCTATTGAAGCAGTGCGAGAGTAGCGGCGAGGAACAACACTATCACCTACGGATGGTTGTTTGTAACCATGATGGCTGGGAACCAGGAACTGAACTGAACTGAAAAGAAGTGTGGTGGGAAGACAGAGGGGGAGGGCGGGAACAATAACACCGGACTGAGGCTTTATGCAGGATGGCAAAAATCACCAGGCCACGGAATAATCGTACGACCTACCACATCCGATAAAATTCGATACCAGACTACCGAGGACTAACAGACCTTGGTTATCCATGCTGTTACAACGTAAGTTTCCTTATTTGGCAACAGCACAGTTACCCGTAGAGTTCCAATGGAAGCTAATAGTGATTATCATTAAAGAGGATAACCAATTTAGGGGCAAACAGGAAGTATTGAGTCGAGAATTTCTATGACGTAAACGGAGGGGTTTGCAGTTAGGTAACACGACAACTGGTCACATGAACAGTGTACAAACAGGAGCAAAAAGGTCAAGTAACGTTTACTATATATTACGACAAAGGGCTGAGCTTTCCTGGTACCGACCATATTTTTCTCAGTTAAACTAACACTTTGGTATCGCATAAAAACCTCGCACTCGTGGTTGGTGCTGTAATTTTTACATGAACAGTGAACATGGTTAAGAAGCCTTGTCTCTAACAGCGAAAATGCTCTTCAGAAGCCCCTTAGGTCTGCTGGTCGAGTTTTTACTAATATAAATGAGGAACTGAGGGAAAAACCCAGCGACGTTATGATTATATAGCACTGTACTGATATCATAGCCACCAGAACCGGGTTGAAGTTTATGGGATAAAGTCGGTAGAAACAAATCGAGACTAGTGTATGACTTGTTATTCACAATCACAACGCACTCCTGATTGGTACTTTCGTCCTCCCTCCCCTTCCCACGCAATTTCTCCCCTCCAGTATATTCGGCTTTGTTTCATGTAACCCATTCCTAACTCCCGGGAACAATCAATGTCACCTGCTGTCCGAATATGATGACAACGAACGGGCAAGTGTGATTTGTGATTTCACCCAGCGGTACCTCAACTTATCGGATTTGTAAATACCACGAAAGCATGATATAAAGTAAAGGTTTTCCCAGCCAGATGTCTTTTTTTGTAAAAAAAAAACTTTAACTACGCTGTGGTTGCAAATTGTAATCGATATTGAAACTCAAGTATTTGGTGACAAGCTGGTTTTGAGGAACTGAACACGAAGATCCTTGAGGAGAGGAACAATAGTACCCATCGGGGATCCCCTATTTTTTCGTGAGTTGGCACCGTGAACTTCATTGTTCACTGGCCTCAGGCCTGTTGTGTTCCCCTCGTTTTTCAGCTCTTCAAGTCCCTGGAATTTGTGGAAGAGCTGATTGGGAGAGTGGTTCCATTCATCAGCATAGTTATTTTGTGACGAAGCCCGAGTCATGCAGCATGTGCCCAAACACAGCGCATGAACTGCCAGTGATATAACCATCAAAAAGATTAGTTGTATATTTGAACCGGCATACTGCTACGATGGACCGTTGGAAACTTTGAATATCATCTTACAAGGTTGTATTTACATTACCAGTGCCAAACAAAGCGTAGCTTTCCACTAAAAACAGTTAAACTATTCAAATGCCGATTGATGTGGTGTGGATGAAAACGGTGATTGATTGATTGATTGATTGATTGATTGATTGATTGATTGATTGATTGATTGATTGATTGATTGATTGATTGATTGATTGATTGATTGATTGATTGATTGATTGATTGATTGATTGATTGATTGATTGATTGATTGATTGATTGATTGATTGATTGATTGATTGATTGATTGATTGATTGATTGATTGATTGATTGATTGATTGATTGATTGATTGATTGATTGATTGATTGATTGATTGATTGATTGATTGATTGATTGATTGATTGATTGATTGATTGATTGATTGATTGATTGATTGATTGATTGATTGATTGATTGATTGATTGATTGATTGATTGATTGATTGATTGATTGATTGATTGATTGATTGATTGATTGATTGATTGATTGATTGATTGATTGATTGATTGATTGATTGATTGATTGATTGATTGATTGATTGATTGATTGATTGATTGATTGATTGATTGATTGATTGATTGATTGATTGATTGATTGATTGATTGATTGATTGATTGATTGATTGATTGATTGATTGATTGATTGATTGATTGATTGATTGATTGATTGATTGATTGATTGATTGATTGATTGATTGATTGATTGATTGATTGATTGATTGATTGATTGATTGATTGATTGATTGATTGATTGATTGATTGATTGATTGATTGATTGATTGATTGATTGATTGATTGATTGATTGATTGATTGATTGATTGATTGATTGATTGATTGATTGATTGATTGATTGATTGATTGATTGATTGATTGATTGATTGATTGATTGATTGATTGATTGATTGATTGATTGATTGATTGATTGATTGATTGATTGATTGATTGATTGATTGATTGATTGATTGATTGATTGATTGATTGATTGATTGATTGATTGATTGATTGATTGATTGATTGATTGATTGATTGATTGATTGATTGATTGATTGATTGATTGATTGATTGATTGATTGATTGATTGATTGATTGATTGATTGATTGATTGATTGATTGATTGATTGATTGATTGATTGATTGATTGATTGATTGATTGATTGATTGATTGATTGATTGATTGATTGATTGATTGATTGATTGATTGATTGATTGATTGATTGATTGATTGATTGATTGATTGATTGATTGATTGATTGATTGATTGATTGATTGATTGATTGATTGATTGATTGATTGATTGATTGATTGATTGATTGATTGATTGATTGATTGATTGATTGATTGATTGATTGATTGATTGATTGATTGATTGATTGATTGATTGATTGATTGATTGATTGATTGATTGATTGATTGATTGATTGATTGATTGATTGATTGATTGATTGATTGATTGATTGATTGATTGATTGATTGATTGATTGATTGATTGATTGATTGATTGATTGATTGATTGATTGATTGATTGATTGATTGATTGATTGATTGATTGATTGATTGATTGATTGATTGATTGATTGATTGATTGATTGATTGATTGATTGATTGATTGATTGATTGATTGATTGATTGATTGATTGATTGATTGATTGATTGATTGATTGATTGATTGATTGATTGATTGATTGATTGATTGATTGATTGATTGATTGATTGATTGATTGATTGATTGATTGATTGATTGATTGATTGATTGATTGATTGATTGATTGATTGATTGATTGATTGATTGATTGATTGATTGATTGATTGATTGATTGATTGATTGATTGATTGATTGATTGATTGATTGATTGATTGATTGATTGATTGATTGATTGATTGATTGATTGATTGATTGATTGATTGATTGATTGATTGATTGATTGATTGATTGATTGATTGATTGATTGATTGATTGATTGATTGATTGATTGATTGATTGATTGATTGATTGATTGATTGATTGATTGATTGATTGATTGATTGATTGATTGATTGATTGATTGATTGATTGATTGATTGATTGATTGATTGATTGATTGATTGATTGATTGATTGATTGATTGATTGATTGATTGATTGATTGATTGATTGATTGATTGATTGATTGATTGATTGATTGATTGATTGATTGATTGATTGATTGATTGATTGATTGATTGATTGATTGATTGATTGATTGATTGATTGATTGATTGATTGATTGATTGATTGATTGATTGATTGATTGATTGATTGATTGATTGATTGATTGATTGATTGATTGATTGATTGATTGATTGATTGATTGATTGATTGATTGATTGATTGATTGATTGATTGATTGATTGATTGATTGATTGATTGATTGATTGATTGATTGATTGATTGATTGATTGATTGATTGATTGATTGATTGATTGATTGATTGATTGATTGATTGATTGATTGATTGATTGATTGATTGATTGATTGATTGATTGATTGATTGATTGATTGATTGATTGATTGATTGATTGATTGATTGATTGATTGATTGATTGATTGATTGATTGATTGATTGATTGATTGATTGATTGATTGATTGATTGATTGATTGATTGATTGATTGATTGATTGATTGATTGATTGATTGATTGATTGATTGATTGATTGATTGATTGATTGATTGATTGATTGATTGATTGATTGATTGATTGATTGATTGATTGATTGATTGATTGATTGATTGATTGATTGATTGATTGATTGATTGATTGATTGATTGATTGATTGATTGATTGATTGATTGATTGATTGATTGATTGATTGATTGATTGATTGATTGATTGATTGATTGATTGATTGATTGATTGATTGATTGATTGATTGATTGATTGATTGATTGATTGATTGATTGATTGATTGATTGATTGATTGATTGATTGATTGATTGATTGATTGATTGATTGATTGATTGATTGATTGATTGATTGATTGATTGATTGATTGATTGATTGATTGATTGATTGATTGATTGATTGATTGATTGATTGATTGATTGATTGATTGATTGATTGATTGATTGATTGATTGATTGATTGATTGATTGATTGATTGATTGATTGATTGATTGATTGATTGATTGATTGATTGATTGATTGATTGATTGATTGATTGATTGATTGATTGATTGATTGATTGATTGATTGATTGATTGATTGATTGATTGATTGATTGATTGATTGATTGATTGATTGATTGATTGATTGATTGATTGATTGATTGATTGATTGATTGATTGATTGATTGATTGATTGATTGATTGATTGATTGATTGATTGATTGATTGATTGATTGATTGATTGATTGATTGATTGATTGATTGATTGATTGATTGATTGATTGATTGATTGATTGATTGATTGATTGATTGATTGATTGATTGATTGATTGATTGATTGATTGATTGATTGATTGATTGATTGATTGATTGATTGATTGATTGATTGATTGATTGATTGATTGATTGATTGATTGATTGATTGATTGATTGATTGATTGATTGATTGATTGATTGATTGATTGATTGATTGATTGATTGATTGATTGATTGATTGATTGATTGATTGATTGATTGATTGATTGATTGATTGATTGATTGATTGATTGATTGATTGATTGATTGATTGATTGATTGATTGATTGATTGATTGATTGATTGATTGATTGATTGATTGATTGATTGATTGATTGATTGATTGATTGATTGATTGATTGATTGATTGATTGATTGATTGATTGATTGATTGATTGATTGATTGATTGATTGATTGATTGATTGATTGATTGATTGATTGATTGATTGATTGATTGATTGATTGATTGATTGATTGATTGATTGATTGATTGATTGATTGATTGATTGATTGATTGATTGATTGATTGATTGATTGATTGATTGATTGATTGATTGATTGATTGATTGATTGATTGATTGATTGATTGATTGATTGATTGATTGATTGATTGATTGATTGATTGATTGATTGATTGATTGATTGATTGATTGATTAGATGAAAACGGAATCCTAGTATGACTGGTATATATCCCGACGCCTTTCCTTGCGGAAAATATCCTTGTCGACAATTGGTTCCAAGTATCTTTAGATGCATAACATGTAGGGGTTACACCTAACTAAAAGCGTCAGTGGTAAAGATCTACACTAACAACAACCCACGTTTGTTGGAACAAGAATGCGGTTCACTGAAACAAAAAAGACGACTAAGGCTGTGTCACCCTTACTTGGCCACGACCTTTCACACCGATACAGTGAGTTCAGTTATGGAGATTTGATGTTGTGCACAACCGCTCCACAAAATCACCTGCATCCATTTGTAACAACTCCAACCGTGTTAGTGGTTACAGTTATGGTGCCTCCCTCAAAGTTTGGGACAAATTAAGAACTGAGTGTAGACTTCGTACGCATGCAGATGGTGCTTACTAGGTTTCGGTTAATGGAAGCTTGCATATATACACGCCACATGCTGGCAACGAACGGAGATGAATGTGTAAAAACCCAAATGTAGAGAAGCTATGCGAGAAACCACAACGTGGCTGTGTGGAATAGCTGTGTCGGGAAAACGACAAGAAAATAAACGGGAGATTTATGTCATCATTCAAGCTTGCAGTAACACAATAAAAAGCGGCTGTACATCGTTCTGATTGTGATTGGAAATGACATTGACACCTCAATGAATGACCGGATTTAAAGGTTCTGCTCGAATGGAGGAGAAATCAATGCGCCGATCAAGATCTTCGTCAATCTCGCCGACAAGTGCACTGAAGAATAAAAAAGATAAACAAAATCAATAGCAGTAATAATATCAATAATATTGGTTTAGCTGTAACAACCTTTCGGTACCCAGCTGTCATGCCAATTTAAGGGAGAACGAGGGCTGAGGTGCCGCCAGGTTGCCCAAGCCCAGACAGGAACAATCGAGGTGCAGATGTTGGGTTCGATCAGTAAGTTCGCACCTTAACCACTGAATTACCTCGAACTCCAAATAGGGTGAAAAAAGTATCGAAAAACCAAGCATTATCAACGAAATGAGTTCTAGAGCTGAAGGGTAGCGCCAAATATTCCAACGACAAACTAGACAACCTTTTGGTGCAAAAATACGAGATCCCCAAAACAACCTACTTAAAAAACAGAGTTGAAAATGAAGATTGAATTACTCGCCATCGAATTAAGGTAATTCATCCGAACGGAAAGTCACTAATGTCACCTTCGACGACGTCGTTAAAGTGAAGGAAACATAAAGACTCAAATGAATAGCCGTACGCGGTGCGCCAAAAAAATGTTGGCCCCGGTGCTGCGGTCCGTTAGCCGAGAATAAGGCAAATAGAGCGGAAGTAGTGGGGCGAGTTAGACTGTGAGATCACCAGCGAAATTTGTCGAAGAATATCTTTGGATAAATACGGGCGATGATCGCTATGCAATGCGTTGGTCGCCGTTGGTCGAGTGATCAGTTTGTTCTCACTAGTGATGGCTCAGTGCTTAAGGCGCCAGCTTACGGATCGTGGGTCGAACTCGATCCCAGCATCTCGACTGCTCCTGTCTAGACTTGGGCAACCAGGCAGTATCCCAGCTCCCATGTCTCCTTCCGTTGGCGTGGTAGCTAGGCACCGTAAGGGTGCTACAGCTGAACGATTTTTTTTTACCAGTGATAGGCCCTATCAATTGGGAAACGGTGCAAATGAAACCACCTGCCGAAAATTGCACGTTTGGGTTCCAAGTCGCCTGACTGCCTGATTAGTGCCGTTCCCCCATGGGGTACGCAGCTCACAAGCGTTATTCTTCTAGCGGACAGTGATGCTATAGAGCACTACAGACAGTTCAGCATGACGTGCTCATAATCTTTATCGAGAGTTAAAGTACGACAAAACCGATAGTAGAAGGGCGTGGGTATCATAAATACACACTGAGCACTTATATAAAACACACCTTTGAAACAAGAGCGCGTAGGAATTATTCCGACAAACCGAAAAACTTACACATTCTGGCCGCGAATGATGAAGAGTCCAAGAGGGACTTGTTCGACCCCTTCGGTAGGGCTGAACACACGTTCTTGACTGTCCTTAATAACAAGGTTTATCACATTGTCGAAACCCTTCAAGGTGCCCTTTGGTCGACGAATGGAAAAGAAGATCCACTTAGTATGATGGAGACAGAGAAACTCACCGTACAGGAAAAATCAACGTACAATCATCAGTGTCAGAAGTGAACTGCGTGATTACAGTGGTCATAGCTGCAACTGTTTCGTTCGTCGATAATCTACGATAGGATGGCTACATATTGATGCGTGAATTAGGAGCGACAGGAGACTTCTTATTGGGAAGATCAGGAGGGGGAGAAATGCAATGAAGGTAACGGCCTAGATGCATTCATGCCACAGAGCGCGCGAATTGACCAAATTGACTGATCGGTCAGGTTTCGGGGCCCCTATCCAAGGATAGGGCATTGACCAAAGCAGCTGAGTTTGCTGGTAATGGCTTTCATATTCACTGCCAAGCCATTACTGCACCTCCATTGGCTTGTTCCAACCTTCCGCGTGATTGTACGAAAATGGCTCTCAAACGATTGACATATGGAGCCCATGGTTTGACCAAACCAGCGCGACCTGGGTAGCGGGTCGACACGGCCAGGTAACTGACAGTCAAACGATCTAGCGAAGTTTGAATGTAGGATTGGATGGCATTTTGGATGGACATCGATGAACATCGGTGAATTGTGTGCAAATGAAACTTTCCGGTTGTACAGGTCAAGGATTTAGTTCGGGTATTCCATCTTGAGCTTTTGACTCAGAAGTCTGACACAGGAGGCAGTGGGCAGCCGAGTTTTCTTGAGGGACTATCCACGAAGCCAAGACGCAATAGTCTAACTTGATTGACTGAAGGTAGCCATCCTGGCCCGAGGGCGCACAGAATAAGATATAGATGCCTGACTATTGATGTCGCCACGCACAGATGTATTTGGAGCTGCATTGTGCACACGTCACGTTTTATTCTTATTTTTACTGTATTGGATAATTCGCCGGCGGTCACTGTCAAACGCTCGGAGTGTGCAGTTTTAGGGTCGACCCTTTCTAACCCGTTCGTCCTCGGTGGAAGGCAACATTGTTATTGTTGCTGGGGTAAACAACTTAGTGCACCTTCACTCTCAACGCACAGAATAGCACGACTTTACATCCGAATCACCTTGTACTACGGTTATTTGTAGTACCGGCTCTCGCTGTTCATAGTATAACTGCATCTCTTTGACCTGCCTGCATCTTATGGATCAAAGTTCCAGTCAATTTAACCGGCGGGATGATTGCACGACTCATGTTCCATCAAGGTGGCAAATTAAGGTCAGTTCAAAATACATATACTCGAAATGTGTGCTACCACGACATGCATTGAGTAGACAAATGTCGTTTTCAAAACCGGAAGTTCTAAATCAAACTCAGAGTTAACTCAGGCCAAGTTGAGGCCGAAGTTACGTTTGACACTAACACGAAGTTAACAGGAGGGCGCATAAGCGACGGAAGCAGGATGAACTACCGAGAACCTAAAAACCACCCGGGGGCTATCAACAAGGGTAAAAATAGTGCCACCATGCAAAACGACGGGACTAAACACCATTATCTGACGAATGAAATGCCAACAGCATTTGGTGTGAGATAGACTGAGACAAAGTGGATTGCTTACCACAATTGTTCTTCCATCAGCAGTTATCACATTTACCATACCTGAAGCAAATTGCGTGTTGAGGAACCAGCGCCTTCGTGATACAAATGTCATATGAATAAGTTATTTGATTAACTGAATACATGCATCAAGAAAAATGATATGAATAGACTGAGACCGTAATGAGGGAAATTTCCGAAATGAGCTGCTGTGTAGGTTACAGCACGACAACAGAAACAGAGTCCTCAACTCTACTCGTAAAGGATACGACCAACGTAAGCTTCCAACTCAGACGCCATAGTCGAACCACTGAAAATGACAAAAACAATGAACAGAAATTAAGAAAAGATTTGGAGGACGCTACGAAAATACGAAACCGAAATCCGCGATACGTTCACGCAATATCGGAGTTCGCCAGATGTTAAATGCTTAAAGAGCTTCATCAATTGCCCTGTCGGAATCTAGCCTCCTATTTGTCATGCACGCACACTCAGACGCAGTTAACATACCATGAGCAGGTGCACCTGTTCATTTAATATCATAGTTCCCGTCTAATGTGTCTAACCACGTGTCCCCGGTTTGATTTATACGGAAGGACTTTGGCAGATGTCCACCTAGATGCCGGCAAACCACGTCGAAAAGTATACCATCGGATTCGACTTATAGACTTATCTGCAAACCAATTTGTTTTTCATGGGATACTCGCCACTTCACAGACGAGAGATTCAGCTGGGTTCCAGGTAAGTCTCCCCTGAAAGCCAAACTGGTTTGAAGACGAGTGTATAAGTCAAATTTCGTGCAACTTGGTTTCAATCATAACATGAGGTTGACGGAAACTCGGGGAGTGCGCCCACCTGATGAGCCCCAAGAAGGGCGGAGAGTTTTCACCGACCCTATGAGTAGGGTATTGCATCCATATAGCGTGTGAGACTCTTCAAAATCGCACAGGAAGAGCTTGGGGGACAAATTGCATTCATCGGATGCAGGAATCAAATGGAAAAATTCCCAGGATCCTCCAAAAGCAACAAGAGCCTAATTGAACAATAGTCCAAGCCCTGACAGACCAAAACCTTTCCTTATTCAAGTGAGGAAACGGATTCAAAGAACCCTAGGGATACATGCTGCGTTGGACATCAACACAATGAAAGTTTCTTTGGGAGACAGATATGGATAGCCCAGTTGGCTGATTGGATAAAGTCACGAGCCGGGTTCGGACCACGTAAAGGTACCTTCAAATTGGCTGCCAGCCTCTGTTCGGATAACCTTTAAGAAGCTAAGATGTCAAAAAAGAATTTAGGCTAAGCGAAATACACTCATTTTCATACCAATTTGGTTTTGACGGGAGACTCACCTGGAACCCAGCTGCGTTCTTAAGCAACCAAATGTGCTGCACCAGGCCTTCCCATATTTCAGTTAGTGCGACATTCGAGTTATCACGATACATTGTATAGAAGTGATGCACTACTCATAATGTTGTTGGAAACTCAGCGACCTCATGAGTAGTGCAGTACGTCTATACAAATCAGGCTAAAATAAAACTCAGCAATTCAACTGAGCATGACACAATGTAATTGACAGCAGAATAGTTTTAAACGCCAAGTAAGCTGACCTCAAAGTCACACCTCCCAAGTATCGCCAATGGACTCCGATTAGATTTCGAATCAGGGCGAATGCGAAATCTCTGGAGGCTACTTGACTGCACAGCCTGCAATAGGCGAGGAGATCAACCCGTAATAAATTCATCGGCTAATGAGTGCATCCGTACGAGCGATTTAAGAGATAAGAGTGGAAACGCTACTAGGAAAGAACAAAGAGGTTACATTAAGCAACTGTACGTGTATTTGCATGGGCTAATATATACATTCATCTTAAAGTTATTCAGGTCCGGTCAGGTGTATTCTGTGGGCATGGATCACAGGACTTGGGGGATTCCTCTTGGAAGGACCACTGAAGCCAGCGTTTGTAGACTGTTAAAAAGCGACGAAAAGCCGCAGCGGCAAACGGCGGAATAGGGACTCCGTCAGTATCGGGGCTAGCATCAACTGCGGAACCATCTAGAAGAAAGTAAAGGATATGGGGTACCTAGTTGGAGCACCACAAGAAACAAAACCAATCTACAGACTTATTATTAGTTTCGGCAATCAGCTGGGCCACGTTGAGTCTCACGCAAAAACCAAACAGTCGAATCGTTCAAATGGAAGTTTACCAACAAACGAAGTATCATGAATACAATAATATAATAAAAGTGTACAAATATCGAATTGTTTGGTTACGCAGGGTTCTATACTCTGGTTAAATACGGCTAATTCCAAATGGGATCCTGCGTAAATATGTAGGCAAAAAACAGTACGCCAACCCAAGAGTCACATCAACTTAAGACAAAGTAGCCACAAAAGGGCAAAAGCCACGTGTTTGTATTAAGCTAGGCACGCGATGACAAGGTCAAAGGGCGGTTTGCTTTCAGTCGAAACAAGAAAGGGGTATCGACGGAGACAACGAAATGAGGAATCCCATTGTACACAACTAGAATGGAAGAAAAGAATCAATAAGGATTGGCCTGGAATTCACTAAGCTCAGCTATCCAAAACGCTCTCTGGCTTGAGGTAAACCTCGAGTGCACTATTCAAGTAACCCTCATCTCAAACGATGACGTTCCTAGATCCGGGCTAATCAATGTTTACTGAAACTGCCTTGACCTTGACTGTCCATCAAGATATTTTGATCTGTACACAACATAACAAGTATACGCCACTGGAGAGCAACGAACGCTTTATTCCATATCGAATAAAGTCTAGACAGTACAAATAAGACTTGGATACGCTGTAAGCAGCTGAGATCAGCAACAATCATCGGGGGGGGGGAGGGAAATGAAAATAAAATAAACTTTACACTGGTACACTCTCCTTCCAGATAAACCATCTGCAAAGAAAAGGAGTAAGGCTGTCACGAACCACATTCCTTTGGAACCGCTCGGAGGTAACGGCTCCGTTTGAAAAAAGGTAGCAGTGCATTTTTCAAGTAAGGAATGCACGAATTTTCAAAGGTTATCAGTGGTTGAAATACAGATGAATGTGAAGATCTTTCATCCATAGTATCATCGGAACCTCATGAACAACAAAATGTATAAGAATACCGATTGATCATTAAATCACAGCAAATTTCGGACTGGTTTATCTTAATTCACCGATGGTTAGCGCATACTGGTCAACAAGTTTGTCCCGAAAAACTGACCGCTTGCAGCCTTCAGATTACCTGGTCTATGGAACAACAGTGCACGGGCATTGGAATGAATAAAAACGGAAATGAGGTGCGGAAAGTCGCCGACTTTAACGTCTCTAATAAGTTCAGCATGATGAGTGTAACGCAGGGGGTCCCTTACCTTTGGGTATCGAACCCTTCGACAACAGCCTACGAAACAATGCCACTTCGATTTCCAGTGATGCAATCATACGTCGATCTGGAATAACCACGACGTTCGGCACCTTGGAGTTGGATTGCTCTTGCTCGCCCATCATTAGCTGAAGTATAAATGCCTTCAGGTCCCAGTTGAAACGGTTTGCAGAAAGTAGAGAGGCGAAAAAAGCCAAACTCGGTCGGATAGTGACGTGAGGGGTGGAGGGTGTATTGGAACTAACAGGGCTCGACGCGTCAGCCAAAGATGTAAACAGCTGCTTGACCGAAGCGACCGATTTGCAGGCGCGCGCCAAAGAACCCCAAGTGGCCTGAGGTAGTGTAAGATCACAAGACAACAACTAGATATGATGAGAAGAGGAAGTGACAAACGCACGAAAACTCCGCAATGTTACATGTCAAGGGTTTTGGAGAGCAAACGGCATTGTAGAGTTGTACCGTTTACCTGAAACTCCAAGTCGCAAACATCTACGCGGATTACAGGCCAACAATAATCAGTGTGAATGAATGGAACTTCCATTACACACAGTGTAGAACTATGGATCTTGGACAGTTCGCAGAATATTATCGGGTACTGTATTACTGCCTGGCAGCATCACGAAGACGCTGTCTGGAAGAGAGCAATCCTGGTGAGTTTAGTTAAACTGGCTGATTTGTGAGGCTTATGCACAACGCTCTTAGCATGTAACTTGTGGAATATTTCAGAATTAGATCTTCCACCGTACCAGCCTGTCCAGTCCACACCTCAATTTCAATTGCCACGCCGACGTTAATCAGATCACGATGTAGGAACTGTCGTTTTTCATCATTCTGTTTAGGCAGTGATGAAACACTTTAGGATCACCCAGAGGATACACAACAATCAAAGTGACAGTGGTTTTCGGACTAATGAAGCTGAATTCAATGTTATGGGACCAGACGAATCTCTACAGTCAGTTTCCCTAGGCCAACGAAGACTGGCCGACTCAAGTTACTTTATATTGTGTTTGTAGTGTGGGAAAATCGGAAGGATACTGGTGAAGACTGCATTCTGTATATAAAACCGATTTTTGCCAAATGAGACGCCAAATAGCTGTTTCATCCTGGTTGGGAATTATCAGCAAAGCATATCTCGCAAAACTCAAACAGTTTCGAACCCGCCATGAACGGCTGCTTAGCAGGATGAAGCAGGGAACGACGAACGGACACGCACACGCGCAAACTCTTTGACACACCGAAGAAGCTACTACACTTTATGTCACCGTCAAGTGGTTGAGATAGGACTGCCATCTACAGCGAGAAGTTTCCCACAGCTACGTCAGATCAGGAGGGTGATGCCCGATAAAGCTTCACGTCTATATGTTCTAGTCACATAGTAAGCCCAAGCTCACTGTGGTTGTTGCTAGCTGCAATCAAAGACATACGCACTGTTGAAGCATCCACATACTGATCGGTTTTCTCAGTATAGTGTATTATGAATAAAGGGAGCAGAGTTCCAGTACGGCGGATGAGTCGCAACAGTACTTCTCCGACTGAACTTTAACAAATGCAACGTGCTGAGCTTAGAGAGGGTAGCTCCAGCATAGGGTGCCGCATGGTGAGGGAAAGACACTATAACGGGGTTTCAGTGGAGCCAATCGGCAGAGGCCTGTAGGCGAGGGTGCTGTTCTAATAAGTACCGTCATTACCGAAGTATACTGGACAAGCATGACCAGCACAAACACAAGCAATTTCATGCCACATCTGCCATAACGCGATGCCATTAGTCGGACAACCTTACTTGGAGCACACAGCAAAGTGGATGAACGAAAAGAAGTCACTTCAAACGCTCCCCATCTTCCCTCATTAATAAGTTCAAACCCCCTAACTCTCTCTTTAAGAAGTAGTCATATGTAAACCTCGGCTACGGACATGTCAGTGTCACACCCATAGAAGTGACAAGCTATGAACTGCTCACATCCACCTATCCGCATCCGCTTTTAAGGCGGCAATTCTCTAGTTTACTCATAGCCTTGAAGGTTGGAAATGGCAAATAGGTGGGCTAACAAAAGTCGCTATTGCGTATTTTGGATAGCTTATCTATGGACGATTGCTGCACTTCCGAAGCTCGATTACCAGATCCAAGCACGCTGGCTACATGGATGATGCAGAATAGGAAGAATTAAAGAATTAGTCGACAGCCGTGCTCTACAGCAGTCTCAGTAAACAGAATGATATCATCCTGGTGTGACGGTGGATACTACTGATGAGGCATGTGAGTAGTACGTCTTCTCGTAAATCCGCTTTGCGTCTCTTGAAAAGTGAAATCTGTTACGGACTTGGCGGAGTCTCTTTGTAGCATTTGCCTGGATTTGAGTAACAGTCGATGAATATCCAGAAAAGTTTAAGGAAAACGCGTTCAAGGAGAAGGTGGATATTCAGTTTTGTAAACGAGATGCAAATGAGAGTTTTGCTCCCCTGTTCAATAGTCTGTAACTGTTAAGTTGGTGTTCTCAAATAGACAACTCCGCAGCGAAGGCCTTCTTCCTTTCACTGGTAGGCGGAAACGCCATCAAGCCCACGAGCAGCCGGAAGCGAGAATCAATCTCGTGGAGTGAGGCGAAAGTCCGATAGCGTCGAAGAGGATTTCGACGATGTACAGGATATATATATATATATATATATATATATATATAGACATAAATTTGGTCGAGTTATTTTTCGTGTCTCCTGTTTTCATACTCTCACCGTGTCAAGCTCTGCAATACACCATCCAAGTGTTTCTTCACTAAGATCGGTAGCTTCTCCCGCTCCAAGTCATTTTTGATGAGAAGTTTGCTGAAAATGGGATATGGCCTGGCAACACGAAATATAAGTGCCTAGCACATAGCTGAGCACGATTAGATCTTAGGGCTTCCTTGGTTAAGATGCATGCAATTCTAACAAGTGGCCATTAGCACATGACCGATCGCAGTTACGATTGTTTGTCGCCATACACTGCGCTTGTGTCGGGTGAAGTTCGCAAGATGCCAAGTCGATTCCGTTACTGAAGTCCCATTCCAAAACGATACACCCATGTAGTTGCTTCGAAGTTGTTCTAAAATGTAGATTTCCTTCAAATCCCTTGATTGTTTTATTTGAAATACGGAATTTTTACGCGTCCCCTTTGTTCTCTTTATTTCACGATTGTATGGCAACCATGAACCTGCTGCTGATTTACTGATTTTCAAGAGTGAGTCGATTGATGCATCCCGATAAACAATCATGAAAGTTCAAAATACCCTGAGCACTTTAAGGCGAAATAGTGGTTACAGGATGTGAGCATGCGTGTACCACAACGAAAGCGACGAAAAGATAGAATACAAAGGAAACCCAGTGAATTTGTCATGCTGTATGTTGAGTAATTTGCAAAATGGATGGCTCACTTGATCGGGCGAAAGACCCATACGTGTAGCTTCCGCCAGCAAGCACTCGGCCGATACCCCAACAGCTGTACGTCGATTAATCAGGGCGTTGTAAAACGGCATGTCAAGCGAGATCCGACGTTGACGAGCAGCATCTAGAATGGCAAGCTCCCACCGATCCAGGTTATTTGGTGTTGATGTCGGCTTCGCCGGTGGGAGCAAACCAATCAGTTCCGTAAACATGCGAATCTCAGGCTTAGTATTTCCCACTGTTTCCACTGTGTTCAGAAAGCCGTGTAAACCACCAAACAGGGCCAATCGCTGCCAAGGTAACCAACCATTGTAAGGAGGAACCACCTACAGGCAAGAGTAAGAAAGACTTAGATAATGAGAAGATGCTGTTTCGGATTTGACTATATATTGTGACGGGAAAATCCGTTGCGTACAACGTTTTGTAGCGCACCACTTTTGAGAAACCTCCAAGCAAGCAATACTGAATACTGCCTGAGATAGAAACATTTTTGATGATTAGGAATTCTTTTACAAAGGCGGCCTTCTCTTACAAGCAATGACTGGAAACACTTTCTGATTTCCCTGCATCCCTTCGCATAGGTCCGTCGTGAGGATTATAATTTTCCTGATCTGCATTTCGCAGTACGTCGGCCAAACCGCAATAGTTGAACACATTTGTAGGGCTTTGTTATCCACGACAAATAAGTGAACTACACTCTCCCTTTGTTGGAAGAAGCTCTCACCTCTTGGGCGCACATTAACGGTTACGGTGCGTGAACGGTGCGGGCACTGCCACGAAAATCCGGGACGATAGTTCCGAAGCCCAAGAATCAAAGTTTCATTCTTCATTATTATAAAGTAAAGATTAAGCCCAAATAGCCAATGAACAACATCGCGGACTTTCATTTAGACAACCTGGATTCGAATCTCCCTATGGACTTCTTCATAAATGACTACCGATCCGCGCCCTGGAACAATGTATACATATAGTCCTGTCCGTAAAGATGTAAACAGATATGTTAATATTTAACAAACAAACAAACTGCTTAAGGATGTAGACTGTGTTGGGTACGTGCAAATAAGAGTACTTGTTGTGACCTCAGTTTTGCTTCGGATAAGGACAGCGCACATTCTTATCTGCATTAGACCTACACAAGCCTGCTGCCCTCCCGCCCTCCTCCCCCGCGCAAATAAACATCATTCGTAAACTGCGGCCACTGGACTCTCGTCTACTCGAAACCTTGATCTCGATACAGAAAGGGTCTACCCGATGATATTCTTATCTCGTGGGTGACTATAAATGCGACACTAGAAGAACAATTTATTCGACGTCCAATCACGAAGCGACTGGATCTTACAGTAGGGTGACCGATTGTACACCCCCGTGACCCACTGAGCAATGCTGGAAGGTGACCGCCATCACTTGCAGTCTGTTGGTGCGCTTGGTGCACCCGTAGGCCATAGAAAAACAGGTTTCAGGCTATTTTCCGGGGGTGATTTTGGAAAGAGTGAAAGATTTGAGAATGTTAAATAATGACCAAATCAGCTTCGTGGTTTAAGCGCTGGCACTGAAGCGTCAACTCGAATCAGATCGAAAACTTGAACTGGCCGTCGGTCGCTGCAGCGTCAATTTCTTTGTTGGCCACGGTGGTATAGACGATGCAATCTGCTTGGTGAATTCCGGTGGAGTGATGAGCAACTAGCTCAACCAGAAACTCGACGCTATGAAGCAAAGGTCGTGAGATAGGATTTGGGTTAAAGACTGAACCGCTCATGAACAGCTGTTCTCAGCTTACGCAGCAACAGTAGAAGCTTTCATGCGCCAGTAAAATACGTTTAAAACACGTCTTCATATGTCATGGAATAACCTTCTAAAGTTCAGCGATAGTGGTAGAGCTGACAACGGAATCTGTGCGGGAGGACGAAAGTTCATTCGTTGCTGTCGACATACCACGCTCGCGCGTTTCAGTCAGCCTCATTTGGACTTCCCTGAATTGCTGCTCTTCCTGTTATGTTAGCCCATGGAACTGTATTGCTGAAAATGATAACAGCTGATACAGGTCCATGATTTACTGTTCTGTTCACAACAGTAATCAGACATCATCATCGTCATCGGCAGCATAACATCAGTGTTCAACACTGATGCTTCGCTGTCGTAATCAGATAAATCACGGCAATGTGCGCTAGGTCCCACTGACTGGCTAATGTTCCGAGTAATTAGGGTGCAACCTACTATGAGCCGTAGTTCGTTCTATCAATGTGGTGCTCATTTATTCCGGACAACCCGAAACGGGACAACTGACAAATTTCATGAATCACGCCAGCATACATATACTTTCACAGTAGCGACACAATAACGCATCATCTACTGTGCAGTATGCGCGGATCACCACTGATTGGTATAGTTTTCTTTCACCTGATATTGAGGAACTCAGGATTGCCAGTAGCTGTTCCTGGCTGGTCGGTATGAACCCTGAATAGGCGTTACATGTTTCCCACGCTTCAGTTATTATTTTCTTTGGGGTCAGTCGTCTGATTCTAGATAGACTGGAAAAATGAACTTGGATTCTGGCTTCTCCAAAAGTCTATAATCCTCGGATTTCTTCCGAACCTCAGCCACAACATTATAGTAGCACGGCACACAAACAAACAACCGAGTAACGACTTGTGATAGCTTGGTGAGCCACCGATGAAAGGGACCAATTTATAGGAACGACCTCGAAATTCAAACCCACTAACTACCCTAGGAAACCTATGGGTAGATTGAAAAGTGGCGCCAGATTGTTGACATTAATTGTTAAACAACCTGGAATAGTAAAGGTGAATCAGAACAGTCGATGAAAACGATGCTTACATCGACTTGTAAATGGAAAGGAATCGGTAAATCTGACTAACTCGCAGTGGTTATCCAGGTCGATTTCCACTTTGGACTTGAGTTAGTCAAGCTCAACATAGTCAAGTGGTTAAGGAACAAGATTACTGTCTGGAAGGTCTGTGGTTCGAACGTAACCCTGGCATCTCGACTTTTCCTGTCTTTGCTTTGGCAACCTGGCAATATCTGGCCCTTGTGCTTCCTTCGGATGGCATGGCAGCTAGGCACCGAAAGGGTGTTACATCATCATCAAAGACAGCAACATCAGTGTTGACACTGATGCTTCACTGCCGTACAACCATAAATTTCGTCTAATTTCGTATATATATATATATATATATGTATTAAAAGCCATAGAGTGAAAAGAAGAGAAAAAGAGTGGATGAGGGAGGGGACCTAGTGCTGACCTATGTCAAGCATTCTGAGGTGCCTACACCTCCAACCGCTCAAACGGACAACCTGGAAAGAGACTGGCAGCTGGACAATTATTTTTAATAGTTTGTTAGTCAAGCGCCGAGAAGACACCAGAATGAAGCAAGGACGTGTTTTGTAGACTGTCCCCCCTAGAGTAGGATGGGACTGATGACAAACAAAATGCCCGAACTATCGACGTGCAGTGGTGAACGACTTAGTTCGACTGAGACAAAACTATATGCATTGCAATCAAACATCGGATTTCCCTCGCTGAAAAGGCCACCAGCTCACTTGAATAGCGCGGGTAGTTGGGGTAAGTAGATTGATTGGACTGTTCATGGAAAATGATGTATCTTCCCAATCGAGTTGGATGACACTTTCCCTCATGGTCCTGTCCAAGGGTTGCAACAAATCCTGAGAAGCGTCATTCGCCTCTGCAGGGGTAAGTTGACCTTTTGTAGATTCCAAAAGTTCTGATTGAGCAACCTCAAGTTCAGATGAAGTGGCAGAGGAAAAAGAGGGAGTCACTGCCGAATCGGACCAAACAGGAGGTTCAATTCTGAGGGTCGAATCATTCCCATTCCTCTGAGGTAGACGCTTGAGCGCTCCAAGGAACAAGACAAAAATATGTGAAGACAATTCGACGTTTGGAGAAATCAACCTATGCCAGAACGACTGACACCTTGGTTTTGTTTAGGGGGACGTTACATTTGTAGACTGTCCCCAATTGCGTTCCACCGTCTGCATGGTTGTGTTGATACCACTGTTCATACGCCTACATCCATCTTACAGTCGCCAGTGGATTATGGGGCAAATTCTTTTGAGTATCGCTTACAGTGTGTGACGTATAACCCATACATTTGTTATCAAACTGTTCACGCCTTATATTGAATGAGGACAACATTTTCAGTTACTTACCCTTATCGCTCCAACCATTGAACAATACCGAACTCCGACTGACATGAAAAACTAATTGGTGAACCTCTTTTTTCAACCCAATTGACCGCATGGCTTCGAAGTAACTAACTAAATGAATGCGGAAGTTAAAGAATAAAGGGGATGGGCGGAATGTCAAACGACCAGATCAATTGTAAACTACGGTATTCGGCTTTAATCGAGGTTGAAAACCCACAGGACCACCTGACCGTTCTAGGGCTAGTAGTTACATGTGTTCACGTCGACAAAGAACATGCTCGTGATTAGTACATTACGTATATGCATGTATCGCGATATCTCGAATATCGTAGCAACTGGAACATGAGGCGGCCTGGTGCAGCACATTCAGTTGCCTGAAAACATCACAAACGGGAGATTCAGCTGGGTTCCAGGTGAGTCTCTCGCAAAAACCAAATTGATATGCAAATGAGTGTATTTCTCGTAAATACGATCAAGTTTTTCACCGAGAGAACCAGGAGTCGCGTCCAGTGATCTGCATTAATTTCAAACGTTTCACGGCAAAGAAATAGCTTGTTTTACTGATTCCCATGTATACAAGTCAGGTCGATGGAGATCACTTATCACTGTTTACAAGTCAGGTCGATGGAGATCATTTATCACTGTTTCGATGAACTTAAACAAGTGACTTGGCAAAAAGATCAACAGCCACCTGATCAACAACCACTGAACTGACGCAAGCTGCCAATATTTCAACACTACCCAACCTAAGCAAGCTAGGATTGGTGCTGGCAGTGATACTGTGAAAGAATCTATAGGGTTCACATGATAACCTGTATTCAGGATGTCTTTTGATGTTTTATCATCCTCCCCATCACCATCACCAATAACATCAACGGAAATAAGTCGGATATACATACTGACGCTTAACTGCCGCGTTACCAAGAATGCCCCAGCAAAGAATGGAAAGAATGTGAAAAAGTCCTATATCCGTATGGAAAGCAGTCAAAGAGAGGTGCCTACACTTTAGAACAACACTGAACAGACGCGGCCGAAATCTTGCCGAAGTGAAACGCCATCACTGGGGCTGACCCATTATTCTGCACGAAGTTTGCCCATCCTAAGCCCATCCCACGAGGACGAACGGTCTGGGTAGTTCAGTTAGGAAGTGACAACATGTTTGCTGTTCGTACAGGTCATTTGCAACGTCCTGTGGGATTTCCCACCACGTGCAAAGAGAATCAAGTGGACCGAATCTAGCAAGTCAAAAAGTCCTTGCAGCAGTCACTTGGCTGTGGTCGTTCTCAGTTCACGTTGTCATGTCATCCTCCGTCTCCCATGAACGTTTCGCTAGCAATGGATTGGAACAGAAGAAAAACAACCTTCTTTGGTACAGGGCAGCTGAGCGTGCGCAGTGCCGCCCTAGAGATAATGATTCGTCATCGAGTACTCGCTTGTTGCGGACACTATAAAGGCGGCTGAATTTTTGTCATGATACGGAGGCACCGGCAAGCAGACGTTCGGAACTGAGGGACGAATAGTTCGCAGCAATTAATAAAACTGTTCTTATGCGTTTTGTATGCACGGCACTTTAGCTCCTGTGAACTTCGTTTCTGATGCCATAAAGATGCTTGTTTGTACACATTGCGCCTGTCTTGATAATGCATGTACTGGTCTCGTCTCTAACAGTACAGAGACGGTTTCCGCTGTCAACGTACATAAACTGACCGACAAATTCAAGGTTCTCATTCTGAAGTCCCGAAGGGGTACAGAGAAACGGAAAGAATTTAGGACGACCGCAAGCTAAAGATGAAAAACATCCTTGAACAAAGAATCGCTTCTGGAATGTTATTTTTGAGGACAACTGGGTGCTGAATAACAAAATATTATTGTCGTATCATTCGGACCAATTGGTCTTCCTCCAGACATGATCTCAATAGCTAGATTCAAGAGCATTTGATGATGAGGTCAATAATAAAACTGAACAAACAGAGAACGTAAAGTAAACCCGAGAGATTCCAGTAGTTATGGAAAGCCCGGACATAAAGTGAGCTATCGTGCCCCTTCAAAATGTTCTCAAGGGGCTATGTGATAGACCAAACTCTGATGATATCCGGTCATTACCGAGAGAACCACTCTGTGACCTAGAATACGAGGACGACACAAGCTTGTTGTAACGTTTAGCGTCCTTCGGCAAATCGACAACTTCTATTCGCCGCTTTGAGATGAACTTTCCTTCACAAAAGTAAGAAGATGCTATAAAATAAGGTCAGACCAGACACCTACTCTCACTCTCAGTGGAATGGTAATAGATTTGGTAGACAAATTCGTATGTCTAGGCAGCTGTATCTGTAGAAGTGGTATCAAGAAGCAAATAGGCCACCGCACTGTCAAGGTTACAACTGCGTCCATAAATAACCATCAGCCTTGGCGACGTCGAAACTAACTCTTAAAAGACATGCGAAAAAGGCACCTTTGAGCGACGTCCAGCTTTAACACAGTGAAGCACGGGATGTGTGTAAAAGATAACAAATAGGCTAGTCGTTGTGGACAACCGCTGTTTGAGAAAAAGGCGCCCAAGTTTGGTGGGAACATCAGCGACTGGACACTGCCATGGCCACCTACGTACTATTCTGAAGCAGCACCAACCCACAAATAACAGTACAACCATGACATTCACATTCACCAACCCACTCGGCTGGGATTGTGTTAGCCACCTCGCCGTGCTGTGTCTGTGAAAACCAAAAAAAAGACTGGAGAAGACAAGCTAGAAAATAATATGCCACATACGCCTAAACGTAGTTACCACCCTTTCTATTGGTTAATCTCGACTTCCTGGATGAGGACTTAGGATCCACGCTCTCGGAAGTGGCACAAAACCGTAACTGGCGATGAGTCTGTTGTCGCTTCATAACAAACAACAACTCCATCCCCATAACATTGGTACATGTTGCTCTGTTCGCTGAGTTGGACAATGTGGCTACGAAGATTCGTCACCGATCGAGATGACGCCATCAGTGCATAGTAGGATAGCGGCCCGTTGAAGTCTAATAGTTCATCGGTGTGTAGGTAGTGAGCAGTGCTGTGTTTGAGCTTACTTACATTGCACTGTGTCCCCATTCCCATAAACAGAGTTTGGATGCAAATATTCTTGTGTTCACGGCAGTAATCCGGTATCCGAACAGTGGGTATTTTTTTTCGCAGAAACACAACCCATCCGTAGTCTTGATAGCCGGTTCATCCACGAATGCTGGCTAATTGTTCTTTTCAGGTTCAATTGTGAATTTTCTCTTCAGACGCAGTGCTGAGCACCACCTGTGCGTGTGTTCTACATTGCAGATCAAGAGTGCATTGTGAAGTGCTGCAGTTTTCGAATGAGCGATGCATCCAGATGTTGGTGATCCCAGTGGAGTTCCCCTTAATTGTTGAAGTGTTCGCATATGCGTCTATTTAAAAGTCTAGGAGGTTACATT
Source organism: Clonorchis sinensis (assembly GCA_003604175.2). NCBI lineage: Eukaryota > Metazoa > Platyhelminthes > Trematoda > Opisthorchiida > Opisthorchiidae > Clonorchis > Clonorchis sinensis. The sequence continues at coordinate 27,366,558 of CM030371.1, forward strand.
GCGACAGCATGAGGTGAAAAGTTACCGGTATAGGTGATATAACCAGCCTAACCTATGCGGCGTGAAGGTCCCATCTGCCGCGATCGGTTTCCTTCTCTCAAAACTACCTGACCGGTCTAGCAGTTCCTGTGCCGACGGTCGTCTTGGAAACTTTAAAACAAGAAAGTCAAACAAACACAGCCATCCTACGCCTCTTGCGAGCACGGATCACGCCAATGATCCACAGGCTAGTGCTCGTACTGCAGAAAACTTTACCCTGGATAGATAAGCCCACACCATGTCCGAGATACTTGTCCGAAGTGGTCTAAGCCACAATGGGCTTCTCGATTTTGGTAGTGATGACTAGGCCAACCAGCTTTCCAGGTGGACGAATTCGCCTCGAAAGCCCATAAATTCCTCTATACGGGTGAATTTCATGTCAGCCAGTGTCTCAGTGGCACCTGCTGACGTACTCAAAGGTTTAACTGGTTCGGTTATCCAGAACAAGTTGCATTCCTTAAGAATCTGACGCAATAAGGGTAATAGTCAGTATCATTAATATCTGTGAACGAGCGCCCCGAGATCATTTCGACTACAAGATCTCGAAAACAGATACGTGAGAATAGAGTGGCATACCAGTAACGAGGGTAGTTGGGGGACGGTCGTGTCTGACACTGGTAGATAAGGGTGTGAGATTTGGCAAGTTCGGGTTGAAACTTCGTCCTTACAGTGCAGCCAGTCTATGCTGAAAAGTTCAGAAGCACTGTGCGGCTGTTTCAACTTTACTACGAAACCTGAAACCTTCTGACTAGTACTTGAACACAGCCGTTCGGCGACGAGCGCCCGATCGGCAGTGTGGTTAGCTCTCACCTATAGAAGACACAGCGCCGTTCATCCTCCAATCACAGAAACCATATCACGTGACCACTTACTGACTGGCTCCACGAGTAAGGAATTTTCGGAGGGAATTTCCACTCGTCTTGCGAAAGTACATTTCCTCTGAGCTAATTAGAGGTTGACGGTAGTGCCTGAGGTGAACTCAGGTGAAAGTATGGTGAACGCGAGTATGCGTCCACGGGAGTTGGTATATCGCGCTTTTAGAAGACGAATTTAAAAAGGAAAAGTCAGGTTGCCAGATTTCAATAGTCCATGACTGTCGATGCAATTTAAGAATTAGCAACGGCCTCGAAATCAATCGCAACTCCCAATCACCCACTACAATGTGATCAGCCCACATCTGGCCAATAGAAAATTCTCAATGATCGACGTATGGGCGCAGTTTGAAGACCGAGACTACAAGGCCGTTCCCATAATGGTTTCCGCATAAGGTTCCGGCGTCGTCTTTGAAGACTCGACTTACAACGAAGGCACTCTATCCCGTCGATGCCTTGTGTTTATCAGGTATGGTAGACGGTTAGTTGGTCAGGCTGATCACCTGTGTCCTATTGGCTAAAAATATGGGAACTAAACGTTGTGATTCGTAAAACTTGTCGTGTCTAGCGAACGGAAGTTCAAGTTGCAATTCTGTTGTTGATGGGATTTTCTCGTTCTATTCAGGTTCCCGAAAAGATAGTCGAATTCGTAATGCACTACTCATAAGGTTGCTGAAAATTCTTCGACAGCCCACGACCGGTTTCGCCCTTCTTGGGGCTCATCAGGTAGGCGCAGTCCGATATCGCGATATCTCGAATATCGTAGCAACTGGAACATGAGGCGGCCTGGTGCAGCACATTCAGTTGCCTGGAATCATCACAAAGGAGAGATTTAGCTGGGTTCCAGGTGAGTCTCTCTCAAAACCAAATTGATTTGCAAATTAGTGTATTTCTCGAAAAATAGTCGAATTCGCTTTCAGCAAGACAAACTAGATTGTGCTTCAGTATTTAGTCCAGCAATCCAGACTACGATGCTGCAAGTGAATTATCGATCCATCTTTTTCCCATATCGTTTCGGCCGCGATGGACTTCTGACGAGTTGGACGAATCAGTCAAAAGAGGTTGCGATTGTTCTCTGTTGCAGAAGCATCCTCAAACACCTAGAATAGCACTCGGTACTTCCCCACTCACTGTGTTGCTTCCAGTCCGGAGTTTGAGGGATCTGAACGCGAAGCCACAGTTGTTAGTTTCTGGATTCAGTAAGAATAGCCGATTGTGATGTATGCACTGTTTATCGGTCTTTATGGTCAAATAGCTTTTGAGCACATAGGTTTCGGCATAGTTGGAATACGGAAAACTAACGGAGGTTATGAGATGAATGAACAACTGTCGGTCCACACAATCCAGAATGGAAGCAAAATTATATTATTTTCCATGTTACTGGACGGTCCGAGTCAAAAATCGTATTCTAAAAGAAACGGCAGATCGTATTGGAGGTCAATGATAACCATACAATTCATCATAAAGTCCACAACCTGTTAGCAGTTGATAGTTTTCCAGTAACACGGTATGGTGTTGGTATGTTCGTGCGGACAATGAACGAATTACCGAAAGGACCACTGTCATCTGTCTGACAGTGACAGCATATCGACCCAACAACCGGAACGGGGAAGGTTGACTATGATTAAGCAGCAACCTAAGTCTCGATTTCAGACGTGTAGGGATAGTAGGCATGTAAGAGGTGTAACCAAATGTATCCGATGCGAAAGGGTATCAGTGGGGCATGGAAAAAACTACATACAAGTGAATGCTTGGGCGAGAAGAGGGTGGTAGCATTGTACTATGTACAATAAACTTCACCTAACCCTCAATCAAGGGATTCCATCACTACTCGAAATGAGACTGATGAAAAGTCAGGGACACAAACCTGATGAGCCCCACGGTGGAGAAAACCGGTCGTTGCAGAGTTTTCACCAGCCTTGTGAGTAGTGTTTTGTGAATAAAAGTACACCGAAGCATCGTTCAGCTGTAGCACCCTTTCAGTGCCTAACTGTCATGCCACCCGAAGGTTGCACGAGGGCTGGGATACTGCCAGGTTGTCCAAGCCTAGACAGGGGAAGTCGAGAGGTAGAGGTCGGGTTCGAACCACGAACCTTCCGGTCAGTAAATCCGCGCTCTAACCACTTGGGCCATCTCACCCCCCGAAGCATCGAATCGCGTGCCAACCCTAAAACACAAGGCGGATTTTTTCTGGGACATTCAGTTTAAGGCTATTATAAATGAGGGATTCAGCTGACGTCCAACTGAGTCTACCGTTGATACCAAGTGGACTTTTAAATGAATGTTTAACTCCGTTTACGTACAAATTAGTGTTCAATTAGAGAAAAAGGTTGGTGGAAACTTGGAACTCGATGAGCGTGAAGGAGGAAAAAAAAACCGCCGGTGGGTTTTCGAAGTTTTCATCAACCTTAAAAGTGACGTACTGCCAACAACTGTTATTCCATGAGCCATGAGTCATTTTTTTATGGCAAGAGATCCAGTGCTTAAATTTTACTTGCCACAGCTGTCTGCTGGGATAACTGGTAACTCAGTACCGCAATCAGGATGACTCACTGACCTACACAGTTACATATACAGTGACGGGTGCTGTAGCAGCACCCTCTGATGCCCTAGTCGAAAACAACAGAAAATACCACTCGAAAACGGAAAGATTTAACTACTTGTTAACTGTGAGTAACTAATTCTAGAGGACAAGTACATAGGGCGGATTTGGAAGCCCCGACGGCGTCCCGTCAAACATAAAAAACCTACTTCTAACGATACGATTCTCTGGGCCCCTTAAATTTCGGTGCTCCTAATATAGTAAGCCAGGGAAACCGGGTAATGCTGTGCCCATTTTGCGCACGTGTTTACTCCAACAGGAGACACCAATGGGCGTAGTTCGACGCATGTGTTATGAGCGGATGTCGTGATTCTTGTTTTGTCGTACCATAAAGCTTGCAACGAGTCCACCTAAAAAGCGTCTTGGGACGTTTACGTGCAAAGCAAGGTTGGCTTCGCATTTGAAGCGATAGTTGGATCAAGTCGAAGCAGATTTTTCGTCATTGTTTTCTGGTCAGGAGGACAGCTACGTACAATTTTGACGCTGAAGCACTACTCGTTGCATGAACTGGTCACTACCTTCACGAGGTAGTTGGGCTTAGGTGCTGTAGTGATCCGGTGAGCAAATCCAGTTGGAACTCATTCGAAGGTTGGCTATGTCAGGGAGAACAAAGACAACAAGGACAGCAGTTCTCCGTACGTGGCGCAGTTATATCACAAGTTCTCAGGGGGTAGACTGACAAAGGCCCCTACGACTGGAGTAGAAGGCCAGACGATCATTATTTCCCGTTTGTTGCAGCAGCGATGTCGCCTTCCTACGAGGAGGGATAAGTAAGAAAGGGCCGGCCCTAAGAACTGCATTTTCCGACCACCCAACTTTGGCAGTGATGACCGGTACATTATCCTCTACTTCAATGAGGTTAGCTGCAGCTCCAGTAGAGTTTCCTGTGAACATCAGCATTAGGAATCGAACATTTGTGCCCTACTGCATAAGACAACCTTCCAATGGATGGATCATTGGTTCCGGATATGGGCCCCTAAAACTGCAACACCCGCCACCTTGTAGATCAGGTTGTTGAGTCATGAGGATCAGATTTTTGGATAAATGCCCCGATATGGGGTTTCCCGAACACATACTCGTCTGGAAGTGACTGAAAATACTGTATTTGGCCTCCCATCACTTGCCGATGCTTCCTCACAACCCCCGCAACGGGACATGCTGACTCACTTAGTTGTCGATAAGCGAATCGTTGTCCAACCCAAACTTCTACCCAGCATCAAACATCAAAAATATCCCCCTAATAGACTTGGAAGATTTCGATAAATACACTCATTTGCAAATCAATTTGTCTTTTTGCGAGAGACTCACTTGGAACCCAGCTGAATCTCTTATTTGTGATGTATCCAGAATCTTCAGCAACCTTATGAGTAGTGTATTACGTATAGACTAAAAGGATCTTTCCACGTTCCATAAACTCGAGATACCTCAGGGTTAAGGCGCAAACTTACTGACCGGAAAGTAAGTAGTTCAGACGCAAACTCTGCATCCCGACTGCTTCTGTCTAGGCTTGGGCAACCTGGCAGTAGTTCAGCCCTCGTGCATATTTCGCATGGCAGGACAGCTTGGCACCGAAAGGGTTACAGTTAACCTACTAGTATTTTTCAATATCCATACTTCATTCCAAATAAGCATCAAGCACCTCCCGCGGAAAAGGTTGCTTTTGTTTCCCGCGTACACACCCCAGACTGTTGACAACGAAACTACGCTTCATCCTTCGAGTGTATGGCAATCCTGATGCAGTCAGTAACTCGCACGACATGACTGAATTAATTCAACCACATGCGTATGTGGTGATAGAATAAAGCAAAAGAAAATGTACTAAACGATACAACATAAATACACAATATAGCAGAACACTCCTCTCCTATTTCATTTCAGCTTTTTGAGTGTCAATAAATCCAACAAAAATGACCGGGGTAGCTTTGTTGTGGATCGTAACTTTAGGACTAAGATGAAAAGAAGCACTGCTCGATAGGGACTTTCTCGTTGCTCCGAGCGAGGCAGTCTTTGAAACAAAGCTAAATGCCTTGGAGTGAGTACGAGACGCTGTTAATGACCATCAGCAGCCATGCAAGATGGGCCAGATGGCCCAAGTGGTCAGAGCCCGAATTTACTGACTGGAAGGTCCGTGGTTCGAACCCAACCTCTGCCTCTCGACTTCTCCTGTCTAGGCTTGGGCAACTTGGCAGTAACCCAGCCCTCGTGCAACCTTCGGGTGGCATGGCAGATAGGCACCGAAAGGGTATTACAGCTGAACGATTTTTTTTATGCATCACGCAATGAAGGTCATCATTACTCGGAGAAAAGCTCTTATTTCTCTTTGACTCAGTCCAAAGTAAAAATCCAAGTTCTTTTCCGGACCAGAAAACACCTCTAAACCACCCTAACATGGTGTCCCTTGACTTACTTTACCATCATTGCTACGAACTCGGTCTCTTTGTATGTCACCAAACTGTGTTCATCCAGGCATCCCTATCAAGTTCCTACCACCGAAGATAGAACCGAATTGTTTCTCTCTTCATTCTTCCCGGTAATAGCCTGATATTCGTCACATTCCCCGACTGATGTCATCCGAGACTAGTTATAAGCGGGGTCAGTGAGCTCCTAAGGTTCTGTGACTTTGTCTTTTTATTTGTCGATTTTACGCGGAAAGGCTATTTCTTTTGTAACTGACGAAAGTAGACCTCCGGATGATAGGTCGGTCCTGTTAGTAAAGTCCCATGATATCTACTACTAGTCTGTAAAACTAAGGGGTCGTTTTTAATGCGATAATACGCACCTCATAGTATTACAGTAATTGCCTACGGGGTGGGGGGGGGGGGGGGGGGGGGAGTAGCGGAGGTATCCGACCCCCGGGGTAAGGCTTAGCGGTGAGTAGTAAAAGGCACATTGGACAGATTTGGAAAAATCCACATCCGTTTCCAAAAACCACATGATTCCCACATTGCTCCTGGTGTCCTTTCGTTGATGGTGCAGCAGTTAAGGCACAGCAGCAGTGAACTGAATTTGAAACCAGAAAACCAGAGTTTGAGTGACTCGGGCACCCTAACTACGGAATTCAGTCGCTTTGAGGTCTGTGCAATCGTTCTGAAAACAAAATATGCGTGTTTCCTTCGCGTACTTAATTAAATATCATAGGAAATTGGAAAAATTACATACAAAACTGAGTTTCAACAAGACATTCGACCGGATTCCAAACCGTTGGGTCCGAAATCATCAGCCCGGTTGACACGCTGCTTGTAAGATTCATGAAAACTCCTTTCTCGGAACCCATCAGGCTATGTGTAGTCTCCGATTTTCCCCTAGTTTAATTTCCCACCTGAACACCAAGTGTACGTCAGTGGAGACTCAAGTGAATACCAGTCAAATGGGTCGTTTATAATAAACTTCAATTGACAGCAAATTATACCAAGATTCATGAATAAATACCGTACCGTAAATGTACCGTACTATGTAAGCTTGTCTCAAAAGAGACCTTGCTCTGCCGCCAATCACTACACAACTAAATAGAAGCTGTGGATAACACTAGTGAGACTCAGTTTCCTTGGAAAGATCGACTCAGAAGCACTAGCACTCTAGCATTTCGCCTATGAGGTGATGATTCACCAATCCGAGTCCCTCAATCAGTTGCCAGACTTCTATACATTGGGGAACTGTTGAGCGAATACAAACCAGCGAATATGCCCGAGTGCGGCACATTTGTCGTTTGTCTGTCTGTCTCTTTTAACGTGGTCCCTTCAATGTAGAGTGTTGTTTTTCACTCAGCAACCACTACAAAAGAAGCCACTTCGAAAGGAGTGTACAAGACGATTCTCCACCAGCTGATCTAGTGCAAGACTGCTCAGAAGAAGTGCTACTGTCCACAGCAGAGGACAAATGCTTTTTCCCTGTGATGGATTCCTATGTTGTAATAAGATAGAAAGATAATCGTTCAGCTGTGACACCCTTTCGGTGCCTAGCTGCCATTCCAACCCAAGGAGGCACGAGGGATGGGATACTGCCAAATTGCCCAAGCCTAAACAGGAGGAGTCAAGATGCAGAGCTCGGGTTCGAAGCACGGACCTTCTGGTCAGTAAATTCACGCTCCGAGTTCCAACAACAAAAAACAAGCAAGGTCTTAGCACTTGAGTGGAGCAGTTGAACACGAGTGGTGGAGGTGACACACCAGCACACACAATACCGAAGTATGCCACAAAAGTGAACTCGCAACAAACCGAGTATTGGGAATAGGTTGTAATAGGTTGTGAAAACACAGCGAAGCTGAACGCCTCCTCAGATCACATTACCTCTAGCAAGAGCAAGAAGAAGCGTGTTGTATGTCACTTGCGTGAGCTGGATACTCTTATGACGCAACTCTTGGTACAGCATCTGAGCACGCTGCAAACCAGGTCCACCGAATTGTTCCAACAAGTGCTCGGTGGGAAGGGCCCGTTGAAGCATTGAACTAAAGGGCAAAACAGCACAATACCAGCATGGTTAAATTTATCCAAGGCACAACGGATAAAACTCATACATGCGAGCTAAAAATATATATGGTAGAAAAGACCTTGATTTTGATAACACAGGTGGTCCTGAAAAAATCCACTCCACCTTGACAGGTTACTACTAGTGAAAGGAGAAAAGCCCTTCGCTGCGGAGTTGTTTATTAGAAAACACCAATTAAGCAGCTACAAACTATCCGATAGGAAGGTAATCCTCTCATATGCACCTTGTTTAAAAAAAATGAATATCCGTCTTCTATTTGAACGCGTCTTCTTGAACTTTCCTGGATATTCATTGACCATCACGCAATTGTAAACGAATGCTGCAGAGCAGTTCCACAAATTTCCTAATAATCCCCACCTTCCAATAGACACGAAGCGCAGGCACGAGGAAGCAGACTCCTCGTATGTCTCATCAGTAGTGTCCACCGTTACACTAATACTAGCAATGGTTGGGCAAAGGGCAGTCAGTTCCTGTCACACTTTCGGTGGTGACGTTAATAATATGGTTCGTGGCAACGATGGCGATCTTCTCGTTGTTGTTGCTGTATGTGCCAGCTACCCCCTCACATTACATTTTCATTTATTAAGCACGGACGAGATGGCTCCGATTTTCGGGATTTAGTTCACTGATAAGCAGTCCCCAGTTCAAGACGTCGAGACTATTAGACAGGTTCGAAAGTGTATAATAATGGTACAACTGAATAGAACCAAACCCATTTGTCCAAAAAGTCCATGCAGCGGTACATCAACCAAACGAACATAAATCATCATGAGAGACAGTGTTGACAATCATACGTCACTGCCGTACAACTACAATATTTACCCCATTATATTAAAAGCTTTAGAGCGAAAACAAGACAAAAGATTGGATGGGGGAATGGACCTGGTGCGGACCTATTGCATGCATTCTAAGGTGCTTACACCTCAAAATGTTCAGTCAAACAATCTGAAAAAACTGACGGCACGAATGCCACTGATATCGATTGACCGCCGGTTCTTGCGATGTCTCCAGTCGAGGGCAGGAAGGGGTTCACGGGGACCTCATCCTGGAAGGCGGACAGTACCGAGAACACCCAAACACTTCGTAATCTCTTTCACAATCTTCCGTCAGATCACACGTGGCCCACCTCGTGGTTTGAACCATTCTCAAGAAGACACTGAGAACAATACTCGCCTAGGTGCATGCTGTTTTGGCATGCGTTGCACATAGTCAACCACGGCAGCTGATAGTGCTGGAAGTTCTTCGCGACCGAAATACCTGTTTCACATACAAACACCCGTTTTCTAATTAGCTCGCTGTGAATCAGTTGATGCCAGCCGACAATCCCAACGCTTCTGAGGCACCGGTGGTGGATAACAACACTATATGAGAATACTAACACTTGACTACCGTATAAACATGCCAAGCTGTGCCAATAAAGCCTCGTAACGGAAAGAAATAAATGGAGTAGGTAGGGGGACCTGGGACTAGCCTATCACAAACATCCGAGGTGCTTACACCTCCAGCACTCAGGCAGACAATTTGGATAGAAAGTGACAACATGAACGTCACTGACCTTGGTTAGACGCCATATCGTTCAGTGCCTCGAGCCAACCACAGGGAGGGTCACAAGAACCCTATCCTAGAAGGCAAACAACACCGAACACTAACCGCACAAACACTTCGTAATATACTTCCCTACCACCTTAGCTTGCAATGCTGGATGTATACTTTACATCTGTACTACAATCTGCTTCACCAGAAACCCATCTCCAGACCACCCCATTGCGAATTCGCTGGTTCCAACCGATTCCAACTATACTTCCGAGACATAGGTGGTCAAAGACCTGAAGCTGCCTCACACCCTCCTGCCGAAGTTACCAAGTCTCGCAGCCGAACAACAATACAGTCCACGCTGCAGTCTAGTAAGTGCAACCTTCGAGACCCGGTGAGATGTCTTTTTGATACCACAAGTGTTGCAAATTGGTAAGCGTGATTCCAAGCCCGCAGATTTGTGCGCTCACTTCGTCTCATACTACCGTCGGAGCAATGCAACTTCCGAAATATCCATAAAGCTCCGAAACCTTCGGTTTTAATGCTTGGATTCTGAGAGGTATGTTCAAAGACTGTACGTTCCGCGGCATGACTCTGCATTTTTGGACGCGAAGCACATTCAGAAAGAATGGACATCCTTGGTCGGCTTTCTGAGTATTGCTCGCGCTTCTTGCTCTTTTTCAAGAATGAGAACAATGTCGTCTGCATATTCCAGGTCGACAAGGTTCTCGCTCGGAGAGATGTGAACACCGGGGTTTTGGAGACCTTCCAGTGTTCGCCTCACTATTGCATCAATAATGAAAGTAAACACAAATGGAGAGAGTGGACATCCTGGTCGGACACCACTGCTTGTAGGAAACTTTTAGGGAGCTCCCCGTATACACTCACGCGCCCAAATGTATATGAATACAAACAGCACGTGATATTCACGAACTTCTGGGACATACTCTGTTATGCAGGTGTGTTAAAAAATACTAACCCATTGACAGAACCGAAGGCACTCCTAAAATCGAGCAACACCAAGATTCTGGGGAGCCTATACGTATGCTGTTGCTCTAGCACTTGACTGAGTGCTAGCCCCTTCCAGGCCGGAATCCTGCTCGCTGTTCTCGGGTCTCCTCTTCACGCGCCTTCGTAAAACGACGTAAATAAGCGACGGAGTTACAACAGGGGCCAACCTAATTCGTCTGTGAATGCCACATTCAGTGCGAGCATACTTGTTGGAAATCAGCACCACTATTAACTCGTTCCAGTTAGTTGAGACAGCAAAATAAGTTAGACAAGCACCAGCCCAGGATTTGAGCAGGTGAGGATTTCCCATGACCAGCAGCCGGGTGACGATTGAGAAACAGAAGGCATTTGCTCATTTCCGAGCCCGCTGTGGCATTCCACGTTCAATGTCCCTGCTCCCCGCTGCCAATTAACAATAAACAAAATAATACCTTGCTAAATCCACGACATCTTTTCTACAAGGGAGTTTTTAATGTCCGTACTCCATGTTAAATTGGCAAACAATGCTCGCTGAAACTTTATACTCCCTTAAAATTTATGTATGTGCGCATACAAGACCCAAGCGTGGTTATACATCTCATAAAGCCAAGGACAAACTCAAATCTTTCACATTTCTGCTCCTGTGTGTCTTGTGATCCAAAAGCGACGACTCGTGGAATATATAGCCTGGCAGTTGCACTCAACCCCTGAGCCGAACGCCTTTTGATAGACTGGATCCCTGTGAACGATCGTCTCTGCACCGTCCCGATATCCAGTTCAATCAGGCTCAATGCCTCCCAACATAAATACGGTACCTCTTCGTAGTGTCGGTGTATGCCCCAACGAAATGCAGTTCTAACGCTAAGAATACTTTCCATCGAGAGCTATCCGGGCTCATGCATCGAGCAAGAAGCACCGACAATGTCATGTTTGCAGGCGATATGAACGCTCAAGTCGGTCGTATGAGCTCCTTGGAGTCACAGCTGGGTGATCGCTCCGGTGTCGATGCTCGTCACACAGAAAACTGAGAGCGAAAGTTCCAGTTGTGATCATAAACCGTTTCTGGCCGGTACGAAATTTCAGCATAAACTTTCGCATCGCATAACCTAGAGACCACCAACTGCAAATAAACTGCGGACCTAATTGGATAACGTGGTCAACAGCAACCGGTGCAGGGCCATAATTCAAGACTGCCGTTCCTTCTGGGGCACAAAACCTGATTCCGATCAGGCCATGGTGTGGGCACGCCTGACAGCTAATAGCCCTTCAGGCCCTCGCAAGTTAGCAAGAAGCATGCCAATTCACTATCTTCGAAGGACTACCATAGTTCAACAGTATCAATCTGAGCTAACTCAAAAACCCTATAAGATAGACCAATATTGTATTGATTCGACCACAAGATCGCTGGATATCGTCGAGGTCCCTAGTCGTGATTGATGTCAGAAAATCCATACCAGTGCGCAACGAGCACGATGGTGCACGCAAGTCCCTCAAACGCCAAACAGTAGAGATTCAAAGGAAAAAACGAGAGATCTGGTGGACATAGAAAACTTGGGAGATGAAGAAGACTTTTTGCTACCGGAAACAACTGTGCCTTATATCAACTGATACGACCGACTGACCCTAGAAAAGCAACGTTCAGTGAAAAATGTGACCCATTAATTCGCTCGCACAGACATCGAGTGGAAAGATAGGTCGAACACTTCGAAGAACAGTTTGGCTCGTCTCCTCCAACACAGACTCTTGAAATAGTGTGGACGGGCGAATGGAATGTAAATCCTAATCGCTAGTCGGAAGAAATAAAGTGCGAAATATTCGTACAGAAACGCGAAAAGGCACCAGGACCGGACGATCTCTGTCCAGCCCTCTTCATGGAAGGCGGAGAACCTCTTGTGACTCAGCTAACAAAGCTTATTGGTGCGATATGGAACGAAAAGAAAGTGCCTGCAAAATGCGGCATGTAGACAGTTATTGCTATCTTCGAAACGGACATGCGGAAGTTGTGTGAAAACCACCGTGTCATCGGTCTGGTAGCTGTCATCGAAAGTGCTCTCTGGTCTTATTCTTCGAAGGTTGACCGAACACAGGGGGAGACAGATCCGTGAAAACTAAACTGGGTTCCGTCCTGTAAGAGGATGTATCGATCAAATCTTCACCCTCCGACAGATTCCTGAGCAGAAGCACTGCTTCCAGCATCCAACAATGGTTGTGTTCCTTGACTTCAAAGCTGCCTTTGACTCTGTGGACCATCAGGCACTATAGAGGTGTCTAATGAGCAAAGGTGTTCCCCATAAATTCTTGAGGGCGCTGTGCGCTAAGTACGCCAACTCCTGCGTACGTGTGAAAGTCTACAGGAAGCTCTGGTCTAAGTTCTCCACAGCAAGTGGTATCAGGCAAGGCTGTCCTCTCCCACCTTTCCTCTTCAACTTTGTCGCTGTTACGATTATGGAAGACTCACTGTCGGCCCCTAATGCCTGTGGGATCGAAATGATCCCAGAGTATGCGCTCACAGATATCGATTACGCAGACGATATAGCTTTTCTTGGATCTGACACCGTGTAATGCAAACAATATTAAATAAAATCTGTAATTCCGCCACACAGTTTTGCATGCGGTTTCACACCTGCAAAGTGTAAAGTGCTAGTGCTCGAACCGTAACCTCATGCCTGCGGATAAGCCGATTGAGATATTGGACGAATTTGTCTACCTGAGCAGCTGTCTCAGTCCGAGTGGTTTTAGTCAAAGTGGATAATTCCATCCGGATTGGGAAGGCCAGAGCAGCTCTTGTGAAGCTGCATCACCTGTGGCGTAGGCGTGACATCAGCTTATCCATCAATGGTCGAGTTTACGATGCCGCGGTGCGCTCCAAGTTACCATACGGATCAGAAACCTGGCCATTGCGAGCTGAGGTCGTCAAAAGACTTTAAGTGTTTGACCACTGACGTTTTCAGAGCATAGCCCCAGTCTCACGGAAACACCGAATCAGTAAGGTCGAATGGTTTTCGGGAGAGATAACTCGCCCACGATAGCTGAGGTGATCATACTCCACAGGTTGCGCTGACTTGGCCACGACGCGAAGGGTGGAAGGTCAAATAATGACCTTGCAACGAAGTGAGAAAGCCATTACCAGCAAACTCAGCTGAGCTGGTCATTGCCGTCTCCCTGGATGCGGACCCCGAGACGGGACATACCAGTGGTTAGAGACACTGTCAGACATAGCCCAGTCGCGCCCTCAATGGCGCTCGTGCATCCAAGCTATTGCCTTCAATGTACAGCTCCCTTCCAAATCACCCAAATTAAAAGTCCATTGACGACCCTGTATTTAGGCATCAATTATATCAGCTCCCGCCTCCAATGCGCAACTACCTACCCCATTTCCACATATCATCGGTGAACGAAATGTGGCAGCTATAACCACTGTACGACAAGTACGATGTTCTTACAGCTGATAATGATGATGATGATGATGACGACGATGATGATGATATCCAAATATACCCCGCCAACTGGCTGTCCAAATAATCGCACCAGAGTTCAGTTCCACCCCGTATGGTTACAGCAGCTGGGGACCCATGGGCGTTATGGCAAAAGGTGTATGTACTGTCAAACCTATGCAGACTCGGAAATATGTAGTTGGTAGAAGGGAAAACGGGCTATTGGATATGATGCGAGCCGGAAAAACAGTACGCAAGAAGGTCAATGGGGATACTTTCGTCGGGAACACGTACTTCTGGCGCCGTCGCAATTCAGATAATTGCCCATCAGTACACACATGGAAAGTAGGCTCATTCTCACGAAACCATACGCTGGCGTCCTCAGCACAAGCACTAGAAGAGAAAAAGACGAGAATACGGTGTAGTTTCAAAAAATAGTGCACTAGAAGCGAATGACCTGAAATGACGAATCAACCTCGAACTTAATCCAAACGTTAAGTATTACGCTAAACGATGCGTCGGGAAACTGTCAGAAGTATTTCAACTAGTCACGTCAAGTTTTATGCAGCCGAAGGTAGATTTTCGGCGTACAAACCTACACCGGTGTCGCATGGAAATGATAGGGTAATTCGATGTTCGTTGAAGAATTCGTGTAAAATACACGCCACACTGCAAAAGACACCATTAACATTCGCGAAAGTCAAGCTCAAAACGTAAGCGATTGTTCATAATTAGCAGGATACACATTCACTTGATAGCTGAAACTCTGTTGTCCTGCAATGGAAACTAGAAAGTCAAGCATGTGGCAAGGACGACCACGACCCACCTAATCGATTCAAATCAATGGGTCAATCCGGCCAAAATATTCAACGCAAATAATCCGGCGCCACCTAGTCGTTCCCAGGTCACTCGTCAACATACAACTGTTGAAGCGGTAGTTATTATGGCAATCCGACCCTCCTTGTGTCATCGAAGGAAGCACTGACTCGACTGCGGTCAACCAATCGTTCCTACCCGATCTAATCCAAGGTACCGATATAACGGAACTCGTATTTTGACATTTTTGCACCCTCGTGCACCACGTTTCACTCATTTTTATGGCTCTACTTGTCTGAGAAATTGTTCGCAAAATAACCTACATTTGTCCTACAAACGAAGCGGGGGATTACAGTGTTGGAAAAAAGACTAGCGATCAGTCACATAAAGCAACAAAACGGCACATTATGAATGTTAAATCACTGCAGACGAGACGGAAGAACGGAAACAGCAAGCTAACATTTCATGGGTATAGACTCTTGCTTACTACAGTGAGGTTCACGCAGAAGTATGAAGGAGAACAGAGGACGTACCGAAACAATCGCGAGAAGGTTGCCTGCGTTGGAGAAATTCCCAACTCCTTCAATTTTTGGTACACTTTGAAGGCATCTGCACTACGGCCGCTATTCGCTAGAGTGTCCAGCAACCTGTGTGCGTCAAATCGTGAAGGCGTCACACGCTCTTCGGTGAGCATAATGTCGAAAAATTGCTAGTCATAAAAAAATTCGGAAAGCATTACAAGATAAGGTCTAGATTCCTGGTAAAAAGACTATCCCAATCCACTGATATCACACATAGTAGATTCGCTTGTAACTGAAGATGCTCTTAAGCATTGTAGTAGGAAATATGAACCAAAAGCTATCCTCTAGAGACGAGACCACTGGAATAAGATGAAGCTAGTAGATACCTTGTATATGGATCTAAAAACAGAGAACGCGAAGGGACTACTTTTAGGAAAATCACTTCCGGTAAAAAGAGCTCAAAGCTATTTAATTCAGCTTTGGGAGTTCAGCCCCAAGTTGTCGCGGTAATACAAGGTCGAAAAAGCCAGTCAAATGGATTTGACAGAAGTCAGGGGGAAAAAGCCGGCTGATAGACACATCGCAAAGGTAGTAGAAAAGGTCACCCCACAGGGGACCAAGCAGAGGCCTTGACTAGTGATCACGCTTGAACAGTGTCCGGATAATTCTTATTTACTTTTCTCACTAAGGCCCAGCAAGAGAAGTGGTTGAATAAACCGTTTTTGCACAACCCAGACCCAAAAACACCGACTGCAGTGGCTACATCCGTTGGCAAGATGCGTTTACGGAATCCTTTAGAGTATTGTTTGCAAGATGCAGTCAAGTTTGCCAAAGATATTACACCTGGAGCGAAAACCAGAATAGGCACTTCCGACATACTAATCTCGCTTATAAAGCCATTAAAAAACGGCTGAATGGCAGTTTATGGACAGTGGCTAGCTTAATGATGCCTCAACAAACAACTATCAAAAAGTTTCTAATAGAATGCAGTCGATCACCTATGCCGCCTCGCGTTCATTTCTCAGGTGTTGTTTCCCTGCCTTCACTGCACTTTTATTGTGCTGTCTCTGACGCAGATAGACCAAAATGCTGCTCTGGCACCTTGAAGATAGATATTTGTTGCGCCTCCAAAACTCGGGTAAGAGATCCATGTACGGTAATCGAGCTTATGACAACTTCGTTAACTAGAAACTACGACCTAAGAACTTCACCTGCTTAAGCCTGTTACGACAACATCGTTACAACCCCCAGCTCTCGAGTTGAGCGTTCGTCACCCCCGTCAGTTCAGTTCAGTTGGTCGGTGGACTGATGTCAGTGTCGTACTCGGGTTCAGCTAGTCCAACCAGAGGATGAGTTGACGGGGTCCAGCTGAACTGTTCTTCCAAATGTTCATACGATCATTCAAGACGACGTTTCTGTGAATGGACTGGGGCTCGTCCCTCCTCGGACCAGTTAGTCGGATCATATAATAACAATAAAAGTAACTGTTCACCTGCAACAATCTTTCGATGCATAGCAGTCAAACCACTCTTCCCAAAGACGTCAGTTTGACTACCGTTGTAACAACGCTTCTGGGACCACTGATTGTTCGTCGTCTTACAACTGCATGCCCCACATTGACATGTGAGCATCAAACGGAATTTCAACCAAGATGGGTCTGCGTTGACCACATCTCGCTCCGTCCATTGTTAGAGCAACGCCATACGTACGGACGACTCAGAATCTTGGTGTTTGTTGACTTCTAGGGTGTGTTCAAGTCTGTCGATCGGTCAGTGTTCTTCACTTTTTCACCACTCTTGCTTAACAGGTGCCCAGACGTTTGTCAGCTTAATCTGGTCCCTATATTCACATACTTCTGGGCGCATGAGAGCAGATGATGAGCTTTTTAAAAGCTTCCCTGCAAAGTGGTATCTGACAAGGATGTTCACTGTCTCCGTTCTTGTTCAAATTCGTCGTTGATGAAAAGATGAGGTGGACGCTGGAAGGTCAACGAAATCCCGGCGTTCAAGTCGTTGCTGGTGAGAAACTTTTCTATCTGCAGTGTGCAGACGACATCGTCCTCATGTTTGCAGAAAAAGCACAGCCTCTGTTGAATAAAGTGACCACAATCGTACCACCTTTCGGCATGCGGCTTGCGCCTTAGAAATGCAAAGTCCTAGTTTGGAACATATAGCCTCTGAACGTGCTCCTTGCAATGCAAAGAGAAGTATTCGATGCTTTGGAGAAATTCACACACCCCGGGGGCCGAGATGGCTCAAGTGGTTAGAGCGCGAATTTACTGACTGGAAGGTCCGGGGTTCGAACCCGACCTCTGCCTCTCGACTTCTCCTGTCTAGGCTTGGGCAACTTGGCAGTATCCCAGCCCTCGTGCTTCCCTCGGGTGGTATGGCAGCTAGGCACCGAAAGGGTGTTGCAGCTGAACAGTTTTTTTCACATACCCCAGTAGTTGCATTAACTCTGACATAATTGCATTTGATGACGTCACCGCACGAATGTCAAAGACTAATTTGTCACTTGTGCCGTCCAAAAGGCAAAACAATGGGTCTCAAGGGTCGCGTGCACCGGGCTACAGTAGTTGCTGTACCGCTGTATGGTTGCGATGCACGGTCTCGTTTGGGCAGATTATGTGAGGCACCTTCAGATTTTTTACCACCGGTGTCTCAGGAGCGTTGCTGGTGTCAGATGGCGTCAACGGATTTACACAAAGCAGTTTGAAAATGGGTATTCCGTTGTGCAGCAGGCACTTCGGTCGTGGAAAGCATCCAGTGGTGGCTCGGCTATGTGCGACACATTGTCTACAAAGACTAGTGTTGTTCTCCGAGCCTTCTTCAGAATGGAACAAATCGCAAGGTGTACAATGTGTGATCTGACAGAAGGACGTGAAAGAGATTACGTAGAGTTTGGGTGTTGTTGTTACGGTCTATCTTCCAGGATGGGGTTTCCGTGAGACGCTCTGCGCTTGGCTGAAGACATTGCAAAAAATGGCGGCTAGTCGACTCAGTGGCGTTCGTGCTGTCAGTTTCCTCTCACATTGTCTGAGTGAGCATTTGGAGCTGTAGGCACCTCAGAATGCTGGTGATAGGCCTGCACTCGATCCCCTTTCCCACTCACGCTTTTCTCTTGATTTCACCCTAAGGATTCAAATAGAATGAGAAAGACTTTGTGGTGGGACGGTTGCAGTGAGGCATCAGTGAAAAGAACTGATGTTGCTATCTCTGAAGATGATAACCAAACCTGACCACTGCTTAGGAAACACCGATGATCAAACATCGAGAATTTTCGTATATCCTCTGCGTATAGAGGCCGAATTCCTTATCCATAGAGGTTTGGGTTTGATCCCACTCCATCTTGCAGTGGCAATTTACACCTCGCAGGTGTGAAGAACACACCAAACCGTGCGGCAGAATATTTAGTCTATTCAAGATTACTTGCACGTGCGAAGGATGCAAACTTAGGAGAGCAATATTGTCCGCATGCTCATTGTCTTTGAAGGGACGAGAACATTTCGATCCCCGAATAGGCAACAAATCAATAACAGTTGAAGGGGACTGGTGAGAGACGCTGGCTTTATTTGCGTGGCGAGCTCAGGTGACAGTTTGATGGATACCCGTAAGTTCCCACAAGAGGTCGCATACAGCGGCCTCATAGGATGTAGAAGTTCAGAAGGGGCACCTTTATTCGTCATAGTCTCTGACAACCCAAGAAGTCAAAAGCAGCCCTCAAAATAAAGTTGCAGTCAGTGCATTTGCGGTGAGCGAAGAGCCTACTTTGGTTCTCAATAATCTGTCTCTTGCGACAGTAGATCAACCTGTGTGAAGTAACGTCAGATAGCATCTTGGACGCTGTGGTGATTTCCGCACTATGCTCTTTCTGTATATGCACCAACCAGCTGTAGCTCTGATTCGGCAAAGGTACTTTTTATCAGGAGCCAACCACTCTCCCATTTACCACGATAAATTCAGATATTGTCCCAGTCGCCGGTGATCTCAGCACACAAATAGGACGTTTCAGTTCATCAGAGGCGCGACCTGGTGGGCTATCCAGCTTGGACCCAAGACATAATGACAATGGAGAGCGTCTTTTACAGCTTTGTGGTAATCAGAAGCTGTTCCTCAGTGGAACTGGATTCAGAATCAGCAGGTACCGTCGAGTAAAATGGAAACCCCGTACTGGTAGACAATCTCGCAGTCATACTGATCACACAGACAGTAGCAACCGGTAAAAGGACCTCGAATATCGTTTTCTCAAGACCACTCATGTCGATTCAGATCATGCTCTCGGTTGGCGTAAATATTCTATAAATTCTTTGGGGAGGTTTTGGAAACACTGCTGACGTACGATTTAACCAATATTATCAAACTAGCCTAAACCCAGGGGCATACACCGTAATTCGGACAGGACAAGCATTGCCATTCATACTACAGTGAACTCCGAAGTGGGGTGTTTCTGGAGGTGCACCAAATAAGCACGGAATTTGAGAACTGTCGCTGCCCCTCCTCGACGCCAGATGTCGTGTCCTTTCGAATGCCGTCAGACGTCAGTTTAAAATAGTCTGCATGAATATAGAAGCAGAAAGCTCTACAAATGAAGAAAACCAGTGCATCTGGGGATGTTTGGAAACTTTTCTGCCTGATATATACCGAAAAGTGCGGCTGTTAGTGAAGCCATCGAAAATAATATTCAATAAATAATAGAAATAATAGAAATGCGTACGGCAGCGAAGCATCGAGTACGGCAGCGAAGCATTGGTGTTGAACACTGATGTCATGCTGCCGATGATGATGATGATGATGATGATGATGATGATGATGATGATGATGATGATGATGAGCAATGTGTAATACCCCGCACAAAGGAGATCGAGTCACATGTTGTATATAGCAAGTGACTACGTTTATATCAGTGTGGCAACAGAGTACTATCACAGTCCACATCTTCGTGGCTAATATGAAACCAATCACCTATTACTTCAGTGTAGTTGGATATGTAATTGAAACAACTGTTAAGATATAGGATCCCGGAAGCTAAAGACAAGTAAGATAATCCACTAGATCGAAAAAACAGTGCAAACTTTGAAAGGAAATCCTCTGGTAATGTGGGGTGCGCTGAAATGAATGTAAACTTACCGAACAAGCTGCCTCTACGTTCCCTTCCTTACAGTGCTTTGCGAGCAGCTGACTATTACGTTGATAACGTGGATGATCTCGACCACGATGCAAACCCTGCTCCCTCAACTGGTCCTCTAATGGTTCATGCAAAATTTCATCAGTGATTTTCATGTGTGAAACAGCGCGTCCCTTCAATGAAGAGTGTAGTGGAAAACGACCTGAATCCGCTGAAATCCAAAACAGACAGAAGCTCCATAGACACCATTCACATGTAACAGAGATGCATATGTTTGTGAGTTGATAAGACCTGAACAGATTTTCACTTCTGGGTAACGGATTGGTAAGCCACCACTACGCAAACATTTTCGCACGCCATCGGATGACGGGTGTGGAGAGGAGTAGTCTGTCAAACTGTTAGCCGAATGCAATCGGGTCAAATGGTGAGCAGTGTGAGTTCAACGAAAACACCACGCTAACGATATCGACGAAGGGCACACACAAACACTGGCTAGCAGGGAACGGAAGCTGCATGTGAGTGTTGCTTGTCTAATATGGAACGACCGAACCAGAGTACTGACGGATAGGTCACTTCAATGTCAGTGGTCTCCAGGATGCCGCTGCCCGCCGCAACCGAAAAATACGACCGGTCTCGCAAAGTGCTCAGTATGTATTTTGTCCTAATTGACAATAACGCGGTGGAAAAGCCGGGGTAGATTGCATGGTGCTGAAGTTCAACGTTTGCACAAACCTATGGACTAAGTATGCGACTCTCAACCACCGTACCTGCGACTTTCCCATTAAATTAGTTTGAAGACCCGTTTTCACCTTATGAGATGGAAAAATAACACATTTACTGCGGTGAGATGATTGAGATCACCTCTTGTTCATCCGTTCATCAATGTCACGAGCAGTGACGGAAAGTGCACGGTATGTGTCACACTTTAATGAAAGACAATGCCATGCTTTGGATTTCGTGGTCGGTAGAATCAGAAACGCCGATCCGAAGAAAAATTGACAAAAGCAACCGAATGTAGGGCACACCAGCAAGCTTTCCGTGAGAGTAAAATGACACGTGAGGAATGACACCTGATGACCCGAGAATTAATCAGCATTCCCAAAGTAGTTCGGGAATAAGAAAACCGACACTGATCTCTGGCATTTACCTCTGTTTAACCCTAAACGTGTGAATAGCACCTCAGTTCCGAAAAGCGAAAAAGTGACATTGGACTATGCTGCGATTGGGGTGACTCCCAGACGAGTTTGGAGGAAACATCTCTGCCCTAATTCAGTGCAAGCGTTAGTGTGAACCTAACTGATATCCAAAGTTTTCCCCCAACCACTAGTTGTTCTCTAGAACCACTCGGGAAACTGCAGAAGCTGGTTATAACCCTTCAGCCTTCACGTAACTATACAGTGGAATTTGTGCGAATAGAAGGAGCGACACAGTAAGTGAAAGGCGTTTTGTGTGGTTTTTGGGCCTCCGCGCCCCATTAGTACGACATCAAACTGCCAATGCTGTGCTGCAATCGTGTTGATAACCAAAAACTCTCCGTCTTTCCCCAAGACTCGTTTCAATGGAGCATTTCGTAAGGGCTTGGACGGTTTGAACACTATTCAAGGGTTTGGTTGGAAGACAGTGGTCCAGATCATGAAGCCATATCCGGTAAGTGAACTGCAGCGTTCAGAGTACACCATAAACTTGGCACCACTGTCTTCTAACCAGCTCAACCATCACTTCGTAAGCGTGCGGAGAACTGGATTAATGTTACTCTGGATACTGACGATGGAGAGCATCAAGAGAAATGCATGGGCTAGTTGAAGAGGTACAGCAGCTCCGTTTTATCTATGATTGCAGAAAACGTTTCTCCTGGCAACAAAACCCTAATAGCCAGTTAACACGTGGCCACAAGAAAACCGGCGTCCTGGCGGGGAATACTGGTATTCTACTTTGCTTGTAGGAGCAATCAAGCCACATGTACGATAAACCACGTCAACTGAAGGCGAGTTTGCAAATGCCAGTGTAAATGTCTGGATACACCTGCTTGTAAAATCGTACTCGTGAAAACTGGGATCGAGTGGGGCAACCAGACAACAAGCTGGCGACTGCATACCATTTCTCAAAGTATGTACAAGGTAAATCTACGTACGCGGAACTTCGGAAGTTGGCACAAGTGGTGAATGTTTGTGGCGATTTCCAGACATGTATTTAGAACGTAACTCGTTCAACTAAACTCAGAATAAACAAAAAACATACATGCTGCACCTACCTTGTGCTGACAAAACACCAAACTGGTCGGCAGTAGGCAACTTCGATAAATCGACAGGTTGTGGAACAGGCGCTGGTGGAGGATCGTTACCGCGCGTGCTCTTTCTGATGGCATAAAACCGTTGAGAACCGACAGATGTTCCACAAAAACGATCTCGGTATTTAACGATATAGCACATCACACTGCATCGGTGAGGTTGCCGGAAATGTGGTAAGAGTTTAAGCATCCAGGAAGCTGAAAGTAAGGTGGATCTGTTGCGCGGGACCAACTTCATAACACAGCAAAAAATTGAACGGGATATAAAGAAAATTGACATGGTTGCACAGCGCGCCTTAAAAGGAGCGGTGGTGCGGGGGTTTCAAAAAATGTTACCGTCCTAAATGTGACCCTTCGTTGTTAACGGAAACAGGCAACTAAATGAGTACTGTCGACGACCTGATAATAAAGCCAGAGGCTTTGAAATTTACGGTCACACCGAAAGATGTAACCATGACGTGGCCGCCAAGCTTCAATGCTGCAATGATCTTGCGGGCTACGCTGGTTAGAACTCAGCTCCTCAACGTCCAACCACACCAATTTCAACAGTGAGCAGCCCCATGAACGGTGAGTCCCCGCACGGCGAGAAATCGTGTTACCACGTGACCCCAAAGGTAAAGTCATATTGTCTTAAAGTGTGAAGAGTGTTTGCTACTTCCTCAGACGGCCAGCATATCCAAATCCATGGAAGCGGTGATGCTGCCTTCTTCCGAGGGGTGATGGGTTGGGAAGGGGGGACCCAGAAACCGAACAGTAAGACCACCCAAGGTCTTACCATGACTGCCGTACACTACTAACTACGGTCGAAATAATCTTAAAACTGAAGTTCTAGTGCCCTCCGAAGGGCACCCGGTGTATACAGCCGCATTAAGAGTCAAACAATTATGCCTTGCTGCTGAGTCACCGGGTATGGGAACCCTACCCACCACTGCTTCGGGGTTCAGTCTTCTGAGACAATGTTCGGGAAAATGCTGCGCCAAAACCTCCTTACGGCCCGCAGTTAAGCGCTGTAACAGCCAACGTACCTAGTCCGGCTGAACATTAAGTCGGGTTCGGATTGGTCAAAAATGTGGACGCAACGACCAATCATGATTCAGCGGTTCAGGGATTACCACACAGGATCGAGGCATTCGCCCAAGCTTCCCGGGTCGAGTTTGTTCTTGCTGCTCAGCGCCTTTCGTTCACCTGAAAGGCACAAGCGAAAAAAGGCATAGCGTCGCTCTTTCAGTTCTCAGCACGAAGCAGTAAGTTTTCAGAGCGAAGACTCACATACTATACACTTTTAAAAGTACTTCGAACTGGGATCTGGATGCAGCAGGAACCACAGTTGGAGGAGCTTTATTCCATGTATGAGCTACCGGAAGCCAGAAGAACTGTTGCTTGATAAAAGCGTGCGCTCTGAGATTGAGAATCTTCTTACCGTGTCCCTGCCGTGCATTGGTCGAGTAAACTGTCACAAACCTGCTGAGAAAACCTTGTTCAAAAAAGGTATATGTAGATATTGGGACCCCTCAGAGGCAACGATACTCCAGGAGGAAATGGCCACGCACCGCGAGACGCGTTTCATAATCAGTGGATTTAAGATCAATAACCATTTTCGTGGCTGCTCAGTAAGGGTTACGTCTTTCTTTTGTCTTGAGTAAACGACTTAGTTGGCACATTCATAAAGCAAGCCCCCTAGATTATCCGGGAGTCCATGTGAGCGACACGGAGGAAGGTGCGCCAAATCATCCGCGCCTTTTGAGCCGACTTTTCATGGTCTGGTGAGGAGGAAGCTTGATTAGAGCCACAATTCTGAGTCAATGTTTCAATGGGGGTTGCATCAACCAAACTCCATTCTTCGGCCTGGGCAACCACGCAGTATCATCCGCCTTCGCAATTCTTCGCTCACCGGCACTCAGGCGCAACCTCTTTCAACCCATAGAGTGATGCATAATGATCGACCCATCGGCTAATCCACGAGCAATTTTCCCGTGCGTAAATTATAGCCCAGAAAAAATAATCTAAATCTTCGGAAACCTGGTCCAAGCAAAACTCTCGTTGTCCTTACTCTGTCAAGCTGAGTAACAGATGTCTCTTGACGAAACCTTGCTCTCCGCTTTTGTGTCTCCGAAACATGCATAGCAAAACCTACGAGGGTCGTACACCGCGATTTGCTCAGGAGGAAATCAGATTTTCAACCCTTGGGTACCTGGTGAATCCGACGTAATACCTCGTGATATCTATGGTGTGGGAGTCACCCATAGCCTCACAGCTGGAAAGCTTAACTAAGCCATCTACCAGGAAACATTCGCAATAGCGTCGTACACATGTCCAGCTCAATTAGGATGAAGGCAGGTCAGCGGAGTAAATAGCGTTCATTTGTGGTGGGAGCATAACCTTGAAATACTGCAGTCTCGAGGCAAAGCGGTACATTTCCTGCCCAGAACTGCCAAGACCGCTCCTGCAAGCGGAAAAAAATGGATATGGTCATCAGGCGGGTGATATGAACGCGCAAGTCGGAAGAAATAAGCCCTGGCCGAGCCTTAGACGCACACTCAAAAATTCTCTGAAAACATTTTCCGGGAGAGGGAAAATGTAATATGAACTTTCAGCAGTTGATGATATTCAGTTAAACAATTTAGATCTTCCTATGCGGCCGCAGTTTTGTTGAAAGTTGTTTAAACATACTCAAGACCCACTATGGGCGCGGAATTCATATTGTACTGGCTGTCACTGACTTCGCATGTGTTCGTGAAGATGGCGGGAAATTTTGTGGGAAAGCCGGTTTCGTCACATGTTTACTTCTGTGTTGGATTTGCAACTAATCTCAAAACTATATGAACAATATATACGCCCTCTGTGTTCACGTAGACTTGAAATGGGCCAGCCATTCTTGAGCTGTATAGGAGAAATTTTCTATCGTTGCGTCAGGCGTCCAAGGAATCGGTCACAGGTAGTAGGTTGTTTTTTGTTTTTTTCTCTTGAGGGTGAGCTCGCGCCATACCGCGTGAAACGCGAGGCTCTATCTTCAAAGGCACAGTGATCTCTTGGTAGTGTGCTTGGTGTGCTTTCGTATGGAATTTGAGGGCTGTCTGTCAACGTGATTGGCTAGTCGGGTGGCAGCGTTTTCGTGAAGTTATTGGTCTGGTCGTGACTACTGTTGGGTTGTGGTTTGCATTTCTTCGAGTCGATCTATCATCCCGATGCCTCATACTTTTAGCAGTCTCCTCCCCCATTTTGATCGGATCCGAACTCGATGTGTATTGTGTTATCATCTGATTATTTTCAAGGGTGGCTGGCTGGCCGCGCCGTCTTTACTCATTGTACTGACTGATCTTCTTGTGTCCGCCTGTTATTTTGGCGCTTTAGTTTATTGACTGAGCGCCTACTACTATCCAAATGATGTGTCCGGTCAGAACCACATGCCTCTTTTCACGAGTTGTTCGCCTGGTTGCCTGTGCAATCCAGAGCTGTTTGTTTTTGTGTCCTGTTTCACTTAGCGGTTGATAAACAGGGTCGATTTAAATATGCATCTTTATGGAGTATTCGGTGCAGCATCGGGCTTCCTTAAACTCCCGATCAGCTTCTTTCTCACTCGAGCATTTGGAGATCAATAAGAGAGACATACCCGACTAAACACATGGGCACCAAACGGAAGCAAATGCACACACTCCCGTAACTTTCTAAAACCACCTAAATTAGCCCGAGGCTCTTAAGGCAGCAGAACAAGAAGGTGGCTTGCAAACCTGCGAATACCTTGGGGAGGACACTATCGAAATTAGATCCAATGATGAAGAACAATGTCACATACAGGATCCCATGCAAGGACTGCGACAAACAATACGTAGGACAAACAGGAAGGAAGCTTTCCACCAGAATACACGAACATGAGCTCGCTACAACAAGACACGATCAACTTTCTCCCACCCCCGTGCACAAAGGTCCGGAAGGACACGAGTTCGACTGGAGCGGCGTTCACATGTTGTTTCCTGGATGAGTCAGTTGAGGCTCTTATGGTAGTTAGGGTTGGCCAGGGAACCGCGTCAAATTAAGACCAACATTGTTCGAGAGTATTCTTAGGTCCGTCGAGGGCGTATGTTGGTTAATTGCTCCTATTTAAACGAGGCAATAAGAGAGCTGAGTCTACATTGGGGACCCAAAATAGGAAGTATCAGAAAGTTCTGCTAGAGGGCATTACGGTATGAGTAGACTGCGGCCAAAATGGCAGCCAAGCAAAAGTGGTCAAAATTTCTAACCACTCCCGTGAGGCGACACTGTCTGATTTCAAAGACGGTAATCGATATGCAGGTGTAGATAATAGGTAGGCGATCGATGCGAACGGGTGTGGGCACATGTGATCATAAGGGTCTTGCATTGGCTAAATTGTGCGCAAATAAGGTGGCCCGGAGGTTGTAGAGACATGAGATCAGAGAAGAACGTGGGCGTCTGGAGGTGTTGCGTGTTTGTACGTTGAGGTAACCGCAGAATGGCCCAGTTACAGTCTAAGGAATAGCGTGGAGCTTTGCAAAATGTGTTACCTCCGAGGCATCATCCCTCCTACATTGAATGAGTCATTGTTAACATATTTGCTCTCCTATCAAGGATTTTTTCGATTCATAGGAGAATACCCGGCCACCCTATCAAGGATTTTTTCGATTCATAGGAGGATACCCCGCCATATATGCCACATCCAGAGCAAGCTAAGACCGGAAACACAGGCGTCCGACAATAGTTGCTTTCACTTTATTTCCCTCGTTACCCGATTGAAGAAGGCGAAGTATGAGGTTCAGCATTGAGCGGAAATTTCTTTGGGGAGATGGTGTGCAGTTGAAGTGAGAGTTGTCAGCCGCACGCTTTTTCGCATCGTCGCGGAGAGAATGTGCGAGGGGACGGATATGGTGCGGAAAGATATGTTGGATATTTAGGTTTTTCACAACCCGTCAGGTGCTAAAGCAACGCCATACCTACAAACAACTATCATTTTCGGTTTTCCTGACTTTCCAAGGCACGTTCGACAAGGTTGACCCGTCCGTTCTCCCAGACAGGTTTGCCCATCAAGTAATGCTCCAGAAGCATTTGAACATAATAAGTTTTTTGTATTTTGAAACTTCTGAGAGTATATAGATAGCTCTCCAAAAGCTACCGTGAACAATGTGCTGTCCATCATGGAAGCTGACTTTCTCCATTTCTATTTAATTTCGTGATCTATGAAATAATGGGACGAAAGCTGAAGCTTTTTCAACCCCGGAGTTCAATTAGCCTCTGACAAAAGCCTTGTTGATCTGGAATATGCAAACAATATCGTCCTTGTCTTCGAACAGGAGAAGGTTCAGGTATTTGAGGATAGACTGACTAGAGTAATTTCGTCCTTTTGTATGCATTTTTCACCCACAAATTGTAAGGTCAAGCTACTGGGCATGCAATCACCGAACACGCCGCTTATAATCTGCGGAGGTAGACTCGAACTTGTGGAGCATTTCGCGCATTTTGAAAGTTGCATTAGTTCTGGTTGTAGTGTGACAGAGGAAGTCAGTGCACAAGTCTACAAGGCTCGGGGCGTGTTTGCTTATTTTAACCATCTGTGGCTTCGAACCTGTATATCCTTGGAGCTCAAGGGACGCATGTTTCAGCGTGCAATATGAGCTGTTTCGGATCGCGTAGGCCGGACCACCATTGGCCGAAGTGATTGCTGTTTTCGTGCTCAGTTCAGAGTGACGCAAGAGGGAGGTGGACAATCCCTGACCTGACAGAGGGGTGTAAAGGACGTTACGAAAAGTGTAGGTGACGCCGGTGCTATCCGCCCTCCAGGATGCGGACAGTGTGATCCTCAGGGCGCCGGCTTGTAGCCGCTACTTGATATGCATGCTAGTCGATGTCAATGATGTTTTTATTGTTATTTTCTATCCAGATTGTCCGAATGAGTGTCCGGGGGTGTAGGTACTTTGGAATAATTTTAGTAAACTAACACTAAGTCCCCCCTGTCAACCCTTATTCTTCACTTCACAACAAGGCTTTCAAAAAATTGTGGCCATACGGTAGCAATGCATCAGTGTTTATCAATGCTGTCCTACTGTTCACGATGATGTGGCTATTTAGTACCCGAAAAGGCCAACTAGGTAGGAAATATGTGAATGGGCATGCGAGGCGCATTAGCAGATGCATTATGGGGAGTTAGGGTCTATCGACAGCTTGGAGGACTAGTGGTATCGTGCTTTACTTCGATGCAGGTTGAAAGCATATTTGTTCCTGAGCAGTGAGTCTTGGTAGACCTTGCAGTCCCCAGCTTGATCAATATCATTTTATTTCGTAAACCGGTTAAGAAGCTTGATTCGGCAGCGGTCGATGACCTTGAAATTTCGCTCACTTGAACAAACATAATTATTGTAACCTCATATCTTGTAAGTGCAAAGTGCATATCAAACTGCGGGTTACTGTGGTCAGTTCAACCAAAAATCGCCTGCGTCTTCTTCTTCCCTCCAAAGAGGAAAACGACACCGGCGTATTACGAATCGACAAGATTTTCGTCAGAAGACATGTGAAAACCGAGATTAAGAAGACATTTCAACGCTTGTTTCAATATTTCATCGATCAAGAAATTAGTTAGGAATGAAAAATGCTGAACTCTATAATCCGCCTTCTGTAGTGCAGGAAGGAAAAAAATAACATGCAAGCAACTTTTGTCGGACGCCTGTGTTTCCGGTCTGAGTTTGCTCTGGTTGTCCAAAAACTGAAGCATGTCAGGCCTACAACCAGAACTAATGCAACTTTCAAAATGCGCGAAATGCTCCACAAGTTCGAGTCTACCTCCGCAGATTATAAGCGGCGTGTTCGGTGATTGCATGCCCAGTAGCTTGACCTTACAATTTGTGGGTGAAAAATGCATACAAAGGACGAAATTACTCTAGTCAGTCTATCCTCAAATACCTGCACCTTCTCCTGTTCGAAGACAAGGACGATATTGTTTGCATATTCCAGATCAACAAGGCTTTTGTCAGAGGCTAATTGAACTCCGGGGTTGAAAAAGCTTCAGCTTTCGTCCCATTATTTCATAGATCACGAAATTAAATAGAAATGGAGAAAGTCAGCTTCCATGATGGACAGCACATTGTTCACGGTAGCTTTTGGAGAGCTATCTATATACTCTCAGAAGTTTCAAAATACAAAAACTTATTATGTTCAAATGCTTCTGGAGCATTACTTGATGGGCAAACCTGTCTGGGAGAACGGACGGGTCAACCTTGTCGAACGTGCCTTGGAAAGTCAGGAAAACCGAAAATGATAGTTGTTTGTAGGTATGGCGTTGCTTTAGCACCTGACGGGTTGTGAAAAACCTAAATATCCAACATATCTTTCCGCACCATATCCGTCCCCTCGCACATTCTCTCCGCGACGATGCGAAAAAGCGTGCGGCTGACAACTCTCACTTCAACTGCACACCATCTCCCCAAAGAAATTTCCGCTCAATGCTGAACCTCATACTTCGCCTTCTTCAATCGGGTAACGAGGGAAATAAAGTGAAAGCAACTATTGTCGGACGCCTGTGTTTCCGGTCTTAGCTTGCTCTGGATGTGGCATATATGGCGGGGTATCCTCCTATGAATCGAAAAATCCTTGATAGGAGAGCAAATATGTTAACAATGACTCATTCAATGTAGGAGGGATGATGCCTCGGAGGTAACACATTTTGCAAAGCTCCACGCTATTCCTTAGACTGTAACTGGGCCATTCTGCGGTTACCTCAACGTACAAACACGCAAC
Organism: Clonorchis sinensis; assembly: GCA_003604175.2. NCBI lineage: Eukaryota > Metazoa > Platyhelminthes > Trematoda > Opisthorchiida > Opisthorchiidae > Clonorchis > Clonorchis sinensis. The sequence continues at coordinate 27,397,001 of CM030371.1, forward strand.
ACCTCCAGACGCCCACGTTCTTCTCTGATCTCATGTCTCTACAACCTCCGGGCCACCTTATTTGCGCACAATTTAGCCAATGCAAGACCCTTATGATCACATGTGCCCACACCCGTTCGCATCGATCGCCTACCTATTATCTACACCTGCATATCGATTACCGTCTTTGAAATCAGACAGTGTCGCCTCACGGGAGTGGTTAGAAATTTTGACCACTTTTGCTTGGCTGCCATTTTGGCCGCAGTCTACTCATACCGTAATGCCCTCTAGCAGAACTTTCTGATACTTCCTATTTTGGGTCCCCAATGTAGACTCAGCTCTCTTATTGCCTCGTTTAAATAGGAGCAATTAACCAACATACGCCCTCGACGGACCTAAGAATACTCTCGAACAATGTTGGTCTTAATTTGACGCGGTTCCCTGGCCAACCCTAACTACCATAAGAGCCTCAACTGACTCATCCAGGAAACAACATGTGAACGCCGCTCCAGTCGAACTCGTGTCCTTCCGGACCTTTGTGCACGGGGTGGGAGAAAGTTGATCGTGTCTTGTTGTAGCGAGCTCATGTTCGTGTATTCTGGTGGAAAGCTTCCTTCCTGTTTGTCCTACGTATTGTTTGTCGCAGTCCTTGCATGGGATCCTGTATGTGACATTGTTCTTCATCATTGGATCTAATTTCGATAGTGTCCTCCCCAAGGTATTCGCAGGTTTGCAAGCCACCTTCTTGTTCTGCTGTCTTAAGAGCCTCGCGTTTTTCGGCTGTTTCTAGCGTTAGTTGTAGCAGATTACTACTCACAGCTGTTTTTTGATGTAGTTGCCATTCAAGCGCGTATTCGGCATTCGCCGAAATGCAGATTCAAACAAGATCTCCCGAAGAGCGAAAGTGGTATCTCAACTTGTCCGCCTTTCCGTAGTCGTCTGAGCACTGGCGGATACATTTGTTTTCTCTGGTGCTAGAATCCAGATAAATACTAACTTGCGCTATCAGTCCTTTTTCTCAACCTTCCGCTGTTCTCTGTCCCCTTCCCACTACTTTCAGTGTCGTATTCATGGTGAAACTGGTGAAATTGGAGGCCTCAAAAGTATCTCAAAAGCCACACTTGACCATCCACAGACTGCCCGCGGATAGTTTTGCCCTGCTTGGTGTTTATGGGGTAGGCGCATTTCTCAGCAGCTTAGCTGATGTTTCCGTAAACTTGGCGGCACTTTGCACTCGGTGGGGTCTCTTGTAAAGCGTCGGCATCTCGCTGCCTGGGAGGACTTTAGTCTGTCTCCAGATACAGCGGTATCATTATGCATGAGTTTCAAGTTAAATATTCTGTCGAACTGCCGTCCAAAACTGGGTTTGCCCGCCTCTGCTTTCAGCTTTTGATGAAGTTCAAGAATCTGAACGGTACTTTCCCTCTACCTATATCTACATCAACTCCAGTAGAAGAAACATACAAGGTTTATCTCCAGAAGATCCTAAACAACTCGGAATTTTCTAAAAACAAGTTCCCAGCGTTTCTTCGAATGGATGATATTACAGGATCTTGCCTCAGTTTGTAGGATGCATTTTGGAATCTTGCCATGAATTTGCCTCGCGGTATTCGCAAGCACCCCGAACGGCCTGGAGAATCTGCAGCACACATTTACCGAGTTCACGTTCTTAACTTTGTCCGCATTATCGCATCGTCTTCGCTGTCTGTCACTTTGGCTGAACCCTAAGGGCTAACGTGTATTAGGCTGAATCTAGGCCCTCTGTATCGCCTGACCTACCGACGGATTTACAGAATTGACGCTTGCCACGAGCTTTCCTTCCACCTCGCTTATGCTCTCCGCAACTCACCCCGTTGTCGAAACGCTGCACTGTCTTTCAACAAAAAATTTTCCTCCACATGTAGTTAAAACATTGCTCAAGCTATTTCCCCATATCCGTTTTATATCCTCGCATGTCGGCTTCCAGGACATCTTTGACTGTTACCCTTCTATGCTGAGACGAATAACGTCTCGTTCCTTCAAGCCGGATCTCTATCATCGGGTACTTCTATAAGTTCTGCCGAATGTCCGTTGCTCTGCCTCGCCAAGGTATGATAAACTTAAGCCAAAACGAAACCATGGTCCCTCACTCTTGCGAGCCACGGTGCATCCTTTGATCACGCGCAATACGCGCACATAAAAATAGTTGGTCTGAAGGTGCGAACTGGGTGAAATTCTCGTTTGGCTCCGCGGCTCATTCAGTCACACACATATTTTGTGCCACGCCTTTCCTTGACATGGCATTTTGCACCAAGGTTTCGTCGTCTCTAAGCTGTGGCAAACATGCTCTAAACATCTCTATTCTATTCTCATGGCCCAAATGGCAACCGACATTTTATTTGCGTCTGCAAACTACCTCTCCCAACGGCTGTTTCTTGTTTGTTTGTTCGAGCTGACTGAGCTATTTTACTGGTCTGGTTCCCCCCGATCGAGTGAAATTTTGGCAACTGGAGGTCCTTATAAATGCGCTAGCCAAACCAACCTATGATTGTTGGCATGCCATCTTGCGGATCTGGTACCACGCAAGAGGGGTGTTAACATCGTCTAATAGTCGGGTACATCCTGTTGTTCTGCATCGTGGTTTGTGCGTGTACCTTTCGCCTATCCAGTAGCACGGGCGCCTCGGCTGTAGCCAGTGGTTTCGAGGCTGGTTTTTAATTCAGAATATCCATAAAACCGCACTGCTTCTGCATGTTTTCAGCTGCCTGTTTAGAACTGCTCCGGTCGTCTTCCGTCTGGCAAAGCTACGACTTATATATGACAGAAAAATAACCCTTTGCCTGTTTAAAAATGCGTGGGGTAACCAGAAGATACGCTTGCACGCCCGTGGCTTATACCGGATTAAAAAGGTTGTGCCACCTTCGTCTCATTTTGGGCTGCTCTGCACCAACTTCACTTCGTCAACCAAGCATAGTACATGCGCTCTGCTCTGCTGCTCCTGGGAGCGGCAACATACAAGCAACAGATAGTAATGAAACTCTCAAACCTTCATTAACAGAGTCTAAAGCTAGCGCCTATGGAGCTTTTGCCGCGCATCAGTTGTTGATTGAAGCTGACAGCTGCGACCCGGTGGCTGGTGACCCATACTCTTGCTCTCATTTTTCCTTTTAAATTATGGTACTGTTCAGCTCGCGTAGAAACTTCCATCATCTAGGGAGTTCCAAGAACATCAGCCCTTATGTTTGCTGTCCCACAGCACACCAACTCCGCGCAACGGGGTCATTCTAACGGGACTCCAATGGTTCTGGAGACCATTCCAGTTCCCCGTCTAATTCACCCTGCAGTCGCCTATATAAAATCTAACGGGACTCCAATGGTTCTGGAGACCAATCCAGTTCCCCGTCTGATTCACCCTGCAGTCGCCTATATAAAACACTCCTGCGGTTATTTCGCTTGCTCTTTACGACATCGACTAACTCCCCCTACCCTGCAAAAATGCTTTTTTACACAAATATTTTCCCACTCTGGCCTTATATTTGCTACTTGACCGACGCTTAGGGCTGGAAATACAGGATACCTATTTACCACAAGTGGTGGACTCTTACCTGGGTAGTGAGTGAGCTATATACTCATTAAACAAAACCACTCTTCTACTTGTTTGTTCTGTGTCCTTTGTACCATATTAGCATTGTAATAAAGAGCTCACCACTCCTTCATCGCTAGGTTACTCAGCTCCATCTGCCTCTGCCCTGGCTTATTTAAACACTTGCCACCACCATTCTGGCAGCAATAAACTTTAAGTTATTTTTTACTAATGGACTCCATGCAATCTGATACCGCCCCACTCTCATCCCACTTTACTGCTGTCATCCCATCCCCTCCTCTTCCCAAGATTCTATCTTCGGCAGTAGCTGCTTTAAGCGCCCCGCATGGTGGATGTTTACCCTACATGTAAATCGACTTACATCTACATGGCCCCCAAACCAAACCGAAATTGCCGGTGATCCCGCATCGACTTTGGTCTACTCGTTGAGATTTCCTCGGTCAACCCAAAATCCCCCTGCGAACAGCAGCGCACATCCGATCACCTCATTGTGTGACGCCCGGTATGGGGCTATCCAGAAACCGAAGTATGTCAGCGGTTTAAGAACACGACACTACTACGTCCAGTTTGATGGTACATCCGTACTTATTCTCTCCATATCCTGAACTGTCTCCTTTAACCCTCTATGAACCCTAGCGTGCCCGGCCCCAACCGAATCTGGGACGAATCTATCCAACACTTACCATGAATTTGACCAGCTTGGTGCACTTTCAGTTTGCCCTCTTTACGAAGTCAATTATTTTCTTTACAGTTCCCATTCCGTTGTGTGCGTTAGCATTTAATCCATCTCCCAAGGAACAACCGACTCCGCTCCAACATTGAGTCTATATAGCTTCACTGTGCACCATAATTTCGATTATCGGGCCATCGCTTACCAGCGTGGAGAATTTTTCTCCTTCATCATTCCCACTTGCGCTCATCGAGATCCCGGCCCTAAACCCAACTCTCCATGGCAGTCCAAGCGGTGATTTCTAGTTTAAGTTGAAAATGGCCTGTCGGATCACTGTAATGCTGTGTCTTCATTTTTCTGGTCCTCCATTTCACGCAATTTACAGTTTTTTTGCCCCGTGCCCGGTGACACCTCTTGTTCTGCCTTTTTCCTCACAGAAGTACTTTTGCTTTTTTTGTTCAATTTTCAGGCAGAATAATTTATTTCGTCTTGCCACGGCTATGCCGTTGCACGTTATCCCCAACGTTTCATCCTGCATCACATTGACATGCTCACTTTTTAGGGACGAGAAAAACCGTAATAACTGTGCTTCGCTGCCGTCGAGTCCACAGCATTTAGATGGTGCCAGTTTAGGTATGACCTCATCTACGTTTGACTATGCCCATTATTTTGCGACTAGTCCTGACATCAGGCATGCCTTCATTTTGGCTGTACCACTAAAGTCACGTCTAAAGTTATAACAACCATCAGCTAAAAATAAGCATTATTATTCTCAAGACGAGCTGGTACTGAGCACAAACTCAGCTAATCAGAAACCGCTAATAAAACACATGAGGTCAAACAGGTATAACAGGCTTCGCCCAAAAAATACAGAGGTTACTGTTCAAGTACGTTGGACGTGGCTGAAGAACACGGGTGGACCAAATGTAGCAAATATGGCTAACAGAGTACACTATGTGGTGTGTATTCTGTCCCAGTGAGCCCACCACATCTAGTCTCGTCAAAATATAATTGTGGGCAGCCTCCATTCAACTTGATCTCACGGGGGAGTTGGTCGTGAACCAGTGCACATAACAAACCACTTCGGAGAGCTGAGGTCGCGTAAAATCCATCCAAAGATCCTGAAGGATACATTACATAGCTTAGAAAAACATTCTATTTGATGTTTCTTCAGTCGCTAGACGTTGACTACCTTCCCGCTGAGAAAGAAGCGATTGAAGTGCCGATCTGCACCTCTGGTGACTGCATACTGCCCGGCAACTACAGGCCTATCGGCCCCTCTAGAATATCGTATAAGGCAACGGAGTGCACTCTGCAATGGGCCACCCTAAACCACCTCTGTTCGTATGATCATGCCAGGCGGTATGTCACCCAAAATTTGGGAATAAACATTATTAATATTATAATTATTATTATATTCTCGGTTAAATGCTGATGCTTCCCAAATATTCCACCCATTTACAAACTTGAATTTGTGGTCTTCACTGAGGAACTCTACATTGATTTAGGGCTCCACATTCAAGGATAACATTTCGGGGAGGAGTCCGCTCATCCTAATTATTTTCTGCACCGGTCTGATTGTCGTTCCTTGTGCCACTATCTCATGGCAACTCCAGATCCTAGTCTACGCCAGCGACCTCCTGGACGAACGTTCAACTCCATGTCTATTTAATGATGCTTAGCTGAAACTTTGTAACTCCAGCTATAGCGCCCTCCAGATGGCCTGAACACTGTAAAGCAGTTGTCACTAGGCTGGCACTTTCCGCTAATTGACGAAAAGTGTGTGCATATATCTTTCGTAGGAGATCCAGCGAACGCTTTCGTGAGGTATGGTGAAGGTAGACCAGAGGGCATTGCGAGGCTAGAATGAAAAGAAGATATGGGTGTCTGACTCTGATCAAGAATCCCCCTCAATCCACCATGGAAAATCTGATCAATATGCGTTCTTCGTTCCTCAGATGATACAACGCTCCATTCTCCGTAGATTTCCAGACGAAACTCGGGGCCCACTGCAGATAACCTCTTGAAGAATCCTTCTAAGTTTTTCCTTCAGGGAGCAAGAAGGACCTGACCTTCATTGAGCGAATCCAACGAGCTACAAGGAAAGTGGTTGTTGACCACAAATCTGTTGGTTATGAAACGCGTCTCGGGGTGTTTAAACTCGCCTCCCACACAGTCGCCGCCTCCTTAAGGACCTAATGCCCAGTGCTTACTAACGCTTACCTACCTCCTTGAACAGGATATGGTCGACAAGTTTCCGCAGTTTACTGAGCAAATACGCAACAGGGTCATGGTAAGATGCTTTTTAAGCTCAGGGCGAGCACTTTTATTATACGGCAGTTTTCCCCGATTTGAGTGTTCGATGCGTGGAATAACCACAACCGACGGTTGTTTACCCCCGCCTAGGAGCTGGTTTAAATCACTGTTGTATGCTTTTTGTCCTCAAGCTGGTTAGTCTACTACCAAGCGGTGAGCACTTGAAGAGTGGGGCTACTAGTTTTTTCACTTGTACACTTCAGCTGAACGAAGGCCGATGAGTGCAATGAACAGTCCCTATTATTGTTATCTTTTGCTGCTGTTGGCGAATGCCTACGCCAAAAACTCCTCGAGTATGAATCCATATTCGCTGGATTATGGCTACTCAAAAACGACCGTCTAAGTTCCTTGAGAGACTGGAGGGGGAACCTATTAGTGCACAGTTGACGATAGCCATAATATGATTCAGAAGGTATGTATGCACTAATAACAGTCTTTACTATGGTTGACAGTGGTGAGTTGCAACACGTATAAAAATAAATACAATGCGGAATGTGGAGCAAGACAAAAAGGGAACTTATCGGTTGTGAGAGTCCCTTGGTGAAAGTCCGGACGGAGGTAACGTGTTCTCTCCACAGCACAGCTGCTACACGTGTTCCATAATTGTCCGTGGACTTGTGGAGAGTGGTTGACTTCCTGCTCCCTGCGCGCGCGCGAGTTTTGTGTGTCTTGAGTATGCTCGGCTTTCCTATATGTAGGTGCGTTTGCGTGTACGTGGGTGTCAGCACATGACTTGTTGCTACGCTTACTGGCCAGTAGAGACAGTCAATATCAGATGAGTCACCCTTGTTTCGCGATTTGTAAGTGTGGGGTAAAAACGAGTCTTGTGATCTAGGGAGCGATTGTAAGCTGTGTAGTCAAGTGAGTCACGATTGTGTAGCGTGGTTCGTGAGTGTAAAAAAAGGACAGATCTCGTGATCTAGTGAGTGGCGGTGAGCTGTACAGTCATGTAAGTTTGTGAAGGGGCCGCTACAAACCTACGAGTGATCCAATATTGGTAACTGAAGTCCACAGAGAAAGATATACAAGCCTGTACTCTGCTGCAGCAATATTGTCACATTCAACCCTGTCTAGGCGTGACAGTGAGCGGCTCCTAACCAGATTGCTCCTCACGGAGAAGGATATTTGTCAGCTGTTGCACAAGGCAAACCAGTTTTGCGTGTTGGTGCCAGAAAATTTCCATCCAAGGATCCTGAAAGAAACGTCATTCACACTAACAAGGCATTTCTACCCGGGGATCCATCAGGCGCTTGACTAAGGCAACCTTTGTCTGCTTGGAATGAAGCGATTTTCACGCCAATCTACAAAACTGGTGACCGACTGCCTCCCGGCAGCCTTACTAGCGTGTCGTGCGGGATGATGGAACACATTCCTAGGGCCATCCTGGAGCACATAACCACCAAAGACTTGATATACCCAGTTCATCACGGATTCCTCCAAATCGTTCTTGCTTGACGAACTTGCTCGTATTTATGGGCAGGCTAACCCAAGCTATGGGGGGCACTCTTATCAGATGGCATATTTTTCGACTTCTCAAAACCACTTGAGCGAGTAACACACTTCCCGCTGCTCCACTGACCCAAGTTTTAGGAGTTTCAATGGAAAATTATATGCTAGATTAGGGCGTTCCTATTGGACAGAATATTCCGAGTGAAAGTAGGCTCAACACACTCTTCTCCGGCGCCAGTCTTTATGGGATTTCCAGAAGAACCACTGCTTGTTCTGACCTACGTCGATGACCCTCCAGACGTCCCTTCAGTTCATGTCTACTTTTTGCGAATGACTTGAAATCCTGTAGTTCAAGAGCCAATGCCCTCTAAATGGACGTAGACGCTGCAGAGCAGTGGACGTTGGGCGGGCACCTTCCGCTGAATGACGAAAAGCGCGCCCATATATCATTTTGAGGCGACTCAGCGAACACCTTTGTGGTACATGGTGAAAATGGACCAGAAGACAGCACACAGATGCCCAAAATTATTGGTGATAATAACAATGCTCATTCCAAACTACTGGGTGGCGTATCATCGAGCATGTTCATAGTGCTACACTCAAATAAGAGAATGACTGATGGCGTTTGTGGGTACTGGGAATTTGGCGGAAAAGGGACGATGACGTAAACAGTAGGCATTATCCGAGTTAGAGTTGGCCATGCTTGAGGCGGCATGGGCAGGGAACCAAAATTACGGGGCTCTTCCTTTCTAATTAAGAACCTATCAGATGAGACAAGATACGATCGTTACAATTTGCAATGGTGGGCAAAAGCAATACAAGGGAGGACATATCGAGGGGCTTCCTGTCTGGTATGCGAAAAAACTTCAAGCTGCAGAAAATGTGGAACCATAATAACGGGTCTGGAAAGGAACTAGAACTGCCGCGATCTGACCGGTCAATCTAAACTAAAGCCTGAAGCCGTTACTGACGCTTCGTGGCCATGAGCCGTTGGGCGTATGGCCAGGGTCATGAAAAGGCGCAAGTAGGGATGGTGAAGCGGGGGGATATGTCGTACGGATAAATGGTAGTAGGAAACCCAGGATCACAGAGTGCTGTGAAACTGGAGAGACTCACTAGTTTTCCTGTTGGAGTGAGGTCAGGCGTAAAAGTTCTTCGGGAGAAGTAGTTCACCCAGACGCAGAAGAACGAACGCGAACTGCACGGAACATGACTGAGTTGGTGAGGAGTACAAAGTACAAAGCTCTGGGATATTTAGATCCAATGGAAGGTTTAGCATATTGGAATGAACGCCCCGCGGAGGCGGCTGGGGCCGAATGAAGGCTTGGATTGTGGTTGTAGGTAAGGGAACGGGTGGGCAAGAGGACGTAGTCAAAGTAGGAAGTGAACAGCTGCGGGTATGCTATCAAACTGGTTCTAGCGGTGTCGAGCCTTCACTGCACTCAGATACTTCAGTTTCTAGACAGCTCCGTGACGAACGTCCTGATTGAGGTAGTTGGGCCAGGATTTGAAGGTCCGTGAGCAGCGGGATGTCGTGGGTTGGCCAGGGGATTCCGCAGAGATAGCAAACCCAGTGCAATATCGCAGCTAGTATTTGCTTTTTGTCCGACCGTGGATTTCTTCAGGTGTAATGCACAGAACGCATGGAGTGGATAACGGACAAACAGGACGTCCATAGGAAGCATTACCGCAGGTCAAAGCTTGGAAAGAAGATGAAATGGGATGAGATCAAAGCCTGGAGAGTTATAGGAGTCATCAGGCAGGATAGAGTATCTGGATCTGCTCAACCACGCCCTTCTCACTACACCATGAGCAATCCGCATAAAAGACATTCGCCGTTCAACGGATAATTTGACGCACCTTCTCCCGTATTACTCGCATGGACTTCCAAATACTCTGTGGGGTCTATGACAGACCGCATCTTGAATATACCGACAAAGTTGTCTATTCAGGATACAAGAATGGCGTAAATTTCATTGAGTGCGTCGAACGTTCTGCTACGAAAATGGTTGCCGGCCTTAAATCCGTGGACTGCGAAACGCGTCTCACGTTGCTTGACTTCTTTCCCTGGAGTATCGTCTTCTCCGAGGAGACGCTGGTTGAACAAGGCATGGCCGACAGGTTGTCCGTCGTTAACCCAACTAACACACGGCGGGGACATGGTAAAACGATTTTCAAGCTCAGAGCACAAAAGTTTAGCCGGCAAACGTTTCTCATTTCGGGGAGTAGCTGCGTGGAATGGCCTTCCTCCGACGGTTGTCCAGGCTCCGTCTACTACCAAGTTCAAAGCACTTTTAAAAGTCTATTTTATGTGAGTGCTTGCACTGAGAAGCTTACTGTCCCGCGCTAAAAACTTGAAGAGCAGTGCCACACACTTTTTTCGCCTGTGCCTTTCAGGTGAACGGCGGTCGCTGAGCGCTTGTCAGAAAGTTCAAAGGCTGACGCGATGTTGGTCCCAAAACAGCACACAGTCGCATGAGTCGCATGCTATCCAAAAGGATTCGGCGTCTTCTATAGGAGACACAGAAGATGAGCTGGCATTGTGTAGAATGCGAAATCGCTGTAACTCAGAGATCCGCCGATGGAACATACGAAAACAAGTCACCATTCTAGACCTCGCCCGGAAAAAATGGAACCTGCTGTTTAAATGCATGAGACATCGCCGCAGGAACAATTGATGCGCTTTCTCCTTGGAAGACAGGAACGGGGAACCCACGAGTGATCAATAGTGGTCTTTGAGTTCTACAGAGAACACTATGCAGGTGTAGTGGTCTGGCTACCCAATGAGTTACTTCACCAGGAGTGTGTGGCAAAGAAATAAAAATAATAACGCTAGGTTGGGTATACAATAATAAAGAGGTCAGATGGAACAGACTCACTAATAATTGTTCTCTTTAAAATAGTTCGTCGTTGGCCCAGGTCAGCGAATAAACAATAATCCAATTATGGTGTTCCAGGGTCTTCTTCTGAACAGTTCCCACATATAATAGATTCCGAAGATGGTCTGAAATGTTTTGATACCAGAGTTAGCACATGAGACTCGCAAATGACCGCTGCAAGCGCGAGCGAAATCAGAAGAGAGAGTCGAAGCACGTGACCACGTTTGTATTGCGTGAAATTGTACAGGTGCGCGTTTTTGTAGTCTTTCGTATTCAAACAAAAAATGATTATGCAATTGATGAAATACGTAGTGTTATAATGAAAGCAAAATAAAGGTACAAAACGCCACACTACTCTCCCACTAGAGCGTTGACCGTGAAAGGGAAAACGCTCGAATAATTAAGGTAATGAATCGAAAAGTTGCTCACTTTAAGTTTCGTAATCAGCTAAGTGCTGAGGGAAACGGACGCGTCGTCCGGAACGACTGGTGGAAGGAGTGAGGTTGGCGGCAGTGGCATCTTGGGTAGGTGCGGGTGTTGCTGGGTTAGCAGGATTGCTGGATGTGGTCGTGGGTGCTTCGATGAAGGCAGGCTTCAGGCGATCAATGGAGACAGTGTCGTGCTTTCCGCTTCTCTCTAAAACAAAGTATTTGGAGTGACGTTTGATAACCTTGAAGGGGCCATCATAACAGGGTTGGAGGGGTTTCCTCGTTGCGTCATGTCGGACAAATACAAATGGTGTAGAAGAGAGATCGGTTGAGATGTGTTCTTTTCGCGTTGATCGTCTGGTCGGTGTCGCACGAAGTTCGGACATATGCTGTTTCAGACGGGTGACGAATGTGACGGGTGATTCGGACTGTGCGCCAGAAGGGGAAACCAGTTCACCGGGTAAACGTAAAGTTGTACCGTATACTAGTTCGGCTGGTGAACAGTGAAGATCCTCCTTGATAGTGGAACGAATAGAAAACAAAATGAGGGTTTAAGAAGAGGACCATGAAGAGGGGTTCATTTGGGCAGTCAATGCAGCTTTGAGGTATCGATGGAAACGCTCAACCAGACCGTTGGAGCAGGGGTGATACGCGGTAGTCGAAATGTGATGGAAACCGAATAGTGTGAAAACTCACGGAAGAGATTACACTGAAACTGTGAACCGCGATCGGTGGTAACGGTGGAAGGTATGCCAAAGTTACTCACCCAATGCTGCAAAAATGAAAAGGCGACCGTTTCAGCTGAAGTATCCGAAATGGGTACAGCTACTGGCCAACGGTAAAACGATCGATCATGGTAAGGATATGAGTGAAACCGTTTGATGGGGAAAGTGGACCAACAATGTCGAGATGAACATGTGTGAATCGAGCATCAGGAACTGCAAATGAACCGATAGGTGAGTTCGTATGCCGAGTTACTTTGCTGCGTTGACAGGCGATGCACTGTTTGGCCCAGGATGTCAGATCCTTATTCATGAAGGGCCATACAAAGCGTGCACTAATCAACTTCCTGGTTGCTCTGATTCCTGGATGAGAAAAGCCATGGAAGTGGTCAAAAACAACTCGTCGAAAGGCTTCGGGGACGATTGGGCGAGCTGAGCCGGTAGACATATCACAAAAAATGGATCCAGATTGGAGGGTAAGGGTTGAAGAGACTTGAAATGAAGGGCAAAAAATTAGGATCGCTATGTTGAAGGTTCGCCAGCTTGGCTAGGTCCAACTGCGTGGAAGGGTGAAGAGCGTTGATGTCGGGACGAGATAGTGCGTCTGCGACGACATTGTCCGAACCTGGTGTACCGAATGTCGGTAGTGAACTGTGAAATGTAGTCAAGATGGCGTATCTCGCGTGGTGAATATCGATCAGGCTTGGCGTTAAAGGCATACGTAAGTGGCTTATGGTCGGTTTGAATGGTAAACGATCTGCCTTCTAACAAATCAATAACTTTCTATACAGTTCGCGTTCCGGCTCGTGTGTTGCCACCATCTCTCTCTTCCAAAGGAACTATTATGCCCGCCTCCACAACAGCGACACCAGTGAGTCACTACAGTTTAGCTGTATACCATGTTCTGAGATCCCTGCCATTTACCCGCTCTGCTAGTCCCTCCATTTCATCATCCCCACTTACGCTTTTGTGACCTGGCCACGAGCCCAATAGTCAAGGCCGCGAGGCCTCAGCGGTTGTTTTGGCTTCAGTTCAATTTGATCGGCTGGATGATGCCAACTTTGCTGCTTCACCAGATCTGATGTTCTGGTTTCTGATTTTCCACAGCTTCATTTCTCTTGTCATATTTCGTTGAAGCCTCTTGTTTGCCCTCCCTCGCTTTGTTTTTGCCCGCCACCTTCAAATCCTAACGAGCTGAACTTGCTCGATGTTCTCTCCGACAAAGGGCTTCCCTGCTCGTGCCGGTTTAGTGACGACCACGTTTACATTGGATACAGCTCACCGCCTATGGCGCTGTCCTATTTTCCACCCAAACCCCAGCCAAGTCCCACCAGTCATACCTTTATTCTGACTGTAACCTTATGATCATGCCTGACGGCGTGCCCCCACAAGTTGGAGATAAAAACTTTTTTTATTTAAGTGCCGGAAATGGCGAATAGCAAGGTAAATTGTGAGTAATTCACGACCAAAATACTGTAACGCGTTTGTGCAGCCTGCATCTTCTGAGAGGAAAAGGCTAGTGGTTGAGATGCGTTGTTAACAACTTGATGAAGTACGGCGCCGACGGCAGCGTTCGAAGCATCAGTTGTCAAAATCTGCTTTGTGCTTTCGTGAGTATCGAGGAAGTTAACTGTGGCGTGAGCAATGGCTTGCTTGCTCTTTCGAAAGCGGCAATGGCGGCGGGGGCAAAGTAACAGATTTTTCTTTGGGCCAAGTAAATCGGTCAGTGGCTGCAAAATATCTGCACAATGAGGATGAACCGCCGATAGTAGTTGATGATACCAATGAAACGACGAAGTTGGGTGAGAGTGGTGGGTATGGGAAAAGATTAGGGCCAAATGCGCTCGGACAGTGGTGAAATACCTGTTGAGTCAATGTGGTGGCCAAGAAAATCTAGGTTAGTAACACCGAATAAGCATTTGTCAATGTTTAAACGTATGTTGTAAGTGGAAAGACGTTCAAGCACTGCCCTGAGATGAGCTGCATGCTCCGTTGGGGAAGTGCTAGCATTAAAACATCGTCAAGATAAGCATACACAGGTAAACCACGTAACTTCGTCCATGAAACGTTGAAACGTTTGAGCTGCATTTCGAAGACCAAAGGGCATACGCGTGAATTCGAAGAAGGCCAAACGGTGTTGTGATGGCTGTTTTAGGATGTCATCCGGGGCTGGGTATGTGTAGTATGCACGTACGAGATCGAGTTTGAGAAAATGTTTGTGTGGCATAAGGTACTTGCGAAATCGTGAATATGTGGGATGGGATACCTGTCTGGAATAGTAGCGTTATTGAGAGAACGGTAATCTCCACAAGGTCTCCAATCACCTTTAGATTTCTTTTACCATATGTAGGGGTGACGACCAATGACTCGATGAAGTGCGGATGATGCCGAGTTCGAGCATGTGTTCGAACTCGTGTTTTGCGATTGTAGCTTATCCGGATGAAGTCGGCGGGAGTTGGTATGGACAGGTGGCCTCGTCTGGATGTGGTGAACGAAGGAATGAGTGACCGGTTGTGTGTGTGACATGGATGAGTAGGGTTGGAAATCCCTAAGTATGTCAGCAAAATGTGAATCAGGTAAGATAACTCGGATACCTGTGGATGAATCTGGGGCACTAATTCCGTTGACTGAGAGGGAAGTTAGCATGTCAAGAGGCGTTTGTGTCGAACATCGACAGACAAGTTGTAGTGGGTCAGGAAGTCTGCACCAATGATGGGTGTTTGGACGTCGGCCAAAAGAAAGATCCACTTGAACGCACGTCGCAATCCGAGGTCAAGTGTGAGGAACGTTCGCCGTATGTAGCGATGCGGGTACCGTTAGCGGCAACGAATAAGAGGCAGAATCGTGAAGTGGTTCTTATGTGGTAGCACGCTAACTTCAGCTCCCGTATCTACGAGGAAACGTAGACCACTTGAACGATCGGTTATGTGGAATAGGCGACTAGTGCGAAGAGGGCCACGAACAGTCGTCGCCGTTCTGACCGGCCGGGGTGTGTAAAGGGGTGTGGAGGCGGCGAAGGAACAAGGTGGTTGGCATTTGCGTGCTTGAGGACCGAAATTTTGGTGATACCAGCACCGAAGGACGGGCACGAGACAACGATCGGGATCGTGAACGTGGTCGATGCTTGTTGATCTCTAGCCGTTGTAGGCGATCGGTCAAAGTATCAAACTTAGTAATAATAATAATAATAATAGTTTATTCCCAAATTTTGGGTGACATACCGTCTGGCATGATCATACGTTTACAGTCAGAATGAAGCATGACTGGGGATTTGCGGGTAGTGCGGATTGCGCGAAAAGAGGACAATGTCATAAACAGTGGGAAATATCCGATGAAATAATAATAGGTTGCTTTCCCAACTTGTAGGGAACAATGGTCATGAGGTCCGACTAGTTCAAAGACATGAACATGGCATGAACTAAAACTGAAAACCATTGCTGGCCATGAGTGACCTTGGGCGCTTGGGCAAATGGCTGGAGTCACAACGAGCAAAAGTGGAGATGGAGGTAGAATAATTCGAATAGGGAGCACATGGCGAGTTTTGTCTCAAAAATGTGGCTTAATCTGAAACTAAGCAAACTCACTGTTGTAGGGAAGTCAGTTGCAGCAGATAGGTTGGATGGGGACGTGGTGTTAATACATAGGGCGAACCGAACATCGTATACGGATTTGAACTTGTGGAAGAGGCAAGCCGAAATTGTGGCAGAAAATCAGGCTAGCCAAATTTGAGGCGAAAATTCATCGGGTACGAAAGAACTCGTCCCAGAGACGGGGCCGGATGAAAAATTTGCTCGTAGTTGCGACTACAGGCTCGATTGGGCGAGGGTTGCGGTCGAGATTTTGAAGAGAATAGTTGCGGGAGTGCCATCACACTGGGTATGACAGTGCCATGCCATCATTGCACTGACATGCTTCGGTTTATGGACAGCCCCGTAACGGTCGTCAAGGGTGCCGCGATCGGAGAAGGGATACGCAGTTCCGTGGCAGCTGGATCTGGGTGAGACGGGGATTGACACAGAGAGTCAGACGGATGCAGGGTCACAGATAATTTCCCTTTCGTTGGAGGACCGTGTGAGTGTAGACCGGGGACCAGCCAGTTTGAATGAATAACAGTCCTACGGGGCGTTTGGGCAACTGCAGTAGAAGTTTGAAGCTTGGGAAGAGGGGCAACGAGGAAGAAATAGAATGAAAGCAGTAGCATGTGGCGAGTGTCAGGAGGCATATGATACAACGGTGTCAACAGAAAAAAATCTAAAAGGGATGACAGCAAGCTAAATGGACCCAGGAAAGGTGGATACGTTTGCTGATCTAGAAACCAAGTACTAGTTGGGCCAGAGTAGGTGCATAGTTTTAGGATAGTAAGAACTTTGTCGTCGAGGTAGCTAGCAGGGAGGCTAGACGTTGGACTAGTTGGAACGGGGGCGGCAGTTTTTAGCTTACCAAAGAATCATGACATAGGGTCTCCGTTGTGCAAAGAAAGGGTTAATGTGAGCAGTGACAGTAGACAAGTAAAAAGCGGATAGGCAACAGGCTCCCAGATAATGGATAAGAACCGTGGCTTAACTGAGATCTACTACGTCAACCTAACAGGAGATTAAGATTAAGGATCACCAGTCGCCGAGTCACTGCTGTCAACTCCAGAAAACGAATGGTGCATAGCAAAAAACAGCCATTAATGCTAGCTGTGACTGGTTGTAATCAGGAAATAATAAGTTATTTGCATTTTGTGCATATGATCGTTATAGATGACAAGAGGATAGAACGTGTGTGCTATGTTTGGATTGTGAAGTGAGCTTGGGATGGTGTGATCCAACCAAGACGAAGGTGGCAACTCCTTGCACGTCGACATTAGCCGTGAGCCTCACACAGTACCCTCAGGCTACCCCATGCATATATATATATATATAGTTAAGACAAACGAAAGGACACCTGTCATTCGCTTGTATTTCTTGGTGTTGCGAGACAAATGACAACCGGACAAGTCCAATCCAACTACAGACAAACGGCAACGGCGCTCTTTTGGTTTTCCTGAATTGTAGTTGCGATATGGAAGCAAGGATCGGATCGGAATCTGTAGAAGTAGTGGGTGCAGGGCGGGAGACGGAGTTCACGGGGTTACTGGGGTAGGTTTCGTGGATTTTATCGGCCATCTGGGCCAACTGCTCCAAGCTGTGGTCATCAACGAAAGCGCTGATGACGCGGGACATTGACGGTGGAAGTTTGCCGAGCCATAGTTGAGCCATGATTTCCACCGCTAGCTTACGGCCGCAGAGGAGACTGCGCATGTGGCGAAGCAGTTGTGATGGCGATCTGTCATCAAGTTCGACAGTGGTGAATAGGTCCCGTGGCATCTTGTTTTTGGACTTTCCTGTCCTACTGATGACGGCCGCTCGAAGGGCGTCATAGGGATTTTCCTTAGGAATATCTTCCAACAAATCTTCCACTTCTGTTGCTAGATCACAAGGAAGATGCTGGACGACATAGGAAAATCGGGTGGCTTGAGAAGTGATGCGTCGGGTAGTAAAACCGGCCTCTACCTGGTGAAACCATACCCTGGGATTGCGTGGATTATAGTCTGGCAAACGTATGCTAATGGCATTCTCGACTAAATCCATTGAATCAAAGTGTGCCTCCATAATGGCCGGGCAAAAGAAAAAATTACGACGACCGGAAAGGAAAAATTTTCAAAATGTATCTTGAAGACACGGGCTCACCATTTTGTAGTGGTCTGGCTACCCAATGAGTTACTTCACCAGGAGTGTGTGGCAAAGAAATAAAAATAATAACGCTAGGTTGGGTATACAATAATAAAGAGGTCAGATGGAACAGACTCGCTAATAATTGTTCTCTTTAAAATAGTTCGTCGTTGGCCCAGGTCAGCGAATAAACAATAATCCAATTATGGTGTTCCAGGGGTCTTCTTCTGAACAGTTCCCACATATAATAGATTCCGAAGATGGTCTGAAATGTTTTGATACCAGAGTTAGCACATGAGACTCGCAAATGACCGCTGCAAGCGTGAGCGAAATCAGAAGAGAGAGTCGAAGCACGTGACCACGTTTGTATTGCGTGAAATTGTACAAGTGCGCGTTTTTGTAGTCTTTCGTATTCAAACAAAAAACGATTATGCAATTGATGAAATACGTAGTGTTATAATGAAAGCAAAATAAAGGTACAAAACGCCACACTGGTCTATATTCAGACCAGCGTCCTCGCCACCTCTTATCTTGTCAAGGCGTAACTACGAACGGCCTCTAACCGGCTTAGTCCTCACGTTGGAGGACCTTCCACAACTTTTGCCCAAGCTCAACCCATTCTGCGCGTTGAGGCCCGACAAACTTCATCCAGCGATCCTGAAGGAAGCGTCATTCACACTGACGACTCGTTTCTACCTGGTGTTTCGCCAGTCGCTTGACGAAGGCCACCTTCCCTCTGCTTGGAAGGAAGCAATTGTCCCGCCAATTTACAAAACTTGTGTCCGACTATCGCCTGGCAGCTACAGGCCTATAAGCCTCACTAACGTGCCGCTGCTCCACAAACTCGAGTCTTACAGGATTCAAGGTAAAATCCTACACTGGATCAAGGCACTCCTGTCAGACAGATTATTCCGAGTGAAAGTAGGCTCGACCTACACTTCTCTAGCGTCGGTCTCCACTGGAGTTCCCCAAGGCTGCGTTTTGGGACCACAGCTGGTTCTGTTCTACGCCAATGGCCTTCTAGATGTCCACTCAAGTTCATGTCTACTTTCTGCGGACGACTTGTAATCTTGGAGTTCAAATACCAGTGCCCTCCAAATGGATGTAGACGCTGCAGAGTAGTGGTCGTTGAACTGGCACCTTCCTCTGAATGAAAAGTGCGTCCATGTGTCATTTGGGGGACTCATGGAACGCCTTTTTCATGTATGGTGAGAAAGGCCCAGAGGAAATCACGAGGATAGATGCCAAAAATTATTTGGCTCTCTTCAAACATGTCCTTCTCACTGCACCCTGAGA
Organism: Clonorchis sinensis; assembly: GCA_003604175.2. NCBI lineage: Eukaryota > Metazoa > Platyhelminthes > Trematoda > Opisthorchiida > Opisthorchiidae > Clonorchis > Clonorchis sinensis. Next base: position 27,416,019 of record CM030371.1, read on the forward strand.
AATCGGCCCAAAATGCATTCGACGTTCCACGGATGATTCTGCCCCCTTCTTCCGTATTACTCGCATGGACTTCCAAATACTCTATAGGTCCTATGTCAGACCGCTCTTTGAATATGTCAACCAAGTTGTCTACTCAGGGACGCACGAGTAACCCTCATTGAGCGTGTCCGGCGAGCCGCTACGAGAATGGTTGCTGACCTCAAATCCTAGGACTATGAAACACGTCTCGCGGTGTTTGGCCTCTTTCCCGTGAAGCATCGTAGCCTCCGAGGACATCTAATTCCTACTTATGCCCTGTTTGGACAAGGCGTCGGCCAACCGGTTTTTCACCGTTGAACCAACAAACACACGGAAGGGGATATGTTAGGAAGATTTTCAAGCTCAGAGAGCACATTTTCATTACGCAATTTCCTTTCTTATTTCGGGTAGTGGCTGCGTAAGATAAATTTCCTTCGACGGTTTTTCCACGATTCTTCTAGAACTCGGTTCAAAACACTATTAGACACTTGAAGAGCAGCGCTACATCCTTTTTTCACTTGCACCTTGCAAGTCAAAGACAGTCGCTGAACGACAAGAACAAACCCAACCTGGGAAACTTGGGAGAAAGCCTTGATCCTGTGTATCAATCCGTGAATCCGTGAATCCGTGAATCCGTGAGTCCGTGAAAACCGACCCGGGAATCTCGGGCGATAACCTCTATCTTCTGAAGCAATCCCCGAACCAACGATGCTATCGAATTGGCAGGGTCCCATAGTCTCGTATCTTAATAGCCGTCAACCTTTCTGGAATTTATTACTGGAGTCGTTCAGGCTTCACATAAATCCCCTAAAGTTTGTAAACCCTCCGGCATGCCCGCTCTGAGCTGATCATTATTCGGGTTGACATAGCAACCGCGGTAATTTAAGCGATGGCCGTACCGTTTTCAAATACAACGCTACGCGTACCTTTGGGGTTTCCAAGTCTTCTAGAAGGGTTGTCAAGGGAAGTATTGCGCCATCAACCGAAGGATATTTTCGGATTCGCAGAAAGGTATTTCGAGGGACTTTTGAGAAAGCGGGAAGGTGGCAGGTTTTTCGCATATGTGCTTATTTAACTTTCAATTTGTAGAAACTGGGACGGAAGACATTGCTCAGCTCACATCTAGACTTTATGATAGGTACTACAACAATCAGGCATACTGTGTAAGTTCACACGTATATACGCACTTGCGAGCGAAAACCACCGTGCCACTTTGACTGGCTTGGCTAAGATTGTGCGCATCCAAATCTTTTCCCTTTATATTTTTATTTTAGTAGCACTCGGGTCGTACTTGTTCTTCTAAGAACAAAGCAAAAGGTCGTTTGTTACATTAGTAAGACGATGGTTTCATAATATCTGTTTGTCGCATATTTCTGAGTTTACTTCCATCGAATCTCCCAAACCCAGTGCTTGCCAGTTTATGAAAGACAACCAGAAAGGTTCTGTTACGACTGAATCTTCTTCTGTTTTGTGTTCTGTCGTAAAGTTCAATGTTGAGCTTATTGGGGGTGTGACAGACAACTCAAAAGTGGACTAATGCAATACTTTATAAGCAGTTTCCGGTATACCTATTCTGTCCAGAAATCGAAAATAACCCATGCTTTCTTTCAAGATGCGGGATTTCAGCCTCATTATTAGGGCACTCCGAAATCAAAAGTAGAACAAGAAAACATCTGCCAAAACCGGGTTCAGATGGGCATAAGTGCGGTATAAAATAGGCTTCCCTCAGCAAAACATAAATACCTGGCACTTCAAGCTAACTGCACTGTAAATGTAAGCAGCGCTTGACAGGCCTCCCCGTCCTCATTCACATAACACTAGATCCCATCACTCAGCCACTAATACAACTCGAGTACAAAATCTAGAGCCACGTTCCTATGTTGCAAACGCGCTGAAACCCCACGGGACCATATCTACACGGATCTCGAAGTACTCATCCTCCCCACAACAACAAAGCAGCGCAGTATCCTCAAACACCCCGGAGTCCTCTTCCCCAAACCTTCAGTAAAATGGTCGACGCAGCAGTCGGCAGTGGATGAAGATATGTCGGCTGGTGCGGATGCCACAATGAACTAATACAAGGCTCCCGGAAATTTTTAGTGACGCCTTACTTTACAATGCTGACTGTCAACGAAATCACGTGTCCCATAATCCTGAGGGTTTGCTTACCCTTCGAGTCAGTTGGAATAAACTGTGATGGCCGCAACCAAACTATAACCCAGCCACAATAGTACTGTATTCAACCTGAATATTCAGATGTCATTTAGAGGTCAAAAACAAACCCTCATCATCATAAGACCATGTACAATAACCGTAAGAGGAATATTCAGGGTTCCCGAGAATGGCGAAGCCCACTTTACACAGCATTGCTTGTATACTGAATTGTTGAAAACGCGAAAGCCATGGTTTAAAAATGCACCACCAACCAAAACGACTGCATATATCAGGCCTATTTCAACCTAGGTTATTAAGTTAATCCACTTAGCTCATTAGTAATCGACAATTCGCCCAACAAAAGCTTCACCAACAAATAACCTATGGTACACAGCCACCATTTATGAAGGAACAATCCAGTAAATAATAGAACCCACAAATACCAGTGGCCTAAAAATAAATAATTTCGGTTGCTGAAATTCTGCCTGATCAAAACGCATGGCACAATGTTCACACCAGTAAATAAGGCCTTTGATTTAATGAGAAAAATTACCGAACAAACCTTCACGGAACTAAAGGCGGGCCACATAGATCGACCTCCTGATTACACATCGAGAAGTGAGATGCTGATATATCTTGCGCTGCTAAAGCCTGAGGAATATCGAACTGTCGACCTACGGGGTCCATGGACAGCTCCAATATAGTCCGTCCTTATAGCACGTTAATAGATTTGGCACCAGAGAAATGACTATTCCTCGTTCGTCTAAACCATGCATAAAGGTAGAGTTTTAGGCACTTTTGTGGACGATTACTCCTAAATGAGACAGCCAACCTGGTTAGATGTGGATCCCCATTAATTTCATTTTGAGAGGGTGTTTTACCTCTCCTGAATAACCATTTCGCAGCGTAACTTTGTTGGCGCACATATAATCTGATGAACAGAGGGAACCAGACACTTTGCTATTACAGGGCGCGTCGATTGTCGGGAGCGAATTCCGTAAGTCGCAGTGAGAGTATATTTTAATAAAAATTATGAAAAGAAGCCGAGCAGCAATGGAAAGAAAAGTTGATCAGATACGGCATATAAAATAAATAAACGCAAATGCGGGCATAGATCAAGGGTAAGCAATGCTGACGTTCTGCGTGGTGTCCAAGCAATGTATAAATGACACCTAATTGTTGCCAAAAATGTCTTTTCACGAATGTCCGCAGTACGAACAGCACATTAGTTGCTAACAACCCTCCCAGTATTTCTCTGGGTTTAGGTGTGTAAATAGGATAGAAAAAAGTCTGTAAGCTCAACTAATAGTGTGTACGGGTGTATGCTTACTGATTCACTATCCTCGAGTTCACTAATTCTGTTTTACATCTACCTCGGGATCCGAGACTAACTATGTTTTTACATAAAGTTGCCCAGGATTTTATATGAATTCACTCCGTCATTTACAGTAAATTTTCTGATGAACTACTCCATATGTCGCTCTGATAACTGCGTGGGTGCCTGTCCTTTGACACACATCAAGCAGCCGAGCAACAACAAAACTTCTTAGTGTTCTGGGTTTTTGAACACTAATTACGGAAGTGGTTGGCGGGCTGACAGGTCGTAAATCGTGGTTATGGAGCAACGTAGACCCGCTTGAAGGAACAGACGACCAGCATCGTCCGTGACATCAGTAGGAGAATCTCGAATGGTGACAACCTGTAAGCGCATTTGTGCACATTTGCGCAATCACAGCGTTGATACAGACATAGCTTTCACTAGTATTTACGTTATCCAAACAAATATACGCAAACATACTGTATTAGGCTACAAGCACCTAGTCTGTCAACACAAACTGGATAAACTATGAGTTACCTGCTAGTTCTGAGAAGGACTGGGGTGCTCCCAGGTGACGCTGCATCAGCAACTTAAAAGAAGTGTGAAAGTGTTCTCATGCACATCCGAAGTTAATGGTTTCATATGTCACCTGTTTTATCCATTTTTACTTTTCACGAATACCTTTGGTTTCTTCAACGCATTGTTCGGGCTAGTGTTTTCCCCTGGTGTGAGCTGAGAAACACCATGTAGGTCCAATAGATTCGTTGGGTTCTAAAACAGTCGTGTTTTATCCTCTGAAGAGATAGTTTTATTCCGAGCCTGGTTTTCCAGTGGAGTGATAAACAAAATTTCAGACCTTACAGATAAGATCAAGATATGCTGGCGAGTTTTGTCTTACCTTCCTCCAACACAAACCATATTTTTTCAGTCATTGAGAAGCAATAACGTCATTTGTTTGTTTGTTTGTTTATTGTAAGCCATAGTGCTCACAAAACAAATAAGTCTCTAGTGGTTACGCATTTCTTATTCTGCCTAATGAGATGAAAAATTGGGCCTTTCGCTGAAGCAGGTAGTATCGTGGCTTGTTTTTTACCGAACAATCGGTAGATTTTGTGTAATACAGTCATGCACCATGAGTCATGAGTTCAAGGGTGACAGGACTAGGTTTTTCGGGAAACATCACCCTAAGGTATTGCGGGCCAAGTCACCAGGTATAAGCTTAGTTGTATGACTAGTAGTCATATGTTCAGCCAAGGTCTTCAGACGACCGTACCATGAGAGACAAAGTGTTTTGTCCTTCAAATGCAAAATTCTGTCGGTTAACGTCATTCTTAAATACTTCATAAGGTGTTATGTTGGCCTAGAGTTGTCAGTGATTCTGAGTAGAAGGACTACAATATAATAAGAAATATTGGAGTGGGGTACATTTTATCTGCTGTTTATTGACAGTGTATTTTATGCATCTCACTCAGTAAATGTAGAATGCATTATTCGTTTACCCAGTCTTCCCCAAAGCCTCACGATGCCATGGGCGTTTATTCTAATGAAGTTCCCTTCTGGCAAATTCTGTTTGGTTTTATTTTGGCATAAAAGCGTAACTCTACTTTCAGACTCGTTATCATTCAATCCGTTTTCTTAACGAAATTGCGAATCACTTATTCTGATAATCTAATAAATATCGAGGTATGGACAGTCTAGGATAATCTCATCCAGTACAGTGTACTGACCGTGAGTTCCTCTGACAGGCATGAGTCCACGGTAGGGGTTTACCCGATCCTGTTTGAAACGCCTGTGTATGCCACGGTGTAACATTTAGCCAACATGCCGACTTTGGCATGTCATAGAATTCACGTTTAATGATTCATAGGAAATAATGTTTTTTACGCAATTATGAATCCATGGGCGACAAACCGAACATATCGAATTAAGGCAAGCTAGTGAATGCAAGTCCCACAGAACTTGCTCAAAAATGTAAACTTTCGAAAAATGTTGGTCACTTACGACCGTTTACCACCAAGTCAGTGAAGATTACGTTTCATATTCGGGCAACCAGAGATAGGGCTGCATAAATTACAACTGCCCATCATTTTTTACCGGAACATTGAACATTGAACTCAGAGGTTTTACTCGACTGTCACGACAATTAATGATTTGGTCAAACCTTCCGAAATCTACCTTCCGTGAAGAAAAGACCATCCTGACCAGGGACCACTGTTTACATGTTTGGTTTGGATAGCACGCACACCTGACTAAGCTAGTGGCACTGATACGCGCATGGTTATGCGGGATGATTTTCTAGCGGCATATTTTTCGCTCATAGCCATGTGGTCAAGTATCTACAGGAAAGAAAGCAAGAATACTATGCTGCCGCACCTCAAGTAAATCAGGAACCAGTGCTGTGTTAGAAATGATACAGGGACAACAAACCTGCAAAAAAGACAGTGACAAGTTTGGTTCATTTGTGAATGATAGCTAAAACGCCTGCTGCGTTCTGCCACTATAACAATCTCTTCTATCTATCATCTGTGAATGAACACGTGGCTACACTAATGACCGTACTTTTTCACAATATTTGTGTCTAAAATGCGAAAGTGCCACCCTATAGAACAATAAACGACAATGTCCAAGCAGCTTTGCGTTCCCTCGTAAAGTATGCATGAAAATTACATAGTTACCGCGTATGATGTGACGGGCCTCGATTATACCGAGTATCGGGTGGCTTAACTTTCAGACAGCTCACCCCAAAACAAGACCAAAAACTGGGATACGACGTGTGGGAAGCAAAAACAGGTGTAGCGTAAACGTTTAAAGACAAGAACAATGTACTTGAGCTAGCTGGACCGTGGAGTCGACCGTGAGCGCTACACCAGAGGATAATAGGTATTCTCTTAAGGTAGATAAAATCGTGGCTGGCTATGAATTGACTGATGGCACGCGTACAGAAAGTGGCGATGCATCTCCCAGAATCCAGGCAATACAGCTTAACTTGGCACCTAACTAGAGCCCCATAGTAGCACGTATAGCAATACTACTCATCATCATCATCGTCAGCTGTAAGAAACCGTGTACTTGTCGTACAGTGGTTGTAGCTGCCACAGTTTCGTCCGCCGATGATTTGGGGAGGTGAGGTAGGTAGCTGCGCATTGGAGGCGCGAGCTGCGTAAATGCACCACTGTCAATGGGCTGTTACGTCGGGGAATTGGGAAGGGGGCTATGCATTGAAGGCAATAGCTTGGATGCATGAGCGCCATTGAGGGCGCGATTGGGCCATGTCTGACAATGTCTCTAACCATTGCAATACTACTAGCACTTCTTAACTGGCCGTTCAGTCGGATATGCTCCAGTCATCAAAAACACCGGCATTGCCAAATTGAGTATCTCAGTTGTAACTACTACCTAATGCCAGCAGTAGTTTGGTGGGAAAGAGTTGTTCAAAACCACTTCAACCCATCAGATTGTTTGCACGGTAAAAAGCTAGTGTGCTGCGGCAGGCAAAGACTGTTCAAAGGGAACTGCCCAGGTAGTCTCCTTTGGAGAGAAAAACTGCAAGCGATTGCCCTACATATCTTCTTGTAGATCTCCATATGAAGTCCCCATCAAAAGCGTACTTATCATGCCGAAAATAGCCACAGTGGTGGAAGATAGGATCAACAAACTTTTGTTACCACCACTTTGTTTTGTCTGTACTTTTATGGGTTAGCTTCGGATTTGGCGTATAGTATGCTCGATAGCCGTTACAAATGCCGCAAGAATATTCATTTTTGGAATATTCTTTTTTACACGAATGTCGTAGAAATAGTTTGTTTAAGCAATAAAACATAATCCGCTCCTTAACTGTCACGGTAATAAAAATTGGGTTCATTTCCAGAATTCGTTGAAACCGTCCTGATGCAAGTTGCGTTTGGGGTTTTTATTTCTTGTTCGTTTAAAATTCCAAAAGAAAATTGAGGTATACTGTGCTTGATTATTCACTCACTAAATAACAGTGCACGGTTTATTTTACAAGCGTCTTCATTTGAGTTCGTCAGATGCAGAGCAGAAGAAAGCTGCAGTAACCATCCAAACTGAATATCGCCGACATCACGCACAACTTCAAACGGAGGAAGTACGCAAAGAGATGGCAGCTGTACAAATTCAGTCTTGTTATCGCGGCTATCGCACAAGAAAAGCTTTGAGAACTGGGTAAGTTATTGTAGCATCGAGGTTCACTTCCAGCAATAATGATGACAGCTTAGTCAAAGCTTGGTTTTCGTTGTTTACCAGCTAATAACTCACAGACCACTTCGTCACTGTCGTGAAATCGGAGATTTTATTTGGATAGCAGCTGCTTATGGGTAAAATTCCAAATATTGAATGTCAATCAACATATATATATGTATATGTAAAACAAATACGCTTACATTCGCTGTCAGTTATGGCGTCATAAAGGAAACCATGTTTCCGGAATGACTGTTTGTTGTCTTCCCAAAAGACGGCTTGATGACTAGAAGCTGGTGCTTTCTAGGTCACAGTATCGAACAAAAGCCTAGGAATAGGTCGAGGAAGCCCATAAATCATTTGAAACTCGAAACTGCTGTTATATAACCACCAAACCACCGTTTGCGCTTTTTGTGTTTATGTTATAGCCAGTCCACATCGAACTTTGTATCATTTTCACGCTCAGAGGTTCGAAAATGGTGAATCACAATTTATCACCCTCGTGGTAGCCACGGACTTCATGCGTGAAACTTTTTTGAGGACTGTACTCCGGGGACGGGCACAGAACCATGATGCCCAGGCTGCTCTTAGCTTGTTATAGTTGACGAACTGACAAAGTCAAACCGGCTAGCGTCTGGTCAGCTCGTCACATCACTGAACAGTTGCGTACGAAACCTTAAAATCGGTCACTGGAAGCCTCTTATTGTATCCGGATGGTCAAGCATGCTGTAGACCTGACATGTGTATGGTTCTGACACTAGTCCAATACCACTGATCGGCACAATGCGGTTAATCACACCGATCGCCCACGGTGTGTGTTTCGGGATACTCTGAATTCGCGTGTTGGCAGCTTCCACTACGAGAAGTATGATGAAACTCTTGCGTGAGACTAAGCACAGATAGGCCCATTTTCCATCTATCTACCCAGGGTAAATAATAAAAAATATAATCGTTCAGCTGTAGCCCACTTTCGGTGCGTAGCTGCCATGCCACCCGAAGCAAGCACGAGGGCTGGGATACTGCCAGATTGCTCAAGCCTAGACAGGAGAAGTCGAGAGGCCGGGGTGGGGTTCAAACCACGGACATTCCGGTTAGTAAATTCGCGCTCTAACCGCTAAACCATCTTGCCCCCCCCCCCAGTTCAGAGTAAAGTGCAACGTGCTGTTGATCTTGAACTCACAAGTCCAGTGCAGATTTAGTAGACAATCTGATGGAACAAATTACTTTACGTGCAAAAGATGCTAGTGGATTTTACCTCCATGAATGTCTAGATACGTGATATTTTTGGTCTACCGGGTTTACCGTAACGAAACGTGTGTTTCAGTAGTTTTTCTACGGTGAACTGTGACGTAGGGCTTGACGAATCGGTCTTCTGTTATCTGTTCACTGAAAATGAACAAAACGAAATCCCCATCTGCCAAAAGTTTTGTGTCGATGACACCCATTTTGTCTGAAACCATATATTTCAGCATTGTTAAGACGAATCTTATGTTTACTCTAACGAAAATGAGGTGGTTTTCTTTGGTTTTCCTTCCGTAACTATGAGACATCCAATTTATGCTTCTTTCTTTGTTTTGCACTTAGAGATTCTGGACAACAAACATGGGCCGACGAAGTCGAATATCCAGTAAGCGATGATATCTTCCCATTCTATTCCACTTACAAAATCCCATTTACGCGGATTAAGATGTTAGAACAACTTTCGGCAGCCTCTTGTTCAATTTAAATAAATTGCTTGTCAGGCGCTCCAGATTGTGCCGTAATTTCCCTACCAAGAGGTGTTATATTGTGTTTGTTTTGAATGAAGCACAGCGAAAATTCGCAGCTTCAGTTTTTTCGAGAAGATTAAGGAAAATATTTTAGTTAGAGGATCCATCATTCGGATAGTATTTATGTTTTCACATGGAGCATAATTCGTTTTGAAATGATAGCTTATTCCCACCCTATGTATTTCTACAGATATGTTATTCTCTTTTATGTTGTGTCATAAATCAGCGAGAAACTTTCCACACAGTGCATGTCACCTCTGACTGGTAGAACGTCTCATGTAAACTTTGCAACTATGGGTGTGAGATCCTATGTATAATCCATCGTGTTTTTTGGGGAACGAAGATTTCTAGAAGATTGGTTTCCAGTTTCAGCTATTAGTGCACAACTTACGAGTGGTCATATTATGAATCAGAAGGGGTGTGCACTAATAACAATTTTTACTGTGGCAAACAGTAGTTTACAGGTTCATCATGTATAAATATAATGTTGAAAGTGGAATAAGTCAAAAGGTGGTCTATTATTTTGGGAATAAATGGTGAGGGCTCCTGTGTGAGGGTCCGGACGCGGGACTTGTTTTCTCTGCAGGAGAGCTGCTTCTGAACTTCGGTTGACTTCCTGCCCTGCGATTGTGTGTTTTGTGCGCAGTTGCATGTCTATTTATTGCGCGCAATGTGAAGAGAGGGGCGTCCATCTGGTTTGACAGTTGCACAAACTTGAAAACAACCTGACCTGATGTCGATGAAGGTTGCAAGCCTGGCACGTGATTCAGGTGGTAGCAGCATAAACAAAATGGATGGGAAATTGTAGTGTACATGCTGTCAGTCAACGTTGCAAGTGGGACAGGATTATGTCACGTGATTTGTGTGTTTATGGCGTGTGATCTAGGGAGTGACGCTACACAGGTGTCAGAAGACGAACAGCTTCAATGAAGAGAGTAAGACAAACTAAAAAATGAAATTCTTTTAGATATATTTGGACATCCACACATAATATATTCGCTGTTGTAGACTAGGTGGGTCATTTTTGCGCAAGTACCGATCTGTGAATGGAAATTTCTTTAAAAAAACGTGTTCTGTTAAAGAAAGTCACAATGGACCATGATGTTGATAAGCTACCGTATAAGTGACAGCAGTTAACGCACTGTGCCTTCAATACTCTACTTCCGTGTTTTCGTACAGTTGCTCTGTGCATTTGCGATAAGTGGCCTCCGAATAGTTATCATCTCGAAAACTGTAGTTCAGAAGCCTGAGATAGCTCAGTGGTTGAGGCGCGAACTTATTGGCGGGAAGGTCCGTGGTTCGAACACATATTCTGCAGCTCGGCTGGATTTGTCTAGGCTTGGGCATGTGAGCCAGGCAGAACAATGATGTTGCAGCTGAAGAACTATTTTTACTGTATTCTAGGTCTTTGCATTGGTGTACATAGGTCGTGTGGTTTGTTGCAAGGTTTCCATGTGAACAAGTTTGGGACTGAAGCTTGACATGAAAGAGCCTTCGAAATTGATATGAAGGATACACCTACTTGATTTCATGCCTTGACACATTTTCGTAGACACAGTTAATGAACAGCAGTATGAGGGTGCGTTAGAGTATTGATTATCGTTTATAGGTGAATATTAACTTCGCTCAATCAACCTAAGTTGTGTCATATAACTTGGTTTATTTGCCCGGCATTTCGCAAAGCAGAGGTGGCCAACCCTTGACCTGGAAGATGGGTATGAAAGAAATCACGAAATATTTGGGTGCTGTCGGTGCTACTCGCCTTCCAGGATGGGGACCGCGTGATCCCCACTGCACCTGGTTGGAGACGCTGCAAGATATGGCTGCCAACCGATGTCAGTGACGTTCTTGCTGTCAGTTTCTATCCAAATTGTCTGAGTGAATGTTTGGAGGTGTCGGCACCTCCGAATGATTGTAGTAGGCTAGCACCAAGTCCCTTCCCCATCCACCTTTATTCTTTTCTTTACAATAAGGCTTTCAAATAAATCATGGTTGTACGGCAGTGAAGCATCGGTGTTGAACACTGATGTCATGCTGTCGATGATGACCTGACATAAAATAGGCATGAATGGTGCCGCGTGGTGTGTCTTGTTGGATGAGCTCCATCACCAAGCACCAGTGCCAAACACCTCAATCAACAAGATATTCTGTGAATAGATACATGTGAACCCCCAAAAATAACAGTATCAATCTATTTGGAGGAAGCTCTCTTGTTAAAGACCACATCTTTTAGAAGAAAAGTCAACCAAAAAAGAATGACCAAAATTGTTTTGGAAAGACACTTTTCTCACTCAAGCGCTTCTACTCTGGCAGTGTAGTAATAGTGTTTTCTGCGAGCTTCAATACACTCCACATTGATATAACCGAATTCCCGTTAATCGTTGGAACACTGTTAACCTGTATCCTACATAATAAAAGACGACTATTCATAAACTTTCACTCCGGCCATGATGTGTTCATAAGCTTTCTTCGCGTAGGTCTAGTGGAAAAGTAATGTCAAACCAATCTTGTCATCTTCTCTGCAGTGTGTTGTGAATTTTCGCAACGTGATCAACCGCCTTGTGTCTTGGTCTGCTCCAACCCCTCACCTCTCTGTCAAAATCTACGGCTAACATCTTGTGTCTCTGTGAAATTCACGTCGCATGTAAAATTCTGTCTTCGTTTTCTTGCCATGGTAATAGTTTTTTCTTTGACACACATACTAAGGGGCTTCGTTCCATCTAGACAGATTTGTGGACTAATGTCAACATAATCCACGTCTTACTTTTGTAGGACAGTGGATGACGGAATCCGGTGATCCGTGTTTTTATGATTGAATGGGCGTGACCCTCAACAACCATCGTTTCGTTTGTTTTGTTCAAGCTTCAGCCAGTGTGTTGTCAAAAATAAGGGTTATTTGACTATTCCATGGTCATTTTTTGACTGTTTTCTACATTGTGCCCAGAGCCACTGGCCATCTTTAGAACCAATATTCATGTTTCCTTGCTACACAACCACGCCCATTCATATGAGGAACTCTACTTTGTTAGGAAGAGGGGGAGTAAAGAGTGAGGGAACCCAATTCAGTTTATCACAGATATTCGACTGGAAGCAAAGAAGCCTACGTATGTATATTCGTAATGGACTACTCATAAGGTTGCTGAAAACTCTTCGACAGCCCACGACCGGTTTCGCCCTTCTTGGGGCTCATCAGGTAGGCGCAGTCCCCGAGTTTCCGTCAACCTTATGTTCTACTTGAACCCAAATTGCACTGTTTTCGAGAAATACACTCATTTGCATATCAATTTGGTTTTTGCGAGAGACTCACCTGGAACCCAGCTGAATCTCCCGTTTGCGATGTTTTCAGGCAACTGAATGTGCTGCACCAGGCCGCCTCATGTTCCAGTTGCTACGATATTCGAGATATCGCGATACATGTATATTCTACGTATGATTATTCGATGCAGTTAATAGGGGGCTAGAAGCCTGAGAGCTGGTGAACAACCTGCATGCTTGGGACTTGGGATACTTGATATCCGGGCTGGCGTAGATACCACAGACCACTGAAGTTCACTCGACACAGCTTAGCGACTGAGGTAAACAAGCTTACGGGTTTAGTCCGCAGCATTTGTCGGAGGATACGGCCTTCATACTTGACAGTATTGGCCCAACGTCCATGCATGATGTAACTTCAGATGGAAAGTTTAAGTTAGTGGCATGACCTACAGATTCGCAGTGGGTTAAAACGATGGTCTCATTTTTATGTTTGGGATGATTATGATTCACACACCGTAATATGAACATTTGTGTTGAGTGGTGTGGTGAAATCACATTAAATTGACCAATAGACGATTTAGTCACACAATGCTTTCAGTCTCCATAACAAAAGGTTTGTACTAATGACACACTCCTTGCGTGTTTCTTGGAAATACTGTGCACGTCTAGACAACGCGATAGACGACAGGCAGACTTTTTTTAATAATTGTGGCACTTCAATGCATGTAACCGTATAATTTTATCCCCAAGTGCACCTTCACAAAGTTTTTAAAAGTGACTCTAAAAGTCGAGCTGCAATCCCATGGTTCTTGTACATCACTACAGCCCACGAGACATGGTGACGACTGCTGTCCTCTGTCGAGGAGTGAATCCTGAAAAACTCGGAAAAAATAAACAGTTCGAGCCCTCCAGACATGTAACGTACCGTGGTCTAGGAAGCATCCCGACTCATGAACGTCACTTGTACCATTAAGTGAGGTTCAGTTTTCGAATCGCCATGGCTCTGTGCTTAAGGAGTGAACTTTCTAACCGGTTGGTCCATGGTTCGAACCCAATTTCTGCATCTCGACCGCTTCTACCATGGCTTAGACAACCTGAAAATATCTTAGCCCTCCTGCTTCTCTCAGGCCGAATGGTAGCTTGAAACCGGAAGGGTGTTACAGCTGAACGATTATTTTTTATCCGCTTAAACCACCGATCTACCAATCAGAGCTGCTACACCGACTGTCTCTTACCTGGACTGGAATTGACGGATAACTTAGCCAAATCGCTTCTTGGAACACAATGACCTTCAAATACGCATTAAAGCTAATTGTGGTGAAAAATAGGATGAAGTAACTTTGAGGCTCATTTGACTATATCCGAAGTTTGATCTAGTCGATGCATAAAACATGACAGTATTGGGTAACGATTACTTCCACGAGGTATCATCTCCCTGAGGAATGTTTTTCATTTGTTTCGGGGCCATTTGTTCTGGTGTATCAGTTAGACAGTCGGATAGCTTCAGACGAGCGTGTACAATGTGTCCGCAGGCAGTAGAATCAATCTAAATCTAATCCAGCCGTTTTTTTCTTGACGGGCTTTGTAGGGTGGATTGAAAGCCCCGGGATTACTGGGTGTTACACATGTTCTGGACATGTATTTCTTCGTGGACATATTGTTTCGCCTAAACCCATAGCTACGTATCCTACCAATACCAGAAAGCACTTCAGGAAACTGTCAGATTGTCTCTGGGAGCAAATTTGATTTCAACACTAGGAAGCACTACCAGTTTACCTGGGTGTCCATATTTTGTTAAGGCTTTTGAGCATCGCTGGAACGGTGTGTGTGCTTCAGTTAACGTTAGCAACCGAAACAATGCATTTAGACTGTTTCACGTTCAAGCAATCTTAACAATTTGGACCTTTTTAATATGACTGCTTGAAGCGAGGGCGTCGAAAGATATTGATCAATAGGGACTGTTAATTATTTTGCTGGGAATTCATCTTGCTGGAGCTCACAGATGATCTTCATTAGGCATACATTTGCATAATCAATTTCTGTCTATTCGAGAATGCACTTGTTGAAGAATTCATGCTCCTATTCAGAGGTTAAAAGACATTTTGAAGTACACCTCAAACGGCATCTAAACTTTTTCTATAGATTCAAGAACGGGGAACGAAATGCTAAACTATATTTAAGGTGGTAACCTTTGCGAGCTAGTATCCTTAGAGTTTCCGCTAGTGCACTGGGGCTCGTTCCGGGGTGTTTTGCTACCGCTTGAGGTTTGCTTACCTTTTGTTAGTAATTTCGAGTTTTTTGTTGTCTATACCGCCTTCGCTTGCAATTTCCTACCAACTCAACCTAATTCCGAGTGTCTGCTCCGACGGAAAGGCAGTTCGCCCGGGGGTCGAACTGGGAACCCGCGGACGCCAGACGAGCGCGCTGTCAGATGTGCCTACTAGACTTCCTCTTGTAGTATCTTTGTAGTGTAGCAGATAGTGCTTGTGGGGATTTAGTCTTAAAGTGAGCTTGCGCTCATTTCGATGTGACACTTGGCACGTGCTACTTCGTCACGCTGTCACCTAAAAAGTGCAAGTAAATATCCCCGATACCAGTTTGCCAGATAATTTCCCTGCATAATGCCTATTTCCGCCCGTATCCGCACGTTTGTATGTCATTTGATACTTACTGTTTATTGCTTCCAGAATGTCCTGATACCTCACTACTCTTTTTTCTGGTCCTGCCACTTTGGTTCGGTAAGTTCAACTTTATTGTGCAAGAACTTGAATTCAGATGTGTTTAACGACTTATGCAGCTACCACATTCACATCGTCTTCTATTTCGGTAAAGGACAAGTGTTCTAGTGAAATTGTCAACCCGCAACCAGCAGCTGAATAAGGAAACCCTGGTTAAATATTATGCTACACCAGCAAGATCATTTCAATAAAAACTCATGAAGATAGACCCTTACTTGCGAGGGCTGTTCGGAATGAAAAAAAACCACAACAATTTTCTCCATGTCAACCGAAATACCATACTAGTCTGAACGTTAAGAGCTGTAACATTCTGGCGAAGTAAATCCCATTACTGCTATTAACTATGCTCCTCGTCTCAGGCTGTTAGTAATCTGACGTTTGTAATGTACATAGCTATATCCAAGGATGCCGTTTATCAAGCACTTGTTTTGTCCACTACCTTCAGTTTCATTAGTGAACGTTTCATGTGATTTTGTTGAAATACTTGGTCAAGGTGACTGGAGTGTTTATTCTGAAATTACTTCCGGATGGCAGGGCAGGAAATGACATTCTTTTCCGTGAACTTGTCGTGATATCGATCGAGCCTATGTTATTTAACTCCTCATTGTGACAGTTGTGGGAACCTAGAGCAGCAGCAGCAGTGTAACATTGGTCGCAATTGATTATTGTGCTCGGAAAGGACTAGCTGTCCCATGTGCCCTAAAGTCCAGGCAATCGTCAAATGAATGGGTTTTGGCTCTATAGTTTATCTGCCCAGGCGTCGTTGGGATTTCTAACATATTGGGGTGTTCGTCATACGTATTCGACGTGCTCTCGGTCTGTTAGGGAAACAGCTTTCACAAGGGTTTTATCTAGATTTGTCGCGACTGCTTTAGTCAGCAAGAACGATGGATACTGTCATCCTGGTGAATGACGTGAGCGCCCATTTTGGGCGACCAAGCTCGGAAGAAGCACAGTTGTCTGGTAAATTCACAGTCGATGCTCGCCGTACTGATAGTAGGGAATGGCATCTTCAATTGTGTCCCGGGCCTCCTCTGCTCCTGGCTGGCAGAGCTAAGTGGAGGCTAATTGGAGTATATGGTCGTCGGCCACCAATTGGGAGCCTCAAATTATGATTGCTGTTCAATCCGGAGTACACAACTCTACTCCGATCATGCTATTTTGGGTTTTCTATGCTGCTGTTTCGAGCGTCGAAAAGTTGAGGAGCAGAGGAGATCTAGTTAAGCATTGCAGTAGTGGTCTAACAAACCATCCTAGCTGTTTGAAGAAACCGGAAAACTGGACAGCTGCCTGCTGAAGACGATAGATTTTGTGCATCAAAGTCACTGACTGCTCGGTCCAATCAGGTCTAACAAAGTCACTAACAATTTATGAGTTCGGTCCCTTCCGGGGAGATGAAATTTTTCGAATCGAGTGAGTTCATTGGTTACTGCTTTCTTACTTCGATAGCAGGTTTTTAACTGCCCACCTCTAGATCGATTTCACTCAACAAAGGCATGAGCCGAAAGAGCTCCTCGAGACAGGCGGTCCACTGACATGCGGTGTACCTGTCCTAACCACTGTAATCTATGTGACGTGAGTTTCCTATCCATGCTGGAGGGTTTCTTCCTCCCAAAGCCACCTGGTCTACCTAAGAATTGCTATTCTGATGTTGACACCAGCCTCAGCCAATATTTCGGGGTCATTGATGTTAAAACATCGAGAGTTTCAATGCATCCTATGTAAGCCGAGGTCAAATTCTTGATCTATAAGTGGGAGAGAATGGACTGCAATTTCCCCTGGACAAATGAACTGTGTCACGACACCTCCACTGGTGTCGCAGGTTGATAAAGCTGTCCCAGTCCTCCAGATCCTAGCATCGATCCGTTTTCCAGTCAGTGCCCAGGTAAATGAATTCATCTCCTACGTCAACTGACCGGTCTGTGAGCATGAGACTTAAGTGTGATCCAACTACGTCTTGCAGCAGTCTGGAGCGCTAAATAAACCGTGCAGCAAAATTATTTAAGCTTTTTAGAACAGGTTGCATTTCTAAACTCTATGAACCAAAACGACGAATATCCTCTGAGTATTCAGTGTCTTTGAGTTCAATGCGGTCGAAATACTTTCAAAACCAAAGAATCCAGTACTGCACAAAAGGCACCCGCGGTTGCATCAGGGGTGAACCGGCAATGCCCTATTCCCTGCGTCTTCGGATTGGGCCGACCCCCTGCAACCGAGCAGGTCAGATTGTTGGGTCATCGGCTCCGTGCAGGGGCCCTGAAGAAAGCCCTACTGTCCGTTGCCTCACGAGTCAGTCTTTTGAGATAAAGGCTCAAAGTGGGGTACCTCAACCAAACCGCCTTCTTCGGCCTGTGTGACCGGGAAGTACCATTTGTCCACGCAGTTCGGTGTCCACCGATGTCCCTCCCTAAACCCTTCCTGCCCGTCGCTGGGTCATTTGACTGTCAGCTACCTGACCGAAAGGCCTTACGCTCCTCGCTGCCTATTAACCAGATACAAAATATCCCCCATTTCGTAGATTATTTTCCTGCCTCACTAACTGAGGAGCCGGAGGACAATCTGACTCAAGTAAATACCACGGCAGAAGCATCGGAATCCCAGGTTCCTCCATTCACAGACCAAACGAAATCTACAGGTAACCAAGACGGAAATATTTTCTGAAGTCATAGTCCCTGCAACTCTTGCACAGACACCAGGCGAAGCGTCTGAATCCAGCGTTCAAATAGAATTGTGTTCAGAAGACGACGACACGTCTGCATCGGAACATATCACGGAAGACTGTTAACTAGGTAAGTTTTCGAGAGTTAGCAGTTAACTGAATCAACCTAGTAAGGTTTCTTTTAAAGCACATATTCTTTTCTGAGTAAAGGCAAAAGCTGTTTTGGGTTTTTATTTTCAATACCAGTATAAAAAACCTATTTTTTAGACATAGATAGCCTATTCGTTGCAGCACAGCCCTCGTAATTTGATGGCACTGAAATTTTCTTCTTTTCAGTGTTCAGTAACAGAGTAGCATATATGTGTTCAGGACTAGCCATTATCAGGTAGAGTAAGGCAAATGAGGTTTATTCTAATGGAAATTTCAATGAAGGTTTCGCGTCTTTGAAAACTTTCGCGCTAGGACGCAGATAAATAACATGTTTGCTCACTTAAAATGAACTTGAAATCTACTTGACCGTCCAAAATGACCTACTCGTGGATATTAATGTGGACTGAATTAAAAATGACGTTGTTCACGACAAAGGCTTGATGGAATCTTGAAAAGCCTTACCACATGAGGCCTGTCGTTTGTATTTGCTCTCGTCGGTTGGGCGTAAAATGATCGGATGCACGTCCCCTTAGTCAGCAGTTTTAGGCTTTTAGACATATGACCACGAGCCAGTCAACCGTTTTGGACAAATTTGTGCCGATTATTGGAGGTGGTAATGAACAATTCGGATAACCCTAATTTTTACCCTTCTGCGAAAGAATCAAATACGCCGTTTCTCTATTGTCGAATACGCCGAGTTATTCAGGTTCCTTTTGACATAATTCTGAGTTATCGATGGTAAGAAAAACCTGGAAAAGTGACATTGGCACTGGGGGCAAAAATCGATGTTGGAATTTCTGTTTCCGAGTACCAAGAAAAACGGTGGGTCAGTAAAGAACACTCATGAACGATAACTAAACACTGGATGGCTAATAGAGACAGCTTCCCATAAACCAGGGTCTCAAGCCAGTGGCAATGTGTTGCGCATGCAGAATCATCGTTTGCCGAAAAGTGAAGTGGTCATCCTTTAACCTGGCAGAAGGAAATGAAATCGATTAAGAAACGTCTGGGTACTGTCCGTGAGACTCGCCTTCCAGAAGAGGGTTCGTGTGATCTCTCCTGTGCATATATGGAGAAGCTGCAATATATGGCCGCTAATCGATACCAGTGGCACTCTTTTTACCACTTGTTGTTCAGATTGTAGGAATGAGTGCCTGGAGGTGTGGAATTCTCGAATTGAGTTGGGTAGGCTAGCACTAATTCCGTCTCCCACCCACCTTTATTCTTCTCTCCAAATAAATTATGGTTGTAAGGCAGCAATCATTGGTGTTGAACACTAATGTTGCGCTGTTGGCGACAATCTAGAGTTTATCCGGATTCCTGAGATCAATCTATACGGTTGCTTTCAGGATCCACAAAGGTTGATTTCACTCCCGAGAATGTAGGTGGCCACATTTGATTTTATTTGGTATCGATCACAGTTGCATTATACATTTGTGTGTCACTGTTATACAACTGCTCTAAAATAGTGCATAATCCAATGCCATGGTGCTCGATATACAATTCCCACAATAAATTCCTTAACCCACAATGGAACGAGTAACTGTAATTCACACTGATATCGCCTATCCTTTTCAGCAATGTCCTCAGAAGTTGATATCAATTTGGAAGATCCTGAAGTTGAAAAGGCTGCACTAAAAATCCAGGCCCACTACAAAGGCTTTAAAAGTTGTAAAAAACAGACTACACCGGACCCCGTGTGTTATTGCACGTAAACATGACCATTTTGTTGCCCTAGTTGTTGTCAACCTATTCCTTGTTGTGATTGTACGTCAGAAATGGCCCAATCGCGCCCTCAGTGGCGCTCATGCATCCAAGCTATTGCCTTCAATGCATAGCCCCCTTCCCAATTCCCCGACGTAACAGCCCATTGACAGTGGTGCATTTACGCAGCTCGCGCCTCCAATGCGCAGCTACCTACCTCACCTCCCCAAATCATCGGCGGACGAAACTGTGGCAGCTACAACCACTGTACGACAAGTACACGGTTTCTTACAGATGATGATGATGATGATGATGATGATGATGATGATGATGATGATGATGATGATTGTACGTCAAGGCACACAAAGACTGCGCCGTCTCATTCGTATGCAGTCGCAACCGTGCTTCCGCTGCAGTCTACCACAACAGTGAAAAGTGTCCGCTGTATCGAATTAAATATGGTTCCATCCAGTGGATAAGGATTAGAGGTAAAAATGCGTAGCCATTAGCGGGCAGGTTGACGATATGCAGATTTCCACTACTCTTACCTTCGAGCGTCTTGACTAACGTAGTCGTTTACAAGGAAACGCTTGAGACGCCATAAAACTTTCCTGGCTACTCCTACCTTGTTAAGAGTGGGAGGTCGTGGTTTTTTCTAACATCCTAACAACTCATCAGGTAGAGCAGTATTTCAAGTTTTGTTTTGTATTTCAAACAAAATTTCGGAGTAGGCACGATGGTTTGTGAGCACGGTGCTCCAATGAGTCACACATGTGAAAAGCAGCCACACTAGTGAGTTTTGCAATGAATCACCGGTTAGGAGAGGTTTGTCTTTTCCTGTAAACCGCGCGGAAGTCGCGAAGTATTGTAGATTCTTCATGTGGTTTATTAGGGCGTTGTGTTCATTGGTTGTCATGAGCAGGCAGTCCTGATGTTTGGTTCGAAGAATTTGATCTTCAACAATTTGCTGAGAAGAGTCTTGTGGATAGCTGATATCAGCTTTTTCTTCACTTATTGTATGGAGTACAAACTCCAGTAAGCCTCTGTTTGGTAGACATTGGCACAACAATCAAGTTTGCTTAAAGTTAAATATACCTTAGCGAAATACACTCGCAAAACCAAATTTGTTTGCAAATAAGTGTATTTCGCTAATTCCGTGTGAATTCGTGAATTTGGTTTCAAGTGGAACATAAGGTTGATGGAAATTCGGGGACTGCGCCTACCTGATGAGCCTCCAAAAAGGGTGAAACCGGCCGTGGGCTGTCGAAGAATTTTCAGCAACCTTATGAGTAATGCATCATGTTTAAATATGCCTTCTTTCTTGTACCCTCTACACTGTTCCTGTATTGTATCCAGCCAGCCAAAAGAGGACAGTCCCATCCCTCTGACTGGTGGAATATCTTCACTGCCCGTCACATTAACTAGTTTTCCCGGAGCTATGCTATTCATATTTGTCGTCACTGAGTGGTTTGTTCTGAGCATGTTATGTTGTACATTCTTCGCACCCTAATGGCTTCGTGAACCTGTTACCAGTTCGTTTTTATCACTCCAGAATTCCGAAGCAAAAGTTCAGAAACCTGCTAGTTCGGAATCAAACGGTAAGTTTAAATAGGTTTTTACTTCATCCATAAGTTTGCTTTTCCTAAGATTTCCACTTATCACATTTTAACAGAGTACGTATATGCCTGGCTACAGTACGCATGATCAGTGAGGGGATATTGAAGAAACACGCAGTCGTAAATGACACCGATGACATGGTTTGTATGCTTTAGTTCACGTTGTGCTACCTATTCTATTCTTCTTCTTTCTGTATGCCGTCGTTCCGGCCCGAAGCTGACTACAGACTCTAAATATCCGTAGGTTTATTTTTTAGTAAACACTGTTTCAGTGAACTTTTGATAATGATTCACGGACAATCACTTTGACTGGCTGAAAAATATGAAGCAGCGTTCCTTTGATTGACGACATCGTTGGTCGGCTTTGTAACCCGAGCTCGGAACAGTCCTACATTAATCATTTTAGAAATCAGTAGTGTTCCTCTTCCGGAAGTCAACCACATTTCTGCCATCACCTCCAACCTCTTTACTTTCAATCCCACTGCTCAGTACACAGGGCATATAAAAGCCTAGTGTCAGATGTATAAATATTCCAATTTTCTGACAGAGATTGCCCAGGTCTAACGGTAATACAATGCACACCTGACTGATCTATAGTTAGTTGTCTTTGCAATTCCGGTGGGAGCCGAGGATTCCGATTAAACATGGTTAAACAATGGACTACTGGCGGTTACATCTGATGTGCCACCGGTGTGATTGACATAAGTGATCAAACGGCATCGTGTGTGTTTGATAGCTGCGTATTTATTACTTGCTGAAGCGGCTGAATTGAACTCATACTACAAGGTGGGGAGAAAACGATACCGCTGACGATGAGAAAGTTCTTATGAACATCTTTCTCACGAACTTTAACGAACTTTATAAGCTGAGTGTTTCCTGTGACATGTGACAATGTAACAATAGCTAAGGGCCCAAAATAAACGACGATGTTGAAAAATTTGCCAAATTTATCGAAAGCCGTGGAAGAGCAAACAAGGATGCAATATGCCTTAGGGTTGAAACTTTGAGTCTATGTTTGGCCTATCCGAGCACCAGATTGTACCTTTTATCTGATTAGCCTTCGACCCCCGAGGAGCACTTTATATGACAAAGCCACAGGCTCAAATCTTACCTGATGTTTTTCTTAGCGAAGACGTGGTCAGACCCGAGAACTTCTCATACGAGCATTTCTGTTCTCATCGGTACTCATTAGATGGATAAAGAGGAATCAAATCATTGGATGCGGGTTTCAGGCTCCTATTATCTGTGTTTGGACCGATGTTGTTCGCCATGCCCTCCATTTTTATGAATTACGCTGCAGTCTACTTGCGTATAAATGATCCGTTCACTTTTATCTTCTTGTACTGTGATGTACACTTCAAGCTGTAATGCTGTTTTCATGATATTTTCTTGCACAGCACCCACGAAACAGTCATGATCACATGTGAGTCTTGCTTTTTATGGCACGTACCATTTCTATTTTGAAACGTAAAATGCTAAATAACAGTGAAAGATGTTCGTAAGGTCTAAAAACTAAGGAGACTTTGTACAACTCTCTACTCCTGGCCTGTAGATATTCCATGCTTACCAACGCGGCATCCATCTACGTCACCTCCTTATTGTGTTACTTCCCAATGGCCGAACTTTAATAATGCCAACAAATAGTTTTATCTTCGTTTTCAAAGTGGAACCTTGGCAGGAACGCATATTTTCACATATAACGCACTGTAGAACTTCTAGTTCTGAGTATTTGACGCGAGCTGCCAAACTAACTTTCGTTGTTTCATTGGATTTTACGCATCTGTAAGTTATTTGTGAACGATCTTGATATTGTTGACTTTAAGGTCTCCCAATGTATCGATCTGTTTTGCTACGCTACCGATCATTTCGACCAGCTTGTTTGATCATGTCCATCGTGAAAAGTGGCTTGACTCACCTTGATCAAATAGTACGGAACAATGATGCAGATGGTACGATAGCACTGAAAATGGGTATATTGAGCTGCTGGGGAGGACTTTACACACACGTGAGAGGTCCCCCTAGCTACAGTGTTTCATGAAGCATTGCTTGCAACTTTAACCAGTGAACTTTGAGAAGGCAAAAAGATAATCGTGCAGCTGTAGCACCCTTTCAGTGCCTGGTTGCCATGCCACCCGAAGGAAGCACGAGGGCTAGGATACTGCCAGGTTGCCAGAACTTAGACAGGAGAAGTCGAGATGCAGAGGTTGGGTTCCGACAACGAACCTTCCGGTCAGTACATTCGCGCTCTAACCACTGAACCATCTTACCCTAGTGAACCTTAAACCATCGCTCCTTTACAGTGCTCTGCTATGCTTCCATTCAACAAAATACACCAACCCAGGAATGTGTGTAGCATATAGCACCCTAAAGCAGCGGTTACCGGAAATTTGAATTTCCCTCGTTTGATTCCACCCACCGAAAAGAATTTTTGGATAATGTCCTCATTTAAATCAACAAGAAGATCATCATAATCTAGAATTTTTATCATTTTACGATAAATTAGAATCTGTACGTAATAGCGGAATAGAAATTTGAAAGTGCCATCAGTGACTCCGCAATGTCTACCTTTTGAAGAAGAATATCCCTGTTGGCTGACACGCGTAAAGCTCCCCATGTGCTAACCAACTTTCTCCATTGCTAGTGAACAACATGCAGTCTTCAAACTCTCAGGTCTTAAGAAACTTACTCGGGTTCAAGAGGAAATTAATAGCACCTTCATTATACAGATGCCAGATACTAGCAGTTTCATCTGTTATCCGGGTCCAGTTCTAAATATCTGAGAGTTTGGAGGCTATGAATTAATCATTCTATGGGTAAAAAAAGTCTGATCAGGTTTTATTAATTGATACAATCGGCTGAATCCTGATTCAGGTGGATGATTTTGAGGACGATTATTGCTAACGACTTGTAATTCTACTCTTTTATTATGTCCCACCTTGTTGTGTTTGCAGTTTTTATGTGTTTACTTCTGTGTGTAAATCCTGACTGCAGTAGTTAAACGACAATTTCATTTTTTATTTCAGATCTTTTCGGCTCTGGCGCACATTTTCTCCCACAATCGATATTATTTTGACCCCATTTTAAACATACATGATCGTCTCCTTTTTCCAAAGTCATTTATCATTCCGTGTATGTCTATTCACACTGAATTTTACCTGAAAATGTTTTCAACCCACTGGGTAACTAGACTACGATATTCTTTTCAGACAACCGTATCTCAGCTATTGACACTGCTGCATCGACTGCCAGCGTCATTCTGCTCTGCATTTGTAGTATATTCTCTTTATGTGTCAGTCTATAGTACTAGAAAGGATCTTGTCTCGTGTCAAATAAATAATTAATATTACACTTTAGGTGTCATCATTTCTAATGGGGGGAGGGAGATGGTATCCAGGTGATTTAAGCTATAAAACTAGCGTTCCACTTTGAAGTCCGTGCGGTCGTATTTGTCCAAGGACGGCCAATTTGCATTTGCTTGACAAAGATAAAAGTTGGATGACGAAGGACGGCCAATTTGCATTTGCTTGACAAGGATAAACTTTGGATGACATGCAAAATTACCACAAATACGGGGTTCATAGGGTTCTTGTGTCAAAAAAATGTCCATCAGTTCTACTTAATTTATACATGATTCAGCACTATTTTTGTTAGGCGGTATTAGCTAATTCACACTAGTTCTAACCCAGATTTGTACATCCACTCGGCTTGGGCTGTTCAACAGTAGGCGACTCCCCCTCCATCAAATGTCCTTTATGAGGCCTATCTGTGAGTGTTTGAGCAGTCATATTGATGATTAGTTTTAGCCTGAAACAAAGGCTACCCCACAGTTCCATAATTGGCGTACTCGTTGCCCAAGAGGAAACATTACAATGGTAATTCAATTTGCCACTGTCCTGGATACACAAGCCGTGGTCAATTACGGAGGTGCTCAGAAGCATGTGAAAGTGCCTCCTATCGAGATGACCATTTTGTGTTCTCTGTGGATGTGTTCCCTCTGGATGATATGCTGCATCTACCACTGATAGGAAATTATTCTAAGATGCAAAGACTTTGCAAGTGATTACCTGGTAGCTTCCAAACTTAATAACTAACTCGAACTACTGCTAAACAATGGCTTCCAACAGCCTGAAGGGTAGTCACACAAACTAAAACTTCTCCTAATTCTTCTCATGAGTTTTCGGAGGGGAGATCTTATCCACAAGAACGTATCTTTGAGTAGTCGGCATTGGCAGTAAAATTTGTTTTGTAAAATTTTCAAATGCATATGCTACTGCTGTCAGCTGATTTACCCTCACTTTGCGTGTGTGTGGCTACCCTTCAGGCTGTTGGAAGTCACTCTTTAGGAGTAGTTCAAGTTACCTTGCCACTGAGAGTAGAAACCAAGTCCGTACATCAACCACACGACATTCATCATTTTATTGGTCTGGATTTGGGTGGTAACAACCTCTGTTTTTCTATATTTGAAAGTCGACTTCACCCGCTGTAACAGTGAAACCGGAAGTACAAAATGGCTAACGGTGACCCTGAGTGTGGAGTTTTACTGCCTTAAGACTATTGAAAACTAGTTTATTTTTTTCTCAAGTGCAATTGGCAAATTTAATTTCTCGATGTCGCGTGACCGAAAGTGGGTTGTGTTATGAACAGAAGTATACCGGAAGTGGAAATCGGCGCTTAACCACCACATAACCATGAAGCAGTAAGGCCTCACTAGAAGATGAAAGGGGGAGGAGACTTACTGTAAAAATCTCTGTGTCCTTAAAGAAGGCTCCAAATGCCAGAGTACCATCACCTTCCAAAACCATCGAAATCTACACCTCGGTCCATTAGATTGGAGCGAAAGGTGCAAGTGAGAGTTACGCGTCACAAACTGTGTCCACTACCTGCGATCTGCACAGCCGTCACGTAGATAGCTGCAACTCTAGGTATCCGTTTCGGTAGGATAAGATATCCTGATAGTTGCTCGCCAGTCTGCATCGTTAATTAAATATGTTAATTGTCGTCAGCCCCATAAAAGCATAGCTGAAATGGTTATTCTGTGTGCTTCATTTTGCCATGCACTTGGATGATCTTATTCACATCATTTGCAGCGGCACCACAGGCCCTTTGTTCCTCCTTACGGCTGGAGACATTTCTGCTAGTCAAGCATTTCGAGAATGCCTGGCAGCCGATGTTCGATAAGAACGACTGCTTTCTACAGGTGCTCAGACCTTCTACATGAGCTACGTCTGCCTCACAAGGGTAGGTAGGATACATAAGCAACTGGAACAAGTGATAGAACGTAGCATGTGTGCTTATGGTCAGAGATGAGCAGTATGGTCATGAGCGCAACGTAACGGTAGCACAACCACCAACCCACCGTTACGCCTCACTACGCTCCTCAACAATGCAGTGATGATGTCACCTCGATTGGTGGTGAAACGTTTGCAATCAAACTGCCCAGCTTAGCGAACAAACCAACAACCATCCATGCTAACTGAGCGACCAATACTTTCCTCTAGAGAAGACGTAACGTCAGTTCGCTGGCTTTACGTATATGATTCGCTGCGTTTCTCGGGGACTAGCATTATAATGAGAAAGTTAGCTGTTCTCACACCTACAGCAGCCAATCGTCCACTCACGCTCTGAAGAAGAAAACAGAACCAAAAAAGCAGTCCACTATAAAAGACGTCCAAGCACCCAAATCCGTCTATACGTACTTTGATGATACTACTGAGGCCATGTTTTTCTTACACCGGTTACCCTCTACCAGGGTACTTTCCTTCTTTTTTCATCGGAATAAAACGGAGACGAAAGGTTGAGGTTCCCATTCTTCGGGCGTGCTTTCTTGGGGAAGGTGAGTATTGTGCGTCCTAGGGTCGATTGACGCGTTTGGTGTGGGTCAGTTGGCCGACTTTGCATGAAATGGACAACGACAAACAAGTCACACGTGATGGAGTGAGTATGATCCAAATCCTAGGGTCGATTGACGCGTTTGGTGTGGATCAGTTGGCTGACTTTGCATGAAACGGACAACGAGAAACAAGTCACACGTGATAGAGTGAGTATGATCCAGAACCACACAACCAGTTTTCACCGCTTACTTTGTCGCCGCCCCTGATGGGCAAGAGGGAAGCAGTTGGGTTTACATAGCACAAGAGTGGGACAAAGCCCAATGGATGTTGATGTATCATCCCAGCATATTCAGCGACCTAGAACGTCGGTGTTTTCAACTTATGTTGCACTGTTTTCTCAGTTAGCTTCATGCTTCCTTATTCAGAGAGGCTAAGGACGCAAGAGAAAATAACTGACTGATATTCATTGCGCTACCCTTCAGCGCAAATTCTTGCCATTCCTTCATTCATGAAGTTGATGGATTTGCACGTTGTTTCCGACTTTCATCCTTCCGTGGGTGTCTTCAGAGTGAAAAGTTGAAAAGCAGGGTATGGATGAACAAGCGATGAAAAATCCCGGACCACATCATAACGTGCATCTGTGTATTCGTTCCTCTGCAATGCAGTGAAACCGTTTTCGCGCTTGGTGTTGTTAAAATGAAACATTTTTGACCGTCTTAATCCAAATTTTTACCTTGAGAGACATATAAGTTCGTAGTGCCCAAGCTCCGGTGTTTGCGCACTACAACTTCAAACGAAATTATACTTTTTTAAATGAGTTTTCGATATTCATTCAACCTTTATTCGCCAAGCATTTCACTCAAGTCTGTTTGAAGAAGACGACCAACGGACAAGTTTTGGAAGCATTAGAAAAATGAAACCATTCCTGACCTGATCAAATTAAATTCTCAATAAAATAACCATCCTCACTTTCTTACTTCCAGATTGTCCCTTTGTACCCACGATTTTCTGAACGAAAACAATAAGAGATTTCTACAATAGGGCGAGATAGTATTTTATGGCTGAAGGATCTCCAAAATTTCTCAAACAAAAGCATTCACACTTTCATGAGCCCTTCCTTGTACTGCTACCATGCCAACGGAGGACACTGTCCTTTGTTTATTAAAGGGGAAGGCCAGTTTCCGGGCATTTGTCGGGTGCGATGACAGTGTTGTTCAAATTACCCAAGTAAGGTCATCTCAGCGTGGACTTTGGGAGTGACTTGTGTGCAACCCGAGACTTAGCTTTCCCCCCGGCTTTATTCTCATTTCGACTTGATTTCAGGGACAGCATACTGCTCTACCGTAAAGTGAAAATTGTCAAGCAATTTTATCGCCCACACTGGAAAAATTGCCAAGCATGTTATTTTATTGAGCAGTTCGCGGTAATCCCATTCCACTATGTGTATTATTAGTACGATTTGGGTGCCAAAGTTTATCACCCCTATTTTCGCACCGCCTCTCAATGAACAGACTTCGGTTGGACCGCTGTAATCCGCGTCTTCATATTCACACATCTCAAATTCGCATTGTATCAGAACTAAAAAGGTAATCTTACTAGGGGAGGGGAGGCATTGTTTTCTAAACTAGGTTTACCAACTTTCTGACAGCAACTGCGAGGCTGCATTTAAACCGTGTTGGAGCAATTCAAATATTTTCGGATTTTATCTCAAGCAGATTTCGTAAATGAAACTCTTATTGTTGGTGAATTCTTGTAATCTGGTACTAAAAGCGATGAGAGGTCCGCTATGGCTCCAATTGACCACTCGGTGTAAAAGTGTTCACCAAAAGAAACAAAACATTTGCCACCTGCATAACCCTTGCCACCGATTTGTTGAGGCATCATATCTGCAATCCTGGGTGTAAGTCATGATAAAACAAGGTATCCACCTATTGTTTAGGGTATTCTGTTGTTTATTTACTCACCCAGTGTAGTAACGGTGTAACGGTGGATACTACTGATGAAGCATATGAGTAGTACGTCTTCTCGTAAATCTGCTTTGCGTCTCTTGAAAAGTGAAATCTGTTACGGAATTGGCGGAGTCTCTTTGTAGCGTTTGCCTGGATTTGAGTAACAGTCGATGAATATCCAGAAAAGTTCAGGAAGACGCGTTCAAGGAGAAGGTGGATATTCAGTTTTGTAAACGAGATGCATATGAGAGTTTTGCTCCCCTGTTCAATAGTCTGTAATTGTTAATTTGGTGTTCTCAAATAGACAACTCCGCAGCAGTATTTTCCTCAGCTTAGTGCTCGGTCTGAGCTTTCCAAGCTAGAGTTCACGTCAAAACAACCACCAAAGGTTCACAAGGTATATTAACGACCAAAACGAAGTCAAGGACATTTGTACAGCGCTTCATGTATATAGTGTAAACGGCAACAACTTTCTGGAAATTCTGACACCTTCTGGATGCACCATTGGCAACCGGCATTCGGTCAATACTGGGTCATGGTTGGTTGTTGGGTCCAGACATTCGACCAATTAGACCTCGGCTTGATGCCGGACCGACAAGCGTCCCGAACTTTTGGTCAGTCTTGCGCGGGATAGGCTTCTAGACCGTAGCAGCACATGACTGCGGGTGGCAAAGCGGGATCCGTATGGAATTCCGCCTAACACCCAGTCTGTTTTATCACTTCCCTACAAAGCTTACTATTTGAAAACGTTAGTTCAGGCTAGTTCTGATACTGCGGCAAAAGAACAAAATGATGAATATTTCAATTTTTCTTCAGAGTGCAGTCAACCGCGATTTAGAATATCACTCCAGTTATTACAACAATAAATACGACACTGACCCAACAAAGTTGCTGTTATTCGGACTGCTAATTTCACTTACACACGTGTCGAGTTGGCTTCAAAACATCATTACTTGGAGGAATTTATCGTATCAGATTTTCGAGAAAATCTCAGTATCGGTTAGGAATCTTAAGCAAATAGTTCTGGTACGTTTTAAGTCTGATGAAATGCTTCCACGATTTCGTGATTGTCAGGACGCGCCCAGACATGAAAAAAGCGCATGTGCAGAGAATGACGCATTCCCAAGGTCACCATCGGTGCCACACGTTTCGGATAGCAGGTGCGTTGGCGGAGTGCCGCAAACATGGCTTAGCAACATACGTTCAACGGAGTGGGGCTGAAGTTGTTCACGACCGGAACACCGCCATTGGCTGTGCAGAACGAACAGGTGAACGACCATAAGTGGCCATTTGATCATCCTATATATTTACGCAGAAGCCCTGTATGTCTTGTGCTGACAATACAGCCATGTCCCGAGTTCTCTGTCTTCTCCTTATCGCCTAGTCTGGCAGGCTCAGTGCGGGCGTAACCAATAGACGGCCACCCAAGATATAACAGTGAATTTCAAGAAATATTGTTTTTCTCGCTGTCTAGTCAGAAACTTACAAGGCCAGTTCTAAATATTAGGTGATATGACTTAGTTTTCTGAGACCCCGAAGAACTTGCGCTCACAGTTATACTCATTATAGGCTAGTAGTTGGACTCACTCAAGGACATCCAGTTTAGCAGACCCCGAGATTCAGAAGTTTTTCTGGCTACCCAGAACCATGACAACTATGAGAGAACCGAGCAGTTGTCACAGACATGTTTTCAAAGCGCTGGAACGTCGCCCCATGTGTTCCAGTACTAACCGCCTTTCAGTCGTCAGCAGGCCCGAAACATGAACAATTGATAGCACGCACTGTAGCTCACTGACCTGCAGCATCAACGGTAACCTCATCCATTCAATGTAGCTAATCAGCCCATCGCTTTGTTGACGAATACATACTAGGTGTAACATCAGTCGCCGGTCGATAAACCCACCAAAAATCCACCTTATTGTCATAAATAATGAAGCTATCAGGTTTTAGGATAGTTTAATGAACGTTTCAGATCAGCACGTGAACATATTCTAACTGAAACACCTACGAAAGCCTTACTGATGACCAAAAGACTCAGCTTTTAACCTAGTAGATTTTTATACCTACTGAGCACGAATTCAGTTACCTCCATGCAAACATTAAAAAAATCCATCATTTCCTCCATCTCGGTGCATTTCGTCTGTAGACAGTTCACAGTGCCCGTCTTTTTGACCGAATTGTTCAGGTGTTCCCAGGTGTTCTACTTCGTCCACAAGTTGTCTACCGTAAATAATAATATTAACTAATCGATCAGCATCTTGTCAGTACCTAACTTTCATGCCATCCAAATGAGGCACGTCCAGAAAGTTGATAACTGTCAGGTTGCCACAGGCTAGACTGGAGCTGTCGAGATGCTGAGGTTGGATTCGAAACATGAACCTTCCGATCAGTAAGTTTCCGCCTTAACTATTGAGCTACCTCGAGCTCAGTAGGCGAAGCTACTGTTTGTTCCCCCCGTGACCCGAATCTTGCAAGTTTCTGGTAGAAAGTATGCTTTGAAATCAGTTTGGGGCCTAGTCCAAGATAGGATGTGACAAATTACTGGCAAAGACGTTTACTTGGGGTAGACAGAGAAGGGTCTGACGTGATGTAAACAAGAAAGTACGTACCAGCTGAATAAACACTATAACTACATTAGGAACACTCGGTTTTTGGATCGGTAGCACCTGCCTTTTTTCGTGGCTGAGCGTAGTCTACACCAACAGTTCTTATCAACATAAGACGAATGCCTCACCCATCTCCATATGCACTTATATTTTATAGTCTGCTTGCTCCTTCACTTGAGTCATCAATTTGAAACAGGCCAAAACTAGGTTCAGCGCCGCTTAGCCATGTATGACGGAGAAAACTCAGGAAAACTGACATCACATATGGATATTATAATGAGGAGTTTAATTACACAGAGCAAGAATGAAGACACACCTGGGGATGGACCCAAACCACGGAACTCCGCTTACCGAACAAGTGCTTAACCAAGTGATTTACTGAGGACGCTCGTTCTCTGTCACGCTAACACACCCGAACTTTCTTGCTGATTCACCACACCTCTGCCTAGTGTAATAACAGCAAATGTCTACCAGCCTTAGTTAGATCTAAACCGCCACATATACTTACTTCAGACCAACATCAAAAATCAAATATCTGTCTATTCAAATATATATCTAGGAAAAGTGAATAGAATTCACAGAGAGATTTTGACCACCTCGATCACCCCAAAAAGACGGTAACAAAACTGAGTTGGATACTGAGAAGATTGCGCTTTTAGAATGAGAAATATTTCGCCATTTTGTCTCTCTCTGCTTTTACATTAGCGAAATAAATGTAAAAAATAACGGCACATAAAATTGCTTGGTTCGTGGGTGTATAAGGTAGAAAGTTGAGGTCAGAAACGCCAGCCAACCTCTGACACTACAAAACAGGTTACCTGTT
Organism: Clonorchis sinensis; assembly: GCA_003604175.2. Taxonomy (NCBI): domain Eukaryota; kingdom Metazoa; phylum Platyhelminthes; class Trematoda; order Opisthorchiida; family Opisthorchiidae; genus Clonorchis; species Clonorchis sinensis. The sequence continues at coordinate 27,448,806 of CM030371.1, forward strand.
AGCGGCAATGTGTGACAGGCTGCTAATCAACAGCCAAGCTGCCCCTAACGCAAGTGGTCCTGTCTACTTAAGGCGGAATAAGGGTAAGATGCCGATGAATTTTTTTGCCCATACAATTCTTGTTTGCAAAGACAGATGGCAACTGCCCATATTGCGCCTACAGAGGACAATAAATTGGCACGAGTCAAATTAAGTGTGGGGCAGTCTTGAGATCAATGAAAAACTGAGGCCACCAGATGTTCTACCATTTAGCTAATGGCTTTCCCCTTTTACCCCTCACAAATCAAACAAATAAATCTTGAGTAGGTTCCCAATAATTTGACTGATGTATCCAGCAGTGGAACTCATACGAATGCGTACTTGCAGTCATTTGAGACTGTCTTTGAAGCGTTGGGCTATCATCAGCCTGTTGGTGTACAAAATCTTGATTTTGCTCACACCGAATGTGCCTCTAATGATGTAGTCTATATGACAGTTAACAACCTTAAAGAAGACGCCAGTAACAAATAGTAGAATAAATTCGTCTGTGGGTGATGGCAAGATACGACTGAGTGGTTAAAACATAAAAATGAGAACGATTGCGTCAGAAATTCTATCACCTGATCGATGTGGACATCTTTGCTTATTCGGTCGTGAAAATAATGGGTAAATCCCGTGTGGCCGAAAGCCAATAACGTTGAAAACGTTAGTCGGACAGAAGGCACAATGTTCACAAACATTGCCCATTCCATTGCAGCAGCCCTTAGGAGTGCAAATGATCCGTCACATTGGAACACATGCCGGAACAGTGGCTAAAGGCTGTATAAAGCTAGCGGCAAGCGCTTGTAACATTATCATCTGAAATTCCACCCTGACCCTGAAAGTCTTCAAATTCTCACAACACATCCAGGCATACGTGGCAGAAAAATCCAAAAGGCCAGCCCACTGCTGCAACAAAGACGTTGTTTTTCAAGGTTGGCAACAGACGAAATGCCAGCTTTGCTTCACCTGGCACATATAATTGGTGGTCTAGATCCATGATGGTCACTTAGTAAACTGTGTTGCTTATTCTTGATTCGGTAAACCGCATTGCTTCTTACCCTCCCAGTTATCTTACCCTTCGTCTTTGAAATTAGCATCCTCAAAATCTAAAAGGATTGGTGAATGTGATGCAGCTGTTGGAAATCCGATCCACTACTCCCAGTCTCCATACACGAAGATGAAGGAAGACATGATTGCAAGCTGGAAAGCGTGACTTTTTGACAAGTGTAAATACAAGACAAGCAAGAGGGTTCCTGGAAGTATGACACTCGGTTGAACACAGAGTATGGATTTTGAGAACCTCCGTACAGAAATGATCTCACTGATTTATAAATAGGCAGTCTTCTTTGATTTTAATGCGTTGCAGGTAGGTTGAGGCACATCAGCCAGAACACTAGATGGAGGAGTGCGAAGGAAATACTATAACTCGTAACTAGAGTTGAACACACACATACGCTTTATATGAAACGCTTTGAACAGGTCTTCTTAACCTGCTTTTTGGGACTAATATACGTTGTACACAATTGGTGGTTGTTTCGACGGGAACGCTAGCTTGGAAGGTTCAGACCGAGAACTAAGCTGAGAAAATACCGTCATTACAGTTGCTGAGATGGAGACGTTTAGGGTCAGAACAATGTAGTCAAATAAGATGTTATAAGCCGACACTTCGGTTGCCTTGGTCAAACTTCTGAAAAATTTCCATACACACGCATCTGACTGCCAGCTAGTCTCAGAAACACACGAATATCTCGAATATCGTATCAACTGAAACATGAAGCGGCCTGGTGCAGCACATTCAGTTGCCCGGAAACATCATAAACCAGTGATTCAGCTGGGTTCCAGATGAGTCGCTCGCATAACCAAATTTGTTTGCAGGTGAGTTTATTTCGCTAATTTTGTGTAATCTGACTTCAAGCAGAACATGAGGTTGACGGCAACTCGGGGAATGCGCCTACCTGATGAGTCCTAAGAAGGGTGAAACCGGTCGTGGACTGTCGAAGAATTTTCAACAACCTTATGAATAGTGCATTAATTTGAAGTTCGCTTGGCTCAGTTGCGTGGAGTGCAATGGCTGAGTCGAGTTTCGATAGGGTTCCGTGGAGGAAAGCGCGCATGTCGTTTGTGCTCCGTGATTCGCAAACTGAACGACCTGGCTGTCTGGATCATCAATTTGGCTGAGCATTCTGCATAGAGAAGTTGGTAAACGCAGTTTGTGCGCTATTTGGGTTCGATGGGGTCCTTAGCCCTCAAGAGTTTCCTTGTAAGTTGTTATAGTTTCGAAAGAATGTTCTAATATCAAACTTACTAAAAAATCTTTCGAATATCTTCTGAAGTGCCCTTCCTATGGGGGATGCTCAGGATGACAACCAGGTGTTCGTCTCTCTGTTTCAAGGCTCTGGGTAGCGTCCGCCAAACTTGTTGAGCGATGAGCCTTATACAACTTAGTCACTTTACATACTTTAGAAACCTTATATACCACATGACACTGAATCTTTTTTAACAGTACCCGGGCTGAGTTTTGCCCAGAACTCCTAAGTTATTGATCTTATGTAATCCAAAGTAATCAAGAAAAGTAAATCTAGCTAAGAGTAGAATGATCCAGCGACGCCCTCTTGTGGGGTGGAGAAAAAGTTGTGGGGGGCACCAGTGGACAAGTAATACTTCCTGTTTCCCAGCCTGAATGATGGAAACCAGGTGAGGTGATCTCAGTTGACTCCTGGGTCTGATGCACAAAACGGTAGAAAAGTACAGTGTTTTGTCAGAGGGCCCTCTTCTTAGCCACTGGCTAAGCAGTTTGATCCACGAGGCAGTAGACAGTAGGGCTTTCTTTTCCGGAGCCAAGGATTTAATAGTATGACCAAATTCGTTGTTTGAGCTGAATCTAGCTCATTGGCAGAGGAAGCAAACCACTGATACTTGACTGTGATAGTAAATGCGTTTTCAGCCATGTCTATCGCTTGGTAGATTTCATTCTGGCCTTACTAAGTAGGTCTGGCAGTCAAGGTTAACAGCTGGGCGATCAGTGTGTGCATTATTCAGGACATATTTTTCTAACCTGCCCATACTTCGGCGATCGGGGTCTTAGTGTTTTCATAAATGTGGACATTTTGGTCATGCGGAGGAAATGCCTTACTTCCTTTACGTTCCAGTAGCACAGAAATCTAAGACTTCGTGCCCAGTTTACCTCAACAATGCAGTTTTTCGTTAAACGGGGACTTGCCACTCTCCTCATGACCTATGACTAGTTCTCACATCAGTGAATCAGCTCGATGAGGAAAGTTCTTGTGTGTGAAGTTTGGGGTTGCCAGTTTCATTCATTTCTACATTGCCCAATGTGGCCAAATCTGAATGCAGTTTGCCATGCAAAAGTGCGTTTCGCTCAAGCTGTATTGAAGGCTGATACGTGTGTTCAAATGCAGTTTGCCATGCAAAAGTGCGTTTCACTCAAGCCGTATTGAAGGCTGATAGGAGCCAAGGATTTATGCGCACAGTATTCTGTCAGCAATAGTTGGGCAAACCAAGAAGAGCCTACGCGAATTTTGTGGGGATATTTTCCCTCAACAGTAGATTACTTTTCAGCGTTTCGATGTCCCGGTCTGGATAACAATACTTTCCGACGTAACTTCCGTCTTTACAAGCGCATACAATTTGACTTATCGTTGTTTCCAGATTTGTTCCGAATTCCCGAAGTTTAGTACATTTTTCTTTCAGTCCCACAGTAAGCATTGTGTGTTAGGATCATATTTTATTGAAGGAATAATGACGAATATGTAATAACCATAATGATAAATATATTTGCATAATAAATGCTAAAAATTATCTGAGACCTGATGACCGTGGACCTAGATGCATTGCTTTAGAAGACAAGGATTAGTACATCAAAAATTAGCAGTAACGATTTTGAAATAGTATTTTTTTATTTGGTACTGCTGTAAATCGGATTGTTGTCACTTTTAACTCACCACTGGCTGTTTCGAAGTTGTTAACTAATGAATGAAGTGTTAACCGACACTCGAAAAGTGGTCTGGATAAGTAACCGATAGTCAATGAACCGGACCCAACTGCAGAATTTGGCCCTTCTCAACATCTCTTGCTATACGCAAGATTTGGACAGCAAATGATTTTTCTATCCTTTTCGCTTCATACAATCCATACAAGAGCTTCGCTACACTGTAATGATTTCCAGCCAGCCAGCTGTATTTCCATTCCAGCTTAATTAGCAGATTACGGACATTTTTGTAGACAGGAATGAAAGGACTGCGAGTGAACACTTTACTCATGGTGAGAGTTATCACCGGCACCGTAGACCAAATATTTGAACAAGCTGTCAACCAGCGGACAGAAGCCGGCTTACTCTCAGCTTTGGTACTCAGATTAGCTCAAACAGAACCTGTGTCTTCTTGTTGTTTACTAAGGCGAATGGTGAACCGAATGAGATCTCAGAAGCTTAATCATCCTGGGCGGCTGGTCAAATTTAATTTAAGTGTTCATGTCACGCACATGAGTCACGTGACAGAATGGTTGGGATAGGTAAATAAAGGCTGGTAATTGGAGCAAACATTTACATCCGTAAGTCAAGAACAGCATTATCAGATTTGTGTGCACTGAGGCTTCAGTAAGGGTTGCAGCTAAGGTTCACAACTTATACAGGGATTTGAACGTGATACGATGGTTTCCCCGAATAATTCAGCTTTAAAGAGGGTATTAGGCATTAGATTGACCAATTCTTGACCAAGCATAACCCGATATAATCAATAGTTAAGAATTTCGCTTGCAATTTTGTTGAGGGACACATAACCTTCACTGTGTTACAGTGTTCGGATGCAACACAATAATTGGACAAGTCATATAGTGCAGCTATGAAATTTACCGGATTACTGGTCGATGAACTAACAAAAAAAACTTTGTACTGGTGTGATGTTAATATATAAAAAATGTGCGTAACTTTCTGATTTGTCGCCACATATGATCCATCGTTATGTTCCTGCTGACCGCTTCTGAAAGCTTGACATGACGGAAAATACTACCCATAGGGTTACTGGAGAGTCATCGGGCAGCCAGCTTCGCACTTCTTGGTAGCCGCAATCCCCGGTTTTTTGTCGGCTTCATGGTCTGCTCGACGCTTTCGCGGAAAAATTCAGGGCAAACCTACTCATACCAAATTCGATAATCCGTCCAAATCAAAAGTATATGATACTCATCAAGCAGTTTGCCAAATTCTAAATACATGGTTGAAAGCCGTTTTAGGTGCTTATTTATTTTTCCTAAGAATTTTATCCAAGACCCGAAATTCATTGCAGACTGTGTTGGAAGCAGGTGACTAGACATGTGGCATAGAGGTGAAATACCCTAAATTTTCCTGGTAGAAAATGCCAGAGCTTATATTTCAGTGTGTTATTAACACCATAACAGATAACTTCATGGATTTTATCCAAGAAGGAGCGAATAGTGGCGAAAGGCTCCAAGTCTACGAGGAATTAGGTGATTAGCCACCGTAGATGAATGGTGGCCCTGTCTAATACAGACAAACCGCAATAAAGTTAGGAACCCGAGTTTCCGTCAAACTTATGTTATACTTGAACCCAAATTGGACTGTTTTCGAGAAATACACTCATTTGCATATCAATTTGGTTTTTGCGAGAGACTCACCTGCAACCCAGCTGAATCTCCCGTTTGTGATGTTTTCAGGCCTTCTATTGGTTCTTGGGGCTCATCAGGTAGGCGCAGTCCCCGAGTTTCCGTCAATCTTATGTTCTACTTCAACCCAATTTGGACCGGTCGTGGGCTGTCGAAGAGTTTTCAGCAACCTTATGAGTAGTGCATTACGAATATACATGTATCGCGATATCTCGAATAGCGTAGCAACTGGAACATGAGGCGGCCTGGTGCAGCACATTCAGTTGCCTGAAAACATCACAAACGGGAGATTCAGCTGGGTTCCAGGTGAGTCTCTCGCAGAAACCAAATTGATATGCAAATGAGTGTATTTCCCGAAAAAAGTTAGGAACCCTTTTTGTCCACATCAGTTAACATCATAAGATCTATTTATTGCTGTGTGGCACGAAGGAATACTGATGAGAATGCATGCTTGAAGTTTCGTAAAAATACTTCGATGATTCAACTGCGATGTGGGTATCACAAAGTAAGCCCGTAGACCTTTACTCTGTTAGGATTCCGAAGAAAATGTGGCTCACAAAATTGGTCATTTCATGCGCAGCGTTCCAAAGCATATTTCGTTCTATGCCTGTACCCTATGATTCTCAAAAGGAGAAAATTGTCAGACCAACACAAAGTGTTCACCACAGACCACCAAACAGGTCTATTTCAAATACGCATCGAGCCTTGAGCTTTCGGTAGCCTCTATCAAAACTACCGAGTCTGAACTCCGTGTGAAACTAAAATACAAGTGTTTTTCGCCCATTTCACAGCCATTTATTATCTGAGAGTTGCTCGCATTCGTATGGATGAATGAACTTTACACGTTCACTTTGTGAGAACAGGCTGGTTTGGATGGTGGCCCTATGATGTTATCGTAATCATGGTAAACGCCCTATGCTTCCATTGGGAGCTTACTCCTTTCATCAGAACTAGACCCGAGTTGTGTTGGTTGCGTGTCACATTTGATTTCAAGTGTACAATCAAATCCGGTCTCCCCCTCGTTTGCTTAAATGTCGCCCAGAGCAGGTAATAGCTGAGAAAACACTCTTATTGTAATGCTGATATCACACACCACGCAGAACACCCACGGAGTCAGTTGAAATGAAGAGAATTACAGAAGGCTGCAACATCTGAAGTTTTTCATGCTTAACGGATTGATCGTAGCTAGTACTTCGACATTCAAAGACGCATAATTTCACAATACCTGGTCTAGTTTACAACCCCTGCAGGACGGAGTTGTGCAAGTTACACCCAACAATTTGACCACACAATGACAAACTTAGTACCCCATTTTTTCTAAAAACATTTGGATGGTATATAAAAACCCCATTTTCAGGGAAAAAACCATCGAGATTGGGACAGTTGGCTGTAGTATACAGCAGGCAACATGGTTTTAAAATCCGAAACTTGATTTAAATCATATCGTTTTTTATCTTAAAATGCTCAGTAAAGCTAGGAAAAGACAGAATGTTCCGAAAACACTTCATGCATGATTTTACGCTTTTTGAGATTCTGTCAGAATTTATTCACTTCCGAATCCCGTGTTTTTGTTCAACCTGGGGAAAACAAAAACATCCGAAAAAAAACCGTAGTTTGTTCGTTCTTTGTATGTGTATACCTTGAAGAAATGTCTGCCAGCGTTCTTTTCCAAAGAAGGCAAATTTTCCACCAGTCCATCAAAGTACTTTTCAAATCCCTCGGTATGGTTGTATCAGACACTTTAAGGAAGCTTATGACTAATGACAAGTTTGCCCCACTGTAATCACTTAGCAAATGTTGTGAGATCCTTTCGGCCTAGAAACCTTGATAGGTTTCAATACTGGACTGTCCACAAACTACAGTTTACTATCAGGGACTGGACAAGGTGAGTTGACAATGTGCGAGGTGACCGACGGGCTTTGACCCCGCTGGCAGCTGACACCCTTGTGAGTGAAGTCACTATGGCCAGAGGATAATTAGGTTCCAAAGGAAAGCCCCGAGAATTTACCTACACAAACGCCTCACAACCACTAGCTGAAAAGCTGTAAGTTACTAATGAAGCAGCTGTCATCAAAACGAAAGCGCATAAGTTAATATATAACGTTTTGCGTAAACGTACAAACCTGTTCACCGTGAATCAAACTCGACTACTACGGGAAATTAAATGTCCGCCACAAAAATCCCAAAAGATGTCTTTAAAGACGTCAACTGTTTCTTTTATCTTAATAGTCTGGCTGAAATGTATTTAGAATGAAAGCTTTTCAGCGGTCATGGAACCGAAGAAGCCTGTCAAGCTAACTGGTAAGTTTTTACAATTATTTAATCGTCTGTTGGTTTTCAGAGCGTACTTTCACAAAAAAACGAATAGTTTGTCTATTCTGCAGATGAGAAGCAACTAACCGAAGTACTGTAGTTGAAAAATTCGAAGGCGGACCAGGAATCTTCGAAATAAATTGCCGTATTATTTTTAGTAATTGCGTGTGCCACATGAAGTTGAAGCATACATGGGCTTGGTATTCCCGTCACATCTGAAAATCATTATATTCCAGTAATTACTGAACGGCAAACGAATACCGTGGAAGAATGTACTTCGCTATCTCAAGTCTAAGGACGTAGTCACTGCACTGGAAAACTAATTTGTTGTCAAGGTAACTGCTCCTTTGGACCTAGGACAAATGAAGCTCCATTCCGTCGGGAACCTTCATTTAGGAACAATAGTCTCGACTTCTATACTTTGCTTATCTTTTCAATCAGACGTCAGTCAATCCATCGTTCTTCCATCCAAATGAGCCCTCTCTTTATGCCTGCTCTGATTTCATCTTGTGCAAAGCCGAAGATCTATTTTTGTGTGTTTAGACTATAGACACACCATTGTTATGTGCTGTACATCTTCGTTCACTTCAGCTCATATCAAGCCTTTGCACCCATCGAGTTAATGCACTACACTGTTTTCACTACGTTCCGGAAAAAAGATACCTCAGGCTTCTCAGCACTGTAAGCCACACCCGTTTTTTCACCTTTTTGTGTCATTCCTATTTGGAACACGGCAAGTACTTGCTGGGGTAGAAAATGCAGTTTCGTTTGCTGAGTATTCTCGCAATGCGATAATTTTTATCGTCCCAGCCAAGACAGGCTGAAAACGTGTATTTTTCGACATGACGAGTGTAGTTTGCATAACTCCCAAGCACCTTATTTAAGTGTTTGCTGGTTTCATACTGAATGCTGATCGTTTTGGCGAAAGTAATGAGTGTAAAACTGGATTGATAAATCGATATTGCGGATACGATATCAAAATAGGCGAAATACCCGAGAGATGCGGGCACATTGAGTTTGAAACACACTGAGTCTCGACAAAAACTGCGGAGAGAAAGAAACAAAAAGTTGATATCTCCTTGAATTTAATGAGTTGTTTACTTAATATAACCATATACAGTTGTAGCGCGCAAGACTAACAGAGAAACCACGTGAAGACGGGCAATGAAATAAGGAGTATTCCACGCTTGACAACTGTTCCTAGTCACTAGGTTCTGTGTACGCAAAACTGATTGTTTCGCCTTAGTGAGCATCACCTCGCCTGAAGCAGCGAGAGTAACATGTCAGTAAATGACGTGGAAGGATTAGCGGTGTGACCCATGCTTAGCTGGTGTCGTACACTGGATAACGCTGGGTCCCGGGTTTTAGGCTGACAACCACGTAACCGATGCTTCGTCGCGTTTATCGTCTACTTCGGTAGACATTCAACCATTCCTTTGAAGATTCAGTGATCTATTCTACCGATAAAAGTACCACAACTGCAGGTGAACTACTCGATCTTATGGGCTGTAGAAAGGTCTGCTTCACAAGTTTGGTCGGCTTGAGGTCTCAGAGGTAAAGTTGAATTGGTCTGACGGCCTGAAAAGTGAGGTCATTGGCGGCTGTTTGCTTCTATCTAGTGTCCGAAAACATACGCGTGTCCGGGTGGCAACTTCAGATAAACCCTTAGGTCTCGGCGGTGGTCGGTTTTTTGGAAGCTGCGAGGTAACAGCTTGTTCCGGGTAGTCGTTCTTTAGTAGGCTCAGTTTCAGAAACTCATCTTTACGCACCTACTACCTGAAATGAGAAAAAAGTTTGCCTAGTGAAAGTGTGCAGCCTGAGCTTGAAAATCATCTTACCATGTCCCCGCCGTGTGTTTGCTGGGTAAACGGTGAAAAACCTGTTGGCGAAGCCTTGTTCAAACAGGGCATAAGTAAGAATAAGGTCCTTTCGGATGCAACGATGCTCCAGGGGGAGGTCAAGCAACGCGAGACTCACTTCGTAGAGAGCTCGAGATACGAAGGAAATGGCGACAAACCCAGGCCACGAAGTCATTTACAGTGGAGCAAACAATTTCAAACTAACGACAGCAGCAACTTGACTGAGCCCCATTGGGACTCTGATCATAATGTCGGAGAATGTGTCGAAAGCTTTTGGGTCCGCCGTCGTGTTCATTTGTTCCTGAAATAGGTTGGCAGTCAGATGTGAGGTTTGTGTTTTACCTTATGTTCGTGTACCGTTAATTGTATGTGAACTGTGGCTGATAAGTGTCTGAATTTGCTGCTGTATCGGCTGTGATGCGCCATTTTTAGAGTCGTGCTTGAATTCTGGTCACACCGTATTGAACACGCAGTTGTAGGATACTTGGCTTGCCACGCCATGAAGCTATGGACGGATGAGCTCATAGAAGCTGAAACGACTCAGCGAGACAATACAGTATCACGCATTACCCAGAGAATGTTCACAATGCCACCTCGAGCTGCTAGATAGAAGGATAAAGAGCCCACGGTCACCATGAGAATACTCTGTCTAGACAATCACCTGGAAGCTACTTTGTACTGTGATATTGACATCTTTTTTCCAACCGGTAACTCCTTACGACGTCTTGTGAAGACCCTATCGAACCGAAACACTGCACAAAATAAGTCTACCAAATTCCCTCTGCAGGATATCCAGCCGTATATATAGGCCAGAAAGCAAGTAACCTCAGTTGCGAATCACGGAGTACAAGCGGCAAACGCGTTTTCTTCCACGAAATACAACTGAGTTTAAAAAAGTTTATGTTGCTTGAGCCATCGCACCCTACGTACTAGGATCAAGCCAACAAATCAAACTCGATGGCACTCACATAGTCCAGTCAAATCTGAAGCCACGTGAGCGCGAAAGCATTATAGGTCAGCGGGCATCCGGACCGCGTCAACTGCAGTGACGGGTTTGGTGTCTGACTGGGACCCACTGCACATATTAGTAGACAAGCGCGCTCCTAAAAAATGACGCTTCACAGGTGACACAACAACGAAAGCGACCACGTTCCAGTCAGAGTCCATACGAACACAGAGTTCACACACTCGCGCTGGTAACATTTTTACCTCCAAATGATCCCAGAAACACACCAGTCAGAAGGCACGATGATGGACACAAATAGCGCTGCACTTGAACCGCATTCATTTGAACCTAAAAACTCTTGAAAAAAGGTTGTTCACGGCACACAGAGCTTCGGACTGGAACATTTTATTCCACCAAGCAGTTGCAATGCATGGCTATCATTCTGCTAAATGAAATCCGACCCCAGATTGTTCGTTTGAATCCCAAGTTCGATCTCAGCCATTCCACATCGAGACACTGTTTACTATCGTTAAATCTGATTAATCTTCCTGATATTAGCGTGTAGAAAAGTTTTTCGGTACCCAGGTTCCAGTCATAATGGTTTACAGGTTTCCATCGTTTAGAATCCTCATATAAAGAAGCCTTTGTAGCGCGTCGGTATATACTCAGCCGCCCATTTCGATTTCTTCGAAGGCGACAGGACTTTACTCGGCGTAACCTACGACCCCTCTGGGGTCTTTCAATAAAAAACAAAACATTTACTCAAATTCGTCTTTATCATGGGAGAATTTTCAGGAAAAAACACAAAAGAAACTTCAATTTGAGGCGGCGATTCTCCAAAAAGGATGAAAATTGTCGGGATACACTGCTCATGAATCAGTCATTGTTGCACTCAGAAATCAGAAGTGCTGATGCACGCGTTATTTGAATACAATGACTGTGTCTCGAATTGACGCCGTGCATGGGAAATGTTTGGTGTGCAACAAGCGAAATGCTATTGAGTCGATTGTCTGCGACAGATGGTTTTTGCCAAGTAAAAACTCATTCAGTGGATGTAAAGTTAGCTGGTTCCACTATTTCTCCGAACCTGAGATATACAAAACCCAGTTAATTCCGGCTACGACGCAGTACTAGGCGAGGATTTTGATGCTGATACTACTGTTTTGGCCGCGTTAATCTATTCGTTCTATTCAACATCCCTGTGTAACTATGGTTGGCGGTTGTTTTGAAACTATTTTCCTGTTGTTTCACAAGAAGACGACGGTACACTTATATTCCACCCAATGACATCATAAGCTCGGAGGCTGAGGACTAGAACGTAGATAATCCATAAAGTGATGCACCCAAGACCGGCAATCCATTTGCTGCATACTGGACCGCCAAGTTCACCAGCAAAAACCTGGAAAGAAGACGGTGGTTGTGGACAGAATGAGAGAACGCCCACCTTTCGTCGGCAAATAAGATTTCCAAGGCATAATAAAGCCATGCCCAGAAACAGCATAGATGCTTCACATACTCCTGAGGTCGAAACACAGAATCGTTTTCCTCTAAGTGCTGCATCAATCGCACTGATCACCCAAGGGACGCCCAGCCCGAGGAATACATTTACACTGTTTGATCCTAAAATGCAATAAAGCAAAAAAAATGAGGCAATAAAATTGCTCAAATGAAATGCAGTCACCTAATACAGGAAACATACGAACAGTGTTCTGGTTTTTCTAAACAACAGGAGAGTCGTTAAAACACCGCAAGATAATAAAACTTGGAGCATAAGCAAGCCAAAACTCCAAAATGCAGATACTCGTTTTTAAATTTTAGCGAGACACCGTCATTGCTGGAGTTTTACCTGATAGTTCTGAAAAAATTCACTGATGTTTTAAGATAGCTTGAGCAAGTGTGATATTTCCTCATAAATTAGCTAATGTGATTAATCTATACTTTCTCAATTGAGAATGATTAAGGAATTGTTTGTGGGGGAGAGAGGCATCAGTTCGCAAAAGCGCACTAATCGCTTGAAAGATACGTCCTGTCGGTGAAGGCCAACTGGAGAATTTAGATGATTTATTGGCTTGCGTGTCGAACTGATCAAGTTGCAGTTCTCTCCGGCAAATACGCGGAGTGATTCATTAAACCTCGCAATTTACAGGTGGATGCTGAGAAAATAGGTGCAAATGTAAGTACCATTTGTATATATATGTATACACATGTATATATCAAAGTGGTAGAGTGTTTCCTGACGGGTTGGAGCTCCTCGATTACCCTCCCTGATATGACATTTAAAATGCCAACCTGTCTGCAATGGACAAAGGATGGAGCAATTTGTGCTGGGGACGAGTTGGTCCAGTAGTCAATACTATTATACAAGACCATAAGTTTGCTAACGTGATTTGGCCTTCAGCAGAGACAGTCATATTCACTCCTAACCTGAAAACCGATTGCGCGGTCCGAAAGATAGTCTAGGAAAGATCGAGATATCCACGATTGATCCTGACTCGGCGTTTTCTATTTCCTGTCATCCTTTTTATTTGCTGTTAACATGCACATCCAGGAGCAAGGACATGAAAGTTGCTACATTTAAATCAGAGCACATGTTTGGTGAAAGTGTCTTCAGATGAAGACATCAGCGTGTTGAAAAGCAATCAACAAACGAACGCGGAAACAAGCATAGTTGCCAGAGGTTCAAATAAAACCACCGCAGCAGTAGTCTTTAAGGAAGTGCATTTGATAAGCTTCTGAGTTTCCTTTTCATAAATTCTGAAAACACGGAAGCAAGCGTTTAATCCTGCTGATAGCGGACACAGGCACGTGTTATTGTTATGCCTACAGGTCCAGTTGGAACAAACTGATGAGCCTAGTACAATAAAACCTCAGCTGTCGAGGTGGCTCCGTCCGAAGTAAATTGCTAAGGTGAGATAAGCCCATGGACCAATCCGTGGCTACCGGTTAACTTAACGACTGAGAATGGCGTAACGACTGAGAATGGCGTCATATATATATATATATATATATATATATATATATATATATATATATATATATATATATATATATATATATACTGTTTCTCATCTCGGTTGATCAGATCCTACCGAATAATCGCGCCATGAGGTTGCTGAAATAGCTCTCCTTGATCGTTGTTAAGCTTAAATGATCTAACTAGGAAAACGATGTGAATGCCAAACCAAAGCTTCGAATGTACCTGTGGTGGTCTAACTAATGGTACTTGATTTTATTTGAAAAATTCTCGTTGGATTCTGAAACCTCCCCAGCAATACTTACCTGTAATGTTTCCTATACTGTTATCTGCAGAATCATCCAGCCGTGCTGCTGTTCTGCTCGCGAATGCATCAGGCAGTGAGGTTCCAATAGCCACCAGGGTGATTCCTGTTACGGCAGTTTTCAGAGCCGCGACACATCCCAGCATGTGCGATAACTTTGTGGCAAAACAAAAAGAGTGAGAGCCAAAATAATTGGTGCAAATTCCGAAATAAGTAACTTTGTTTGGATACCACTACTTAAAAATCCCACAAGTAGTTATGTTGAAAAACAAGACGAGAGAGTGTACGCGTTCGGCTGCTATGACCAAGCGTAAGTGGGTGGGTGGTCCACATTCGATATAAAATTCTAAAGCTTTGGCCAAACTTCGTTGATGTTTTACTTGCGTGTTAATTTACTCAGAGAAGTTCTGGACGTTCTTGACCACACAATAAATTCTAATGGAGATTTCATCTTGTGACTGAAGCAGATCTATGCTGAAAAGCCCAATGTCACCGCATCAGCAGTGCGCAGATCACGAAAATGCAAGAGTCTCGAACGTGCGGCCTCTGAGCTAGTAGTCAGAACATTCAACACACTGGTTATCATCCATTATCTGGTATCCTGACGATAATCAATAAGCATAGTGTCAGATTAGATTTGATGTCTTTCGAAAAAATATCCGCACGTTAGTAAAGCTATCTAGCACTAAGTAAGTTAACACTGGATCACAGCTGCTGGTGTGAAATTTTTCTAGTTGAGAAAAAAACTACCACAGAACGCTCAAAGGATAAAACATGGCAACTGTTTCACCCGGGGTATAGTTATGAGAGGTTCAGACAAGGCTGACCCCTGAGAAATTCGCTTTTGAAACTACACTGCTACTGCTACGATCGCACTTAGTTAAACAAGGTCAGACACTTGGCATGCTGCTGACGCTCTGAACAGTCGAGTATGTAGCTGAGTATGTAGCAATGGGAGTTAAGCTCACTGTATTGACTGCGTGTTGACCGTGATTGCTCCTCTAAGCAAGAAACTGCTGTAATCAGTGATGCATGTTGGCCAAGTTCACAGGGCAAAATAAACAACCATATGCTTGCTTAATGTGTGGTACAAACAAAAGCCAGCCAGCCAAATAGTTTTCTAGATTAACTCTACGAGAATAATAAACGAGAATCAGCTGGAAAGAGACATAAGTGAATTTATTGGCTAGGCTTAATAACAGCTTTGGGACTCATTAGATATATTGGCATCCGTAAAATGTGGCTGATTCGATTGATGGAACAAGAATTTTTGTGAGATAACGAGAGGGTTGCGTAACCTGGCCATTTGAGCTCCAGTATAAAAGACAAACAAGGTCGATCGTGGTCTGTTTTTAAGCTCATATACATGATGTATTTGCTGGAGCCGAAGACTCGAAGGAGTGCCTTGTAGTGAAGGACAGACTGATACTGTGTTACATAACCTCAAAAATACAGACTGTCTGGAGGTGCCGTTGTTTTTGAAGTAAGTACCACGTGATGACTGCTCAGAATATGCAGACAGACAACCCCATGTGTGTCCCGTTCGGGACGCTTTAGGTAGCTGAGAAGCTGAGAAAGGAAGCTGAGAAAACAAGTCCCGGACCTTAATACGAAAACGACATGGAAAACCACCGGACCTTAAGTCAGAAGGTCTGAATAGTTCCCTGGTGTCGTGCACCGAAAAGCCACATCTTCCAGAAGATATTACCACGTTCTAACTGCGCAAATATTTGGTTGAGGTCTAGGATCCTCAGAAGGCTGTCTCCCTCGATTCTAAACAATGCTCTGTCCGCCAGGCACTGCTGGCTCGCTCTTGAACCACCATCTTAAAACACAAACATTTTACTTGGCCCCGAACGACTCCCTCAGTGACCTGTTGGAGATTAGATTGATTAATTTGATCTTCTGGGGTTATCTCTTCAGAAACAGGCCACAGGCTTTCAGTAAGCTTGTTGTGTAAGAAAAATTTAAAAAAACAGACAGACCAAGTTATCTCTTGAAGAATTAATGTAAAGGTGATCGACGTACAACCTGGAATAGGTAGCACTTTAAAAAGTCATTCAATCATCTCCTTTACAGTATATTGAAGTTCACTTGAGGACATTGCCATTTGTTCGTATTGCAAATTTTTTTTAGTAAAAATTAAACAACTAAAACCGGCGCTAACCACACTTTTGAAACCTCAGCACGCTCCGGATAGTTCTGAGAAACCGATCTAAACGACTTCTACTCTATGGGTCCCAATTTTTGGAGAGATCCCAGCGCCAGCTAAATTACCTTGGATACAGCGGATCTGCCGATCATGCCAGGGTTATAGATTTCTTCATTTTGAAAGTCAGTAGTTCTCCGTCCTGTAGGGACGGATCTTGGAGAACGCGGTAAGTAAATATTTTGGGGCTTACTTGTCACCAGTGACGATCATTACGGCGATACTGCTAGGCTCGTTAATTCTATAATTGTGAGGACCATTAATATTTTGAAACCTCTAGTCGTAGTAATACATGTGTAGGTGGACTATGATGGGCCATTTGGTTCGTTTATTGAAGAAACTATGCATTTACAAGTTAGGTGGAGCGTGTTTTACGCCACAGGCTAAGGTGAACAAACGTTTCCTCAGCTATCGGCATGGTCAACTACTTTCATGATGGGTTTATCGAATCCAGAAGTGATGTATTCCAAAGTAAAAAGTTACACGCATCACTTTTTACTCACATCTTACTGTTTGTGATTTTTGGATGATCACTGTGCAGTGCTGACCTTCCTAACATAGTAGTCCTATGTTTAACTATGATACTAATTCTTCTGCGAGATTAACGGATGGATTGCCTACATTTTCAGAGTCTTGTAAATAAATCCTTTGCAGAGAAGGCTTAGTCTGTTTTCAGACTGACCTGTGCAATCGGAAGAGATTTCACGTTTCGGAAATCCACATTCTCGTGAGTAGGCTTCCTTCAAAAACCTACTTAGGCCCCATGTAAACGCGCAATTATACAGCCACCTCCGGAGGTATTCAATTTATTAAAGGGGTTACCTTTTATGTCATTATGACCTGACATTTTTACCCGAAATGGACAAAGCCCGTGTTGCGGCCCTTTTGTTCTGGTGGACGTCTCGCTTATTGTCTCTTTTTAATAGGTATAGTAATCACCATGAAACACCAAGTCATCCAGATGAATTAGCTAATCCCGTATTGTGAAAAGCTGTTTACTAACGCGTTTCGTTATTTTACAACCTGAGTCCTGTGAATACTCGCCTACTCATCAGAATGATGACTCCTTCTCAACTGAACTGATAGTCGCTGCCATCCTTCCTAAATCAGCCTTCATTAGGTGTTTGCATTTTTGAACGATTCAAGACAGCCAAAACTCCTTCTCAGCTACTGCTGTCGGATTTCCACACACATTTTTGTCTAGCAATTAACATACAATTATCAGGCTTTTTACTTGATTCAGCAGCAACTAGGGCTATCCCAAAATGTTTTGCAACATGAACCTGTACGCATTTTATGACTACATTTTTCCCGTTTCAGGAAAGCGATAATTCACTTTTGTCCAAGGCTTTTGGATGGGTCCACATTCATTTGGCTGTTTATCTTTTGGTCTTCAGTCCTAAACCACACCCAGTGTTCCACTCTTGTGCCCGTATTACGCAAAGCAATGGTCTATCATTTGTTTTCATCTGGTCACGCCTTATAAAAGGGGGGGGGTGAACGTACATAAACACGGAAGTTCAACTACGCAAACGACAAAAGTGCTTCCATTTACCTCTTCCACAATAGCAGTCAAGATTCCAATGAAGATAAGGGACAAGAAAAAGGTCAGATAGCCTCCCAAGTACTTTCTGAAAATTAACAACAAGACAACAAGTAGCCAGCATAATCAACCAAGAATAAAATACAAACAATGCGAAAAATTTTTGGAATACATCTCAGTACCACCATAACTGGCTTGACCTTGAAGACTCTATGGCCTGTAACTGCTATTTCTTTCTATAGTAATTTTTTCCAATAAACGACGCCTTGAGCGTATTCTTTTCTGTATATAGTGCAAAAATTTTGCAGTAGACTGGGTAAAACTGGATCTTACGGAAGCTCATTATTTAAAAACTATCGTAACCCGGAGATACGCGTCGAAAACAACAAAAACGCAGCTCCTCAACAGATGCAGCTGTGCATCTGTTGATAGATTACGAAGTTTGCCGTTAAAATAAAACGTTTTGTGATTCGCGTTGCTTAAAAATCTTTTAGAATAATATGCGCGCTAATAAGATGGTTTTGTTTCCAGCTGGTAGGCGAATTTTCCGATTTAATTCGCTTGGATGAGCAAACCGTTAGCGGAATTTTCACCATCAATTGCAATGATATCATCAGGATGGGACTGACGCACCCTATGATGCCATGGAATACACATAAATATATATATATATGCATGTATGTGGCAAACATACGATACCAGTCTTCCGCCCAAAACTGACTGACCCACTGAATGCCTGTCTATTCTCTGCAATTTCTCTTTGCAGCTACCTGAACAACATAGGAACTAAGCTTGAGGGGGAAAAAACTCGATAAAATAAAATGATCGGCTTTGAATTTGAAGTAGTTTATTGGTAGTGTGAGGAGATTTGAGTGGTTGCTCGAGGAGCCAGTCAACACATATGAGCGCATGATTTGGATCGCGTGACTAAAGGATAAATGCTGGTATATCATGCAGGCGAATCGCACTGCTGATCAGGCTACCCTGACTAGACGTGTTCAAACTACTAGCGTGGCCGAACGGCTGTGTTCAAACTGCTAGCCAGAAGGTCGCGGGTACGAGACTCTCCGGAGTTTCGAGAGATGCGCACTGCTGATGATTCCCAATAAGGATGAAACAGCTGTACAGTGCCTTTCGGTTTTTCAGCATAGGTTGGCTTCACTTACAGGTTGAAGTAGTTTATTTTTCTGTGTTGTATATGGAATTAGACACAAGAAATAAGCTATATGTTTTTTTGATGCTTGCGTAACTTACTTATGATGAACAACAACTTAATAGACAGACGAATGGGCTCAGTAACGAGTTATCAGGTTCCACGGTAGAAATTTACGTGTTCGCACAAGCTTACCCAGGAGTATCTATGTGTTTCACTTTAAGTTTGTGCGCAGAAACTCTCGGCACCTAGTTCTGAATATAAGATATCCTGGCATTGTTAGGATGTACCCATCCAGCGCCTAAACATGTTTATAGGTTCTTACATGATTTACTGATTTCTGGGTAATTCTTTTAGGCTCAAAAGTGCAATGTTCCAATACCTCCGGATGACTGTACGTAGATTCAAACACGCACGGCACTCTGAACACTTCTTACCTTGGTGGAAGGAAAGCGCTGAGTAGTTTCCAGAAGAAAGTGACTACATGGAGCGCATAATCCATGTTCGTCAGGGGGACTTGTATACCGTTTTCATCTACGCTGGGAATAAGCGTAATTGCCCTGGAAATCAAGGTTACTGTTAAATTTGGAGGACATTAAAAAAGAAGTTGACAACAAAATAGATTTGTCCTGCGTTTCTTTACAAGTAAGTATCGAAGCGCCTAATTGCTTTTTAGTGCTATCAGCTGGTGAAGTTATCTTTTATGCTAAACAGTACAACAAATATCGCTCATGCAAGGAACCGCAGTCAGGCTCCGATAGTTAACACAAAGATTTTCAGTTTTTGAACGATGAAATTGCGTTTTGATGGGAACGTCAGCAAGCTGTTCTTATCAGCAAAGTTTAAGCGATAAACAAGAAACTAAGGCGTTCGCCTTACTCACATAACCACAAAAATGAACCAGAGATAAGCTAGTTGCATGGGGATCGCGATCATTTGTGTTCGCTAGCGTAACCATTAGCAGTCGACTTTTACCAGGTTCGACAATGTGTAATCTATATGTACACGGGGCAAGTATTTTTTCTCACTTTTTTCAATGTTTTCCCTCAAGGTTTCAGCATCCCCTGATTAAAGCAAGTCCTCAGAATGCGATCGGTTTCACCAAAATGCATCAAACAATACAAGGTTAGACTTTAATACCAACCACTATCCCTGATTTGCCGGAAAGTTGACGGAATTATTGCCTCAAAAAGGCATACTATTAGGGCGGAACATATAACATGATCCGACCCACAGCCGCTACTTGCTCTAGAAACTTTGCTTGAGCTAGATTTGCTATCCGATGGGATGTTTAGATCAAGGCATATGAGCTTGTTTGATGAGTTTAATCCACAGAACTCGGAATGACCCATTGTCAGCCTTCTTTCAAGCAGGCGGTAGGCCATAGGAATTTAACGGACAAAAGTGAAGTAAGAGGCCCAAAGTTTCATTAAACCTAACGTAATCCAACTCTAAAATAGCACTCTAGCTAACGCAAACTAGCTAAAATGGATTGAAAGACTTGTAGATTTAACATTAGCATTTCTCACTTTTGAAAACTCCTCTCGTTCTGGTGCAGTTATTCTGGTGGGCCCGGATTTCAAATCCTAATACAGCCAAGGATATGTACAGTGATGAACTCTAATAAGCGGGCAGATCGAGTCCAGTGCTCTCATCTTTGTGTGAACTTACAAGAATAATTGCACCATACCGGGAGGATCACTACCCAATAAACTGTAAAAATCAAAACAGTCAAAATCAAAGGGAGAATGCTGTAAATGTTGATAACACAGGCATTCCGGTGGAGTAATTCGGCTCCGTTTTGAACCGCAGTATTCATGTTTATTAGCGAACGCTGTCAGCTTGAACTCCGTTTCAGAGTCAAATGATTTGAAATTTTTTCGAAAGCCTTGAAACATTTCATTCTATAAGTCCTTTTTTGGAAACACTCCGCACGAAAGTTTTCTACGTCCCGGTCATCTCTAATCTTAGTTTGAAGCTCTATATAAAAGGCGATCGCGCCTTACACAGAGACAAAGTGAGAGGTTTACGCAAAATGCTACTCTCTGTCTTCTTTCACTATGTTTCCGTACACCTTTTAGACTAACTTTCGTTTCCGGTCTACGAATAAAGCCTCAGTAACATTTCTAAGTTACTTACATCCGGAATTGATCGGACCAGCTGATGTCACGTTCCACCACATCTTGAGCGTCTGTTGCACTGTTCACTGAAAAGAAAATCAGAATTCCATTGTACTCAATGTTGTCAATCAGAAAAATTTGGTATAGTGTCACTGCCTGTTTTGCTAGACAATGCCAAACATTGCCTTTTCATGATTACATCACTTTTTGAGTCCTTGCAACCAATTGTCTATATTAGTTTAGACCACTAACCTTGGGTGCCCATAGAGGAGAGTGCTAAAAGTGCACTACATATAATCACAGTCATTCGCAAACTAGATGAATGAAAGCTGTTCACTCGGACGTGGCAAAGTTAGGAGAAAATATCACTAACTGTTTGTTTATCATACAGGAAAATTGTCGTTAAGTTTCTTGTTCTGAGCAGGATACTGACCGAATGAGCCACCTGGATCGTTTGATCCGGCGCAGGCAAACAGTGTGCAACTCAAAGGACTGCGGAAAACAGTGTTTTCTCGTTCAGTCCATGCGCCTTAGAGTCAGATAAAAGGTCTGATTCACACTGGCCAACAGCACTGTTGGTGGTTCTCAAGTTTGATTTATAATGTTAGTGCACGCTAAGCAAAGGCCCAAATTTAGTTTTGCACTGCTAGGCCTGACGAGAGAGACCTGACCTGCATGAAACAACATTGAACTATTGGAGCGTTTTCATCACGCCTAGGGTTTATGTCGACTGAAAACAACCACTTGGGTATGCTGAATATCAACCCTAACAAATGATGATACCGCCTGTGCGACACATTCGGTTGATGAGGATCATAAACGAGAGCGTTATTTGCGTTCTTCTATCGCACCTGACAAAGATGATCACAAGAGAGCTATTAGATGTGGAAGACGATAAGTAAGCCACGAAAGAACTTGTTGTCCTACGGGCTATGAAACACTATTGGGTTGCGGGAGATGAGAGCTTTAGTTTAGTTTTTGAATGCCGAAGGACGAAACAAACTACTCATCATTCGGTTGATGAGGATCATAAACGAGAGGGCTATTTGGGTTCTTCTGCCGCACCTGACAAAGGTGTTTACACGAGAGCTATTAGACATGGAAGACGATAAGTAGGCCACGAAAGAACTCGTTGTCCTAAGGGTTATGGAACCTTATTAAGCTGTGGGAGATGAGAGCTTTAGTTTAATTTTTGAAGAAAGAAACAAACTCCTCACCTCTTACGTAGCAGGTAGTGCACAAGCATAGCTAATGCGGATACTGTTCCACGTCACCTAGGTTGTTCGAATACGTAGGTTTAGCCGCCGTGCTAGTTATATACGGAAAAGACTGAAATCCCGGACAATCCTTTGCTGATGCGTGGAGAATTACATGTAAACTTCAGATGCACGAGTGTGGCATAAGGTACCGTCCAGATGAAACGTTTATCCTGTAAGCGGAAATTCGATAGTTAATTCCACTGCACAAAGTCCATCTTCTCGCCGAGATGCTATGCATCCGGGCTTTTATTTCAGTCTACGATTAACTCCTTTACAAATGCCAGCAAACATTTTCTTGCAATATGGCAGTAGAGCCGGTCTATAATGTTCATGGTGATCACAGAAATGAACCTAATGAAAGCTGTTACGAGAATAGTACGTACCGTGGTTGACAGAAGCATTTAAAGTGAGAGATGGTCGTTACCAAGGTAATCCCCAAAGATTTCCTACGTCATACGTTTTGGTTATTCATCTCTCCATAGGATGCTGCTAATAAAATTCGGCCCGCAATTTGGAATGTTGAAGGGAGCTTTTTTGTTTCAAAAGCTAAAGGATGTTCAGCAGCAAATCTACCGACTGATTCACAAACATTTCCGACTACAAAGCAGTAATGTGTAAAACAGCCTCACGAAACTAGTCAACATAAGACTGAAGCTGACCAGGGACTATGCAGTCGGCACCCGAAAAAAAATTGATATCGCCTGGATTTAGGTGTCCCCTTTGGAGATCAAGGCCTCTGGTCTGGTGAGCAACCGCAATGGATGAAACCACTGCATCCGTGTAACTCAAGGCTGAGCAATAGACGTTCATGTCAGATTTTCACCACAAACAAGCAGCTTCACGTACTTCGCCTGCAGCACATTCAGTTGAATAATATCGCAAACCAGGGCTTCGACTGGGATTCATTGGGGGTTCTCTCTAACGCCAACTCGGTTTGTAAATGGGTGCATTTGCCAGCTTTATATACTGTCTGATTTATCCAGGATTGCGGGTTAATAGGAAAAAACAGACTTTGCTTCTTTACTCTCCATTCGTATCAGGACATTGAGTGCAGTCACGACAGCACAACTCTCAAATTTCCAGGTAAGCTCCCCTCGCGTTCAAACGCAGTTGAGTGGCGCAAAGTTTATCGGGCCGTTGCAAAAGAGCAAGGTTACAGAATTCCGGGTTAAATGGAAATTTGACAAGATTGGAATATATTGACTCAGTGCTAAGGACAGCTTTAAACCACACCACAAAAGCTGCGTCGAAGTGATGGTGACTAGATAGAAAAGGGGGAATTTTACAATAACACTCTCGGCAACAACAAGTAGTGCAGTCGAAAAATTCTATCAGTTACAGGATGTCTTGAAATACGTATTTTTACGACAGCACCACTTCACAATATACGAACACTATCGACACTTTAAAGGGTGCACTGTCTTTTTTCAGTGCATCTAACAAAGAGAATGCCGAAAACCTCATAGTAAATTAGACGAAAAGTGTAATCGGATCCTGAAGAGCCCAGAGGAACAAGCACTCTCACTGGAATTCACCAGATAAGATTAACGGAATCAGACATTCGACTAGCTTGCTGACAATTTCAGACCGTTACTTTGGATAACGCGTCCACCACCCAGTTTGCGAAGATGGTTAGTTTGATTTTTTTAAGCGTGGTTCTTGTCTGACAAGCTAACCAAATGACTACCGGTGGAAAGTCTGAAGGTTTTGTTCGACTAGTCTGATTAGCATGCAGATCATGCGTGACGACCGACGGCTAATCAGGTGAAACTCAACGATTATTCATGAAAAGTCATCTCAAATTATTTAGCAGCTAATGGAGCCAAGAATCAGGCATGTAGGAGCATTTTGTCCTCATCCTCGGCCAGCCACGTAAGATGGTATTCCCAAACTGTAGGGATACCAAAAACTCATTCACTGCAAATGACCCAGTGGTACAACTGTGCATGCAGCGACTAAAATTTAAAGAGACATCTCTGCCCAAGCCAATATCAGTGACGAATCTGGCTAAGTTATCATGGACATACAAATGACACTCAACAAATACCCGTTGAATAAGCTACATTTTAGCCAAAGGTATACCGACAACGTCTTTTGTTGGAGTAAGGGTTACACCCGATAAAAAACAGGCTATTGGAAAACTCAAATCAATTGGTCATTATTGAACGATTTATTATCAAAAAACTCTTTTCACTGGTTGAGGCGATCACATATCCAGTAGTACAGTTGAGTCTGATACAATACACTGAGTCTACTGTCGTTAAGGAGTCTCCATCAAACAGATTGCTTTTCGCATCATTGTCGCGTTTAATTGCAGAGACCAGGACATATTACACGGAAGGAATGACCGACGTCTACCGGAGCCGCCAACAAATTGCTGTTGGTTGGGTCAAGCCAGAATTGCAGACGCGAAAATCCGAAACCAAACATTTCGTACCGAGAGCCATTAATTCAACTCTGGATAAGCCTGTGACCCCGAGTACTAGCTTGCCAAGCTGCGGAAACTCCGACTGTTATGCGTGCCGGTGGTGTCCGTAAAGCAAAAACCGATAAGATAAACAGGATTAGCTTCCATTTTCGTTGACACCGTGCGAAACACATCACTATTCATCAGAGGGAAATTTGGATGTACCTTAACAAACTTTTACATCTAGCTGTTGCATTCTTTCACATCTATCCTTGCAGTGATTCATCAGCTGAAGTGATGGCCGGTGGATTTTCGCATCGATAGTCTACTATCAATTCACCAGTAGTCCAGCAACTAATTTATTTGCAGTGCGGCAGCTGGCTGTATTCTCAGTGTGGGCGAAGAAGCTCCAAAATTTGATTAATATCGACAGCTTTCGCTTGCATTTTACTGATGAGGAGAGTTACGGTGGGAACGTAATTCTACTACGGTAGTCTGACTGACTGATTAAATGAACAAGTCGGGCGATCAACACGCACCAATAGGTTCAAGTCCCGTGGAGTACTTTTGATACAATGCAGCGCCTAAACTAGGGTAGGGAGAGTACAGACCGAGCTGTCTGAGAACTGGACTGGCAAAACATATGATTGCCACTTATGTGTTCGTTATCAACCCCCACAACAAACAAAAGGGTTTGTTCAGAATGATTCATCCGTTGCCACCACTCGTTCTTGGTTGTCAGAAAATTTCATTGAAGGCGTCATCAGGAAGCAGCATCGGAATTTTATTCAGTCTTATAAGCATTAATTCCGGCTAACCACAGACCCCCAACCAAGCTTTATGCTGGATGTACAGAAAAGTGACAGATTTCGAGACAGTATAGCCATGAAAGACAACCCAACCGATTAATAGATAATAAAGAAATTTTCATAATTCTTAGATTCGACTTAAAGTACTCATTATTAGATACGTCGTCCCATCTGTGTGCTTCTTCCTTTTGCATTCAAACGAGCAGCCAAAAACCGGGAGCACATGCAGCAGAATCACAAAAAGTAACAATGTATGAATTAGTTTGGTGCAAAATAAACTTTTTGCTAAAAACGATAGGCGGTTACTAGGTGCGAGACAGCCTAAAACAGGAATCCAAATGGTCACATGCCTGAGCCTTCAGCGTACATTTCAGGAGCCTCAATAGAAATCAGGACGCTTGTGTGAGGATCCGCAACTTCACGGAGTGAAGCAGATTCTGTATAAAACTGAGTGGGGCCTTGTGCACAAGTCATTCGTCTATCATACTCCACAGTGCTGTGCGATACTGAGTAACGACCCTACCGACTCGTTTGAATACTTGCTTTTTGTGCTCCCTCACAGTAAAGCCTTTTCCAAAGTGAAAAACACTTCAAAACTAATATGTGTTGAAATTGCTGGAGCTAGAGGCCCAATGAATCTTTCGGAAAATGTCCAGCACACAGACTACCTCGAGCTTCCCTTGCGATGATATTCTTTTTTATCGAATTAACTAGTAATTAAGTATCAAATTAAGTATCAAAATAAGTAGTAAGTTATTTATGAAATTCCACAGAACAGGAGGGACTCCACAGAGTTTGCAGCCCCGTAATTTTCATCATTCCCATTAGTTTTAAAATGAGGACCCAAGTAAATTGCTGTCCAAATGATGGATTGACTGCCTCAGCCTCCTACGGCTACATCTACCTGGGGAGCAGCAACTAGAACAAAAGCGGTAGCTGGATGTTTGCAGATTCTGAGCAATTTTCTTAAACGATTTAATTCGAAAAAACACTTGAGCCCTGTTAGTAGTGTGCGTTAGATCGCAAAAGAAGCAAGTTTTAGGAGTTTTCGTGGAAGAAATAACATGTATGAACTAGATGACACTGGGGACGAGAATGTTGGTATTGTGTCGAATCAAATTTTGCTAGCTCTGGTTTGCCAACAATCAGAAAAAAGTTTTTTTTGTGCGGTTGCGAAGAAATTTGATCTTAACAACTACTACAGCTCTACGGAACTCGCTCGAGTATATCAGATTTCATTCCAGTGTGGTGTAGTTGCTGAATATTTTGGCAAGACAGTCTTAAAATAGTTCTTCATTACTTGTATAGCTGTGCGTATTATCTGTGAAATCAACAGATAAAACAGCAGTTTAATTGGCAAGTACTTTTCAAGCGGCTTTCGTTATTTCTGATATAATGACGATATAAAACGACTGTTATCCAGCGGACTTTTCATTGGCCATTCAAAGTTAGGTCCGAATGTAGGAAGCATAAGTTACTGCAATTACACCGAAAATCTGTACAGATGTCCAACGGCTGTCACTGGTACGGTTGAAGGTTACCTGATTTTCCAACCTGTCGACTCCGAAATAAAACAAAGAGGAAGATCAGTGATCCAGCATTACAGAGATAAATCACTTGATGTTAAAAACAAACGTCGCTTCTAGCTCTTTCAGCATTAGTCCGCTCACTTTTTATTGAGGCTTCTGCAAGTCACGACATCAGAGAAAAGCCCGCACAAACTTTCTTGAACTCAGATGACAAATTGTAGATCTCACTGCCAAGATTTCATGAAAGTCCTGGCCTACTTCTCTAAATAGAGTTGAACAACACAACTTGCAAGCATGTTAGTTGTTTGTTTAGGTGCTAGCCTTGATTGGCTTCAAATTTGTGATACAAGCTGAGTCTTAGCTTCCTTACCTGAATTGAGGTAACAGATCGCCACTTTGTGATCACCAAGCTTGCAGTTTCCTCTTGGATTGCGAAGCTCTGCAAAGAAGTATCGGTTGTTCTGCAACGAAAATTATGCAGCATCATCCAGTCTATAATATAGTTATCAATGAGAAATGAATTTGAATGTATTCCACTTCTACAGGCGTAATAGCAATGATAAAGGAACCAGAATCCGAATTTCCCAGCATTGCGTTGCACGGTTTGGGTGACAGATAAGCAGGAAAAAACGAACGCCGCATTCGTTGAAGAGAGTGGAATCTGTCAGATGGAAAACATCCAAACAATGCTGCCAAAGGCTACGGAGGGCGCACGTTCCAGAAGGATCGGTCATCTGGCCTTTTGCATAGTGCTAAGCTTACGGATGAGTTGGTTTTTTGGGTTTGAATACTAATTTTGACATTTCCATGGCCATGGCGGCCGATTTAACCGTAGGTGGCGCAGCTGTGGGCAGTGAGCGGCGGACCAAACTGACAGTTTTAAGAACGGGCCTAGCTGAATGTCATCATTCACAAGGTAAGTGGGGGAAAAGAACGGGTGTGTGGAGGAGTAAGAATGAAGGTGCCATTACGACTTTGTTTTCGCTCACCCACCTGTCTATATACATCAAATAAGGCGACCTGCCCGATGGCAACACGTGACGGCCGATGTAGCATAAAGGTACTTGCAATTGTACGACTGATGTTTGTGTGTGAACTGAAATGCTGTCAGAAATTCAAGACAGACAAGAGGACGATTAAGATCCTCAGTCAAGGATTTTGGTTAAAATGTCTGACCGCGGAGCTGTTTGAGTAGGCTTCAGGCCGCCAGAACAGTCAACATTCCTAGAAAGCAAGCTGCGAAGCACGGAGAGCCGGGAGAGTGTTAGTCAACTCGCTACCAACTGACCAGCCTGCTGTGAGAAGCTGGGTTACAAGTACAAGCCCGAGTGTAGTACACTGGATTATGGGTTTGCATAAACACTCTTACTGATTTAACCTCCAGTTCGTTCTAGGCACACACATTACTAGCTGTCGTCAAGCTAAGTCTGTACAATGGTTGTTACATAATCGCCTCTAGCATCGTTGTTGTCTTAGCATTCCGAGTGTCCGGAGAGTTGTGGCAGATGGACGCATAGATACATGAGATACACGCGAGCATAATATAACAATATGCAGCAAACTGCGTCCCAAAACAAAGTATTCTAATGTAATGCAAAGCATATATAACAGACTTGGGATGGCCATGAAAATCAGCGCCTAGCCTGGCAAAAACAAACACGTACATCTATCTACATATCAGTATTAAAAAATTCGCCTATCTATCTATCTATCTATCTATTTAAATATATCTATCTGTGGTAATGTGGTGGAATATCTATCTATCTATCCTTCTGTCTTTCTAATTGACAAACCAACCAACTAAATGGATAAATGGATAAATAATTGGCTAACTAAATAACTATCTGTCCGTCTGCATCTTTGTGCTTGTGACATCAGGCGATGCCCACCACCTGATGCTTTATTGGATCTTGGGACCTGCTTGGACCGTCTGAACCTTACTGTTGTCAATCTGAACCGGTTAATTCTTCTAGGAGTCACAAATCCGTTCTTTAAAACTATCAAGCTAAAGAAAAGTCGTTTTTCATGACTTACTGTAAGCGCATTGATGAACGCCTAAATTGGGACACCACAGATTCATCAGAACGTTGTGCAAGGATGAAAAATCACAAATCTTGGGATCGAATTTCGGTTCTCGAAAAGCAAAAAGTGTCTTGTGGCTCAGCAGTGCACAAAATGGTGTGGAAATCCAGAAACTAGTAAATAAAATGAGCCAAACCATGTTAACCTTCATCTACTGCCACTGATCATCATACTCTCTTGTACCACTTTATTAGATATGACAAAGTTCAGGCAGTTTTTGAGACTGTCTTTTGTCGGAGATCCAAATGGGTGAGCTGTGAGCCGGGAGAGTGTTAGTCAACTCGCTACAAACTGACCAGCCTGGTGTGAGAAGCTGTGTTACAAGTACAAGTCCGAGTGTAGTACAGTGGATTATGGGTTTTCACAAACACTCTTACTGATCTAATCTCCAGTTCGTTTTAGGCACACACATTACTGGCTGCCGTTAAGCTAAGTCTGTAAAATGGTAGTTACATAAGCACCACTAGCATTGTTGTTGTCTTAGCATTCCGAGTGTCCGGAGAGTTGTGGCAGATGGACGCATAGATACATGAGATACACGCGAGCAGAATGTAACAGTATGCAGTAAACTGCGGCCCAAAACAAGGTATTCTAATGTAACGCAAAGCATATAAAACAGATTTTGGGTGGCCATGAAAATCAGCGCCTAGCCCGGCAAAAGCAAACACGTACATCTATCTACACATCAGCATAAAAATTCGCTTACCTATCTATCTATCTATCTATCTATCTATCTATCTATCTATCTATCTATCTATCTATCTATCTATCTATCTATCTATCTATCTATCTATCTATCTATCTATCTATCTATCTATCTATCTATCTATCTATCTATCTATCTATCTATCTATCTATCTATCTATCTATCTATCTATCTATCTATCTATCTATCTATCTATCTATCTATCTATCTATCTATCTATCTATCTATCTATCTATCTATCTATCTATCTATCTATCTATCTATCTATCTATCTATCTATCTATCTATCTATCTATCTATCTATCTATCTATCTATCTATCTATCTATCTATCTATCTATCTATTTGAATATATATCTGCGGTAATGGGGTAGAATATCTATCTACATACGCTTCCCTATTTCGTTCTATTTGACCAGCCAGCTGACTAACTAACTAAATAAATAAATAAATAAGTGACTGAATAAATAACTAAATAACTATCCGTCCGTCTGCATATTTGTGTTTGTGACGCTAGGCGATGCTCACCACCTGATGCTTCATTGGGTCTTGGGACCTGCTTGGACCCTCTGAACCTTACCGTTGTCAATCTGAACCGGTTAATTCTTCTAGGAGTCACAAATCCGCTCTTTGAAACTATCAAGCTATAGAAAAATTGTTTTTTATGACTTACTGCAAGCGCATTAATGAATGCACAAAGTAGGACACCACAGATCCATGCTAACAATACTCAGAACGTTGTTTAAGGATGAAAACTCATCAATCTTGGAGCAAATTTCGGTCCTTGAAAAGCAGAAAGCGCCTTGTAGTTCAGGAGTACACAAAATGGTGTGGAAATCCAGAAACTAGTAAATAAAATGAGCCAAACCATGTTAACCATCATCTACTGCCACTGATCATCATACTCTCTTGTACCACTTTATTAAACATGACAGACTTCGGGCAGTTTTTGAGACTATCTTTTGTCGGAGATCTAAATGGGTGAGCTGGTATGTCTGCACATGTTGGTGCAGGTGGATGGATGTCTGATCCAACTTCCTGGACTGCTCAGATTCATGTGACAAGAAGGCTTTTGATGCAATTGAACCTAGGCTGCAATCTTTAGATGGCATGATTATGGCATAATGAGGAAAACACTAGAAGTATAGACGTAACACACTACTCATAAGGTCACTGAAGACTCTTCAACAGCCCACGACCGGTTTCACCCCTCCTATCATGCAGGCTCATCATGCAGGCTCAGTCCCTGAGTTTCCGTCAACTTGTGATCCACCTAAACACAAATTAGACGGAATTCACCAAATACGAGTTCGGTTTCGACAGCAAACTCAAATGAATCCAGCTGAATTTATCATTTAAACTAGTCAACTTATCTCCCAAATGACGTTGGTATCAACCGTATTTCACATTTCATATTCATCCGACAGGCCGACATCTAAAAAAAACTAGTCTTTTAAGGACAGAAAACAAAAGTAACTTCAATGAAACTTCAAAAAATAAATGCGAGATTACCTTTACTCCTCTAAGAAAATGACGTCGCTTCCATACTGCTAGAATGTGAATAGGTCACTTACTGGTTTATGTTGGATCAGCTGTATACTGATAAGATGGGAAGAAACGCCAGGCTGGAATTCAATGTCTTTTGTCAGAGGCAAGTAGTCACCATTCTCATTATTGTTCTCAGCAGCTCTAGCCGTACCGTCTCTGTATAACAGAAGGAAATTTTGAGCATTAAATCACGCATCTGACATTCTCACTTGGAAAGTTATCTGAGCATATAACCCAAAGACTGCTTTGTTGGCTAGTACTTCTGACCGTCCGCACTGAGGAAAAGCTCTCCTCATCCAGTTTCAAGACTTCTGAGGCCGATTTTCTGTGCCCTGCACTATCTTAGATCCGGTACACTGTTGAAATGAACTCTCATTTTTCACAACCGACGTGACACGAATTGGAAAATGCTCCAAATTTAACCATGGCCTGGATTCCTTTCATTTGAACACAGGCTTGAGTGGGACCGGACTCGCCGACCATTGACTGTTGCCAGGCTTACTCTAGGCGACTACGGATGCACTAGCAAGTTGCCTTTATCTCTAATAAATATGTATCAAGCCCCACTGTCATACCATGAAATTAGATTACCAACAGATGTTGCAGTACTCAGTTACTATCTGACCTTCAAATTCATTAAGGGGTGACCCCCGAAATCATAGTTAAAGGTAAATTATTTGGATGAAGTGCGATACTCCGCAACTCGAAGGACCTAATGGGCCAGGCCAACTCCATGACAAACCAGAACTAGTGCTTGTGCTTACCGTAATATATTCATGGTGAGGCCAGCTAGGGGCCCTCAACAGACGTCTTCTATTCGGCCTTTCTCGGGTTTATGTAGACACCAGTGGATTACATGCAGCTCCACATTTGGCCTCACACAAACCGCATGCACAGACACCTATTGGTCTCGCAGATTTTGACCGTTAGAGATGCTTTAGATGCCAAACAAAGACGCGAGAGATACCATCCTCTAGTAAAGACTACTTCACTACTACCTTGGCAGATTTGGCCTGAAGTTAGTGTTGTCAGAGAAACGCCCCTCGCTTTGAGAAGCGAGTACGTGAAACCCGTGATTGCGTTTTTCTGTATTAGGACACCAAGTGGGCATCTGATTGCCCCCACCAAATTACCTTCGCTTCTAATTGGTTAAGGTTTTCAAGCATAGTATTCAGCTAAAGTGATCCCTAAAAAATACCCGCCCCCAAAAGAGCAAGTACTGTCCTGAAGAGAGCATTCTCCATCAGTTGTGATTTATCAGATAGACCCAAGTACGTTCTGCTATTCAACCAGGCTGTAGAAACCTGGTAACGCGCATACCTAGGAAATTCGTAAATAAAGTATTCCACACATTACTGATGACAATGTCATCCAATTTAGAAATGAGGATATGGAACTAGAGACTTTTTCGGGGGGGGGGGAAGGCGGAGAGTGCGTCTGAAACCTGTCCGTGTAGAATGCCAATAGTTAATCCGTTCGGAAGAACGCAGTACTCCGTCAAATGCGAGTCTGATTACACACCAGCTCACGTGATCGAATAACCTATTGCGGCATTACGAGAATCACTTCAAAGTCAACTTCTCCAACCAAGCACGAGTTGCGTCAGCTAGTGTTGACTGATTTCTTCCAACAAATCTTGCACAGTGAGCATTTTTTGCACTTCCCGATGCCTGCCTCAAGAAGGTAAATTAGCACTAACTACTGGGAATATGCTAGAATGTCTACTGACAGATGGGTTTGTTTTGGTTACCGCCCAGGCCAATTAGCTCCAAAAGGGGGTAGAATACCCCAGGTTTTTTGCATTTACTTAAGAACTATAATTCGCAGATGAATTACACCACGCCAAAATACACATGAATAATATATGGTGCGATAATATTGGCATTCCTATCTTGATGTCATGAGTATGAGAAGTCAAGTCGGCATTTTACCAAACAGTGCTACTCGCTGTTATTATATAACCCGCGAGAGGGAACACACATTTATCCCCAAGGTAAGATCAAAGTTATCAATTAAAATCACTTCAACACATTTATCCCCAAGGTAAGATCAAAGTTGTCAATTAAAATCGCTTCACTTTGACATCGTTAAATCATCTCCGGAGCTGATAACGCATGGAACACTTCCCTTCCTTGTCCAAAGTCCCTGCGTAAAAAAGCAGCATTCAGACATAGAACAGAAAGTCAATTTTTTGCACCGGACTTTTGTGTGCTGGTTCCCCATAAAGGCGAGCCAGAAATGGCTCATACGTTTAGTGTAACAAACAGTACACTATCCTCATTCTGAAGCCCCTGAATACTTGGCGAGAACAGGCAACTCGCGATGCCCGCCAGGGAATTCTCGAAGTTCATGCTAGTTACCGAATGATACGAGGACGGTTTTATTGCTTCACTTAAGTGGGCGTATCATCAGCAAACCCAAATCCTGTGGAAACATTTTTTCTGGCAAAAGTAAAGAAAAGCTCGCCGTACGATGGCAATATAGAGGAGCGAAAGCCTACCTTTTGCGGTAAAAGCAACTAAGAATCGAAAACCAACATTAGGAACCCATCATTTGATTTCAGATTGTTGTTTATAGAGACTATCATGGTGCTTCATCTGTACGGGTTGAAACGCTCTGTGATTTATTCATCTTTTTTCATTTCACCCATCCCCTAAATCCCCTCATCCTTGAACCTGCGGTAATTATATCATTTTCCAAATTCTTCTAAGTTCTGGCCCCTTGCTCTTTAACACACCAAGTTTGTTCACTAGTGAATAGGCATGATACACACTATCAATAAATTGGACGGTATGGGCAGTACGTGACCGTAGCATAACTCATTTCCGGCGGTTTTGTTTGGTACTCTGTTACTAAGCCTGGGTTTCCAAAGTTTTATTTCCACTCCATAACGAACGCACATTAGTGTCATCGATATTCCGCAGAGAAATCCACAGTAAAACAAGAAATTATGGGACGGACGCATCTATTTCATTCCAACGGGAGTAACAGGTCAGCAAGCTTGCGGACAACAAAAATACACTGGGATTTTATTGACAGTAAAAATTGTTTTCACCACAGAATGACACGGCGAGCTTTGCGAATTTCATCACTTTCTTATGGCCTGTCTTTTTCCTCTATGTGTGTCTGAAACCAAGTCTCAACCTAGACAACAACAAGTAGCACAGATTTGCACACTGTACCAGCATCTGGAACTATCTGTGTAGCTTTCTTGAACAAATTACTATGAATTATTTCAGTCCTGTAGATCGCTGAAACGTAGATGCGTTGGCCGTGTTAAACGTCTGGTTGAAGGAGATGCGGATTTTTTGGGAATGCACCGTATTCAGTGCATTTCTAATACTGCTTCCGACAGAAGTTTTTTGCTCTGTATCCACAGACCGAACTACAGGACTCTTACTGACCTCCTGTTGCTATAGGCTTTCCAGAACATCTACTATGTACCGTACTGTCAGAAGCTTCTGTATGAAGAAGATGTATCTCAGTGAAACGCGAATTATCAGCTGACTAAACTTTGGTGGATTCTCACCCTGTCAGAAAACATTTGAAACGGATTAAAAAGTGACCGTTTCAGAAGGGTCTAGTAAACTTCCGGTGAATTTACTGTTGGGTAGCATAGAAACTTTGTCATGCCAAGTGCGGTCGATCTGGTCGGCCCGTAGCACTTTTAATCAGCTAAACATTTCTGAAAATGCACAAATGTTTCACCCGTTTCGGGAAGCATCATCAGTGCGCACTTCATAAAACTTAACATAGAGCTGCTAGGAGCATACCGAAACTACCCTAAAAAATGAGTCAATGAGGTCACTTTCTGGTGAATAGTGGTTCTTGTTTTTTCACCACACATGTCCGTCATACGGTCTAGAAAGGGCAGCTTAGACAAAGTGGACTGTAGCTACATGGTGAAGCCAAAGTGGAGTTCCAAAGTATTAGGATACCGGTAGAAATTGTTTACAGTATCAGGCCTATCGTATCGTCAAAGGTCTCGCAGTGGATACTCGAATCCGGCTAAAACAGTTTGTTCACAGTTCTGCATATACACAGAAACCAAAACTGAGGAGATATCAGGTCCCACGGCTGGGCCTCATTCTTGGGAGTGAATGGCTGAGGTTGAGGTTTTAAGATATCCTGGTAACTCCCGTTACTTTATCCATGGACAGCTGTGTTTATTCTTCAAGCGCTGGGTCTGTCGATTGCAACCGCTTTGCTACCCGCAGAGCGCCGTCTTAGAAATATTTGTCTACATCAATTTGGTATCAGAATTGGACGGGAACTTTGTCCAGTGCCAACGGGAGCCAAACTACCTTTTTAGAAGAATCGTGCGAGTTTTGAATGTATGCGGATGACTTGTTGGTTAGTGACTTCAGGATACCTGATAGCTCACCTTGTGGTGAATCGAAGCAATCCGCTACTACTCTGCTGGAGATAAATGTCTTGTGAGTGTTAGGTAGTCCATGTAGCCCTTTTGGGATACATACACTTGCCTTGTCCCAGATGATTTGTCACCTATCATGGATAAGTCCCGATTTTAACCTTACTCTTATTCACTATTAACGTGAGTGTCCCGCTACTAATTTGTTAGTAAGCCTCACCATTTTGGTGTTGTTTGACCTCTCGCAAATAGTCACTCTCATTCACGTTGTTGGTAGCCTTATCCTTATCCTTCCTTGTGATCATAATGCTATCCACACTTTCTGAGGAATCGGAAGCCCCTCGTTGTACTGGAGCAGTATTTAGAGCACCTGAATGTTGGAACTTAAGGGCCCTTACTACAGGCCGCACCTGTAGATTCCCTCGAAGGAAGCTTGTGAAAAACAGGTTTGACGATAAAAGATCCGAAATCTGTTGGTGAGGGCGCAGGCTGATGGTTGTTGCTGAGTCGACATGCTTGATGGCGGATATCAGATTAACGATGGGTGGTCAAGTAAACATATTTTGAGGTAGTAATTGACTGCTAAGAAAGCTGTTCGGGCAGAAGCAGGAGACATATCAAGCAAAACTGTAGAGAGCAGTGTGAAATCAGCCGAGTGGATACCCGGTGGTGTGCGGTTATCAGTGAGGTGGTCTGGGTCGAAAGCACGATGTCCAAGCCAACGAATATCTACCTAATCTCCCCAGCGCCTAATGCAGCTGTCCTACTAAACCCACACAGATCAACAAAATTTGTGAACAAACCTCAAGAGGGACATTCAACCAAATTATTCTGGACCGAAAGCAGAGAGTCTATCTGCTTCCCAGTTCATCTCTCGTAAGTTTTGAATATCCCCAATAATCAGAAAGCTCCTGGGTGAAATTCAGCGCTAAGTAATCTTGCTATTTGTAAAGGATCTGGCTGGTCTCCGTCTGCCTTAAAATCAGCCAACCTGACGGATTTCACCAAGATCGACACCTTCTTTGTGTCGAAAGCGGAGTGTTGCCCAGCTCCGAATCCACTGATTGTTCACTAAGCCGCTCTGGAACGACTAAATGGATTTTATTCAGTTCTACTCTGGTCGCCTTTCCTCGACGAACAATGCAAACTATGTTATTTATGGCTCACTACTTCAGAAAACTGAGTTAAGTTACTCGTTATATTTGATGACTTGGTAAAATTGCAAGCTGGTAAATCCGTCCAAGCTGAGAGGAAGTCTGTTGGTCGCGAATTCTCAGGGGCTGTATAAGACCCGTTCTGCCCTTCTTTGCGTCCACTAGGTAGGCGAATTCTCCGTATTTCCCTTCAGTCAAAATTACAGTCTACTTGAAACCAAAATGGATGCTATTCTCGGAGTAGTTTCACTTGCACACAAATTTGTTTTTAACGGGAAACTCGGCTGTATCAGAACTGAACTCCCCCCTTATGATGGTGCTGCACAAAGGCCTCTTCATGTGTCAGCCTATACGAAATTTGCCATACTTTAGTGTATTTTTTACGGTATGCACTGTTCATAAGTTTACGAAAAATCTTCCGCAGCCCAAGAACTTTTTCACGCGTCGTGGAGCTCATTAGGCGCAATCCCCTAGTTCCCGTCGAAATTATGTTTAACTTGGAGCCAGATGATACACAAATACATTACTTTGCACGCAAGTTGGTTTGTTGCAGCAGACAAGTTAGACGGGAGACTAAATTGTTTTCGTTTCAGTTTCCCGTTAAGGCCAAATTAGAGTGCAACAGTAGTGCAGTCGATTCAGGTTCGCAACAATGTAAGATTCATTTGTAAACACCATGTACTCATCCAAGGGCAGAACCATGCCGAAACAGTGCCCAAAAGCTCATTGACGTGAGTCACCCTGGCTACGTAAAGATGACAGAAGCGTTCGGTTCTGGCTTGTCGTTACGTTCGTCACCCAACCAAACTGCTTTACACACTGGGCATTTTCAAAGCTATCGGAAGGCTTTTCAGCCTTATCGAGAGCATAAACCATCCAGTTAACTGGTTCATCTCTCCCTCTTCTAGCAGCCGCTTCCACCTCAAGAGTCTTGTCGCTTTCAGCGCCCACCGGGATTTACTATGACACACCCGCACAAGCTAGAGGACAGTCTAGTATGGATGCTTGCGAGTGTCCGACAGATGGATAGTTGTCAAACACAGGGTGTTGAGGTCATCCATGGGCCGGAATGTGGATGAAAACTACGGTTCCGTCAAGTCATGGCAACATGACAGTAGCTTGACTAACCACTCTGGTGGAATTCAGAATTCAACTGGACTGTAGGTCGGATTTCAAAGGTGGAAGGCATCGAGAGCAATCGGCCGCTTATCTATCGCGGACAAACTGTAAACACTCAGAAGCTTTGTCCAACACGGGTAACACAGCGTACGGCGCTGTTGTTTTGGGTATGGACACTGGCTTATCATCTTGTCAAGTCCGCGTTTGTTTTCCTACAACAACCTCGCTATGTGAAGTCGTCATTCTGCTGTCGAACTCGTGGTGGTGAATTCGATGTTCAGTGAGGATCAGTGTCCCCGTACTGATTTATTCCTTAGTGAGTACGGACTTCAATGCACTTGTACACTAACTTATAAGTTGAACCTAACAGCCAACATTCCAGCATTTGGGCTATACGGGAAAACTGGCACATCCCATTCGTTGGCGGCAAAGTTTAAAACCAAGCCAAGCTCGCCCTTTGAGTGGAACAAAAACAAGCGCTTCTCGAGCACTTGCATATTTGTTTTTCAAAAGCTGAGTCCAAACTTGCCAAAATTTGACCTGGAATAGGTTTATTTGGTCGACTGGAGCAAATTCGTTTCAAAAGACACCCATTCTGGGCCATCTAACCCGGCAAATTACTGCATTTTGTCTTGATAGCATGATTGATGTGACTTTTGACTCTTGGTTCCACAAGCGCGGATATTTAGCTTGAATGAAACAAGTAAATCTTCGGGACAAAGAGGAAGTCACTTTTCTGTCATGACGGTTCAGCAGAGTAGAACGTGAACGATGTTGGAAGCACCCAAGGGGCGCTGCGGATGGCTTGCCACAGCTCTTTAGTTAAGTCTTCTCCGGTCAATAGGTACTGCCCGCGTGTAAGTTGATAGAGATCATTGGATCACTTATATTGGTTTTGCCAACCGTTCGTGTGAAAGTTTTAAACTTCCTAGTATGACTGACAGCGAATTCAAATTTCTTGTTTTTATTTGCAGCGTTCTATTACCTCAGATCGCAAATTTCGTGAATCCAAACACCCCTGTCTGTCACTCTGCCG
Source organism: Clonorchis sinensis (assembly GCA_003604175.2). Classification (NCBI taxonomy): domain Eukaryota; kingdom Metazoa; phylum Platyhelminthes; class Trematoda; order Opisthorchiida; family Opisthorchiidae; genus Clonorchis; species Clonorchis sinensis. The sequence continues at coordinate 27,487,905 of CM030371.1, forward strand.
TGTGCAACAGTTGCTGGTAAGGTTGAAACACCATACGAGACTAACACATCGACAGCCGTATGCCTTGTGTATCCGGAAGCGGAAATGTGCCCATAATGTCGTGATAGGTCCCCATATTCGGAATCACGTTTCGACGTCTGGTTTTCCAAGGAATGACACTTTGTCCGCTCCCAGCTATAAAGAAACCACAAATACTACAAGTGTGGCAGAAATTTTCACCGGAGGAATCTCACTGACCATACAGCAATGTCAGAAGTAGCTAGACTGGATCACCGATTAGCATGCTGTAGCAGGTCACATCACTTATCACAGCTTTCAACACTGAGGGCATCCAGCAAGCGAAATCGCTTGCTACGTCGGCTAACTCATATGCGAGTCAGCTAAGATTTGGCACAACATTTAACGCAAATTAAATTTTTCGAATAAATTGCACGAAGATTGCCCCACCAGCGCTATTGCCAAGGAAGCACAATCCATTAAACGGATTCATTTCGACTGTAACTTGTAGCCAAACTGAACTACAACGTCATTTCAAGCTTTAGCAGAAATTCGCTCTCTTATTTTGTGACACAGAATTGGACGCAAGTGGTCTCGAGAGGACAAACATACTGAAGTTACCCAGACAAACATTTTAGGCTGATTATGCCACAGAGTTGCCCGCAATCGTAGATATCAAACACTGGTCACAACTCAAATTCGGCCTTTCCCATCATGATTGTGAACAAAGCCAACGAAGAGAGATGTCCACAGTACTTCGCGCTTGTGCCACGCCCACCGAGTTTCATATCGTTCGGATGCTCCTTGAGTGACGTTCTTAATGAAAGCTCCTTTTGAATCTATCTTGTTTTGACTGACCACATCAGGTTTGAATACATTTGTGCAAATGGAAAAGATGACCTCCATTCCGATCTAAAAGGGGTTAGGCTATAAGTCTTTTCTCCAAACACACTTGTGTTTTATACAGAAATCAGTGAGAGGTGAAAATCATAGTCGAAACAAAGTGGTTGAATGAGGTGCCATCGGGCGAGTAAAATAAAGCGAAGGCGAGAAGCTCAAAACTGTCTTCATTCTTTCTGAGAATCAGTGGCAGTGCTCATTCAACAAATCTCTCAAGAGTTGAGCCCCTCGACATTCTGGTTACCAGTTGAACACAATAGCGTTCAGCCACAGGCGGCCTTTAAATTGCACCGCCACATTGTCCTATACTGTAATTCGACGGATGTGGAATGCCCGAACGAGTCAAGGGAATATAGGTACACCGTAATCTGAAGTTCGACTGAGCCGCAAGGCACGGAGACAAACGTGACACATTCGGAACCCAACGATGGGAGGTGATACTTAACCAGCACGTTGTTAGGAATTCTGTCCATATTAAAAAGACTCCTAGTTTGGCTTTTTACTCGTCGCAATGATCAACTGGCCTGATACTCAGTCCCCTGTCATAATATAATGAAATGACCTGGAGGTAAAATTCGCTGTGACAGGAATGTTCATTGTTGAATCCAACTTAACCTCATGATAATTCCCCCATTCATTTGCTTACTCTGCCTATGTACTTTTGATCTCCAGTTGTTTTGCTTATTCGTACCCGTCACTCGCCTTGCCGCAGAGGCCGCCCTGTCCGACACTTATTTGTGACCTACTTACTCATGTGCCTTCATTTCCTGTTTGCTGAGCCTGCCTTGACTTGTTTTCTCATGAGTTTCGTGTGATCGCACCTCCAATGAGCTTCACGAGACTGTAGTCGGAAGAGATGACCGCAATCCACGCTACTGAGCCATCTTTCCGCTCGCCGCGGTTTGGTGTGCGGACGTTGACACTGCACCGTGCCGGTCAGTGACAGACCTGTGAACTTGTTGACGCTACGAACGTGAACAATTGAGGTTTGTCGTACGCATTTGCTTACCCTTGTGTAAATAGTACCGTAGAATTACGAATCCCATTCTTCCTTTTGATATTCGGGGTTGTCGAACCTAAGCGTCAATCAAAGCTTCTTGTCGGGAACCTCAACACTCCTCCTCCAGTTGACCAGCATTTTTTACCTATGGAGACAGTTATGATACCCTCCTCCGAGGAAGGACTGGTCCTAAAAGTTTGATCTTAAAAATAGTACACTCCGATTGGTCCAATGACTGACGTATCCGCTGGTACACTATCTACTAATTAGAAGTTTTGAAAGGTCAAAAGTCTTGTGCAATTGAAAACACAGTGCTAGCTGAAGAAGTGGAAAATGCCTGCGGTGCCTGAATGAGCAGAGTTTTTAAGGAATGGATGACAAAAATCCTATAGGAAGATATTCTGTCCATAAATTACCTCTCCAAAAAGAGATCATTCCCTTAAAAACCCATTGAAGTATGCCCGATCACTCGTGATCTAATTTTCGGGGCTTCATAGAAATGTCGCCCTCAAGTGAGGTATGATGCTTCACTTTCCTGGTATAGTTCCTCTTGGTGGATTTCTGTGTCAAAATACACACACTTGAAATTTTCTCGCAAAACCTGTTACCTACCTTGGTGGATTTCTGTGTTAAGATACACACACTTCAACTTTGTTTACAAAGCCAGTTAGTTTATGGTTTTGTAACATGATCCTATTCCGTTCGGCTGTACTAGGCTTGCTCTCCCTTGCTGCAAAGTTTTACCACTGCTTCTAAGTATAAATCAATATTCTGTCCTCCTAAATAACAGCTAAACATACCTGGTAAAGATTTCAACTTGGCAGAATTGTTGACACGGACCACGACGAACGACAGCAACAACGACTGATGTTGAGTCTGATGTGGCGTAATAATGGCCGGTTTGCATCTCGATACAGTCACTTGCTGAGCAAAATACAAAAAAGCAAAAGGTCGGAGTTCAGCATAATACTTTTCATATTTAGCTGGAGGCTGGTGGTTCCAATTTAACTTTAGATGTATTCTTTCCATTTATGCTTAAATCTCGCAATTCAAGAGATGGTGGTCCGCGTTTGTGTGCATGGTTCAAACAAATGTTAACTTTCCAACTTATTAGAATACCGGGAACCAATCAAAACGCATTCTTTACATGAAACAATGATACGCATTGGGATAAAGCCAGAAGCCTTCTTCTCTTGAATACGTCTGGCATATTTTTTATCCCAGTGAAGCGTTTTCCAATAGAATGTTTGCTCAGGATTGTTGGATCTTGTTACTTACAGTTCCACTCATTCTGTCCGACGGGTTATTACAGGTCTTCGTTACAATGAAAGGTCATTAAATCAAACAAATATTCTGGCTTTAGTGCCATAAATGTCCTGGGCTGGCGAGCAGAGACAGTCATGTGTTTCCCTCAGCGTGTCTTCCGATAATGCGGCCAACAATTCAGCCGAAGACAATATGCTGTTACTCTCTATGTAGGATATGATATAGCGATAAGGCTGTGGGATGTTTCTGGCAGAGAACAAGTGACCTCCGTGTAACCTATACAGAACCACATCCGGGCAAGTTCGTTAAGACTGGAAACAAAAACTCAGAATTTTTGACGGGTAACTTCTTTCTGTATAGAAAATGGGAGGACAGAGTAACTTCTGGTTTATCAGGATATCTCTGAGAAGGTTAACGCCAATCAGAATCTTTGAACAGGTTTGGTCGTAACTACCGAACATTGCTCTCCTTGAATATGCGAATAACTTTTACAATTTCATGGATTTCATGGAATTTTAGACTGACGAGAAACAAAAATCGCTTTGCCTGATAGATTAAGTAAAACGATATTTTTATTATATACCTATAACTCACACTGGCCTCCTGATTGACCTGCTCAGAGCGCATTACTTAACGAACACGTTGCGTCTCCAGATACTACTTCGTCTGACCCGAGTAGTTAAAAAATTAGGCGTCTTTTTAAAAACGTGACCTTATTAGTAAGATGAATTCCGCCCCAAGAAACCAATGTATGGAATCTTACACAATTCTCTTGTAAGCGGCTACTGCAGTGATTCCATCACTTGAATGCTACAGATAGGAAATCCGGATGTAGACGGGTAAATATTGCCAGTCTTTTAGGGTACGCTATTGTGCATTTGAGTTTTTCGGTACCTAAATTTTTTGGTATATCAACAGTACTTGCGTATCCATCACTTCGATACGTTGTGCTGAGCAAATATAAACGGATGCAACACATTCTACTAAGGATTTGTCTCCTGGAATTAAACGAACAACTTCATCATCTTTCTTTACCCTGGTAATACTGTCAGAAAGACAGTTGTTTATCCTCGGATTTAACACACTAATTTATCTCCTCCACCGACAAGTGAAGAGGGATTCGGCCGCAATTACGGATAAAAACCGTGCATCCGAAGAGATGCGGAAAAGTGGAAACGGCAGAGTTGAGACTTAGAGATGTTTTTAGCAGTGACCATGAGTGTTGCATACAGCAGCAGACAGGCTGCATAACATTCCTGGATTTCAATATCTTTAGGTTGCATGGGAGATTAGACTGATATGGAAGGTTTGCAATGCACTTAGTGCAGATATATGGCTATAAATGGTGAACTAGCGAACTTCCTGTGAACGCAGATCAAAGGACAACTCTAAACAAACACAAGATCACCACAGTTGTATGCTTTTGGCCTGCACTTGAGAAAAAAACTTTTTACCCTGAGTATGGATATCCTTTCCTTCTTGTAAGTACAGTCACTAGGGTGATTCTCATCTCTGGCGGTGAAAAGATTCCTGAAAGGGAATTATTATTTTCTCTTCCTAAAACAATTTCCTCCTCATGGATAGCTTAGCGGGTAACAATATTTTACTCCTGATTAACTGAAAAATAATACCGGATGCATGGCGGATATCCGGTAAAACAGACGTCTAGTTTGATAATCATGTTGTAATGTCCATTTAATAAAAACCCGACTAATGTTCAGACGCCAACCTATGTAAGAGAATGAAGAGAATATTAGTAGCTCAGTTTGTAGTGATGGCCGCTGCTGTGTTCGCCGAACTGAACAATTAGGTTGCAAACGTTTTACCGATGGTGGAGGTGACATCGATCCACTGGTAATGGGGGAGCACAGATGATGTCTCCTCGGCTGGTAGTGAATGGTTCGCAACCACATTGTCCCGTGCTGAGAAGAAGTCAACAGCCACAAATTAGAAATATTTTGTTGGATTTTATGAACCAGTTCAGTATTTTCAGTTTTTTCAACAAAATTGCATTTGTCTTTCTACGTCAAGTAGCCACAGCAGTACTAACTGAATCACCAGGGTACAGAATAGACGACGCCACATTCGCAGCTTGCTCCAGATTTTTTCCGAAAAATCTCTCATATGTCTAATCGGCAGATCTTTACCCCACAGTGCACTGGCTTATTCCATGATTCAGTATGACCAGAGGTCTCACCACCTACAAATACCAAGCTAGTTTCATGTCTCAAGCCACCGTTAACTTTCAAAGATACATGAACTGGGTCTGCACTAGTGTTTACTGCATTTGCCAAGGTCATATTTGAACTGCTTTGCAACTGCTTTGCACATTCACGGTTGGTGAGACACATCGACACGACTATTCACTGAAGGAACCTGGCTGACTTATATACAAGTGTAGTGCAAGAGTAGTTCATCTGAACGGTACGAATTTATTCCACCTAGAAGCATACGCTATCCGTACGAATGAGTCTGATTAAACAGTTACAAAGGTAGTACTGTCATCGAAGGAAAATTGAAGGTTACTAGAAAGTCGGGTGTCAGTGAGTAAACCGAATCGCAGAATCCACACATGCATCCTTCACTGTGGTGATATGGTAAAAGACATTAAGTGTTAAGTAATTCAACCCTTTTAGACTCTTTTTTTCCATAATTTCGCGGTATTTGTAAATACGGTGGATCTGTGACATTTTCTGACTCACCATCCGACGACAGTAGTAGAACGCGAGCAACAGAAGGACTGGCCGGCGTTGCAACTCGCAAACGATTTTGATTTTTTTGTTCTTCTTCACGATCTTCTGCATTTTTGTCTCGCTTGAGATTGTTAGAGTGATGACTGGTGAGGATAACGTAAAAGTCCAAAGGCTCCGAGCAGGCCGGTACTGAATTATCCACATTTAGTCCAATTAAAATTGACTGTTCATTCTCTTCACCTGTAAAATGCTTGTACGTTCGAAAGTAAAAAAAGGTCAATGATGTCATATTTACCAGAAACGATGCAAAAGGGTAGCTGGCATTTTTACTCTCCACGTGTACTTGGAGTTGTTGCGAAACCACAGGACAAAGACAAGTCACAGGGCGAATTCCTAATGCCCCTATTTGAGGCTGGTATTTCTAGGGGAGAATACCCTTTATCAAGCACACTTACCAAGAACAATGTACTCAGAATTACGATAAAAATACAATGAAACACTGGGGGCGAGTGCAGTTTTCATGAGATCCCCATTCGTAAAAACGGAAACACAAGAAATATTGCCCTATAAACACAATATTTATAGTCCACGAACATCGTCAACGCAGTGAGAATTTAGAAAATTTCTTTCGAAAGCCCTAACTTAACGGATGCCAACTGGAGTTGCGCACTGAAGTCTCGATTAGGTCAGTCTTGTGCACGATTTCATCCTACTTATGTCCAGTTCATTGGAAATAAAAGACAAACGGCAATTCCGTGATCGCTTCCATCAGAATAAGATGACAAGCCATATCATGTTCAATTGATTATATATACTCAGTCACGGCAGTATATAAGCCGTAAGGTCAGTAGACACGGTTCGAGTGCGGACTCATCATAGCAGCTATGACGAACTTGTCCGTTCACATAAGTATACGCGTGCTTCCAAACTTTCAAACACAAACATCCGGCTCAAAAGCATGCAAGCAGACGCACGCCGTCATTAGTATCTCTTGAGAAAATCTTTAAAATGCCACATTCGTTTTTCAAGAGCGTTCTTTAAAGGCATTGACGGTGGATAAAAGTAAGGTGCATAGTCTACCGACATTAATCAGGATTCCCCTCTTTGGATCTGTGGCACAGCAGGCTTCATTGACCACAGCTGTCAATTTTGCAATCTTGTTGCAGACAAACCACCTTAGGGCTAGGTCCTACGCAAAAATATCTCACTCCAGCCCGATCCTTGTGAACGTCCTTCCAAAAAAGACCGTTTCGATCGCAACCGTGATGTGGACAGTCCAGGGAGCACGCCTGACCGTTCTTCAAAACAAAATTTGCCCTTCTATCAGACAAAATCATCTTGCCTTTTTAATGACGTAATACGTTCTGATTAGACAATAGACTAAGTGACCAACTGAATAACTGACTAACTTTGTCTCCATTAAAAAAACAAGTTTCATAAAACCTTGGAAATGAGGAGGCCGAAGAACCCCTCGACTTCGAAGGATTTCTCACGGTATTACTGACCGGCCTTTCAAATGGTCTGTATAGGGGAACGAAGGCTGTTTTCCTTCATGAGACAACCAGTGAGAACTCAACACGGGTAACTTATTATTAAGAGGGACCTTTACATTACAAAGGACACAACACACAGGTCTTATGGTTAGTATTTGTTGAGAAAGAGCTTCTGGTAGTTGCATGTCATATGGTCAAATTCCGAGGTGCAAGAGTTGTCGTTTAGGGACACGGCATTGTTACGATCCCGTCGGTAAGATTTTGAATTGCTGTCGGAATATACGAATTTGGAATTCTGTTCTTGGTAGGGAATCCCATGCCACGGAGCCATATAGGGCGGCCTTTTTTGAAATTTATTGGTAACCTCTGACAAGCTAAGCAGTTCAAACCAAGCCCCGCGGCATCGGAGTGAAGTGGCTCCTAACTGGAGCATTAGTTAGGAGTATTGCGGTGATAAATGGCGGTTTCTATTTTTAGGTCGTTTCCTTACTTCAACCTGATTCAGCCTGAAGTAAGGAGACTACCAAAAAATAGGAACCGCCATCACAACCAACCAACTTCAAGGAAGGAAGACCAAAACGCAACATGAAGCGGGAACGGGCCAATCAAAAATGGACCTGATACACCCCCAAAACAGCCATCCAGCCAAGCAGTGGAATACGAGGCATACAGACCACAATGCAGCGCAAATCACGATCGGGCCAACAATACTACAAAAAAGGTATATGCCAATTAGCCGATCACATGACAAGATATTAGATACTCTTCAAAAACAATACAAACGCATCTAGGTATGGATGAAGCACCCACTCAACCGCGCACTGACGATGTCTCCTCGACTGGGGTCGAAACGTTTGCAAGCCAGTTGCCAAGCTCGGTGAAACAAATCAACAATCATCTGATCAACTAACAGAATAGCACGTGTCATGTCATGTCATGTCATAAATTATAATAAAATGTCTGAAAATATACGAAAGCCATGAAGGTTGGTAAAATGGTGGACACAGAGCCGATACATGACAAACAGCTGTCCTCCATTGATCAGTGAAAAAGGGATTTCAGCCCTCTCTCGTGGGTTCTGGTACATTTGGGGGTATCAGTTATTCTCCCAATTTTATCATGCCAACTTACCAGTACACCTGCAGAGATGGGTTCGTAATGAATTCCAGGTTGCGCACTTCCAGGTCGAACCTCGAATGGAACGTAGAATATCTCGGTTGTTGGTGTCAGTGAATTTTTCGATGTCGAAGTTCTCCTCGCGTTCACTGATTCTGTATCTACGTTGTGGTTCTGCGAGCTTTTCCTGGACTTTTCAGTTTCCCGTTTCTCAGCGAGTGTTTTCTGTTCCGAAACGCAAGAGGCATTTTAAATCAGTGCTTCGTTTTCCGTCGAGTTCAGTCACAGTGCGACGCAAGAAGCTTATTTCGTTTGTCTTTACGTCTACGAGTTACTACTTAAAAGTAGGACTGAGACCTTTGACACCCCTGAAAATGCACCCCAAGCGCCCCTTACCTGGAAAAATGTAAAACTCCCTGTGAACGTAGAGTTGGTGAAAAGTGAGGCTACAGGTGTTACATTCAATACCTCATCTTTTCTTTAAAATTTTTTGAAGAACTTGGCCACTTCCGAAAGCCAAATTATTTTTTAGGAATCTTCTCCTGAAGTATTAGTAATGGGATTTTTCTTTGTTTTGGATGACCAGTAAGGACCTTATCGCAGATCATCTGCTCTAAATAGTAAGGTTTTTCTTGTATTCGAGCGTCATTAACACCCTGGGATGGGGTGTTATACATTATGTGAAAAGAAAAGTTCAGTATTCCCAAACTTTCTGCAAATGCGAAGCTCTTCTAAAATTCATCATAAGCTCACTGTTGACTGCCAGTCCATAAACGTTTTTAGGACCTGGCAATTTTCCAACCTAGCAAAACCAGGGCAAATCTAAATACGAAGAATTATTGTCATTTAACAGCAAAAACATGTATTTTCGTGAGATCAAGAGACATTAATCCATCGCGCGTTGCTTTATTCCGTCCTTCATCTAAATTACCGTTGCTCTGAATTTCAAACGTGAAACGCTTCAACGAGCTGTGCTGTGGTTGTCTAAGTTTGACTTGTCGAATAACGTGCGCTTAAAAAATTCACTATTGGTGAACTGACGCAGACCCTCTAAGTTAACAGTCAACAAATTAAATCGGATCCGTGGTGTAAAGTAAACCGGCAAATTTGAGTATCATAAGTGCAGATTCCTTTGTTCTGAGGGAGGCGACAACGAAAAAATTCCCTACCTTCAAAGCTATCTTTTTGCTTGGTTTTTTACCCTTGGAGGTTTATCGGGGAGTAGGAGAGCCGTCTACTCATAGATGTCTTCGTCAATTCCACAATGTCTTTATTCATCCAATTTGTCAACGGATAGTTTGTACTCATAGGCCATGAACCGCGAAAGGCTTCTATAGTTCTTAAGTCAGAGTTAACTGACCCGAATCGTCCTACTGTTTGATACTGATTTGAAGAGATTTATTGACGTTCACTAGAGATTTCCATCAGTGGAGTCAACCTGCGCTGGAACAACGAAAAGCGCTGTAAAGCGCTTTGCTGAGAATCCTCAGCACTACATATCATACAAAATTCAGAGTTTCGGACCTGGTCAGTGGCTGAGCATTTAACCATTTGGCTATGACTGGTTAATCAGTAGCGTGATTAGCCCTCACTGTGTTTTTGAAATCCTGTGTAAAAAGCGCATTTCTTCGCTTCGCGCATTTACCTTGTCCTCTTACGCGGAAAATCTATGCTGAGCACTGAAGAATGTTTTCATCTTGGGGTTTTTGCCTGTAAACTGGTCGGTAGAAAACGGTATATTTCGGTAAATGTGTTCGGCAGGACAGCGAGAAAGAAGTCAAGGCGTATCCAGCCAGAATCTAGCTTTTTTGCGATCGAAGGCAGCATCCTGGTGAAACTTGGAACTGTTTTGATAAACTTGCCTTCAACGATGTCCTAATCATTTGATAATTGAACTACACATCATAGCTCACTTCCTTCGTCCTACTATTGAGTGACAGCGCGTGAAATACACTCATTCGAGGTGTAAGTTGGTATCCCCGTGTTTGTGTGCCTCCTCCTTCAGATTTCTTTTACCTGTTACCTTAAACAAGATTGCGTTGACAGCAAGTCTTGTTGAATATCAGATGGCATATCAGATGAATAAACTCCAAAGCACCCTGCACAAAGTGACACTCCGTCACGGTCGACTTCACGCAACTAGGAGAATCAGTTTATAAACTCGTCCATTGCAGAACACAAATACATGGGATAGAGTAAACCTCACAGTGAGTTTCATGAACAGGTTTCAAAGAGAATGACCGGCCAGTAAGGCCATGTTAACCTCACTTCATCTTAAATTTTTTCTGTAGACATTTTTACCGAAGAATGAGCAATGGTTCGGGCAACTTATCTGGGTTTCGGGTTCCAAACTGGTGCGAATCTATTGTTGGGCAGAGGAACAAACCAAACTCACGGAGTTGTCTTCGGTACAGCTTTTAGCCACTGTTTTCGATCCTGCATCTGAGGTGACGTGATGCCTAAAACGTATAAAATTGAAGCAGATCAACAAAAGTACTGTCCATGATGGCATGAAAGGCAGGCTCAGCAAACAGACGTACAGACTAACCTTTAATAACCTCAACTATCTAACAGATTAAAAACTACCGTGAATACAGCTATTTACCTACTGTATGTGGAATTTTATCACAAGCTCATCATGAGCTGCTTACCTTCGAAGATGCACCAGACAAGAGACTTCACGAGCACCTGCGCTGACCATGTAGGTTGGAGAGGAAAAATAAGCCCAACCGAAAGGTTGTTTTCCTTTAAAAAAAGAAACACGAAAAACTAGTGGTTAGATGCTGGGGTGAACATAGGATTCACTAGATAACATGCGATATTTTGAAGGTTACCTCCTTCGTTGTACGCACAACTGTCTTGGAAATAACAGTCTGAATTTCTGCAGCTTGGCTGCATATCAATTTGATTTTGTTCGAAGGCCCTACCGACAGACAAATCAGAACGTGTGAAATGAAGATAAATAGGCCAATGTCACCAAGAAAAACAACTTACTGGAAATACCTTGATTCGCTTGACCACGCGATTGCGCTCTACATCAGTCAATTTGCTCACTCTGTCACCCATTTTAACTGGACAAACTCGACATCTTCCCGAGAGTTTAAGACTTACAGAAAAAGCAAGCTTAGGCAGGCAATCGTAACTCGAGTGCCTGCTCTCAAGTTCACCCTAGATCTTGTTCCTAAGAGGTTCATTTTACGTTTGCTTTTATAACCATCAATGCAATATGTCTGACTTGAAAAATTGTTTACTAACAATATTTTAATAACATTATGGGTTTCGGGGGAATTGTGTGGGTTGAAAGAAAGGAATTCAAATCAACATCATCCATCCTCCTTCATTTTTCATTTGTGCTACTCGACAGGATCTTCGCAATAGTGTTGTCCCTTTTATGACCATTACTTGGCATTCTACTCTACCTAATTGATCTACATTGTTATACTACTCTTGCAAATTAAGATCACCCTAACCTGTCAAAAATTCAAGTCTGAATACACGGAAGGCTCACATCTCCACATAGATCAGCTGTTCCCCGGGAGTCGGTTAGGATGTGTGGTATTGTACCGGATTGACGGATAAAACCACTATGTTTTCTTTCATTGTCGTGTTACTGTCGTTTTAATAACATTATGGGTTTCGGGGGAATTGTGTGGGTTGAAAGAAAGGAATTCAAATCAACATCATCCATCCTCCTTCATTTTTCATTTGTGCTACTCGACAGGATCTTCGCAATAGTGTTGTCCCTTTTATGACCATTACTTGGCATTCTACTCTACCTAATTGATCTACATTGTTATACTACTCTTGCAAATTAAGATCACCCCGAACCTTAAAAAATCGAAGTCTGAATACATGGGAGGCTCACATCTCCACACAGATCAGCTGTTCGCCGGAGGTAGGTTAGGATGTATGTATGATGTACCGGACTGACGGATAAAAGCACTACGTTTTCCTTCATTGTCGTGTTATTGTCCATTTCGGAGCTCTAATACTAGGATTGGCTGACGAATCTTCAAACAAGATCGTGAGAGTTTGTTCACCTGTTATATTCCTTCAGTATTAAATCGAATTCAATGACTTCCAATCAAATACACATCCGGCTATGTGCAAATCGTTGGCTATCACAACTGTGCGCAGTTACCCGTGACATGGTCATAGGGTCATTCGTATCAGGTACAAGATAACCCACCTACTGCAACCGACAGTTTAGTGTGTCAGTGAATATTTGCTTCTGTTATGACGGAACAGAATCCCTGATGCAATAATATGACCTTTATGTTGAACTTTAGCGCGCAAACTAGCATAAGGAGTTGAGATGCTCGAAATGGAGTGGAAACAAGCTTTCAATTCAAGAAATAGGTCACGCTGCTCAGCCTAAATGCCTTCGGCAAATACTTTGTGTACTGCAATGCTAGATTTCCTTATGAGTTGTTTAGCCAATCAACATCACCCACATTATCATTGGTATCATCACCCCATGAAATCATCGTCACTGAGAGAAACTTGTTTTTCAGGAAACTGATGCTTATCTTCTCGATTGAAAACGAGTGACACAAAAGTGCGAGTCTTCATTCGAGACCCATTCGTTTGTCGGCAAGGTTGTAGAATGTGCGTAGATCGGGTGCGCTGCTTGGTTTTTGGTCTGCTCACCGAGCTTGGTAACTGGGATGTAAACGTCTCCACTGGAGGAGACATCATCAGTGCTCAGTTGGTTGGGTAGTTTCTCTCCTCTGCTGGCAATTATATAGTGTCTCAGCAGTACATCAATCACCCAGCAACCAGGCGACCACAGTAGGATTATCAAATATTGATTAAAAACTACATAAATGCCAGAGGAGGAAAGGAAACCTACCCGACGGCGTACAGACAATGCACTGTTGTCTGGTGAGGAAGCGTTTGCGATTCAGCCACCAAGCTCGGTAAACAGACTGCTTAGCGCGCACACACACACCCGGTTAGTGTTTGCGCAAAGTATTTATTAAAGACTGTCATGTTACGAATAAACGAAATAATCCTTGATGGTCCCCAGAGTTATAGTGAAATCTTACCATTTTATAGGATATCTGGTCGATCGTCTCACCATCTTGGACCGAATACGTTCGTTAAAGAAACGATGAGCCATATATTGCCGGATCTTTTATTGGAAGTATTTTGTTGACAAAAAGAGTTAAAAAGTTCACTGGATCACTGCGAAAAAGGACATTTTCTATTTCTGAATGAGACTTACTGTTCAAAAGACTTACGTAAGCGCTTGAGCGTTATAATACGCATCGGAAATTCTGATTTATCGGGAGTTCTGTACCCCAATATCACTGCCAATTTCGTTGGATGAAACTCGACTGGCCGAACAAGGAAGTGTTGATGTGCACGACAACAAATGTTTTTTTTCCTTCAGCACTATCTACGCCCCTATATTCATTACACAAAAGTGAGCTATAATCCGAGATTCCTAGATTTTTTTCCGCCACCGTAGCTCAACAATATCCAATTTCCATATTATCTTGGTTTTTCTCACCACTCTATTCTATAAAAAACTTCAGGTTTGATTACTTGAGCTTGGTACCCCGACCTATCTTAGGGAAGCTTTTTGTTCAGATGTTCGGTTGTTCTTCGCTATGGTAGTTCACCGTAGTGCGATCCGGCGTATGTAGTTAGAACAGTGTTCACTAAGAAGACGTTTCTGATTGGTTGTATATCGGAGGGCTGTTGATATACAACCAGTTAACGCACCCGAGCTACTTCACTATATTGTCGAAAAGCTTCTGAATTTTGGATCCTCCCTCTGCAGGTTTTGTCACGGTGAGCACCACCAAAGTAGACATAACAGAATTATGTGCTTGGTCTTCAGATTCACAGTTCACATTTTCCATACCAAAAACAAACCAGTGACCAACCTTTCTTCTCAGTCGTGTGTAAACGAATAAAATGGTCAACTTAGCTCAAGTCCTGCTTCAAAAGTCGCTAAAGCTCTGAATTATTGTATGTATTGTTGCTCGAAACATTTCATACTCCACAAGTTTGCATGCTTCGGGTTTTTTTAACATGTAGCCACCCAATGCTCAGATTCAAAATAACCGCAGCTGGCTCCAATTCTGTTCATCAGTATGTCCAACTTCAAGCTTTTCAAAGACAGCGGTATGAGAACTGTCCGATACTTTTAGAGGTGTCCCTGGCCCAGCCAAGCCAGCTAGACAGCAAATATATGTGTTTGTGATTACCTGTGCAGCACTATATCAAGCATATCGCTGTTAAACGAATGAACTCAAGTTTTAAAAGAATAAGTGAGAGAAGATCGTAAGAAACCACCAAGTTCGTTGGTTGCCTAAAAGTTTACATGCTCCCAAAAACTATGAAGCGCTGCGTGGATGGAGGAAAGTGATTTTGTTTTCGTAATGGAATTTTGGGTTACAAAGCATTTTAATCTCGTTTCTGTCTGGTGTTCAGGTTTCCTTCATATCATTATCGATGAAAAACTAACCAGTGGGGTTCCCACCCAACAGTTGCTACTTGCAGTTGTCGTTGGGCGTGAGTGTCGCAATGATCCTGTGAGTGGACGAAATTCCATTTGATAAGGTGCGGTTATGACGGGAAAGTCAAAGCAAAATGGCAAGATCAAGGGTAGCTAGTTACCTTGCCGCAAGAAGTCGTTTTAGCAGATGGTTCGGAGGTAAAGTCATACTTTTCTCTGTGACAGGATTGTGAGGGCACTAAGACGTCCCATTGAGGCAACTAGAAAGTTCATGCTCATGGAAGCAGCTGCGCTGCGTTCTTCGGAAAGCAGTGTCAGAAAGGTTGGCCAGGAAAATCGTACATTCAGATCATCCAGCTGTTGACCGTAACCTCCGATAAATCATCCGGTATGGCCCAAAAACAAATCTTGTTATGAGCCCCATGCGGCTCCAAACGTATCGGGTGTGGGAGGTGGTATCAAACGGGGGACATCTGCACCTTCTCCCTTCTCCTTCCGATTAGGCAGATCTCCTACAGCTGAATGGGTCAGATTATTGAGTCAATGGCTCCTAGTAGGGTCTCAAAGGAAACCCTACTCCCTACTGATTCACACACCAGACTTCTAAACATGACCCTTTTCCTTCTCTTACTGCATTATGGTAGACTTTCTTGTCAAAAGCTCAAAGTCGGGTGCCTCAAACGAACCCTTATTCTCAGCTTGGAGTGTCTTGAACCCTCGCAGCTTTCGTCTGCCACCGCCCTTTCCAAGTTCCTTCTCAATCTGTGTAATATTTGGCTATTTGTTATCTGGCCGATGTGTCTTATGAAACTACACGCCAAGTAAGAATAAAAACGACACATTTTCGACAAAGGACTCCTCAACTTCCGTACTTACATCAAATCGCCAAACAGGCTGTGCTCGCCCAAGCTTACATTCTCCTTAAGTTGATTATGCTGTGTCTCTGGAAATCACGGGCGCGGTCATGCACCTGCCGGATCCCAGAACAAACCCAGTTTTCTAATAGGATACTACAGATTTTGATACGGCAACCCTGCTTCCAGCAACCAAAAGTGGTCGTCTTTCTGGACTTGAAGGCTGCCTTTGTTTCTGTTGGTTGTCGAGCATTAGGGAACTATCGCAGCGAAAAGATGTTCTCCTTAGATGCTTGGCTCTCTTTAAGGCGCTTTATGCCAACTCTCGTGGACAAGTGAACGTTCAAGGTGAGCCCTCAGTTGATGTCGTTACATCAAGTGATGTTAGCCAAGGCTGTTTGCTCTCCCCTTTCTCTTTAGATCACGATAAACTCACTCTCAGCCCCTAATTCTTGTGGGATCGTAACTCATCCACACACATGGATATCGAGCACGCAAACAATTGTGCTCGTACCTGATTGGTCAGAAGCAAACCCGAACCCCATGTGTGCAGATCAGCCGACTGACGTAGTAGTATCAGTCGCGGTAATTTAGCCGAACAAGATTTTCTTTCCAGATCAGGAAGGCTAACGCGGATTTTGTCGACGTGCATCCTCTGTAGCGCCGACGTGACATCAGCTTATTTGTCATGGCGAGTTAACAATGCTGTGGTGTGCTCCATGTTATCATGCGTGCTAAAAACCTACCCAGAAATTTAAAAATATTTCAGCGTTTGACTACCGAGGTGCTCGGAGAATCGTTCAAGTCTAGTGCAAACATCGGATCAAGATTACTGAATTACGTCAAATGCATTTCAAAGCAAATCACTCGCCCATGATAGATGAGCTAATCTCACCCCGTAGGTTGCACTGACTCTGTCGAGCACTACAAATACCGGTCAGGCGAAAGCCTTGAAGAATCCCTCTTGCACAGCCGCATAAAGGATGAATACGAGCCAGAGGAGGTCAATCAATGTTCTGACAGCTAAAACCACCACCGAAAATCTCATTATTTAACTTTTTCTGTTGTCTTTCTGGATGGGGACCGCTAGAAGGGTCACAACAATAAAGCCCGATGTGGCCCAATCACTTTCAATCGCGCGTATGCACTTCATCTTTTGCTTTAGTTCGAAGCTTATCCTCCCACTCTTTACCATCCAAATTCAACTGTCACTCAGATTTACTCATCAACAATATCGGTCACTGTCCCCAGGGCGCAGCCATCCACCGGTGTTATTTCAGTTCTCCGGTGAACGAAATTACGACAGCTATAGCCATTGTAGAACTTTTAAATGGTTTACTTCTATTAACGGTGGTGATGATGATGAACCAATCACGCTTGGCATATTTTGCACAAAACATCTTTTGTAGTTATGGGTATCCTTTTTTCCACAGATTAGACCGGTGTGTGTGGTTCTTGTCAACTCTGGTACACAGAAAAATATACACTGATAAACTCACACAATACTTACTTAACCCATCAATTGCAATCTCATTGGAAATACGTCGGGAGTACTGATTCACTCTGGAAAGGCGCGCTGTAGTCACGTAGCGAAACCTTTGACGTCAAAATAAAAATGTTTCAAGATGGTTGTTGAAAGTATCACGTGTTAATTAGACAACAGCAAGCTGGTTAACTCAGGTTTTGTAAGAGGTTCTTGAGGAGATCTAAAGAGTGTACAGGTAACTGGATATCTTTGTTGAGAAGAATGAAGCGGACTACACTCCGGCTGAATTAATTGAAGCAATTAATTAGTTGGCTATATGAAGGTCTAATACGCCCAAAAGATGGTAAAATGAGGTCTGCTTGAGACGAATTAGAGACGCTTTTATCCACATTTGGGTTCCACATTTGGACCAAGACTCAATTTAACATATTAATTCTTGCCTCTCTATGGTCGCTAAAAGGACAATATGCTTAAATCCACGAGTGTAGTCCAGTTGTCTAACCAAAGAAACGTCTATTGGGTAAATCTGAATTTTGAATTTACCGGCATCTAGTCAGTGATGTCAAACAATGGTAAGACTTTTATTCATTCTACGGTCCCGTTTGTACCAGAGCTGATTGACTTGATGGTGGACCAGTGAATCGCCCACTACCTGCGAATTGCTTAGTCACCAATCAGGTGTAATCGATATCTTTGTCTGTTATGTTCAAAGTCTGGAAGTAACCTTTCGGAATTTTTTTTCGTTGGGAATTCTACAAACTTTGACAGATTCTTGCTGATCAAATGTGAAAAGCAAATATACAACTTGCAAGGCGCAGCAAGAGGTGAGGTGTATCTATCTATCTATCTACCTATCTATCTATCTATCTACCTATCTATCTATCTATCTACCTATCTATCTATCTATCTACCTATCTATCTATCCATCTATCTATCTATCTACCTATCTATCTATCCATCTATCTATCTATCTACCTATCTATCTATCCATCTATCTATCTATCCATCTATCTATCTATCCATCTATCTATCTATCCATCTATCTATCTATCCATCTATCTATCTATCCATCTATCTATCTATCCATCTATTTATCTATCCATCTACGTATCCAAGAGGTGCATAGTTATTCTCAACTACTCCAAACTCAGCGTAATGGCTGCCAATATAACTATAGTCTTTCATCAACGACCGTCCTACAGTAAGGAAAATTCGATAGCTCCAAGAGAGTAACTGGCCTGTTTTTGCTTGATGCAAAACAGGAGGTTGTTGTGTTAAGCACCTTGTGGAATGAATCATAAGTATAATTTTTCTGACATCCGTTTATAACTAAGCTAGGTTTTGAGTCGTTACTGTATTTTTAATAAACAGCGTTGTTTGTCCTCAAAATGCCCCGATAATAACCCTGGACGTGCATCGAAATAAACATGGTTTTTGATTAATCTGCGTAATTTATGAAAGCCATAACGATGTTATTAATACACGACGTATAGACCAATCATCCACTTTAGCCTGGTATATCACACTTAAAAATCTTCACGTGTTCCTGGTCAGATATGTCTGAGCGTTCTCGTGTCCTTTGCACAGAGGATCTAGATGTCTTGACTGATGTATTTGCACCGAATCTCGGGTCACCCGAGCTCACAAGATCCGATTCCCGTCCCTCATCGATTTTTTAGACGATCTTGTTGCAGCATCAACTCACAAACGTGCACAAATATCTGTGGTCCATTAATAACTGTTTTTTGTGTGCATGAACCATGTGTTCAGGCGAAGTGTTATTTGAATTTTTGCGTGCCTTGAGTAAAGTCAAGTTCCTTACCCCCTAAACATTTTACTGGTTCAACATAGAAATTTCACACCAAGTCGACGGATTGCATACGGGAGCGTGTAAAATGGTGTATACTACGGCACAGTTTGTCATCCAGAAATTTATGTTCGGCTTCAAATTCCTATGAGAAGAAGAAAATGGCCAGAATTCGGTGCGACGACAAGTATCCTATTCGAGTTTGAAAATAGGAAGCGTAGCAGGATCAGTACATTCAATCTTTAAAAAAAATAAGACTCCACTCGATTCAACTCAGGTCGTGAATATGAAACACCGGTATCTGTCTGACAGTCTTCAGAGAGACTGCCAAAAACAGCACTCCATTTAACGTCTCGTATTTAAAATAAACTACCAAACCTTTTTTTATAGTCGTACTAGAAAGTACGTTACCCGTTTCCTTGTAAACAGAGCACTTACTCTGGGAATTTATTGCGCTAAACCTGTGTCAAAACACAGTTTTTTTTAACATTCTCTCCCATCAACTGAAGTTTTATTTTGGTTTGGCATGCCTGAAGGTTTGCTAAATCAACCAGAACGTTGGATAAATCGAATAGTGTTCATTTACTCACTTGTTTACTTATTTACTTCTGCTCATGGTTTCCAAATTGACCACAACTCGCTTTCTATTTCGATCTCCTCACTTTTACAACTGAGCCCGAATGATTAGTGGTTGGCTTTGAGCGTGACTGGCGTTTCATTTTCAAACCTGAGTCACATAAAACCCACAGCTGACTTCACAGAGATGAAGTTGGTGGAAAACATCTTGGGAACTGTGCTTACTAGCCTTCAGTAAGAAGGCAGACAACAAGCAATCCCTTACAAACGTTTATCCTGTAGTCTTGAGGTTTCGTGGGAACGCACCTTCTGAAACGCAAAACATATCCGAAGCCTGTCTTGGAGTACGTCAGGAAATCCCTCTACCTTCTTTATCATTGTTCGTTCGTTCGGTAGAAATTCTAAGCCTACTAGTATAATAACTTCAAAGCCAGCTTTGGTTAATTTTACTGTTTTTAAAGCAGTGTTTCATCGAGAAAACCAACATGGATGTTGTAAGGCATAATAGTCAGTTCGCGCTCAGTTGACAATCTGGCTTTGACGCCACTCACTGCTTCTTTTGAGTAGCCTGAAGTTTTCGTGACCAGTATTGGTGAAGGACGTTCGCCATAAGTAGTTAGATGAGAAATCAATATGCGAAAATTGCATTTATCATGGATCACTCCAGAGTTGATTTTATTTACCAGGTTGAAACGACAAGATGCTAGCAATGGATAGTGGACAGGCTTTGATTCGCTCACTAAAAAGGTGATTTTCTGGTATCTGCTAGGTCTCAATTTTACGGTTATATTCGATCAATATTGGAATGCAAAAAACTACTTTCCATAGTTAAATGCTCAAAGATACTCTATGTCTGAATCCCCCGAAGCTGCTAACCTGACCGACGTTGGTGATGATCAGGATGGCGGTGGTGATATTGTTGGTGATGAGGACGATGAGGATGATGGCGATCCTTGCTATTTCCTTTTATTGTGAAAACTTTGTGGCAGAACTGACCAGAACCTGAAAGTTTTTGCTGCTTCTATCCCACCAATTGGTTGTATACAGATACAAAGGACTGTCAATTCTTAAAACCTCAGTGCCAAATCACGGCTGAACAGCCCAGCTGCTCCAGACAAGACAGATCCTGAATTGTCAGCCATCAGACCGAAGGGTAAAACCCCCATTGGGTTGAAACTCAAAACCAACCAGGATCGTTCTGGGCTTACCTTTTCCTAGGTAATGCAAGCTTTGTGGAAGAATACCTCACGACGGTTGAATCTGTCCACCCCTGATGTTCTTCTCATGTTTGGTCTAAATTTCTACTCCTCCCCCATTTAACGAACATTTATACTTTGGGCTCAGTTTAATTTCCTCAGGAATTGACCCACTTTTCACTCGCAGTGGCCCTATGTTACAAATGTGGCCTGCTCGACACTATTCCATTTGTATGTTACCAGGCCAAATTCAGTGTATTTCGTGTCTACTACACCAACACTTGGCACAATATTTGACTATCCTGATTGGTTGGGTCATAAACCTTCTCTTGACCCTTTTTATGAATATATATATATATATATATGTGCATACATGACGAACCTCAGGAACAACTAAATCTAAGTGGCTGACGGCTGATTAACTGCTCAAATTAGTTCACTCACCAAGGCCACTCCTTCATAAATGGAGGAAATTTGGGGATATTTTAGGCTATCGGATCCACGCCCATATCAAGAGTCGATCGAACCACAAAGAAAAAATGCACTGTGTTTCCATGCCGCCCATTTAGAGCGTAGGGTGAAACATGAGTCGCGATAGTACTTTCCGGATTAGAGTTTATCCGACCTGGTGAATGCTGTACTTTCTATCCATGTTATCTTGTTACCAGCTACATGTGGTGGATTCTATCCAATGCATGAAGTCCAGTTTCGATCCCATAATCTGTTCAGTACGCAAATATTCTGGAGGGTCAATGGCAAACACTAGAATTATTGGGAGATCCCAAACAGAAGTAGCAATGGTGGCTGTTTTCTACTTCGATTTTGTGTTCATGTACTATTTTCGGGTCAAAATGAGCACCGTCAACATTTTTTTTCAGCAATACGTCCTCGTCGCAGAAATCCATGAGCCCAACTGTGAATCAGTTTCTTTTGTCTGACCGTTTTCATTACACAAGGGAGAGTTAACAAGGGTGCCATCGGCAATTAACTGGATGCACTCCGACAAACCTTCTAATGTTTGTTTAATCCCTAAATGTCGAATAATTTACGTCTTCTGCTATTTTTATAGTCTAAGTTAAGACAGAATTTCTCTCCTAAAGTAAAGAGAGGGGAAGTGTTACTGTCTGCTTCTGCATTTCTTCTCAACGGAGGTTTACTTTCTTAGGTCGGAATTCGAACTTGCCCGGTACCGTCAGTTTTAAGGAGTTTCGTGCTACGTCTAAAGAAGCAATAGAAAGCAAGCCTAAAGTACTTGAAGGTTTTGACGGTAAATTTCACCCACTGAGACTCTCTTACATGATGCAATAAACTTGAAGCGCATTAAAGAAGGCCCCACTATCATTATCTAATGAAAACGGGTGAAAGGAATTTTCGCGGACACTTGCTAACATTTGGACAACGAACCACTGCAGCGGCATATCGTTATCGATTCAATGTGGTGGAGGATCAAAGTAGATAAATGTGTCACTCTGAAGTCGAAAATCTCGAGAAGCCTGACACTGAGAACCGGGAAGCTTCCGACAAAAATGCGAGTGAGCAGGTCGACCCAATCCATCAAAAACTAAAGGGTGGAGCCTGCGTTAGGCTGAGTTTTCTGTTCTGCTTTGCGTAGCTCAGTTGCTGTAGTGAGCAGGTCGACCCAATCCATCAAAAACCAAACGGTGGAGCCTGCGTTAGACTGGGTTTTCTGTTCAGCTCTGCGTAGCTCAGTTGCTGTGGGCAGTTGTTTCGGCAGCCATATTCTTCACGTTGTTACTTAATATAGAAATCCAGTAAGCAGCCCTGGAATTACGATTTATAGTTGCGGTCAATGTATGGTAGACCGATTATGTATTGGCTGGCAGCTTTGAGCGACAGTCTTGGATGACTGGAAAAACAAAGTTAGAGTATCTCTCCAGATGCAAAGTGACTTACTGGGTAGATTTTGTGGTGATTTTGTTGGGAGTGATGGATAGTGAAAAGCAAGCTCTTTGTTTGCCCAGGTTTATTCTGGAAAAGCCTAAAGACTGCAGTTGAAAGGATACAGGAAGCCATTACTGAGCCTACCTTTATTTTCACTAGCTGTAGACAGATTGCACAATGTGCAACACTAAATACAGTACGCTTGTCTGTAGCTGAATGACGACCTGTAGTGACGTAGGACGGCTTTAGTCTACGAGGAAAGACAAATCCAACAGGAAGCAAAGGTTTTGCAATCGCAAAACTGTTGCTCAATAATAAAGGCCAAGAAAACAAAATGATAGACGAACATTTCACGAAGTGACTCAAAAGGCTCCGTTAAACGGACAAATCACGGTACGAACACCTCAAGCTAAGTAAGACACCCTCCTATGGCAATGAAGGAATTAAAGCCGTCGTCTGGTCCCCAGGCATGCGTCACCCAGTTTAAAAGAACACAGTCAAGATAGTTATCTAGAAATAGGGGTCAGACGAAATGTGAATCTTCGTGTATGCCTGAGAAGCTCGCACTCGCCGATGGGGCAAGCATTTAGGTTTCAAGCCGAGAGAAGAACTGATCTGCGGCTCGTGGATTATTTAGCAGAATCTTTCCCAAGTTTATATTTGATATACTAAGGCTGAGTCCAAAGTGAGGATGGGTTCATTCCAAACCCCTCAAACTGGTCGCCAGATTATCCACTGATTTCAATAACTTCCTGTCACTTACATTTACTTCCGAAGAAGGATTGTGACAATCAGCACTACTTTATGCTGGTAGGGCTGGAACTAGGTGCTCCTAAAAAATTGACTCATACTGGGTCATTCTGTCAAGTTTCTTTTTGCTATCGTTCCAGTCAAGCTTGAACAGCAAGATTCCGGTCAAAAACTACTGTTGGAATAATGAGTCGAAGTACACGCAGTGAGAACAAAAAGAGGCATATGAGGAGGAGCCTCAAACTGGCACCCTCCTGCTTACTGGATAAGTACTGTACCGACTAGGCTACCAAGGATGTTCGCTTTCCATCAGGCTTATACACCTGAATTAATGTCCACCGCCCTTGTGACCAGATGACTAATAGTCGACAATATCTGACAGTACATTCCGTGAGCTCCTTGGGTGACTCGTTGAGGCCTACTAAATCCACCTTCACTTTTTCATGGCTCTTATCAACAGAGTAATCACACAGGAGAAATTTAAGGCATCCAATCAAAACAAATCACCCAACCAAGGACAGTTGTAAAACAAAGTACAAAATTTGATGATTCTTCTTCATATTCAACTAAGTTTACCATTCAGATCAGCAGGCCGTTGAACACGAAGACGTTAAATTTCTTCGCAAGTTTGTTTAGTGCATGGACTTGTCTGAACAGGAGTAAATAGTTCTGTTTAGGTCAATTGTAATTTTCCGGCTAGTGCGCACTCCGATTTCCGGGTCGTGATGCGCTGCATGCATGTACTTACGACTGGTTCGCCCGCTTTTGTCTGGCAGTGTGCTCCTTACCACGGTCTTTCATCACTCTCATGTTTTCGGGCTACTGGTTTGGCAGGACGATAAGGAAATTCCGCTGAGCGTTTGTCATGACTGGTGTGTTAAATTACCAAGTAATTGAATAAATAAATTTTTAGAGGGTGTGGTAACGTTCGACCAATCAGCAGTTAATATGGCCTACTGTGTAACTTGACGTGTTTTATGACGACATAGATTACATGGTGGCAACACGAGTTTACCTAAACTGCCCCTGGTAAACACTGGAAAGTCAAATCAGGGTTCTTTGGAGGCGATTAGGGCAAAGATCACCTCACTTTCTTGGGCTAAACATAAACAATGGAATGTCCGTTTGAATTTGAAATTGTGAGCTAAACTAAGTCAGAAAATAACTTCTACAGACACCGCCGCAACTGTGTTTGACCTTTTCCTTTCGGACGGGAACATTCCTCCAACGCACAATCTATCGATCTATGGAAAGTTCATGATAATGGTAGAAATAACTATCCTATACAAATTTGTTTATGCTGTCTTGAACAAGCTGCATCAGCTTGAAATGCTAGGTATTTGCACTACTTTCTACGAACTTACCTGAAAAGGCTTGGTCCATCCGACGGATGTATCCGTTTCAATGAATCAAGGAAGCGCAACGGATCGTGATGCAAGAAAAACATTCAAACAAACTTATGAATAGTGGAAAAAGCAACTATGTGACCAGATCGTCACTGTTTAATAGACATGTTGAAAACGTCAGCATGTTCTGAAACAAGGCTGGCTTGGATAAAATGCTTTACTTTGTTGTTTAAAAGATTAGTCCAGTGAGGAGGTCAGGGATTTTGGAATTTTTCAAGTTTATTTAAGAATCTCTCACAATAAGAACCCCAGCTAACGTTGATATCTGTTTATGCGCACACCCAGCTAAAAGAAAATCAAGTAGAACATAAGGTTGACGGAAACTCGGGGACTGCGCCTACCTGATGAGCCCCAAGAAGGGCGAAACCGGTCCTGGGCTGTCGAAGACTTTTCAGCAACCTTATGAGTAGTGCATTACGTAAAATCTCCTACTGTTTTGACTTTTCGGAAATGACTCTGTTATTCTATGACCTTTTTGACACAAACATGACTACTTTTATATCGGAAGACAAAAAAATTCTGAAGTATGTCAGAAAATGTGCCATCTCCAGCGGAAACTCTCAGAACATTGATAAGTTAACAGTCTGTGATAGTGCATTCGCATGGTGCGCAGGCTAACCTAGACAGATAGTGCTGCTGGACATAAGGCACACTACATCAGCTTAGACGATAACAATGTCAAGTGGTGTCAGTGAATATACTATATATGTATGCATATATATACGGTGTATAATGTTATATTTATGGTGCACCAGTAGACACAAATCTACGATGGTCCCTAAATAAACCCAGTGAGTAGCGACGACCTATGTGAACACAATCTATTATCCTAGAATGTCATCGGGGTATATTTTCCACGAGAGTAAAATCGAACTACGGTTTCTGGGATTCCAAGTTTATGAATCTCTTTCGATGCACAATACCTACACGTTCTCACTGTGACGTGTTAAACAACGCCGAATGGTTTACCAAAAGACACATAGTTATGGCAACGAACCTTGGACGAATGTTCAGTCTGTGACCCAAAGGCAAATCTGCAGATGATATGGAGCTGTAAAGTAAACAGTGGAACGTAGTCAGTGAATTATTCCAGTAAGGTTTCGCAACAACTGTACTTGAATCGCCACAAATAGTTTTGAAGGAAATTGCTTGATCTTGCATATGTGGAACGTAATAAACTGCTCAGTTAAAGTTGCTTTCTAAACAATCCCACGGGAATTTTTACAGATCTTTCCTTAGAGGTGATCAACAAAACTGTGGAAGTAGAGAAGTCACTGAGCCCTCTTTTTTGATGTAATTCTTGGGATCTAACATGTATTACCCTGTCAGTCTATTAAACCCACAATCAGAGTGGATCGGTTCTAGAGCCTCCGCCCAATCTGAGGTGGACTTGAAAGACGCTGTTCTGTAGGTTGACACTTAATTATCCGTTCATGAGCTTTCGTACGCACATTTCAGTGTTCGAATTAGTCAACTACGCTACTCAATACGTTACAATTCTTATCGCGAAACAGGACAGTCCGAAGAATCCCAAGACCAAGGACAGTTCGTTGTCCTGAGAGGTTTTACTCCTGGACGTTACTTTCTATAAAAACGGACGAGCAACCGATGACCAGTGGGAGAGTTGACAGTACTTGAAAAAAGACAAGGAGTATACGCAATAACGTATACTGTTTGAGCAAAACGTGAGCACAACATGGATCGCGCCTTGTGTAGTCGACGGTGGCAGTAATTAGAGAATCTTGGCTAAGTAATCGGAGACCGGAATCAGAACAGTTTCCTCAAAAATATATGACTTTTCCTCCAGACCGACAGCATGCGTCTGAAAGTTAAACAATTCACTAGTTTCACTCATCAAAATCTACAATCAGGTCTAGCTGCCATGAATCAAAGCTGCTCGCTTTGTTCAGATGATTCTGTGTCATACCTGTCACTGTCTAAGGTATGGCACTGTTTGGTTGGTGAATCACCAAAAGTACAGAGTCATAGTTATATAAATTCTAAACATTTCCGGCAGTGAACAGAAAAACAAACGCTTGCGAGTGCTCCTTTGGTATCTTGCGGATGACTGCGTTTAATTTTCTGCGTGAAGTTGCCATGGACACTCACAATTTATACATACTAGGCACGGAAATATGGACGATGCGGCGGTTTGGGTTGCTCCATACCCTCGTGGGCAACGGCAGTCTTTCTGTATGTCTATTGTCCAAGTCAAACATCCTAGTGATCTGATAAGTATCAGCCTGTCGTCAGCAAACGAAAGCAATACCCGTGAAGTTATTAGCCTATATGGCAATAGCCATGATTATCGATCACGAACTGCTTAATGAGGCGAAAACAACTGATTAGATGGGTGAAGTGAACTGACATCTTGTTTTTGAATTTCAATTGGAACATGCTGTTTGCAGTGAACCAGAGATCCCACTGCAAATGTACGCTGCAGTGACATGCAGACCCGAAGGCTGATCAAATCTACCAGTGGGTTGCTTTCAAAAGGATGAATAACAGGAAAACGCTTCCTTTCCACTGTCATGATCACCGGAGAGGGTGGTTGTTGTAACATGTATTCATTGATGAAAACTTTCGGGCTAGCCGTTACCTCTCAACAAGTTGGCCATTTGGACAAATTCAGTTTCCAACTTTTCGCTACGAAGAATTAACCCTACCCGATTTGTCACTGTATCGATTTTCGCTTTTCATTCAACAGTAGGAAGTTGTTGAATTCCGTGTACTGACCAATCCAAATGGTCTTCCCGTCAACCGAACTTTGTATTGAAAAACCCCGTAGTTCGACTGATGTACTCGCCAATTTGGTTTTTGGGGTCAACTCACCTATAACCGAGCTGAAACTCTCATCCACGATGTTTTAAAACAACTGAATTTGCTGCACCAGGCGGCCCCATACTTCAGTTGGCAGAATATTCGAGATATCTCGACACGTTGTATACAAGTAATACGCTATTCATAACTCAACTGAATATCGTGCCAACTGAAACTGGTGCAGCAGATTCCTTTGGTTTAGAACGCCATAAACAAGAGATTCAGCTGCGTTCCGGGTGAGTCTCCTGTCAAAACCGAATTTGTATGCAAATACGTGTACTTGTCGAAATCCGTCCAATTTGGATTCAAGTAGGACATAACTTAAGACTGACGGAAAATCGGGAGCCTGCGTCTACCTGATGAGCCCCAAGAAAGGTGAAACCGGTCGTAGACTGTCCAAGAGTTTGCGGCAATCGCGTCGTCGTCTTTATAGCAAACACTTTGTATGGATAAATATGCCCTAAAGTTCTCATTTAGAGCATTTTTGTTGAGCTTCTCTCAATGAGTAAGCTAGCATCGCTGGCCTTATGGATACATATTCATATCTGTCCAAACAAATCTAAAACAGATGACATCACAGTGCTAAATTGCCTTCCGTACAGTACAATTATTGAATTGACGATGAACCAAAGTTCTTTATAGTTGAGTAAGTTTGCTTCACAGTCAAAACCATTGCGTTCAACGGAGCACCCGAAAGCAAGTGTGGAATATCATGCAGCCTGTCTGAACTAACAGTTCATAAACCAGTTATCCTATTCTTGAAATGGACCCAATAAGAGTAGTCTAACAAACATGAATGGGCGATTGAGCACATGTGAACAGATGTGTCAGTGTGGTGTGAATTACGAGCTGTTAATTCGGCCACGGAAGAGAAACTGAAGAGGGTACTTCACAAAACTGGTGGTTCACGTATTTTTTATGGTCACTCGTGCGGTCAAGCAATGGTTGATATTCAAAATGTACGTGCGAAACCGATTAAATTTTTACGTGATCAATTTATCCTTTGAGTAACAAAGCCAGAGACGTTTCAATACTTTTCGTTCAGAACTATCTACAGAAAAGGCACTATTTGACAGACAAGCAAGGTTTGAGTGTTCCAGCCATTTTAGGTGGGAATTTCGGTTTTGTTAATCCAGTCGCACAGTCTCGCTTTGGATGTTTGTCACCAAAAAAACTGGTTTTCAACTAAGATGCAAGTAAACTATTTAGAAACAACAATGTGAAAGACAACTTTATGAATCCACAAAAAATGTGTCCCACAAAACAGCCGCATGCATACCCCGATTGTTTCAGCCTTCAACAACTTACCCCGTTTTGTGCGGCTGTCCTTCCACGAGACCAGGTTGCGACTCCAAGGAAAGGTGACGGAATTCCACGTCTTCGTTCTTATCTTCTTTCGAATGCTAAAAAGCGAATACACGACCAACTAATAGCTCACCATCTCGTAGAAACCTTTGTGAGTGATATTTCAGATGGCGCCTAAAGAGTCGCATTCCAGTCTGAGTGGGTCTAACTAACAGCTGCAGTGACTAGCGACCCTGGTGTTTTTTTACACCTAATGCAACATACTAAAATGATTCACAGGGAGGCACTGATCAAGAAAATAGCAAACACTTCGGGATACAGCGAATTTTCAGTTCCCCCAACCTTTACTCACAAAACCCTTACAAATGCCACGAAAGGCAAACTCGTCTTCCGAGTTAAACTCGAATATTCAGTAAGTCAGCAGTGCTCTACAATCCAACAGTGTGGAAGTTAAATATACAGTGAGGAAACCATCATATGGCATGCCACGGGAGGATGAGCCGACTAATCACGACATGCTAGCTAGGAACAATATGAAGTAAACGTAAACCAACTGCAATGGGTTTGGCAAGGCACAGTGATCAAAACAAAATTACACCGCGTCACATTGATGTTCACCCCCCTTTTTACGAGAAGTGATGCACCGTAGGTCAGCTCGATAAATTTTCCTTGTAGCCATGACCACTTGATTTGGTTTCCGTTATTAACAGATGAGTGGCACTTTGTCATGTCTGAGTGAGAGCTAATCACACAGCTGACCATATTGTCGCTCCTGGTCAACCATTGGGCCCAAGGTCGCGGGTTCAAATCTCTCTGAGTTTTGCGAGATACGCACTGCCGATTAATCCCAACAAGAATGAAAGAGCTGTACGCTGCTTCTGGACCTTCTAGCGTAGGTTGTAGGCCACACTAACAGGATAAAATCTCTATTGAATGCAGAATACTGCTAAACAAATAACATATCAATAATTTGTGCATTTATAAAGTAGATGATCCATCAACGCAAAGAAATTGTGGTGTAAAATGCAGACATTCTCCGATTTTGGTGCCACCGAATGGCAAAACTTCTGTGAAATGTACCCTTGTCAAGACTTAACACATTACTCATGAGGTTGCTGAAAACTCTTTCACAGCCCACGACCGGTACCGCTCTTCTTGGGGCTCGTCAGGTGGACGCAGTCCCTGAGTTTCCATCAACTTCATGTTCTACTGAAACTTTGTCATTTTTTAATATAAACACTGTCGCCAAGCGACCTATAATGATGTTGCCCAAGAGCTCAGTAGCTGAATGTTACAATCCAAACAAACAACAACATTTACTGATCTGTAAACGGCGGAAAAACCTTATGCCTTAGGAAAGATGACTGGAAGAAACATGCGCAATCCATTCAGAAAGTCCTTGTCTCATTGCTACTAGGAAACTTCTATTGGCCCACAGTCGGCTCCGCTCTTCTATGTATGTCTCGAAAGTACCTGGTACCTGGTTACACCACATCACACATTGTGCTGTGCAGGCCAGGTGATGAGTTCCACATTTGCTACACTCCGTTTTCCAATGATTTTTTTAAGCATACTCGGACATACCTGGCTTGGATCAGGCCTCCGGAGTGAATTAGTTCAACGCGATACACAACTGTTACGAAAGTACGGATGATTATAAAGAACTAACAGAACAAAACCTAAGTTAGCGCTGTTTCTTTTTTATCCGGGGTTGGAATTAAAGCGTCCAATCGCCAACGTCCATTAAAATAGCTGGTTACCTCACGAACCATAATTCCGCAGTTTTCTTAACACAGTCAGATTTAGCTTGCCAGATATCTGACCACAGATGGGGATTCAATATTTTGCTAAACACCATTTGAAATCGCCCTTTCAGCACGCCATAAATGAAACTTTTTTTAATAAAAACTACCCAGTTCAATTATCCTCTGAGAAATTTACTAAAAGAATCGTTCAAATTTGACGTAGCTTCATGGCGCAGATATGACATCACTGATAGGGCCAAAATTCTGCCGGGTTTCTGACGTTTTCTATAGAACGTCACTTGAGGTAGCACAAATTCAGTCAAAAGGTAGACTTCATGTTAATTGCATTAATCTAATAGATATTTTTGGTTGAGCAGTAAGTGAAATTTAGAAGGCTAGGGTTGCTCATAGGTAAGTCAACTAGACAAGCCGTATTCATCTTCACTCTGTCCTTTAAAACTTTCGAAGATAATTCCGTATGCCATTAAAAAAAACAAAAGAAATTACAATCTCGCGATATCGTCAGAGCCTCTCCACACAACTGTATTGGTGGTTGCCCAGATAACGGTTGATCTGTTCGCCGAGCTTGGCAATTGGCTTGCAAACGCCTCGCCTCCAGTCGAGGATACATCTCCAATGCGCAGTTGAGTGGGTACTTCCTCATTACGTGTCTGCAGTCATAGCTTTCGAAGAGTATCTAAAATCCTCTCATGGGACACGAATTTATGTATGGTGCTAACATTTCGACGACGTCCTTGTTGTATTCATTGGGAGAAAGCAGTTTTTGTGCCAGAATTATTTATCTCCCTCAGTTAAACAAGTTATATTCAACAGGGTCTGTGAAGAAGTGTTCTATTATATTTTTTTTGTAATTCAATTTGCATCCCGTGATCATTGGTTTAAAGGTTGCCTCTGACGATATATTTTAATGAGAACCATGATCTTTAACTCCTATCTAAAGCAAAAGTACGCTGAAGGGAAGGGGTTGTTTATCTGACAGATGCTAACGAAAGTGGTCTCTACAGGTATCTTTCTTCTCACGCTCCACCAGGCCCATAAGTGAGCCTATATGACTCAGTCTATGTGGACCCACTGAAGACATTCAAGTTAGTGCTGACAGGTTTTCGTCTCGGTCCCTTGCGTGATTCTTCAGGAAAATATTGGACATATAGAAAAAAAATTGAAGGGAACGGAAGGAAGCAGCCAAATGAGGTGGGTATGGATACTTTAACTGGCACATAAACCAGCCGTAAAATGAGCAGAGTCTTGAAGCAGATTTGTGACGATGGATCAAAGCCGTGTTCTCTAAACGCCGAAGATATCATGCGTAATCATGTATTCTTATACTCTTCAAACAAACAAATAAAGAATTAAATAAGTAAACACATCATAAACGAGATATTCAGCTGGATTCCAAGTGAGTTTCCCGTCAAAACCAAACTGGTACGCAAATGGGTGTATTTCGCCAGGCAAATAAATTGTTGCTGGTGATCAAATGACCACCAACAGCATAGTGCATAAGACATTTGATGAAGGAGGTCTATAATCTTAACCACCTATCACTCTTACTGTCATGTGATCTATAGTACGTCAATGTCATAGAAGGGGACTTAATGTTTTGCTCAGTCACGTGTCGCTTTATACTTGCAGAGCTGGTTGGTATGCAAATGGGTGTATTTATCGGAATCTGTCCAATTTGGGTTTAAGTAGAACGCGCCTACCTGATGAGCCCCGAGAAGGGCGAAATCGGTCGTGGGCTGTCGAACTGTTTTCAGCAACCTTATGAGTATTGTATCAAGTTGAAAATTAATTCGAAGCTAGGGGCAAAGATTAAAATTTTAAGGAAGTTACCATAGCTGATGTAAATTCGTCGTATTTTACTCGACGACCTCCTAATACCTCCTTAAATATTTCTTACACGAATATGATGTAAGTTGTGGATATTGTTTCTCTTGGAATCGGCTCCGCATTACACATGGAGACTTTTCACTAAACTACAGATGAGTTGTTTTTATTCCATGGGTAATGTTGATATCTGAAATCGCATTGTGCCTCTTTAAACAGCCGCTGAAATTTAGCTTGAGTGTAAGAACTTGGAAAGCAAAGTTTTCCCTCCAATGAGCTCAGCTGGCGTTCAGTCAGGAATAAATCAGCACACTGCCCCATCCAGGTGATTCACTACTGAACTGAAGTAGGGAACCACTTCCTAGTGTCTTAACCATCTTCATGTTAAGACGCCGAGTTTTAAAAGATGTCCCAAACAATCTCGAATAAATTCAAGTCTAGAATAGATCTGGACATCTCTAGAGGCGAATTTTCAGCCTACAAACGCGCAGAGGATGTTCATGGGGAAATCTATAGTCCGGGCTGACAGTGTCTCCTCATGCGTTGACGGAACGTTCGCCAGCTGACCGCCAAGCTCGGTGGACAGCTACACCGGTGCCTGATTATTAATCATCCTTAGCAATATCGGTGACCCAGGTTCGAACCCACATGAGTTCTACTTCATTTACAGCAGTATTTTGTACACTGTATTTGTTGCCAAAACGTCAGCAAAAACGTTCATGCCTAGGGATGCTGTGAGAACATAAAGAAAAGCCGATGAATCTGCTCGGTCGGTTAATCCACCATCAAGCTTGTCTAGATCAAAGCGCCTTGGAAAAAACATGAACGTCTTAAGATGGTCTGATAGCAACATCAAAGAGTCTCAAGGTGAATTGATGATGAATTGATTGCCATAAGGGTAGTGCGTGAAGCTTTTTTATCTCAGAGATTGAAAGAAACTTGCAACACCACCATTTGACGCTATGTTGTTCACCGACTCTTTTCGATCCCGGTACCGCTCTTCTTGGGGCTCGTCAGGTGGACGCAGTCCCTGAGTTTCCATCAACTTCATGTTCTACTGAAACTTTGTCATTTTTTAATATAAACACTGTCGCCAAGCGACCTATAATGATGTTTCCCAAGAGCTCAGTAGCTGAATGTTACAATCCAAACAAACAACAACATTTACTGATCTGTAAACGGCGGAAAAACCTTATGCCTTAGGAAAGATGACTGGAAGAAACATGCGCAATCCATTCAGAAAGTCCTTGTCTCATTGCTACTAGGAAACTTCTATTGGCCCACAGTCGGCTCCGCTCTTCTATGTATGTCTCGAAAGTACCTGGTACCTGGTTACACCACATCACACATTGTGCTGTGCAGGCCAGGTGATGAGTTCCACATTTGCTACACTCCGTTTTCCAATGATTTTTTTAAGCATACTCGGACATACCTGGCTTGGATCAGGCCTCCGGAGTGAATTAGTTCAACGCGATACACAACTGTTACGAAAGTACGGATGATTATAAAGAACTAACAGAACAAAACCTAAGTTAGCGCTGTTTCTTTTTTATCCGGGGTTGGAATTAAAGCGTCCAATCGCCAACGTCCATTAAAATAGCTGGTTACCTCACGAACCATAATTCCGCAGTTTTCTTAACACAGTCAGATTTAGCTTGCCAGATATCTGACCACAGATGGGGATTCAATATTTTGCTAAACACCATTTGAAATCGCCCTTTCAGCACGCCATAAATGAAACTTTTTTTTAATAAAAACTACCCAGTTCAATTATCCTCTGAGAAATTTACTAAAAGAATCGTTCAAATTTGACGTAGCTTCATGGCGCAGATATGACATCACTGATAGGGCCAAAATTCTGCCGGGTTTCTGACGTTTTCTATAGAACGTCACTTGAGGTAGCACAAATTCAGTCAAAAGGTAGACTTCATGTTAATTGCATTAATCTAATAGATATTTTTGGTTGAGCAGTAAGTGAAATTTAGAAGGCTAGGGTTGCTCATAGGTAAGTCAACTAGACAAGCCGTATTCATCTTCACTCTGTCCTTTAAAACTTTCGAAGATAATTCCGTATGCCATTAAAAAAAACAAAAGAAATTACAATCTCGCGATATCGTCAGAGCCTCTCCACACAACTGTATTGGTGGTTGCCCAGATAACGGTTGATCTGTTCGCCGAGCTTGGCAATTGGCTTGCAAACGCCTCGCCTCCAGTCGAGGATACATCTCTAATGCGCAGTTGAGTGGGTACTTCCTCATTACGTGTCTGCAGTCATAGCTTTCGAAGAGTATCTAAAATCCTCTCATGGGACACGAATTTACGTATGGTGCTAACATTTCGACGACGTCCTTGTTGTATTCATTGGGAGAAAGCAGTTTTTGTGCCAGAATTATTTATCTCCCTCAGTTAAACAAGTTATATTCAACAGGGTCTGTGAAGAAGTGTTCTATTATATTTTTTTTGTAATTCAATTTGCATCCCGTGATCATTGGTTTAAAGGTTGCCTCTGACGATATATTTTAATGAGAACCATGATCTTTAACTCCTATCTAAAGCAAAAGTACGCTGAAGGGAAGGGGTTGTTTATCTGACAGATGCTAACGAAAGTGGTCTCTACAGGTATCTTTCTTCTCACGCTCCACCAGGCCCATAAGTGAGCCTATATGACTCAGTCTATGTGGACCCACTGAAGACATTCAAGTTAGTGCTGACAGGTTTTCGTCTCGGTCCCTTGCGTGATTCTTCAGGAAAATATTGGACATATAGAAAAAAAATTGAAGGGAACGGAAGGAAGCAGCCAAATGAGGTGGGTATGGATACTTTAACTGGCACATAAACCAGCCGTAAAATGAGCAGAGTCTTGAAGCAGATTTGTGACGATGGATCAAAGCCGTGTTCTCTAAACGCCGAAGATATCATGCGTAATCATGTATTCTTATACTCTTCAAACAAACAAATAAAAAATTAAATAAGTAAACACATCATAAACGAGATATTCAGCTGGATTCCAAGTGAGTTTCCCGTCAAAACCAAACTGGTACGCAAATGGGTGTATTTCGCCAGGCAAATAAATTGTTGCTGGTGATCAAATGACCACCAACAGCATAGTGCATAAGACATTTGATGAAGGAGGTCTATAATCTTAACCACCTATCACTCTTACTGTCATGTGATCTATAGTACGTCAATGTCATAGAAGGGGACTTAATGTTTTGCTCAGTCACGTGTCGCTTTATACTTGCAGAGCTGGTTGGTGGTACGCAAATGGGTGTATTTATCGGAATCTGTCCAATTTGGGTTTAAGTAGAACGCGCCTACCTGATGAGCCCCGAGAAGGGCGAAATCGGTCGTGGGCTGTCGAACTGTTTTCAGCAACCTTATGAGTATTGTATCAAGTTGAAAATTAATTCGAAGCTAGGGGCAAAGATTAAAATTTTAAGGAAGTTACCATAGCTGATGTAAATTCGTCGTATTTTACTCGACGACCTCCTAATACCTCCTTAAATATTTCTTACACGAATATGATGTAAGTTGTGGATATTGTTTCTCTTGGAATCGGCTCCGCATTACACATGGAGACTTTTCACTAAACTACAGATGAGTTGTTTTTATTCCATGGGTAATGTTGATATCTGAAATCGCATTGTGCCTCTTTAAACAGCCGCTGAAATTTAGCTTGAGTGTAAGAACTTGGAAAGCAAAGTTTTCCCTCCAATGAGCTCAGCTGGCGTTCAGTCAGGAATAAATCAGCACACTGCCCCATCCAGGTGATTCACTACTGAACTGAAGTAGGGAACCACTTCCTAGTGTCTTAACCATCTTCATGTTAAGACGCCGAGTTTTAAAAGATGTCCCAAACAATCTCGAATAAATTCAAGTCTAGAATAGATCTGGACATCTCTAGAGGCGAATTTTCAGCCTACAAACGCGCAGAGGATGTTCATGGGGAAATCTATAGTCCGGGCTGACAGTGTCTCCTCATGCGTTGACGGAACGTTCGCCAGCTGACCGCCAAGCTCGGTGGACAGCTACACCGGTGCCTGATTATTAATCATCCTTAGCAATATCGGTGACCCAGGTTCGAACCCACATGAGTTCTACTTCATTTACAGCAGTATTTTGTACACTGTATTTGTTGCCAAAACGTCAGCAAAAACGTTCATGCCTAGGGATGCTGTGAGAACATAAAGAAAAGCCGATGAATCTGCTCGGTCGGTTAATCCACCATCAAGCTTGTCTAGATCAAAGCGCCTTGGAAAAAACATGAACGTCTTAAGATGGTAAGCTTGTCTAGATCAAAGCGCCTTGGAAATAACATGAACGTCTAAAGATGGCCTGATAGCAACATCAAAGAGTCTCAAGGTGAATTGATGATGAATTGATTGCCATAAGGGTAGTGCGTGAAGCTTTTTTATCTCAGAGATTGAAAGAAACTTGCAACACCACCATTTGACGCTATGTTGTTCACCGACTCTTTTCGATCCCTTTTAAGGTTCCCATCAAGTCATTTTAAAAAAAATTATATGACAATTCATGAAGACGACGGTACCATATGAATAATTTGACGTCGTTGAAGAATTTCCGGTATTCCCGATTCATGGGCTTGCATAAATTATTGTGTGTGAATATATTATCCCATTATTGGTGTGTTTGCTCACCTGTAGTTTCTTGCTTGTCCTCTTATTTTTTATGACACATTCGCTAGTTTACATAGCCTAGTCGCTCAGGAGAGGTGGCAGTTTCCTATAGGCAGGCTTACATCACTCGTTTGAAAGGTTTTCCTCCTGCCCTAGTGTAATCATTCTGGTGAGTTCAGACCTCGCGCTGATTGAGCAGTGGTAGCACGCTCGCCTCACATGTTAGATGTACCGAGTTAAAACCCCGGCACGGCCAAAGATATGCACCGCTGAGGAGCGCCAGTAAGAGAGAAACTCAAGTCTAGGGCTTTTCAAACGATAGTGGGCAAACGAGAGTGATGTGAGAGAGCATTCTGCAAATCCCGCAGCCACCCACAACTTCCATATATGCTTACACTTGTCTGACATTATATAGTCCACTTAATCTATAAATACAGGTATCGCCGCTGGGTGTAAGAATCAAGATCGATAATTTAAATGAACGACAGATATATGCTCTCACATGTGGTAGCTCAGGTTTTGTTTCCTCCGTGAAGTGATTCTGACATTACTTTCTACGATCCCTATTTTACTCCGAAGTGCTAACGACAAAACAGCTTTTCCAGCTAGGAGGATTTGTACCCATATATATCATTTCCTCCATAAATGTTCTTCCCGTGTCGTATCAGCACAGATCACAGTTAGTGAAGGGACATTTGTTTAGGTGAACAGATTCACAACTCTTACCCATGAAACCCGAAGATTTTCATGGATTTTAATCGTTTTCGGGGCTTGTTTCTCCAGGTCTAGTAATTATCACCTGATTTTCTGAACATGACAGATAAAGCTTTGACTCCTGTTCAAATTCCTCCACTTACTACGCCTAACCGATTGCTCGTATCAGTTACAATGATCATCTCATCAGTGCTATAGTTGATTATCAGAGGTGGGTCTCGCAGGCTGGCTTATTCGTTTGCCGTAAAAGTTGACTTATCTCATAATAAATGTACTTAGCCTGGTACGGCCTTTGGTCTAGGAATAGAAATTTACGGTCAAATAGACCCTCTTATTGTTTCAAGACTTTTCTGAAACAGTAATCCTGGGTTACATTGGGTTATGATTACATTGGTTGGTACACACCGATATCCCGGGTAACAGGGTATTAAAACAAGTGCATCCACACTCATAAGCTAGTCAAAAAGCACTGAACGTTGTACTATTGATACCATTCTGTTTTATGGTAATAAATAATGACATTTTGAGGTAAAACGTAGGCAAGCTGGTGCATCCCAAAATCTATGGACGCTGAATATGACCTCGAATCTGCTTGAATCCATTTATCAGGGTGTATCTGACGATAGCTGTTGCACGATTTCTTGTCAGCGTTACGGGATATCAACAAGTTTAATGCATTTTAATACCACTTGGTAAATTGTGGTTATCCCTCAAAAGACTACGTGATGAAGCGTCATATATTCGTTATTCCGATCCTGGAGATCGTCTTATAAACTCTGTTGCCCATTAGGTTTGTTTTGTTTTTGTGTCTCAAAATGCTGCTTTGTTTCATGCTTGCCTTTACCGTGACTGCCTGGCCCATTCATCAAAGTGACTTTTGATCACCACCTTAAGAAAGATATACAGGGGTAATCCCGCAGTGCGTATAATATTCCGCAGTTCAAGTATGCAAACATCCATATGCATTTAAAAAGTTAAGGGTGACCCAGCAGCAAGTGACTCGCCCCTCTTTCTTATGTGCTGATCGTCTGTGCGTTAGTGATAATCGAGATCTTACATTCAGTAAAAACACTCAGAAACAAACAGAAAACCTGTAAAGTGAAGAACTGATGTGAAAGCACAGAAAAACTTACATGAGGTTTCGAATCACCTAGGGTTTCTGCACCAGGCTGAGACATTTCCGACGTGTTCGACTGACTTCTGTGAGAACAAATAGTGCTCCAAAGTTTCTTGTCTGCCGTGAATGCCATCAGTACCATCATAGGGAAAAATAGAAACGTTAGCCCAGCTTCCCAAAGCTCAATTTCATTCGGACTTATAAAGACAGTAATTAAAAGCATCCACGCATAGGCAAACAGGGAGCAAAAGCTGGTGAGAATGAACACGCCAAATTTTTCAATTCTCTTTGTTTGTGGAGAGGTGACGGACAGGATACATATTCCAGATATTGCAAAGAGATTGAATGCGGCTGATCCAAGTATGGTGAACAGTCCCAAACTATCCGGAGGTTCTTTTGGTGGCGAAACGATTGCTTTCACAGCCTCAATACATGCCAGGAGAATTTCCGGCGCCGAAGACCCGAGTGCCATCAGCGTCAGATTAGCAACTGTTTCATTCCAAACAAACACGCTACACTCCTTTAGAGCACCTGTCGAATCATCATAAATACGGATAACACGTTTCTCTGACGTAATTCTCTCAATGGAAAACATGAAAATATCGGACATTACAGCAATTCCGACGAAAAGGTACAGTAGTCCAGTCACATACAACATAATCCGAAGCCACTGAGGCCATGCATTGTCAGCTGGTAGGGAAAGCCATCCAACACAATAAGGAAGATTATCCTGCAACGATAATGTGAATCGTACGTGACCGTAGACTTCTGACAGATTGCGCATTTTATTATATTCTGGAATCTAGAGCCTTTGGCTTTTATTCACAATGTCTGTTTGGGTGAAGCCGGCCACCACAGTTATACAGTACCAAGAATACACTCGGTTACCAGCGTCATTTGCATGGACTTCCTAGGCCCTGAGCTGAGCCACACAGAATAAGTATTTTTAACACGAAATGCAATATATGTGGGTGTTCCATTTAGCTTCGGAAGTTGAAATTGATGAATAAAGTTCAAAACGAACGAGTTCACGCCCTTTACCAGGGACTTCATCTAATTATCTACAAATTGATCGTGCATCGCACTGAAGTAACGGATATCCTACTGTAAGTATTGAACCCAGATGGTTGCGTGTTTTAGGGCAACTGAGGTGAAAGTGTAGATTGAACTCAAAAGGATTTCCAACTGACACCGACCGGCTAAATACACAAATGATGTATCAAAACAGGATCCAGTATATTAATTAACAAACATTATGCTTCATTAAACTGTCGTATATCTTAAAAACCAGGGCTGGTCAAATGTTAGCAGAATCTTTAAGGCCCCTTAGCCATTGAGCCTTCTTTGTTCATTTGCGTTAGGTGTTAGATTTGTTTTTTTCCACCAAAAATTGATTTGGAAATTCCCGCCACTTTCAAAATGCGGCTGTCGCGCCGGTCTTAGTAATGTTGCCAGCTAGCTGCTTGTGACTCCATCCTAATTCTGATTGGTTGTAATCGGGTGAGCGCGTGTTCAAAATATTGGCAAGCTGTGGTCATGTCTTGACCGATTTTGTGACCATTGTGTTTTCGCTACACACAACAGACGGAAAAGTGTTACCAGCAACGACGAAGAACACTAGTCACACATAGCTAAATTAGGAGGTGTGGTTCCACTGAATTTGCAGGGTGTATGCTTAAGGCAAATCAAGTTTTCATTTTACTGACATTATCCAGTGATTGATTGAGAACAAAATTGATCAGAACTCACACTAAATACCGACTAGTCATTGTGATCCATCGACCAAAAGGGAAAACCCATAACGGACTCCAGAGGCTCAGTTTTTCTGTCAGCCAATCACCCTGGCGCAGACGTCAATCGGCACATTCCCAGCCATGTCTGCGCCCGACGTGCTGAAGGCTGCGGCTGCGGAGCCAGATCCTGCGAAACGGATGAATATATACAAGAATATAGGTGAGTCTTTAGGACCAAGCTAATTTCTCATTTCCAGTCCGGACAGAGGTCTCTGATCCAGATGAAGTCGCAATAAAGGCTAAGGAACAGGCAATACTTGAACTGGGAAATATGATGGCAAAAAGCTCAGACGCAAAAGGTTAGTTTAGATGCGCACACCAAATGCATAAATTGTTTGATAACTTCGCACATGCATCCTCCTCTATTTCCATGTGGGACTTGAGTCCTAGCATCTCCATGTCCTGTATTTTATTATCTCTGAATTCACAATAGCATGTTGCGCGGCCAGCATCATTTACGGAGATGAAGGGTTAGTCGAACTAAGTTTTTACCCCCTACCGTCAGATGTAACCCTGCAACATAATTTCTAGAACAACCCAACGAAACTGTATTACGGGGTGGCGTTTAGATAATTAGTAATGCCCCCTACGACACGAGTGTGGAGGTAATAGTGTCTCTTTCAGGCCACCGGTGTGTCCATGTTTACGGAGGCGTCGATTCTGCCATCCAGCAAGAAACTAGGGGCCTGAAAGTTACGGTCCTAAAAATGCACACTGCGACCGTCCAAATGTTGATCATGACCGCCGGAACTAAGACGTCTTCAGGTGTTCGACAATCGTTGTCTCAGAACCATAGCTCGTGTGGGTTGGTGTCGGCGAATCCGTAACGAGGCAGTTAGAAAGCGAGTTTCGGATTGTGCAAGGGGTACTTCCATTGAAGAATGTAAAACCAGCACCAGAAGCTGCGTTGGTTGGGACATGTGTTGCGCATGCCTAATCGTCGTTGCCGAGGAGAGTGCTGTTTTCCGTGCCCAATTCAGAGTAGCGTGAGCAGAGAGGTGGCCAACCCTTGACCTGGCAGAAGGGTATGAAAGAAATCACGAAACGTTTGGGTGCTGTCGGTGCTGCTCGCCTTCCAGGATGGGGACCGCGTGATCCCCACTGCGTCTGGTTGGAGACGTTGCAAGATATGGCTGCCAACTGATGTCAGTGGCGATCTTGTTGTCAGTTTCTATCCAGATTGCCTGAATGGGTGTTTGGAGGTGTAGGCACCTCGGGATGATTGTTGTAAGGCAGCAGTAAGTCCCTTCCCCGCAATTCGGTCGGTTCTGTTCAAAAGGCGCGTGTCGCGCGCAGGCGCATTAGAAGTTTGACAGTTTGGCTCTACTTCCTGAGCCCTCGCACCAGACCACTCCCTGGACCCTTCCCTCAAGCAAACTTTAACGACCGCTGTCGTAGTTCAAACTTCTGTATCAGTAGCATGACGAAAGGTCCCAAAATAAAACATTGCTCTCTCTAATTGCTTTGCGCGTCGAACTTTTGAATCATAGGCTGAATGTGGGGCACCTTAGCCAAACCCCCTTATGTCTGGGTGAGCGGGAAGCATCATTTGCCCCTACACCTCATTCACTGACTCCCTCTCGTCTGAGTCTGTCCAATTCAGTTGGCTGTCAATCACCTAACCGGTGCTCCGTAGAACCCTTACTAAATTCGAGGGACTTGTTCCAAATTCATGCTACCAACATTCGTACTTTTTGTTAACTCGGTAGCTATTGCTCAGACCTTATTCTATTGACACGTGTTTTTTATCTCCAAACATTACCTTTAAGACTCCAGTTCGCTCATACGCCTGAAACCATTCGGGGAAATTCAGATTTCCCGAACTTTACTCTTCTGGTTTCTGGTAACCCTGACGCAATAGCTGTTGGTATCTACGGTCCGGAAGTTGTACTTAGCCCCAGAGTTGAGTACTTTTCACTGTACTGGATTCCAGTAAACAGTCGGCTTTGTGCGGTGAGATTGAATAAGTCAGTCAAGATCAGTACAGTGTGATGCACTGACTCCAGAATCGTGAGTTGAGTTTACCAACTCTTTGATCTTCACCACATGCCAGAACTACGCTATGTGTATCAACGCACAGAATTTTAATACTCCTGTATTTTCCAGTCACATCCTACTCATCTAAACACACTGTCCATTGAGAGGGTGAGGTGGCTCATTGGTTAGAGTGCGAATTTACTGACCGAAAGGTCCATGGTTCGAACCCCACTCCTGCATCTCGACTTATGTCTAGGCATGCCAACCTGACATTATCCCAGCCCTCGTGGTTTCCTCCGGTAGCATGGCAGCTAGGCACCGAAAGGGTGTTACAGTTGAAAGGTTTCTTTTCTTCCTGATTGAGAGGACCATTGCACCCACAAAGTGTAGGGACGTGCCGTTTACAAACCAAGGAAAGACCATCGAAGTTGTGAAGCGTTTTGCCTTGCAAGCTGTGTTACTTCCGATTGTATTGTGGCAAATGAGGTCAGCACATGAATCTCGGGTCGCATTTGATAGCTGGTATAGGGTGGTGCCGACTAAACCGCAACGAGACAGTTTGGAAGCGAGTGTTTGGCTGTGCAACCGGGGCTTCAATCGAAAAATCCCTCGAGCCCCAACAGCTGCGGTGGTTAGGTCGCGTACTGCGCATGCCGGACCGATGTTCGCCGACGAGTGCTGTTTTCCGTGCCCGGTTTAGATTGGTGGCCAACCTTTGATCTGACAGAAGAAAATGAAGTTAATAAAATAATCGTT
Source organism: Clonorchis sinensis (assembly GCA_003604175.2). Taxonomy (NCBI): domain Eukaryota; kingdom Metazoa; phylum Platyhelminthes; class Trematoda; order Opisthorchiida; family Opisthorchiidae; genus Clonorchis; species Clonorchis sinensis. The sequence goes on from CM030371.1 coordinate 27,531,525, forward strand.
CACCTGTAACACCCTTTCGGTGCCTAGCTGCCATGCCACCCGCAAGAAGCAAGAGGGCTGGGATGCTGCCAGGTACCTCAAGTCTAGACATGGTAAGTCGAGAGGCAGACGTCGGGTTCGAACCACGGACCTTCCGATCAGTAAATTCGAGCTCTAACCACAGTCATCTTTCCCCCTTTGCAGAAGAAAATGAAGTCGGTTACGAATTGTCTGGGTACTATCGATGTGACTTTCCCTCCAGGATGCGATTGGTTTACTCTCTTGGCGTGCTTGGAGATGCTGCATGCTATGGCCGCTAATCGATGTCAGTTGCGCTCTTGTCAGTTTCCATCCAGATTGTCAGGATGTGTCTGGAGGCGTAGGCAACTCGGAATGATTGCACTAGGCTAGCATTAAGTCCCATCTTCAAATTAATTATGGTTGTAAGACACCGAACCATCAATTTCAAATACCTGCTATTCTGCCGATGATAGTGATGAAAGCATCTCGACGCGGCACAGGTGTTCTTTTGTTGTGTCAGCATACGCTTCGACAGACAGCAGATCTGAGGCTGAGAAAGACAGCTATCGTGATTTATCATCGTTTCTTCGGTCAACGCGAAACACAGATATTGTGATATGAATACTCAGGTTGGACTGAATAGGTTCTGAGGAAGTTCATCTTGACATCCGATTTGGGGTTGACGCTCACGATACAAATAATGGACGGAGACTCCTTCAGTTATGTATATCGTATCGTCCACCTGTAACGTCCTTTCGATGCATAACTGTCATGCCGCACGAGGGCCGGGATACTGCCAAGTTGCCTCCATAAGAGCAGTCGAAATGCCGGGATTGAGTTGGGACCACGGACCGTCTGGTCAGCAAGTTTGCGTCTTAACCACTGAGATACCTCAGGCTCCCCGTTGTGTTTGGGTACTACTTGTATCTGACCGGTATGGAATTTTAGCACAAGTGATCACGCCGTGTGGCTGCGAGGTTATCACAGCAAACTAGTACTGGATGGTCAGAGCATGTGATCAACTGCTCATGGAGAGCTTCTACACAAGATTACCGTTCATTTTCGAGTACACCACTTCATTCTGGTCATAAAATTGTGTGGGCACACGTATGCATATGCTTTCTCTCGGGATCACTCAAGCAATCATTTCAAATTATCAACCTTAAGGCGTGTACCATTGGCACATTGGTTCCGGCTGCTACAGTTACTAGCACCGGAAAGTCGTACGAGTTGGGATATACAGCCAAGCCTTGGAGGCGTTTGCGTGTTTGGTTAGTTCGGGAACTGAGTAGCTACGCATTGAAGGCGATAGCTTTGATGCACGGGCGCCGTTGACTGCGCGATTGATCCATTTCTGCCAGTGTCATTAACCACTAGTGAGTTGAGTCCCGGGGTCTCCATCCGGGGAGGTGACAGTTGTCGATCCGACTAAGTTTATTGGTTAGTGTTTTCATACTTCGTTGTCTGGTCATACACTGTCCACTTCTTAGTCCCTTCCACTCAGCACAGGGCTGGGCGAAAAGAGCTCCGCGAGGCAGACGGTTTTCTGACATGCGGAGTATATGTCCTAACCATCGTAACCTATGAAGCATGAGTAATTCATCTATCGCGGTGGAGTTCTTTCTACCTGGGACCATCTGGCGTACCCCAGCATTGCTAATCCATTGTTACCACTAGACATGACCAGTACTCTGGAGAAAACGATGCTCAAACACTGACATCGTTCGTATGTCCTCTGTGCGTAGAGCGCACGTTTCTGATCCATGAAGCACTATGGACCGCACCGCCGCAGTGCAAACTCTTCCCTTGACAGACAAACCCACGTCATATCGGCGCCATAGGTGTCGGAGGTTGGCAAAAGCCACCCTGGCCTTCCAGCTTCGAGAAGTAATCTCATCTCCAGCCAGTCTACCGAAACCTATGTAGCTCCCAGGTGAAAAAATTTTCTACCACGTCGATTGGCTTGTCTGCAAGAATGAGGTTTGGATTTGATCCCACCCAGTCTTGTAGCAGCACTTCACAGTTTGCAGGTGTGAAGCGTATACCAAATCGTGCGGCAGGTTTATTTGGGTTATTTTAAATCGTTTGCATTTGGGAAGAATCTGAACCAAGGAGGGCAATGTCGTCTGCATACTCAATGTCTGTTAGGGAACGTCCCGGGAGTACTTCGACTCCCGAGGTTTCTGAGGCAGCAGAGGAATTTCAAAAAGCACGTCAGTAACAAAGTTGAAGAGGAAGTGGGAGAGGGCAGCCTTGTCGTACACCACGACATGGTGAACTCAGGTGATAGCTTGCCGTAAACTCACACGCGCCCACAGGAGTTCGCATGCAGTGCCGTTATAAGGGATATAAATTTGGAAGGGACACCTCTGATCGCCAGACACTGCCAAAGTTTCTGACGATCGACAGAATCGAATGCAGCTTTCGGAACAAGAAAAACAACCAACGTGGGACGTCTGAAGGAATGGCGCTGTTCAAGAATTTGTCTGAAGATAAAGATATGGCCGATGCATCCTCGGCCAGAGCGAAACGCAGCTTGATTCTCACGAATCTCCCGGCAATCCATCAAACTGCGCAGACTAATACCGGAGAGCATCCAGGCTGCAACCACGATAGTTTCCGCACGACGTTCTTGACAGGTCTTGATAAAACTCGTCCTTTTCAGTCTCAGAACCGCAGTCTGTTGGGGCGTATGGTGACACTGCAAACGAACATCGTCTAATGCATCAACCCGTGTTAATTTTAATCGAGCCAGACAACCGCACAGCGCAAAGACGATCGTTTACCGAGATCCAGTCCGGTAAGGCGCTTTCAGCTTAGGGGCTGAGTCATCATCATCCACAGCATGACATCAGTGTTCAACACCGATGCTTCACTGCCGTACAACCATGATTAGCGGCTGAGTTCAACTCCCACACCGTAGATACCGCGAGCCATTGCGTCGGGACCACCGGATACCCGAAGAATGAAATGTGGAACATCTGGGTTCGTCCTAAGCGGCTTGAGGAGCACGTCCGAAGTCGGGTCTTGTATGCATGTTCCGGAGACACAACATACATTGACAAGCGATGCCTGTTGCCTAATTTGACATAGAGTACGGACATTAAAGGCTGCGACGTGGATCAGATCTTCTGAGGTTACTAAGTGATTATTCATGTTTATTTTTCTGGTTGATGGTTTAGGCACGGAACACTGGCTGGGGGACTGGCAGAGGGGTTGATCACACTGTACCGTTCAGTGGGTGGGGAAGTAGTTTGGGAGAAGGCCGGTGAGTGAGGAGCTGCAAGGGCGAATGATACTTCCCGGTTGCTCAAGCCGAAGATGGAAAACCATTTACTTTGTCACCTGCAATCCGTCTCTTACTCATCCATGTCTTGTTAAATTAGCTGAGGACCATATTGTTGGTAATAGTTATTATTAGGGGAATCAACTTCGAACGTCACTAGACTACACAACTACCAATGGAATAACCGACTTAATCGGTTGTTCTTCAACTGTCCTTGACAGCTGAGTTCTATTTCTAGTATCATTTTAGCCCACCTAGAAATTTCCACGTTAACTTTATAAGCAGCCCGTTTTCGACTGCACACGACACGCCTGTACGCGTCTGTGTTCAATAGGTCAGCTGTTTCGCACCTTCATTGGCTTTCTGGTTTGGCTAAGCGCATCAGGCTATCAAGCTGGCTATCCGGACTCCAATTCATTGTATTAAGAAGGCATTAAGAAAACTGTGGTCCACAACAGTTATTTGGATGAATGAGACATACTCAGCCTTCCGGACTATCTACCCCGAGGTTGCACTCACACCTCCATGAACACTGAATTTCATCGCGATCAGAAACTCATCGATGCCAGGAAAACTATTCTTGCAACAAACGACTAAGATGGCGCGTACAACTCCCTCAAACGCCGAATAACGAAAAGGCTAAATATCGACAGCGAGCGTTGGTGGATCACATTAGCTCCAGAAATGAAGGAAGCCTTTGTGGCGGGGCACAAGTACACACTGTTCCAGTTAACCTGATTAACTGGTTCGAGGGGTAGGTGTTAGCGGAACTATTTCCCATTCACAGTAATGTCGTCTTGAAGATTGGTCGAACACTGAAGAACAGTAGGGCTGCCCCCAGCAACTCAATCTCTGGAGAACTGAAAACTGTTCAGCTGTAACGCCCTTTCGGTGCCTAACTGCCTTGCAACCCCAGGGAAGCACGAGGGCTCGGATACTGCCAGATTGCCCAAGCCTAGACAGGGGAAGTCGAGAGGCAAAGGTCGGATTCGAACCGCAGATCTTCCGGTCAGTAAATTCACGCTCTGACCACTTGAGCCATCTCGCCCCTCAATCTCTGGAGGGACCAAATGAACCCGATTGATTGCATTTGGGGTTTTGCGGGATAGGTATTTTGTTCATATTCACACGGTCGTCCTCCTGTTCTGGCGTAATTATCGATTGAACCCGATTGAAACGTCAACATCAGCCCGCCGTCGACAACGGAAGTCCGATGTGTAATTTCATTGCTATAGCGCAACAAGCATTTGATTCGGACGGTCTGCATCCTTCACTGTTCAAAGAATTTGGCAATCCTTTATGGCTGGCCTGACGCCTTTACTCCGAGACACTTCGATCGACAACACCTGGACCATAGAGAGGAAAGAACCCTCGTCCTCCCGAACGTACAAATCCCCATCTCCTTCCTACTACACGAATGAGGTAAATGCCCTGTCCTTTGTATACACCTCAGTCCTATGGCTGTCTAGGTTGAGCAGCTACTAGGTCCTAGTCTATGCCAAATAACCAAGTTGTTAAACGCGTGAAGGTCTGATAATTTCCTGGCCCTACATGTTGGGGGTTCAAACAGGTGTGATAACCCATTTCCCTATAAGTTCGACTACGTTAGTGTTCTACCTACCGTCAGTCATAGGTGAAATTTCTTAGCCAAAGACTGGCTGACGACCCTAATCGGCTTTCGGGCTCCCTTGTGGGTATCCCAGCCAGTTCAACTTTGGGTTACACCAGCAGAGGTACCTTCATGCCACGTCGGCCTTCGCGTGGTGACGTCAACTGGGTCGCGAATATCCCCTGCATAATGCAGGTCGGATTCGCGAAAACAAGCGATTTCTGATGTCTCCAATCTATCTGCAAGCAGTCATATGTTTACACTTGGTGTGTACACTTCCTTAAAGTCTCACACCAGTCGGATTATTAACCGTCCCTTGTATATTGTTTCTGCCTATGTAGTTTTAAAACTGCGAAAGATAATTGATCAGATAATAACCACTCACCCACCGCGAAGATTCCATATATTGTCCTAATCGCTGGAGATCTCAGCGCCCATGTAAGACGCCCTAATCCATACTTCGCACAACTTGGTAGCATGTTTAATTTTGGTCCAAGGCGTAATAACAGTGGTGCATATGTGCCAGAAATGTGCACTGACCACCAATTTTCCCCCACCATTACTGAGTTCAAATGCCGTTATGCTACCAAGCCTCTCACTACTATACAACAACTGTGGATCCAAACCAACAGCATGGCCGTGTGCTACCGGTGGCGACGCTTTACACCTAACCATCGCTCATTCTGAAAAACGTCGATTTAGACCATACTGTCCTTCGACGTAGGTTTTCATTGAATTTCCGTGGTAAACTTAAGAAGCAGCTCTTCTGATTAGCCTTCACATGTCAACCACGTAGATAAATCCTGGCAGTTGGATGTTTGCTTCGAATAATCCAGCCGAAATTGCACACCGCTTCTAAGGAAACCTTGCTTTGTCCTTGAGTTTGTGCAGTGATATTCCGTGACTAAAAATTGATCTTTCTCCAAAAACTCATCGGGCATCGATGCACATGTCAAAGTCTACCAGATGCGAACGTACAGAGTCGGACAATCTATCCACGCTGTCTGTCAGAACATCTTCCAACATCCAGGAATGGGTGTTGAAAGCCAACTCGTAATTTGAAGAATTTGATGGGGGGGACAAAAAGTCATAATCACAAGTTGTCCTTGGATACAAGCAAAATGCAATCTTACAAGTACTTGATCCAAAGGGTTGGAAGTGGGACTGGAAAATCCATCTTTCGTGGGAGTTGTGCGAACCCATGCCAGCCGGGGAGAATGTAATAGAGATCTGCGTGACTCCATTCTGAATATAATTCAACAAGATCGTACAACCGTCCCAAGCATGACAGTGCCCCACGTGGAGCGAAGTCAGAAAGTGCTCGAAATGGAGAACCGACCCACCTAGAGGCCACAGAAGTTGGCATGGGAAGTCTTGAAGATAATTCTGAGTAATGGAAGATGGGGAGTTTTAGTGAATATTACGAATGGTAAACTGTAAAGACAGAATGCCTGGAGCGTAGAAAATGGATTGAACGATTTTACACTCGATGTGCCCCATTTACTAACGTAAGGCCGTTTGTATACGTTATTTTGTGTTTGGTTCCCGCGTACCTAATGTGCCTTCGCACATTATTTTCCTTCTTTATGCAGGGCTGGCTGATCTGATTGTTCTAACCCGACCTTTCTTGAAACAAATCAGCAAAGCAAAAGCCGGTCGGTTGGTGCGTACTTTGGTCGACCTGTTTCTCAACCTCGAAGCAGGCACGGGACGTGAAATAGACCTCTGTCGTGAATGCATTCAATGGGCGAATGAAGAACGACGGGTATTTTTGCGTCAGGCTCTGGAAACTCGTTTAATAGGACTCTATTATGAGAATGGACACTACGAAGAAGCGCTCAAACTAGGTATGTCCACTGCTTTGCCGTGCTTATGCTTATCCATCTTCATTTCCTCATTAGTTACCCGAGTTAACCTTGGGGCCATTGTGTCTTATGTCTGTTTGCCCGAGTTTTTTTCGTAATCGATGTGATTAGGTCATTTATTTTACCATTTCTGAGGGACATACTTTTCCAAGTAGTTTGATTAGGCACTCTAGCTTCGGACGTGCAAATGATGCTTTGTGTAGAAGCCATTCTCTAGTGCTCTATAAAACATTATTCCCAGGAACTCCATTTTCTACCCACGGTCACTAATCATTTTAATGCGCCGCATCTTTCCAGGCAGCAGTTTGCTACGAGAACTCAAAAAACTGGACGACAAAGTTTTGCTGGTCGAGGTTCAGTTAATGGAGAGCCAAGTCTACTACCGCCTGGGGAATTTACAGCGGTCCCGGGCTGCTCTTACCTCCGCACGCACCACTGCGAATGGAATTTACTGTCCGCCAAGGCTTCAAGCATCATTAGACCTTCTGTCCGGTTAGTGCCCAGTTTCTATGTTGACTCATGCTCCTTCAAGTATACACATCCGAATACTCATCATAGTTCACATCGAGAACGTAAAATCCATAATGCCCGCCAATCCATCATTCATCCAAAAAAATCGCTAATTTCCCAGGAACCACGTCATAATCCCATAAGTCTATTTCATATACTACACCCGCACACAAAAAGCCCACTACTCAAGCACCAGAAGATCCACATTCACCTACGATTCCAAAGACATACTGCACCCTCCCACACCTAAGCGCTCTTTCATTTCAGGAGTCTCCTCTACACACATCCTCAGGTTTCTGGTGCGGATTGGATCTTTTTGTGGTATCTCATCTGTCAGTGCTAGTGCAGATTCTTCTTCTCGATAGTGTATTTCCATGGTATGTGCGCGTTCGGTGTTTCTCTCCCTCTCTCACTAGTTTGTTTCGAATTCTATCGTGGTGTCGGGTATTGCCGGTTCCGATTCAGTGGACCAGCCGGATCCCGGATACCGATTGGGCTTGTGTGGCACTCTCGTTCTGTGATCCCGGTAAACTGAGTAGGCGTGTCGCACCAGCCCACCTACCTGTCGGTAGGACGGTCTTGATGACCACGCACAGTTGTTCTGGACTTGATGCGAGATATTGGTGTAGAGTGGTCGGAACTCGTTGATAGTTTGTGCTACCTCCAGTGGTTGCATTTGGCCCGTTATTCTACACGAGTTCCCCTTTGGGTTTCACCACGTTTGTTTGTTTGTTTGTTTGTTTGTTTGTTTGTTTGTTTGTTTGTTTGTTTGTTTGTTTGTTTGTTTGTTTGTTTGTAATGTTCGTCATGGTTAGACTTTCGAATTGACTAGCTCCCTCCGGTGTCTGGTTGTTGTTTGGCGTCTTGATTACTTTTGGCCGAGATGCGTATGCTGGGCCGTCGCCGTCCGAATGGCCAATGCATCTGAATGCGGCTGACTGTGTTTTTTGTTTCTCTAATGAACAAGATCTGATCGTTTTGTGGAATTTTCTGTGGAAAGGTGTTTATTGGATATTACTGTCCATGTTTTGTCACCACGTGGGTTGTATGTCGTTTGCTGGTTGATCGAACGTGTCAACCCCGCCCCTCGCCTGCACTATCTGGTTCCCCAATAGTTTTGTGCGTTTTTTGTGTGTCCTCTGTGTGCATCCTGAGTTTTCTGGTGCGGATTGGGTCTTTTTGTGGTATCTCATCTGTCAGTGCTAGTGCAGATTCTTCTTCTCGATAGTGTATTTCCATGGTATGTGCGCGTTCGGTGTTTCTCTCCCTCTCTCACTAGTTTGTTTCGAATTCTATCGTGGTGTCGGGTATTGCCGGTTCCGATTCAGTGGACCAGCCGGATCCCGGATACCGATTGGGCTTGTGTGGCACTCTCGTTCTGTGATCCCGGTAAACTGAGTAGGCGTGTCGCACCAGCCCACCTACCTGTCGGTAGGACGGTCTTGATGACCACGCACAGTTGTTCTGGACTTGATGCGAGATATTGGTGTAGAGTGGTCGGAACTCGTTGATAGTTTGTGCTACCTCCAGTGGTTGCATTTGGCCCGTTATTCTACACGAGTTCCCCTTTGGGTTTCACCACGTTTGTTTGTTTGTTTGTTTGTTTGTTTGTTTGTTTGTTTGTTTGTTTGTTTGTTTGTTTGTTTGTTTGTTTGTTTGTTTGTTTGTTTGTTTGTTTGTTTGTTTGTTTGTTTGTTTGTTTGTTTGTTTGTTTGTTTGTTTGTTTGTTTGTTTGTTTGTTTGTTTGTTTGTTTGTTTGTTTGTTTGTTTGTTTGTTTGTTTGTTTGTTTGTTTGTTTGTTTGTTTGTTTGTTTGTTTGTTTGTTTGTTTGTTTGTTTGTTTGTTTGTTTGTTTGTTTGTTTGTTTGTTTGTTTGTTTGTTTGTTTGTTTGTTTGTTTGTTTGTTTGTTTGTTTGTTTGTTTGTTTGTTTGTTTGTTTGTTTGTTTGTTTGTTTGTTTGTTTGTTTGTTTGTTTGTTTGTTTGTTTGTTTGTTTGTTTGTTTGTTTGTTTGTTTGTTTGTTTGTTTGTTTGTTTGTTTGTTTGTTTGTTTGTTTGTTTGTTTGTTTGTTTGTTTGTTTGTTTGTTTTTTTCGTTAGGCTTTGACTGTCCAGATGCACATGTTGACCGACCGTTCGCGGTTGTCGAAACTTGATTACCCTCCACTTTCTCGGATAGGATGACCAAACTGGCTGATTGATCATGCAGTTTTGCAGAGGTTCGGTTCAAGTGGTGTATCTGACATCACTTGACATTTGTTTGTGATGTGGGTGACTCTGATTATTGTTTGTCCTTCAGAACTTTATGGTTTTCTAGTTATTGACACCTGATTGGATTCCCCACGCCCGCCATTCGATCGCATACATGTGTGGAGCTACTGTGATCCAGTAGTGGGGCTGTGACACTAGATGTGGACCAATGGTGACCGAGTCCGATAACCCCATCCCCGCGCAGTGGTTTCCATGCCATCGTGGATAGGTCTACTTCAGACACGTTTCCATCTGAATCGAGTGGCCGTTTGCTGTAGGATTGCACGTGCTTGTATTGGTCCAGTATGTTTTGTCTGTCTACACTAGGATCTTGATTGTGATGAACGAACGGTGTGGACTGGTGTTGGCAATGGGCACCGTCGTCTTTGACGGCGTTTACCAGATGCATATTTAGGTCACTTTCCTCTCCAGCTGTCGATGCAAATGTGCCTATTTCTGTTTTACTATTGCATGGATGGGCATTGTTCTTATGATAATGAAGGATTTGACTATCGGTGCTGTTGCGAATTGTTTTCTGTTTAGCGTCCTGTTTGTTATGGCTTATTCTGTGTTTCCGGTAAACTGACTGGATATGTCGCACTAGCCCAGCTACGTCGGTTAGGCTGATGTTGGAGATCATGTGGAATGTTCGTCATGGTTAGACTTTCGAATTGACTAGCTCCCTCCGGTGTCTGGTTGTTGTTTGGCGTCTTGATTACTTTTGGCCGAGATGCGTATGCTGGGCCGTCGCCGTCCGAATGGCCAATGCATCTGAATGCGGCTGACTGTGTTTTTTGTTTCTCTAATGAACAAGATCTGATCGTTTTGTGGAATTTTCTGTGGAAAGGTGTTTATTGGATATTACTGTCCATGTTTTGTCACCACGTGGGTTGTATGTCGTTTGCTGGTTGATCGAACGTGTCAACCCCGCCCCTCGCCTGCACTATCTGGTTCCCCAATAGTTTTGTGCGTTTTTTGTGTGTCCTCTGTGTGCATCCTGAGTTTTCTGGTGCGGATTGGATCTTTTTGTGGTATCTCATCTGTCAGTGCTAGTGCAGATTCTTCTTCTCGATAGTGTATTTCCATGGTATGTGCGCGTTCGGTGTTTCTCTCCCTCTCTCACTAGTTTGTTTCGAATTCTATCGTGGTGTCGGGTATTGCCGGTTCCGATTCAGTGGACCAGCCGGATCCCGGATACCGATTGGGCTTGTGTGGCACTCTCGTTCTGTGATCCCGGTAAACTGAGTAGGCGTGTCGCACCAGCCCACCTACCTGTCGGTAGGACGGTCTTGATGACCACGCACAGTTGTTCTGGACTTGATGCGAGATATTGGTGTAGAGTGGTCGGAACTCGTTGATAGTTTGTGCTACCTCCAGTGGTTGCATTTGGCCCGTTATTCTACACGAGTTCCCCTTTGGGTTTCACCACGTTTGTTTGTTTTTTTTTTCGTTAGGCTTTGACTGTCCAGGTGCACATTTGTGGTTTTCGACGTTGCTGGGGTTACAATTGTTGTGGTATTTTTTTTCTCTTTTTTGTAATGGGGATTCTGTTCGTTTGTGTTTTAGAGGTGTCATTTGTAATGGATGTTTTTTTCTTTTCCTGTGAGTACTGGCGTGTTTTTTCGGAGGCGTTTAGTCTTTTCACGTTTGCATTACTGCTTGGATCCCCGGGCATCTGTGATTGGTCTTGATATCGTATGGTTTATTCACTTGGCTATGATGGTTTTCAATGCGTAGTTGTTGTTCACTTTCTGGGTTTATGCGTCACGTCTTGTTGTTGAGCGATCGCCTAATTTTTTCATGTTAGCTCTAGTGCTCTCTTAAATTAATGGTGTTTGGTGAGTTATTTTCAGCAATGCTTATTGGCTATCCGTGGTCATTGTTTGTCCCTATGTCGCCACCTGTTATTTATCCACTCCGTTTTGACGGTCTTTTGATTTCATCTGGCTTGTTAACTAAAGTTTGCAGTGGAGTGATGTTAGTTTCATGGGACGAACCAGCGTCTGTCGGTGGCTCTTGAGCTGGAAACTCCGTCTGTAGGTTCATTTGATTCTCTCGTTCCTATCACTCTATAGGTTTGAGCTTCCGAGATTCCCTCGGAATATGTAAAGAACTTCGGGATAAGGTATATTTATTGTAAACTGGCTTCCTTTCCACTCCATGAGTTGTGACAAATCATCATTTGGTTGAAAGAGGAAGAGCAGGTCACTTTTTGATGCAACTGTATTTTGATTTCATCCTACCATTTTTATCGTCCTTTTTTGCTGTCTCGCTACTCGCAGGGATTCTTCACGCAGCTGACGAGCGCGATTTCAAGACTGCCTGTTCTTATTTCTATGAAGCATTCGAGGGTTTCGATTCAATAGGTTCAAACCGTGCCGTGGATGCGCTGAAATATATGCTTTTGTCGAAGATTATGTTAAATTGGTAAGTAGAATTCGTATCTTTGTGTGTGGCAGGTCAACCGTCCTTGGATATGCAAGTGTAAAGCGCTGGTTGGGGAATCCAGCACAGTTTTGCCGGTGATGGTTATGGTGATGATCGGTAAACTAAGGTTTGCCTTGTTCACGCTTATTTCAGCGCTGTAATGAATCAGGATATTAGGTGTAGGTAGGGTTGCAACTCACATTTGCCGTTCCGTAAGATTTACTTCAGGTCATGCTGCTAGGTCACGTCTCTCTTGTCGGCATCAGGGAAAGCAACATCAGTCGTGTCAGTGATGCTCCATCACCATGCGACCACAACGTCTGTCTGATTATATTTGAAGTCTTAAAGTGAAAACAAGAAGACGGTGAATGAGGAGGGGACCTGTTGCTAGACTATCGCAGGCATTGTGATGTGCCTACACCCCAGCCAATCTCGGTCACCCCATCCTGGAAGACGGAGTGCACCAACCTCTTCCTAATCTCTTCGACATCCTTCTGCCACATCGCGGTTTGCGTCATTCTGAAGAAGGCACGGTAGACAATGTTTCGGCATGTGTAGCCCATATCCGAACCACCGCAGCTGACAGTTTTTTGCGCGACTGCTGCTCAAGCAAATACGCCTTTTTATTCCCAGACGCATGTACATGTTTCTGAGCGCGGATACTATTGGGAACTAATTCTGTATTAGTTTCGTTACCCATTTTTCTCGTGCATACTAATTCATGCCAGTATTTATTAAAATATCAATTTGGATTTACTCTTCGTGACTTTATGAATAGCCGTGGTTTTCGACAGTATGGTTACATTATGCTTGTGCCTGGCGGGATAGTATGTATTGACGATATGGTATCTGCTTCGATTTCACCACGTAGTCGTATGATATTCTGCAAAACGCTGCTAGAAAAACTGGGCACAGCGAACTAAGTTTGATTCCGACGATGTGTAGCCGGAGTGACACAATAGCTGTTTTGACAGAAACAACCGAAATGACACTCAAAGCACACTAGAACAACTACGTTCGTCCATTGACGGTTTGTGTGTCGAAAAACTGTGAAACTGAACGTTAGAATACTAAGAAATTTCGTGACATTAATTTTTACCAGCTAATAGAACGTGTTGAAATCACGACAAGCTAACTTTTGTTATCATAGGACTGCAAGCCTCATATCAGCAAAACAATCACTGAAACTAGGAAGTCGGATTTCATTAAACACTCGAAAAAACTTGTACAATTCCAACTTACTGATCGATGAGTGTTCAAGATCACTGGTGATTTTCAAAAACAATATCTTTTCTCGAAATTTTAGCCCTGAAGAGATACCAAACATATTGACTGGGAAATTAGCTCTAAAGTACAACAGCCCTCATCTGGATGCTATGCGTGAAGTGGGTCTTGCTGCGAAGAACCGGTCATTGGGAGATTTCCTAGCAGTGAGTCGGATATCTTCTTTCACGTCTTTTGAACCTTTTAAATTAGGATTATTTCTGATCATTCAAGTACGTAACTAAGTGAATTTTTTGTGTAAAACCGACGGGTTTGTCCATTTCAGTTGAGTTGAGTCTTCAATTCCGGCTTTCTAGTTGTAGACAGTCTACTTCATACTTTTCTAAATGCGCGTTGTCTCCTTGGGTCTTTGTCGTTCTGCTAGCTTTATTTATACACTTGACGTCAGTTCAACAGTCAGCTGGTTGCTTGAGGATCTCTGTAGATAACTTCTCGTCTAGGACTCTCGATTCTCTGTAGATAACTTCTCGTCTAGGACTCTCCATTCCTCGGTCCTAATAAGGGATTCGCCACTCGATAAACTGAATATCACTTGCAGGAGGATTTTCTCGATTAAAATTTCCGTCTTCTGCGAATGAGCAGAACTGCTCCCAATCTCGAACTCCTCAGGTGATGAGGACTTGTGAGGGTCTCGTACACAGGACCAACGACGTTCACTCAAAGCAATGCTGGTGCACTATCCCGCCATATTATGGGTCTTTATGGGACGTGGCCTCATTTAGCCGATAAGCCAATGTACAATGAGTGCATAGCACAGTTCTTCGGAATGAGTCACAAGTGTAATACAGATTAAAGCTTAATCGCTCCATATGGAGCGAAAAATTTCATCGTACACTCAAACAAGCTGTTTGAAACAGCCGGTTACTACCAAAATTCTATGACAAAAAAAGCACTATACGATTCATTTTAGTCACCTCTCCTATCGGGAACCACTTTAGTATCCCCCTAAAGATGTTTTCACGAGCAGAATAACGTATCTTCGCCGTGGAATGTATCTGCACAATAATGGGGAGAATAGTTAACCCAGTTTGGGTTCAATATTGACGGAAACTCGGGGACTGCGCCTACCTGACGAGCCCCAAGAAGGGTCAAACTGGTCGTGGTTGTTAAAGAGTTTCCAACAACCATTTGAGTGTTGTGTTGTGTCTAGATAAACCGTGGTTTTTACATGAACTTTCAACACTTTCATAAGTTGTGGCTACTATTCCACGAACGATCCATCTATTCTTTGGTGCGATACTAAGTGAACCAATCCTGGCAATTACCATCTGTCCCAATCAGAAATCCCGCAAATATACTATACTATTGCAGATGTACTGCACTATACCGAGGTACTCAGATCTCTCCACTGAGCACTGTATTTCTACCAATGTACAATGAGTGCATCGCACAGTTCGTCGGAATGGGTCACAAGTGTAATACAGATTAAAGCTTAATCGCTCCATATGGAGCGAAAAATTTCATCGTACACTCAAATAAGCTGTTTGAAACAGACGGTTGCTACCAAAATTCTATAAAAAAAGCTCTGTACGATTCATTTTGGTCACCACTCCTACTGGGAATCATTTTAGCATCCCCCTAAAGATGCTTTCACGAGCAGAATAACGTATCTTCACCGTGGAATGTATCTGCACGATAATGGGGAAAATAGTTAACCCAGTCTAGGTTCAATGTCGACGAAAACTCGGGGACTGCGCCTACCTGATGAGCTCCAAGAAGGGTCAAACCGGTCGTGGTTGTTAAAGAGTGTTGTGTTATGTCTGAATAAACCGTGGTTTTTACATGAACTTTCAGCACTTTCACAAGTTGTGGCTACTATTCCACGAACGATCCATCTATTCTTTGGTGCGATAATAAGTGAACCTGCTGCACCCAGTTCTGACAATTACCATCCGTCCTAATCGGAAATCCCGCAAATGCACTACACTACTGCAGATACCGAGGTACTCAGATCCTCCAATGAGCACTGTATTTCCTTAGTATATCTGCTTTTGTGTTATTAGTGGGACAGACGGTTTGATGTTGTCTTCGGTTTTTATTTGGAAGTGAGAGAAGGAGGGGGCTTTATTGTTTCGCTACTGAAGTTTGTGGGATGGAATAATCTTCTGTTGAACACAGACTCAACATAGACTGCATAGTTCAAGATAGCTCACTGGTTAAGGCTCGAACGTCCGTGGTTCGGACCCAACCTCTGCATCGCAACTGCTCCTGTCTATGGTTGGGCAGCCTGGAAGTAACACCCATCTTCCTTTCTTCGGTTACAGCTAAACGATCATTTATTATTATTATTTCATACTATGCACTTCTTTTGTCTCGTTTGTCCGAATATTTTCTGTGCAACAACCTTTCCTTACATAAGCAGTTGACCTCTGGTACATCCTGATTGTTTGGTATTCGCCGTAAATTTCCACCTACTCTGGCGTGTTTGTTCGATGCAGGTCCGAAACAAATACCCAGTGGAGCTCTTAGAGGATCCCGTGGTCAGTCGTCATCTAAACTGCTTCTACGATACTCTCTTCGGACAAAACTTACTGAAGCTTATTGAGCCGTACTCACGCGTGCAGATTGGCCACATTGCAAAATTAATCAATTTACCGCTGGTATGTTTCTTCTGCTGGTTTTGAAAAGACACCGTGGTTCTTATAAATATGTAGAATAAGCACAAGAGACTAATATTACTACAAATAGGGAGTCTCTGGAGTGTCTTAAGTGACAGAAAGGTTTAAGCGCTGAGAATTTTTGATTTATTTTCTAACTGTTGGGGATTTCAGAGTGAGCATATCAACTAAAGCTGCTCCTTGACAAAGGCTACCTTTGGTGGTCAAAATGGACCTTTTGAAGTAATATACTTGATATACACAGTCTCATAAGCATTATTCTGGTCATATCCATCGAGAGCTGTGCAAATGCCGTTGCGCGCAAAACTTTCGGTGCTTTTACCAACTTCTGGGAAACGGAGTCCCTGAGTCTAGCGTATCTCTGTCAAAACAGTTTTGCCCCCTGCTTCCGTCCTCGCTTATTCGATGCTTCGTGAGCCAAAACTGCGAATACCTTTATGCAAGCTGTACGCGTTTGGGCTATTTGAGCGCTCACATAACCTGTCCGCTGATCTGGTGATGAGGCGTTTCAGTTATATGTACTCTGGATCAGTGGCAACGATCCGAGCAAACGATAGAGTTATGCAACTTGCAGACTTATCTGTGCACCATGAAAGCTGATTATAAACAGCATCTGTTTGTCCCTTTGCTAGCTTTCCTATAGCCGCCTTATGTGTCCCCGTTTGCCTATTCTGTCTGTTTGCTCGAATTGTTCTTTCCGTTGGATTTGTCACATCATCATTTTAAAGTGTGTTTTCCCTCCTCAGGATGTTGTGGAGAAAAAATTATCCCAGATGATTTTGGACAACGAGCATAACGGTACGTGTCCTTATCGTTCACTCTAGTAGCTCGTTGGTGGTGCTGTTCTTTTAGCGATTTATGCATTTGATTCCCTATGAGTCTCGCCGTGTGATAAATGATAGCCACTGAAAGCACTCAATAAAACATGACTGGAACGTGCTCACCCGATTCAGGGTGCAATAGACAAACTACCTTGGAAATTTTGCAGCGGATGCTTACATTCTTTTTGAATTTGTCTTAGTTTCCAACGTTGTTTGCAACCCTCCGGCTGTAACCCTCTGTTTACTGCTCTCTTGCGGGAAGAATGCTTAATGTCTGTTCTTTTATTTGTTTTATCTAGGCATCCTAGATCAGGGATCTGGTGTACTGGTTCTACGCGAGCCCCAATGTGAAGGTAAAGATTATCCCCATGCCCTCGCTGCCGTCCATTCGCTGAATGGAATCGTGGATATGTTATTCCAGAAAACAACAAAACTAAAATAACCTGCCGTCGCCGATTCCTGTTGTGAACGATGGATTATCATCTCATGTTTCCTGTCCAATACAGTTCTTCCTTGAAATCCCATTTGTTCAGTTTTCTACCTCTACTCCCCCGGGGTATAGAGGGGGTGACAAATTCATTGGCCTGTTTCCGTTTCGCCTCCCTGCATTCTACGCCAATGGAGATCCAGTTTTAAAATCAATTTTTTACTTGGCAATATATATTATTCGCCAAAATTTGCATACTGGCTGTCAACCATCGGCATGCTAGTTGAAAGCACAGCGATTTGACCCATTATCTAGCAGTGAAGTTCACGTGCCTGGTTCACTAATACCAGGCAGTTTTACATTACAATCCTTGGTTCACACCAAGGTGACTCCATCCTGCCTCAATCGTCCCAACCCAGGTTATTACGCATTTTTTGTCGTACCGCCTAGTTAAACTCTTCCGTTAAGGGATGGACCGTGTTGGTCTGAAAACCACTGTGTTATTAAGCAGTATCAGCGTAATTTAATTTTAAGCGTCTAGTTCCCGAGACGGCATTGGAGGGCTCGTCGAATGTCTTGAGTAGGCTGTACCATGGTGGTTGATCGGCTGCTGGATCCGCACAGATCGCGATCGAATTTTGGTTCCACTGAGGGACTTCATAGGCCACATGGGGACCAAGTTGTTTCATATGATGTGTGACCTAGAGTAGTCCTCGGGTGCGACAAGGCTGCTAACCGTCGATTTTCGGACCGACGACTTAGCTTTTTGTTCGTACTACGGATGTCGAAAAGTGCAGTTTTCCGCGCCAAATTCGGAGTGACGCAAACTGAGAGGCGGTCCACCTCTGGCCTAGCAGAGAGGTTTCAAAGCTATTACGATAAGTATGGGTGTTGTCGGTGCAACGCCTTCAGGGATGGGGTCTGCTGATCTCCCTGCGCATGCTTTGGGACGCTGCAAGAAAGACTGCTAGTCGATGTCGTGGACGTTCCTCTATACAGTTTTTATTCAGGTTTTCTAGATAAATATCCGGAGTTGTAGGTCTCTCGGAATGGTTGGTGGGCTAGCACTATCTCCCTTTTCCATCCATTTTTTTCTAAATTTCTTGATAATAAAACTTTCGAATGAATTATGGTTGTGCAGCAGCGAGGCATCAGTTTCGAACACTGCTGTTGTGCTTCCGATGATTACTTTTGACTGGTATTGAGCATCGGGACACTAAACAGTGAGAGCAGTGTGGAAGGGTTGTTTGATTGGCCTTTTTAAACGAACTGTAACTGATTCTGAGGTACAGTCAGTAGCTAGCCGCATGTACCATGTATCTGTTTGAAAAATATGAACTTTTGCGCTGCTGATTAACTTTCAACGGATAATCACTCATCATCAAAGGCCGATTGATTGTCACATCGGTCGCTGTGCAACGCGCGAGTTAAAACGACATCGTGAACGCTCTGTTTTAAGTGGAATACAAAATGTTCCCCGCTAAACTTTTCAGGTTCGAGAATGGGAAACCACGAAATTTGTTTTTAGATAGGTTTCCTTTACTGCACGTAGGCGCGTTACCACCAACTGCTAAACACTAGGTACACTGAGTGCTTGAATACCGTCCAAATGTTGGTCGGTATGGTCGTTCGTCCACTGTGTGTGGGTCACGCCCTATTTCTTCTTCGTACATAAGCCACTTACAGCTACTCAGCTTACCGCAGGTTTGCACAGCAATGACCAGAAGGTTCGTCCTAACACGACCATTGCAGCCGGTATTACTGAGAAAGAACTCTCCATAGTTACCTCTCAACTTTCGTGTACCATTCGGAGCTCAAGATGGCTCAGTGGTCAAGATGCAAAGTTACTAACCAGAATGTCCGTGGTTCGGCCCGGACGTCTGAATCTCGACTGCTTCTGTATAGGATTGGGCAACCTGGCGGTACCTCAGCCCTCCTACTTTCTTCGGGTGGCATGACAGCTAGGCGCCGAGAGGATGCTGCAGCTGGGCCGTTTATTTTTTCATTTACTTCAGATCAGCAAAGCAAGTTCAGGGAGTGGGGTGGCAGCTTTTCGGCATGGCCAAGCTGGAGGTCGGACTGCAAATTTTCCCTTCTGTTACGACAAGTTGGAGGTGGCTTTACATGTGACAGTGCACTAAAGGTTTCCGAAAACTTGCCACAATGGCTCCATTTGTGTTGGTTTGTAAAACTTTTCATGTTCACTGTCATCAGTGATAGGCATTGTAGGCGCTTACATTACTCTGTGGTGGAATACTGTGGACACACTCCAACTAATGGAAAGTTGATAACGTGGATAACCTATAGAGTGCCTGTTGACTACGGAGATTGCCAAATATGACCCATAAAATGGATGCTTGCGATTAATATGACCCTGATCAAAACCAGACAACGATTATTCTCACGCTGCTCGTGAGATTCCCTCATTGACAGGTGAGGAATTCCGTGGTGCATTCAGGTCCCATTCGGTTAGCACAGACATCGCACGGGAATACAGGGGCTGGGGGATGGAAGGGTGGGGATCCTAGTTCGTACATCCTCTGTGGACGTCCGAGACATCGTTCGCTGTAACGCGCTTCCGCCAGCAATCAGAATCTTGCTCGTACTGTTGACCCGTGGTATGTGTGAGGAAACTTTTCTGGATTGACCCGAGTAGAGCAAACACAAGCTTCCCACCAGAAATGTTTTTCCGGATGCAATAACGGGGCATCTTAATCAGGCATTTGACATGATCTTTCGGAATCCCAAAGACGACTCCGAAAAATGGAAGCCAAAGGATTTAAACGATTCAACTAGGAGCAAAGTTCTTGCGGTTTATCACACATTCTGTCACCGGTTCCGTTTACAGTTAGCGATGCAACTCTCTGTAATGTGCTATGTATTTCTTCGGATAAAGGCACTTCCTGTCTAGATCATCGTCTCAACTATTGAAGGGACGGTTAACTGCGCTATAGAAACAACCGAGTGATTCGGGTGGATTGGTTCAAAAAGAGTGAATCGGACGCTCTGGTGTGGTTTGTACAACAGTGCGATCGAATATTATAGGGTTCGGGTGTTTACTGAGAGTAGGTAAGACGTTCGTGATGGTCAATCCTGATAAGATTATCTGTTTCTAACACGATTTCATTACCTTGCATCCCCACACAAGGTGCAGGATATCTCTAGTCCGTTTCGAACACTTTTAGCTTTGTTGACTACCCGGTGCATCGGAGTGGTGGAAAATTCGATGTTACTGTTCATTAGAAACCAATGGGCCCTGGTGCCTTCCTAATTCACTCATCCAATGACAGTATATGACATCACTGTTTCATCAATTCTAAGTGAAATGTGCACACCTCCGGTCGACCGAACAAAAACAGACTTGGAGAAATCGGTTATCAACCGGATAGCTGAGTGGCTAAAGCGCCAGCCTATGGACTGAAAGGTCCGTGATTCGAACCCAACCTCAGCATCTCGGCTGCTCCTATCTAGGCGTGGGCAACCTGGCACTATCCCAGCCCTCGTGCGTACTTCCGTTGGTATGGGAGCTAGGCACCGGAAAGATGCTATAGCTGAACGATTACTATTGTTATTACTACTAAGTGCCAGTTAGAAAGTGTATTTTCCTTGGTCTCAAAACTCAGCAAGAGGTGGGTGAGGACAGTAGTCATCCTATACAAACAGGGACAACAATACTCATCATCAGCGTACAAAACGCCACTAATAGTCTAGTGATATATGAAAAGGACTGTACTTTGTGTTCGGTATCGGTGTGTCTGACGGAAAACTCTCAATTGGTTGAAAATAGGATGTACCGGTTTGTATGAGACAGACAGCCAGAACTGGAGAGCACGAGCGAACAGTTAATGGACCACTAAGAAACGTGGATTGACTGTGCGATTTGGTCATGTCTGTCAGTGTCATTAACCATTGACATGCTGAGTCCCGGTCTCTTCATGCAGGGAGGCGGCAATTTCCTACTTGACTGAGTTGACTGGTTGGTGTTTGCATACTTTGCTCCATCGGTTGTATAAGCAATGGGGGAGATGACGTGCATAAAGAGGTGATGAGCAGCGCTAGACACTAAGGAAAATGAAGTTAAAAATTGAATCGAAAACGCGGTGAAACTCGAGAAACATTTCAACAGGAATAGAACAGAGAGCAGGAATTCTAGATCAGCTGGGGTGATTTGTGGTCGTATCAGCGAATAGGGATTTTCCACAGAATTGCTTGGATCTAAATCGCAAAGTCCAAGCTGACTGAAATCCAAGACATCACTCGCACATCTTCACCACACTGTCCTGACACTTCCTGGAAGTTTTCGTCGCTGAATGTGATCTTTTTCAGGAGTGGTATAGTCAATACAGTAATAAACAAACCGACCGACATTATCATTAGATTGATCAGAAGGTGCTTAAATGCTTACAGCTTGAGGTCGGTCTTGTTTGTCTGATGACTGATTGTCCTCACCAGACAGCCCAGCTGAAGCAAGACTAATCGATAATGAGACTAATCTCAAAACACGAATATCAAAGTATCCCATTGACCAAGAAAATGACGCCTACGTGACGATAGTTGCCACATTGATTCCTTTTTCCTTGTTTTCTGTAAATTTGATCGTCATTCCTGAAGAATTTCATCAAATAACCTAAGAAAAGTAACGCGATGCGGTAGATGACTTTTTGGGAATAACGATATTCTTGTCATAAATTCCCTGAGTGTTTCCCAAATGATTCTGAAACCATCCTTATGTATTCATTCAGCGGTAAGTGGTTTCTTGAGTTCACTGTCCAGTGCTTGGTATTTAGATAGAGTGCTAACAGTGTGACAGAAATGTTCGCAGAAAGATATCCTACAACCATTTTGTTGAACTCTTGACGACGGTGCACTCCGGTCGGCGAAATCGTTCTGGAAAGTGTTCAACCGTCTCGTGTGAGGATAGATTTTAATGTTGGACGGGAACCCAGTCCGTAAAAACCATCTCAAAAAAGGACCACCTCATCATCAGCTGGGGGATCCTTTCGTAATAAAACCATCGGGTTTTTAGTAATATCATTCGATAGTTGTTCCATCTAATTGTCCTCATACATCCGTAGCCATTACGTAAGTGTTATGCAAGAGTCTATTTCGGGGGAATAAGATCATCCTGTCATCTCTATTCAATATCCATTCAAGTACACACCAGAATGCCTATGTCATCTTGTCAAGTGCACAATGACCTATCTCCCGACCTTGGCTCAGCTCTTAAAAATCGGGCAGTTTAGGCCACCTGTTTTAAAGCGTACACAAACACATATCTAGAGAAGTCATCGTTGTCATACGTTTTTAGGAATCCACCACTGATAGTTGAACCGGATTCAGTCGGGTATGGTTGGGCTAACATGTGAGACAAATACAAAGCGGGGTTGTCACCCAGTCGGAGTACAGTCGATCTAGGTGTCCATTGAATTCACTTACCAGCTAACCCCGAAGAGCCACAGGAAACCTGGTTTGTTGAAGTACCATTTCGACAAACGGCATTAGAGCAATTGCAATCTATCCCTGACCTTCCCGCTTAATTCTCAAACCCGAAGACTGTATGTGACCAGTCTAAAGCACGGTCTCTTGAGATCGGGGAGTTGCACTCTTTTCTTCAGGCTAGTCCTCTGGAGAGGGATACAACAGCCCATGCTAAGTACCGGGTCGTGCAGGTAAATTAAAAGCGATCACATTAGTTCAGGAGACCGTTAACCGTGGGCTTGTGAAAGGTCAGAACGCTGCTGGATAGGGCTGATAATCAGGTCAAACACCTTATACAGTGCACCGCGTTGGTTGCTATGGTAACAAATAGCTACGGAATTGACATCGTTGCCCTCACTTGCTTGATCAAAGAATGCTTCGTCAAGGAATTCCGGTACACATTCTAGTAGACCGGCTATCCGACAGGAGTAAAAGGGAATAATGGTATCGGCTTTGCTTTCTCCGATCGCGCCAAGGAAATGCCCGGCAGAGAACCCTGTAGCATCAATCCACTTTTTAATTTACTGCGCCTTGGATTGACAGACCAAACTGTGATACACTCAAACGCTATGCTTGACAGACGACCATAAAGTAAAAAAGAGAACTAATTGATGACATGGAGCTCGTTATTTCAACAACGGTCAACTTCGAGTCAGAGAAATGAGGCTTTCAAGACACAAGGTTATTATCTGAGCTGTTGAACATGGAGATCGGACTAGCTGGGTCTGCACCGACTTCGGTCGTGTTTGTTCTTGTTGCCTTGGAATGGTCACCCATCAGTGAGCTTACAGTCATCCGTGGGCGGGTAAAGCAAGCTCCTCAGATCCGCCTTGGCTTTCCGAATTTACAGGTACCTGAGCCTGGGACGGTTCTAGAAGTGACGCTTCGTGACTTCCGCCGTACAAACCCAAACCTAGAAGATACCTGGACACACTGAACCATTCGGTTCGTTGAGGCCGTGACGGTGCTAGAAGTGACTTCAATAATCATCATCGCGTGGACTGAATACAGTCGAATCATGGCTAACCGCAAAACATCGTGTGGACGCATTCTGGTTTCGGCTTATCAGTAATGTAACCATCAGTCTACTCGAAACTAACGCCGCTGGGTTCAACTTCTAGTTTGTGCTTCCCGTCAAAGCCCAACCTTAATGCCCAGGATGTTATGAACTGTTAAGCTGCCAACGGCGCTAAAGGTGTCCATCGTTGCTCTGGTCTAGCTGAACAATAGCTAGCCATAGATAGTCCTATGGGTGCGTCTAAACTGTCTCTGAGTAGTGCTGACCATCGGATTCCCCTTTGCATGCACTCTCAGGTTCAACTCTTCAGTTGCTCTCACTTGATATGACACATACTGGCCTCCATTTTTGCATGCCGAGGGTAGTAACACTGTCCCATCCTGTTTACTCTCCGATCTTACTTCCTCAGTTTATACCACATGCTAGTCGTTCAGGTGGATGCGCACGCGGCTAACCTCAAACTGTATGTGACATTACCCACTGTGTGCGGTTCTCCATCGGCGTAATCCGACGTGACAGGACAATCTGGATATGGATGCCAGCCGGCCATTTTTATAGGTGTGACAAAATAAATCGAGGAAAAGTTTTAGATAATTTTTATACCTGGGCAACGTTATTCAATGCTCGCTAGTACAGTACCGGTCCTACAAGGGGAGTATGCTGACTTCCAATCTGAGCTGAAACAAAATGCTGCTGAACCAAAGGCTGTAGTCAGTAGCATATCTTTACTTCAACATTCGAAATAAAGACGCGATCCTCTTCGGAACTCGGGGGTACGCAAACAATTGTTCGATGATGCTGCACGAGATTATTTGAGTGTGACTGTGCGTTGCAGGTTCTCTGTTGGACTTCCGTCACCGAATACACTTGTCCTGCAAAGTAGCTGTAGAATTATACGACCAATAAGCGGCAGTTCCCATCAGAAATCAGTTAAAAGAATATTGCTTTAACCAACTGGCTCATAAAAGCTACGGAGTGAAAAAGTGGTAGCAATGAAGTTTTGGGATTAGCTTACAATGTCGTCTCATCGAAAGAGATTTCGGCCTTTTAACTTTGAGACCTTTATGGGTCATAATTCTGGCCAGTTGAATACTATAGTTTGTTGAAGTCAAACCTTAAACGGAAGCTCTTTCAGGTTACGAAATTGGCACATTAGCAATATTGGGTGGTTAATGAACCTGTTACATAGAGGCAAAGAGTGATACTCACTGCTGGAAGCAGACAGAAGAGTGAAACATTAGTACAGTGTAACACCATGTTTCACGCTTCTTACGTCATCCATTGACCAGCCCTTGTTCTCCTGCAGATCTTGGACCGGCCGCTATTTGATTCCACTCAGTTGGGATCTTGTGAAGTACACAAGCAATGCGAATGTACCCAAGTGCAAGATGTGATGGTGGGTGTAGTGGATCTGGAAAAAGCCGTCTGTGAAAATGCAACCCATATGCTCATGAAAAGTGCAGCGGTGGTTTAA
The DNA here is from genome assembly GCA_003604175.2 of Clonorchis sinensis. Lineage (NCBI taxonomy): Eukaryota > Metazoa > Platyhelminthes > Trematoda > Opisthorchiida > Opisthorchiidae > Clonorchis > Clonorchis sinensis. Next base: position 27,556,588 of record CM030371.1, read on the forward strand.
AATGATTTATTTTGTAGCGTACTGAAACCTCTTTCAACGAGATAGAACTGTGGCGTTGACCCAGTTTTGTTGCATCCGTGTTTTCTACTCTCCGACCAAATTGGTGAAACTCATGATTTATTATTATTTATCGTACGCTAACCGCACATCCTTCGGTTGAACGGATGATAATAAAAAAACTATGGTCCTATAATTCGTTTTCGCTTTAGACGAGGAATACTGTAGGCCCAGCCTTGTCCAGGCCTGAGACTCCATATCCAGTCCATCCAGCACCGCAGTCAGAAGACGCGTAAGCACTGTCGGCATCATGGGACCTACTGCTATTGGCTGACATGGCGGCTGAAATTTGATTGGCTGGTGTGTCAGTACTGCTGTCTGTATGACGCTCGCCGGTCGTCGCAGTCAGCAATACGGTCGATAAGACAGCGCGCCAAGCGCCGTGTCGCTCGATCGCGCTGTGCGTTCGCAACTTCCATTGCGGCTTGTTAGAGTAAGTGTCCGCTCGCTTTCTGACCCGTTTTTGATTCATTTGCCTCGCCTGTCCGTCATAATGGTGCGATGTGGTTGAGTACTCAGGGTCATCAGTAGAGTGTAGAGCTGAATTCCTGTAGTAAAATGAGATTTGCTAGTCGATTGCATAGCCTCGTCAAAAGCCAAGCAAAAAGCCAGTGGGTTGCTCTTAAACCGGCTGCGTGAAAGGTGTGCTTTGTACCGTTGCTATTTCTTGGCCTCAAGGGTGCGTTCGATTCTATCGGTCGCTCACTTCTGTTAACCATACTTGCTCAACACGGTATGCCCCAAAATTTAGTGAACATAATCCGAGTGTTGTTCTCCGATGTCCTTCGGAGTGGCGTAAACCGCGAGCTGGACAACATATGACTTGGCAGAAGGGTGTGAAAGGTTTCGAAGAGCTTGGGCGTTGTTGGTGTTGTACGCCTTCCAGGATGAGGTCCCCGTGGCCCCGCCTGCGTTTGGTTGGAGACGTTGCAAGAAGTGGTGGCTGATATCAGTGGCGTTCTTGCTGTCAGTTTCTTTCTAGATTGTCTGCTTGAGTGCTTGGAGGTGTAGGCACCTCAGAATGCTTGAGATAGACTATCACTGGGTCCCCTCCCTCACCCACTCTTTAGCTCTTTTCACTGTAAGGCCTTGTATATAATTCGATGAATTGGCGAAACACACTCATTTGCAAACAAATTTGATTCTGCGAGAGACTCACCTGGAACCCAGCTGAATCAGCAACCTTATGAGTAGTGCATTACGAGTGTACATCTATCGCGATATCTCGAATATCGTAGCAACTGGAACATGAGGCGGCCTGGTGCAGCACATTCAGTTGCCTCGAAACACCACAAACGAGAGATTCAGCTGGGTTCCAGGTGAGTCTTTCGCAAAACCAAATTTGTTTGTAAACGAGTGTATTTCTCTAATTTCGTGCAATTTGGTTTCAAGCAGAACATACGGTTGACGGGAATTCGGGGACTGCGCCCACCTGATGAGCCCCAAGAAGGGCGAAACCGGTCGTGAGCTGTCGACTAATTTTCAGCAACCTTATGAGTAGTGCATTACGAGTAATTCGATGACATTTTGTTGTACGGTGTTGTTGTTGTCGGTGTGAACACTGGTATTGCTGTCTCTGATGATGACGATGATGTGATCCGAATCCGCACACTTATACCTAATTGTACCCGTCACGAAGAGACTGGACCTTACCGTGGTGTGTCGGTTTGTGTACCTCGGCGACCCATTGAGCTATACTGGGGGGTGCCCGCGTGACACTCACAGAGTCTCTCATACCAGGTTGGTCCATGGGTAGAGGTCTGACGAACACAGTCTCCTGGCCCTCCAGGTTGGGGGTTGGAACATGTGTGGCGACGTGTTATATATATATATATATATATGCATATGAAATTAGACGGGCTTTATGGTTGTACGGCAGTGAAGCATCAGTGTCAACACTGATGTTGCTGTCTTTGATGATGATAATGATGACCTAATTGTACGTGTCTGTGCGTGGGCTGGGATACTGCCATGACATCACACCTATACAGAAGAACGATACCTCAATCGTTGAATCAAAATATTTGGCTCAAAAGCCTGACCGCAAGGCAGTGGCGTTTGGCCTAAGGCCCTCAGAGCAGCCTACATTATTAGGGAGCAAGGCGCCACACGTGTCTCAACCCCAATCCTGAAAGACCACGGACTCATTAAGACTACCAATTGGCCAACCGGATGTGAGTATCATACGTACACTTCCAGTATAGCTTAATGGGTTATGTAGGTGTAAAAACCGCTGCACCTTGACAAGGCCCAGTATCTCCCATGGTAAATAAGCTGGTTGCACTCTATAGGTTGCGCTGACTTGGTCAAGTTCTCTGTACGCTAGTCGGTCGACTTCACAGGAGTGCCCTTTTCGCATCATCACGCTGAGGATTCAAACGAACCGAGAGAGGTCAACGATATTCTTTACCAACGTACCCAGCCGCTGCTCGTTACCGTCTCTCACAGTTGGGACCCCAAGACGGGACACGTCAGTGGCTACAGACATCGACCAACATGGGCCAGTCGTTCGCTTAGTGGCGCGCATCCATCCAAGCTGTTGCCGCCAAAGCATAGCTTCCCCTCCCGATCTCAATGAAAAGTCCACTGTCACTTCTGTATTCACGCGTCAACTAAAACAGCTACTGCTTCCAAGGCGTAGCTACACAGGCCCATCTTCGGAGATCGCCGTTGAACGAAACTGTGGCACATATAACCATTGTAGCACGTGGTTTACAGCTGATGATCACCTCCGACCTTCTCTGACAACTTAATTGAACTCTATGCACTTCGTGCGGGGGGCGAGATGTCTTAAGTGGTTAGAGCGCGAATTTACTGACCGGAGTCCGTGGTTTGAACCCGTCCTCTGCCTCTCGACTTCCCTATCTAGGTTTGGGTAACCTGGTAGTATCAACCCTCGTGCTTCCTTCGGGTGGCATGGCAGCTAGGCACCGAAAAGTGTTACAGCTGAACGATCACACTCAATCAGGTGTTAGAGCAACGCCATATGTACAGGGGACAAAACTTGGTGCTAGTCCACCACAATCAATCCCGGAATTTCATCCATATACTCATTCAGGCAATCTGAATAGAAACTGACAACACGAACGCCCATGACAGATTAGCAGCCATATCTTGCAGCGTCTCAAAAGCCAGGCGCAGTGAAGTCACGCGGTCCCCATCCCGGAAGGCGAAATTGCACCGACAGCACCCAAACGTTTCGTAATCTCTTTCATGTCCAACTGCCAGGTCAAGGGTTGGCTACCTCTCTGCTTGCGCCACTCTGAACTGGGCGTGGTGAAACAGCACTGTCTTCGGCAGGCGATTTGGCGTGCGCAATACAGCTTCTGGTGCTAGACACATTCTTCAGTAGAAGCCGCCGTTGCAGAACAGAACACTCGCTTTTTAATTGCCTCTTTGGTCACCGAGCACCAGGCCACACGAGCTTTGGTGCTGAGGAAGAACGAGCCCGTTGTGGATGACCTGAAGTATCTCAGTTCCACTGCTCAAACAGGCCAAATCTCACAGCAATAAAACAAAACAGCCCGCACTATAGCCTGATACATACGTCCCTTGAAATTCAGGGACATACCGCTGACGCCATAGGTGTTTCAAATTAGCAAACGCGACCCGAACTTTGCAGATTCGTGCAGGCGACCTCATCTATCATGCTACATTCAGAACTAATACAACTTGGAATACCTCTTCCTGGATTGTAAATGGTGTGTTCAGTGAATGTATGTTCAAGGGCTTGATATATATATATATATATATATATATATATATATATATATATATTGGTTGATGTGGAGTGGGAATTGGCGAGTGCGCAAATGTGGAACCGTAACCTAGTGATAGAAAGACTGGTATTATTCATCATCATCATCGACAGCATGACATCAGTGTTCAACACCGATTTCGCTGCCGTACAACCATGATTTATTTGAAAGCCTTATTGTGAAGAAAAAGAATAAAGATGGACGGGGAGGGGACTTATTGCTAGCTTACTACAATCATTCCGAGGTGCCTACACCTCCAAACACTCATTCAGGCAATCTGGATAGAAACTGACAACAAGATCGCCACTGACATCGGTTGGCAGCCATATCTTGCAGCGTCTCCAACCAGGCGCAGTGGGGATCACGCGGTCCCCATCCTGGAAGGCGAGTAGCACCGACAGCACCCAAGCGTTTCGTGATTTCTTTCATACCCTTCTGCCAGGTCAAGGGTTGGCCACCTCTCTGCTTACGCCACTCTGAATTGGGCATGGAAAACAGCACTCTCTTCGGCAAACGATGATTAGGCATGCGCAACACATGTCCCAACCAACGCAGCTTCTGGTGCTGGACACATTCTTCAATGGAAGTACCCGTTGCACAACCCAAAACTCGCTTTCTAACTGCCTCGTTACGGATTCGCCGACACCATCCCACACGAGCTATGGTTCTGAGACAACGATTGTCGAACACCTGAAGACGTCTCAGTTCCGCTGCTCGAACAGGCCAAGTCTCACAGCCATACAACAAAACAGCCCGCACTGTAGCTTGATACACACGTCCCTTGAGATTCAGGGACACCACTTTGACGCCATAGGTGTCTCAAATTAGCAAACGCGACCCGAGCCTTGCAGATTCGTGCATTTACCTCATCTGTCACACTACAATCAGAACTAATACAACTTCCAAGATATGTAAAACGCTCCACAACTTCCAGTGCCTCTCCCTGGATTGTAAGTGGCGTGTTCAGTGACTGCATGTCCAGGAGCATGACCTTACACTTTTTGGGTGCAAAGTGCATACCAAAGGACGGGATGACTTTGGTCAGTTCATCTAAAAACACCTGCGCCTTCTCCTCCTCTTCAAAGATAAGAACGATGTCATCTGCATATTCCAGATCGACAAGGTTTTCGTCAGAGGCTATTTGAACACCGGGGTTTTGGAGACCTTCCAGCGTTCGTCTCATTATTTCATCGATCACGAAGTTAAACAGGAATGGGGAGAGTGGGCATCCCTGACGGACGCCACTTTGTGTACGGAAGCTTTTGGAGAGCTCGCCGTATACTCTCACACGTCCGGAAGTCTTGGAATACAAAGAGCTTATTATGTTCACGAACTTCCGGGGCATTCCTTGGTGGGCAAGCGTGTCAAGCAGAACAGACCGGTCAACCGAGTCAAATGCGCCTTGGAAATCCAGGAATACTAGAATTGTGGGTCGCTTATACGTATGGCGTTGTTCTAGCACCTGACGAAGTGTGAAGATTTGGTCAACGCAACCCCTACCAGGCCGGAATCCCGCTTGCTGCTCTCGAGACAGTGTCTCACGAGCCACCGTAAGGCGACGAAGCACAAGTGACGCCAACAGTCTCGTTACGACTGGGGTCAAGCTGATCCCCCTGGTTGCCACACTCACTACGAGCCCCTTTTTGAAAATGGGCACTATCGACTCTCCCCAGTTGTCTGGGACAGACTCCTTTTCCCAGATGCAGGCAAACAGATCAGACAGGCGTTGACTGAGGTTTCACCCCATCTTTGAACAATGCGGGTGGGAGGTCATCCGGACCAGAGGCTCGGTGGCGCTTGAGAGAACATATGCAGTCATAAACCTCCGAGGCCGTAGGTGGTTCCACGTTCACCGTCCAGGGTTCTACGTCACCTGTACCTGTGGGTTCCAGATGGGCGCCAGCTGGTGGCCATGACAATTGTTGTTCGAAGTATATCATTATTATTTATTTATTATTATTTATTATTATTTATTTATTATTTATTATTATTCAGCGAGAACTATATTTCTCCACGGAGTCCATTTAGACCGTTTAGCCTGGCCGCTGTGGACTGTATGGTATGGTGTGACAAATGGCCACTCCTGTCATGCAGACAAAAGTGATGGCCTCCCATCGGAGGGCGTAAAAGCCGGCATTCTAAATATTAAGACAGACAACTGATAGCAGTAGAAGTAAACGCCTCAGGACAGAGAAATCTCGAGTATGTATCGTTGATGGTTAATAGAGAATGGTTATGGATGTTCGTGTGGATAAGACTTTTGAAATCAGTGGTTAAAGATTCAGATGGTTAGATGGCTTTTATCGGCTGTTCCGAGGAATGTTTTTAAAACGTTGACTCCAGTTCAGACATGTTTTTCAGGTGGGTGAAATGTGCTTTACGTTGTCGAAAGTGGAAGTGGCAAGTCCTTTGAGTGCATTCTGGTAGTTCCTGGATGGCACGGAGAACTAGGTAGTACTCTTCCTTTCACTTTACACAAAGGACTTGTTGAATTTTTGAATGTTTTCTATCTCCCAGATTTTGCGGAACGTAAAGGATTCGTTCCGCAAGATTGATCCTGTTGGCTTCGGAAGGGTTTCCAGGGTCAAAGCTCACTGGCTTCAGCTTGGCCGTGACTCATCATCTGCCTTCTGAAGCTATAACTGCTACTGACGACGTTATCAGAAACGTTTGTACATAGCCATTAGATACCATCGGTCAGGAAATTTATGTCACGTCATGGTGTTCCTGAGTTCAAAGGTCACGGTGCTTCATTCTCGATTTTTGAACATTTCGCCAATAAAACGGTCCTCTGAGAAACATGATGAGCTAGTCATGGCTGTTTATTTCAACAGTTTTACCTTTTTTCGTTCGGAAGTCATTTGGATTAGCAAGGGCGCACTGTGCGAGGTATAATCCACTGACGACTTACTTTAAAGAAAACACAACATAATTGTCCTTGTCACCGTTATTACTATTGTTACTATTATTAGTGCTCTTCGTTATCTTCAGACTCATGAATTCTTCCTCAGAGGCTGAAGTTCTTCAATCAGCGATATCCTCTAAAGAGGACTGGAACTACAATTCCTCGTCGACAAGTGAAATTCAACCGCGTGCCATCACTTCTTTCGAAAGCTACTTGAATGATGTGGAGCCCGTTTTTGACCATCAGTTGTCTTGTTACACACCCGCTATTCCTTCGTGCACTACGTCGCACCTCTCCAAAGACACATCTGATGCTCGTCAAAACCAGGGCTGTGTAACCGCCGAAGACTTACAACAGGAATACACTCCGGGGTCGATCGTGACTAACTGTTCACTGTTGCCTACAGCTGACTCCATAAACTATTTGCCTTACTATCTTCCCGACCGATCTATCGGTTCCAGCGTCCAAAGTCCTTCGGATACTACGTCCTTACATTCACGTTCGCCTACTCATGTCACACGTGTTGCTTCTACTTCGGATATGGTTTTACCGAATGAACCACTCGTGCTTTCTGAAGGACCTGTCCTGAGCCAATCAACAGTTGCGCCAGACGAGTCAAGTAGCCTCGACCTGGATCGTGTGTTCTCCGCCATCATCAACCCTGTTTCTGATATGCACTTTACTCCGGCGAGTCATGCAGTGGATCCACGGAATCCTGTGAATCATTGTCCATCATTATCGAGTTTTGTTGCCTCGTCCGGAAATTCCACTGTACCCGAAAATGTGGCTGGGTCGATGAACCTGGAGCGGAGAAGACATTTATCAGGCTTTCGTGACTCCAGTTTCTCATCTGCACTTTCAGGTTTGTCCGCTTTCCGTTTCGACCGTTCAACTTCATATGGTTTGGATTAGTTTTCACCATCTGGTTTGGATAGGTCTTCCCCAAAGTAATAGGGTTTAAGGTTAGCTTCACAGGTCGGGGCGAGATGGCCCAAGTGGTTAGAGCGCGAATTTACTGACCGGAATGTCCGTGGCTCGGACTCGACCTCTGCCTCTCGACTTCCCCTACCTAGGCATGGGCAACCTGGCAGTATCCCAGCCCCTGTGCAACCTTCGGGTGGCATGGCAGTTATGTATCGAAAGGGTACTACAGCTGAACGATTTTTTTCACAGGTTGGATTGGAACAGGTTCAATTCCGTTCAGTTCAGTAGCTATAAAGCTTCTACCAAGGATACGTTGTTTCCAACTGCTACATTTTCGGTCATCGAAAGATGGGAGGACCGGGGAAGTATAGTCAGGCATTGGAGGTGATCGCGTAGTCAGTTAATTCGTGTTGAATCAGTCAATATATTTGAAGCAACGAGAAACCGGACAATTACGCACCGAGGGTGATAGTCTTGATGCGGGAGCGCAACCGTTTATGTGATTTAGTCATACCTTCCAGTGCCATTAATGAATGATCGGTTGAGTCTTTGGGGTCCCCATCCGGGGAAGTGGCAGTTGTCAACCCAGCTGAGATTAATTCGTTGCCTCTCAACTACCTTCGTCCATCCCAGTCGTTTCCATCCAGTACAGGGCTGGACGGAAAGAGCTGTGTGAGAAGTACAGTCCTCTAGCATGCGAAGTACCTATCTTAACCGGCGCAACCTATGAATCCACCATGGCAGGGTTTCTTCGTAAGTCTAACTAGCATTGTTATACCCATGTCTTAATCATAATGACCAATGCTTCAGAGATACGATAGTCAAACACCGAGAGTTTTCTTGCATTCTTTGCGTGTACAGACCACATTTCCGAACCATAAAACAGTATGCCTGTATCGACATACTGATGTTACACCGGCGGTATAAGTGTCGGAGGAGACAGATATTTGGGTTACATCGATTCTTTATGAAGGAAGATTGTGTTTACCGGCGGTAACTCAGTGCGTTTACCCTGTGACCAATAATCCTTTTTGATCAAACCGGCCCAATCATCGACTGCTAAATCAGGGAGCATCATCCCTATTTACCACCACCAGTACGTGGTTACTTTCAGATGGTAGCTATGCACTGATCCACTATTTTCTAAACTGTATACGTTTAATGATGTACGGTCATAAAACATTTTGGAAAGATGTTAATTGTTACCATGTTCAGTGATAGATTCCATAAAGTAGTTCATAATGCTTCCAATCTAGTGTAGAAAGGTCGCTGTGACATGCTTGTTTGCATTTCGTTGTCCATGTGAAAGTGATGAGCTCGAGATGACTCAGTGATTAAGAAGCGAACTTACTGACCAGAAGGTCCATGGTTGGGACCCAATCTTGGCATCTTGATTAGTCCTGTCCAGGCTCAGTTAACCTGGCAGTATCTTTGCCTTCGTCCTCTATTCAGGTGGCTCGGTGGCTGCACATCGCCAGGGTGTTATAGCTGGTCGATTACTTATTTATTATTATGTGAAAGATATATTTCCTTCGATGATTTCATGAACAAAGCAGTCCAGGATAGTCGAGGAGATATCTGGACCTTGCATCTATGTTCTTAGTGGTATTTCATCTCTGCGTGACTAGTTACCACTTGCCCATGGAGTTTCCAGATAGAACATGTCCATTTTCAACGGGTACAGACTTTGCTTAACCATTATTGTATAACTTTAAGTCCGGTTGCACTGCTTGGTGAGTGATTTTAATGAGTGGAGCTTAGGCCTGTGGTGAATATAAGCGCACACACGCCCTCTGCAGAGCAGGCCACCCAACCCCACCACCTAGCTATTTCGCAGTACGGAACTGCTGGCACGGCCTATCATGCCTTTTATGAGGCCAAGACGAGATGTTCTACAACACTTTATCGTGTGCCTACATTTGTCGTCCAATCAAAAAAGCCTATATCAGGTTGTTGCTTGAGGAATCTGGTAGTAAATGGTCCTCTGCCATCGTTCGACCATGACTACCCCCCCCCCGGTATTTGCTTTGGCTGGGGTGCCATGGATACTGGGTTGTTCGGGCAGATGCTGACGGCGCATAAAGGTCAACGGCAGTCCAGTCGAAGCGCTCATGTCTCCTGTTTAGTGGGCGCGATCCACCCATGCTAATTCGCCTATCGTACAGGTAAATTGCAATTGATCACACCCCAGGAGACCGTTAACCATTGATTCGTGGGACGTTTGAGCACGAGGCGATAATCAGGTCGACCGTCCTGCAATAGGACTAAAGGGATTCAGAATCGACGTGGCGGTCCCCATCGAAAACGGCTGGTTGACCAAGGGGGTCTTCGTCAAGAACTTCAGAAACACGTTCTACGTGATCGGTCACCCGAAATCATGTTATCGGTTTTGCCCTGTTTGATCGCACTAAGAGAACGCTCGACAGAGAACCCGTAGCATCATTCCACATCTTCACTGCATCCGAGACTGGCAGACCAAAAGTCCGTGACAGTGCATGCGCTCAAATGCTGTATAGACGATCACAAATCACGAAACGGAACGACATTGTGGAAGATGATACGAACTGGAATTCGTCAATTCAACAGTGCCCAACTTCGCACCAGAGAGCTAAAGCATGCAAGACAAGGTTACCATCTGACCGAACAAGCTGGATCTGCAGTGATTACAGTTTTGTTTTTGGTGGCCTCATTGGATTAATCAGCCACCAATGGACCCACAGTTATTCGTCGGCGAAACGTTGGTGGTTAAAGTAAATTCGGCAGATGCACCTTAGCTTTTTTCGCACAACCACGTAAACGGTGGAAAATAGTCAGGGGAGGTGAAACAATTACTTTGCAGAGAACCATGAAAGCCATTAGCAGCAAACCCAGCTGTGCTGGTCATTGCTGTCTCCCTGGATGGAGACACCGAGACGGGACACGTCAATGGTTAGAGCCACTGTCAGACATGGCCCAGTCGCGCTTTCAATGGCGCTCATACATTCAAGCTATTGTCTTCAATGCATAGCTCTCCTCCCAGTCTCTCTAAAGAAAAGTCCACTGACAAACCTGTATTCACACATCAATCATGTCAGCTCCCGTCTCCAATGCGCAGCTATCTACCCCGACTCCCCAAATCATCGGTGAACGAAACTGTGGCAACTATAACCACGGTTTTTACAGCTGATGGTGATGATGGCCATATTCATGGTCCTCGAATACGTCTCCTACGTGTTGTTCACCAGTTTTACGTGGGTGCATGGCGTTCTACTGGTTTCACATGCGGTTGAGGGCAAACCATAGCATTACACATTATGTGACGGTTCCCATCGACTTAGTCCCATGTGGCAAGCCAGTCCGAGAACGCATGCCAGACTGTCCATTACTATCTTGATGGTGTGCTAGTGGGCTCGAGATAGCTCAGTGGTTTAGGTGTGAGCTAAGGGCCGAAATGTCCATGCTTCGAACCCGACATCTGCATCTCAACTGCCCCTGTGTAGGCTTGGGCAAGCTGAAAGTATTTCAGCCCTCGCGATCCTTTGGGTGACATGGTAGCTAGACATGAAGGGGTGTTACAGCTCAATGATTATTAGTACTATTACTATTATTGTATTAGTGGGCTGTACTCGGTAGCAGTTGCGTGGTACTGTACTGACGGAGATGCACTACCACGTTGAAACCTACAGGAATTGACGGTTGATGTCAGTAGCTTGATAAGCCAGCGCCTATTGTTATGCCATCATTTTTAGGCCGGCCGTTGGCTTTTGGCAGTCCTTTCACGTTTGCCGCCAATCTTATTCCGTCGGGTTTACTTCGCGACCGAAGGCTTGTGCGCAGCACCGCATTTTGGTCAGTGCAAACCGTTTCCTAGCCTGCTCAGTCGTCCACTAGTGTGCCCTATGTTAACCAGTAGATCGTATTCGGGGATTCCAGCCATTCGTATGCTACTGCATCGCTGAGATATGCCCATTCGTGACGGCTCATCAACAACAGCAAATATGGGTTGATCGTAAGAAAGGGAAGCAGACGTAAAGCCCCATTGCTAACAAAAGTCTATTGGGGGAATATTGATACACCGTCGAATGCAAGGAGTAGTTATATCGCCGTGCACCAAATAAGTGTTTTGCTGCAAGTTTGTAGCACTTCGGTAAATCTGTTGGCCTTTAGTTTTCTGCCATGTGGTCCTGCGTTCGTTAGACTTTTCGGCGTCACTTTGGAGGTGTCAGGGAAACCTCATTTTGTGTGATATATGCCTCGAAGCCGTGTCCGAAGCTCTTGACACAATCGTAGACAAATGCCGATCTTACCTCAATTTATATCGAATCGTACAAAGTACATAGAAATACATTTTGAAGTGCTCGATATTCTGGTGAAGACTGCAGGTTCTAGTTTGGCGATTTTGTTTTATAAGTGTCCAGAATTCCCGTAAGATGTCTGACAGAACCTGACTGTGCCCACTTCAGCAATCCCGTAGTCTCACTCATAAGATTGTGGAAGTGATTGGATGTTGCTCAAGATTTTTTCCGTTGTTTTGTCGGCTCTCGGACAACTTCCTGCGAGGAGTGTATTATAATGTATTGGTCCTTATAGTAATATTTTGGTTGTGTTAGCCCAACGCTTCTACCTTTGTCGCTTGAAGCCGGGTTCGATTTTGGGCCACAAAATATCATTTGGACCGCAGAAACAGTCGTATTACTCAGTTGGAATGCAACTCACATGTTCAAAGAGACATATGCAGCTTCATATGTCGAGGGATTTTATATCAGTTGAGTATGGTACAGTTGGGTACCTGGGGCTGAGCATAAGTGACTTAAGTCGTAGGTTCTCAAGGGTCTACACAAGATTGTCACTGTTTCCAGGTTGTATCTATTAGCTGCGATCTTATCGGAATTGATATGCTGAATCAACAACAGCTGCATGGACGTACCGGAGCGAATTTTCAGCGCTAAACAAACAACAAGATGCAACAAATACTAGAGGTATAAACGTACGGTTACACCAAGGGATGCAATTTATGAATAGACCAGATAGAATTGCGCCTAACAGCAAGGTAGGCTGAATGAGATCAGTGTTGCAGTACGAGTAGAAATAGCATTAAATCTTTATTACGTCTAATTGGTCGAGATAGCTTTCAAAATCCATCAAATAGAACCCAAGGACTAATTATCATTCGGCGTGAGGTGCTGATTGTTGGGATACCAGAAAGGAACATCCGCGAAAGTCCACTGTCACATTTAGTATTCAGTCTAAGGGAGCCAGATGGAAGGGCAAAGTATAACCAATGCGAATAGATACATACAATGACGAACTTTTTGACCAGAGAGATAGAACCTGGCTGTTATTCTGTTCTTTGGCGTGGACAATTAGGCTGCAAACGTTTCGTCACCAGTCGGACTGACTTCGGTAAGTTAGCGATATGTAGGCGACAGCATTTAAGATTAAGGCCACAGCGTCAAGCTTTGGACGGGACTGATAATAAGTTACAAGTTTCGTGCCGTGTATTTCAAAAGGTCCTTCAAAAACTGCTTAGGAATTTGTGAACTGTTTCGGGCCTAACATTTTGGTACATTTCGTCAGAAGTGAGAATATGCCTACGGAGACATGTACATATTAAACAAGTCAGTCAGTGGGGAATCAGGGGACAGCGTTGCATCTCCATTAAGCTGAGGTATAGAACATCGAGACCACATGCCTTAGTTCGGGGGCCTACGGGCCGTCGATTGAGGTGACCATATCGTCCGCCTCTAAAAAAATTCTTAAACGCATAAAGCACTTATATGTGCTGCTTTCCAGCCACTGTGTTAATCGGATTACTCTTTAAATTCTGGAAAGCAACATCACTTGCCATAGTCAGAGGTACCAAGGAAGATGAGACCACGAGTGGAACATAGTTCCAAGTCATTAATGAAGGTACGATCCAGTTGAATGTGACTTTTTGGAAAGCCAGTGTGATCAGGCAAGCTAAGGAATTAAATGAGGTGTTAAAATCGTTTAAATCTGATACTTCATGAATTGCTTTTATTCGTCAGTTTAATGTCATGAATGAATTGACTCATTGTTTTACAGTTTGTCAACAGTATTTCAACAGTCTTTGTGACACTTGTATCTAGCTAGCGTCGTATCATTGGTTCGACGGAAAACGTCCACATGACAGAAATATCTATTCTCGATGACTTATCAGCGAGGATTGACGAGTATAACTACCTCATCATCTTCTGAAACGAGTTCGTGCATGGCAAGGTCCCACAGGTTCTGAGTTGTAACGCAGCAGTCTGATGCTAATGATTCAAAAGTCAAAAATGTCCTACTTCCAACTGAACAGGGTGATTGGGGCGAGATGGCTCAATTGGTTAGAGCGCGAATTTACTGACCGAAAGGTCCGTGGTTCGAACCCGACCTCTGCCTCTCGACTTCTCTGTCTAGGCTTGGGCAACCTGGCAGTATCCTAGCCCTCGTTTTTCCTTCGGGCGGCATGGCAGTCAAGCACCGAAGGGCTGCTGCAGCTGAACGAACGAACAGAACCATTCGCTCCTGAGCTTGTGTTATTCTCATAAATTCAGACACGATCAATAATGTAGCATGGCTGCTTCGCTATCTACAGTACCTTCTCTTACGAGGAAATAGAGGAAATTGATTATCAGTTCCATTCTTGTGCGTAGCTAGTACATTGAAAACTATTCGTAGGCTAGTAAAGATTTTCACTTCCCTCGTTAAGAATTCTCGTTAGGTCGTCGGTGAACTAAGTATCGAGGAAGCAGAAGAGCTGGGAGAATGTTGGCTCATACTTGTCGAACCGCGGATACATTGACTGGAACTGTTCGTCGTTTGGTCCACAGGGATGGGCTTTTTCAAAGCACAAAGGCTATTTTTGATGGTTGCAACGTTGCACAATTTCATTCTACATATTCTTTGTGCAACCGACAGCGTTTTCAATGATTTCATTTTTCGTCTTCTAGTTGGTATAATGTATTGCGCTGGGTTTAGTTCGTTTTAACGCGATGCATTTAAGTTCGAATTAAAATTTTCACTCCAAATTAATTTCTATTTTCTGCTTTCCACAGATGCATCGGAATCTCTGAACAGTAATAGCATGGATTACATTTGCGAAAGTTCACACTGCCAAGATATCCGTTCGTCCTTTTACACGAAAGCAGGGACTTCCGGTCCACACGCGCCTAGTTCACTTTGCACCATTCCCAGTGAGGGCCTCAGTTCCAGTTTTCCCGGGACATTTGATCGGTCACTGCATTCAGCGCCAGACTCATTGATCTCCGCCAGAAGCATCCTATCCTCATGCGACAGTCAGACCAATACGACTCTCCAGCACCAGCCCAATATGCTGGACACATATTCTCGTTCAGACAGACCAGTTAAAAATACTCACTTTACCGGAGTGGACCCTTTCACTTTTTCTCCATCAAATGAATCACACAGTTGGAACTATCCACAGGCTAGTACGACATCGTGCAATAAATTTCCTTTTGTGAGCGAATTTCAGCTTAACCATCAAGAGTTTTCGGTAAATAGGCCCGGGCCATTATCTGCGCAACCGGATTCCACTTTTGCAGCCGACACCCATTCATCCACAGAGAATGTGGGACAAGCAGCTCAAGCTGGTGTTCTGCTGCGAGCCTGTGTTGTATGTGGAGACAAATCAACTGGAGCTCATTATGGAGTATTCACCTGTGAAGGTTGCAAAGTATGTTGGAAACAAATTCCGTTTTACTTAACTTTGTTCACAACCACACTTTTCTGGATTCAGTTGGTGAACTACTTGGTTCAACCACACTGTTCTACCATGAGCGTTACACGAACCCTGCACGTTTGATTCAGGTGGATTGAGAAAATTCGACACTTTTATGACGGTAATTTTTAAAACCAGACCACAAGAATCAAATGCGTAGAGGTTACTTTTGTCAGTTTTTTATACTGCTACGTTTTTTTTTAAATTTTGTATTACAAATCTCGTCATGTGACAAAATCCCGGTGAAGTATGTGTGGCAACGTTACGTAGTTGACCCCGTAGCTCTATTCCCACGCGTGTTGTGACTGCTTAGAAACTGACTATCATATGCGTTCTAGCCTTAACGTCCATATTACGGATGCAACTTTGGTAACGAGCGAGATATAACAGTCCCCCAGTGGCTAGTATTTAGACACCATAAAATGTCATTCGTCTCGACAAGGGGATGCGGCTCGGTTAACACCGAAGTCAACCACTTTAGGGGGACTTAGCTGTTCATAAATTGTCCGTTTTTCGGAACGCTTCCATTGTGGTGTATCACACAAGCAACCTTATCTTTATGTGCTATATTGACACTAAACCATCCAAACATTGGACTGCTTCAGCCACCACGAATGCTTTCAACTGGGTGTGAACTTTTTTCTTGAACTTTTCCATTTCACAACAGTTTGACTTGTTTTCCTAACTTTAAGGTATTGAGACGTTTGGCCTACTTTTCGTTTCGCTCCTTTGCACAACTAGACTGTCAAGCGATTTCTGCTGATTCGATCCAACATGACTTGTCAATCTCAGCTGAGGTTTCTATCCACGTTCGGTTTTTTTAACCAGAAACCTGGGACAAAAAGTATTCCAGCTGTTTTCATCTGGTCAGTATAACGTGATCGATCATGGCTTCGAAACACTGTAACATTTTCAAATATACCAAGCGGATTCTAAAAACGCGTGAAAAAACAAAGGGTGTTTCAGCCGAACAAACGAAACTACTGACTAAAACCTTCTCTCGAATTCGGTTGTCTGAGCAGAAGGCTTGAGTTCTCGTACGTCTAAGTCGTCTGAATAACTCACTAGTGGCATCTCGTTTCATGGGTCTGACCTCTTTAGTTGGCTTGCGTCTGGGCCAAATCTGTCAGAGACATTTTGCTTAGTTTGTAAACCACAAGTGGTTCGTGTGGCCCCAAATTGGAGCCACGTGCTGCTGGTGTTGACATAAACCTGAGGAAATCCGGTAGGCGGATAAACACACCAGGACCTGTTGAAAGCCACCAACTGAGCATCAGTACACTAAAGCACCGGTGTCGCCCATCGATTCTTTCAAGTTTAGTCGGAGTGCTGCACTTCCCTCTAGATAGATAAATAAATAATAAGTCTCCCTGGCTCGGAACGTATAAGGAAGCGGTAAGCAGCAATAGATTGGCTCTCTCTATTGTCATCTGGTAGTGTGACAATAGAGTCAAGCAGGCACTGTCCAGAAATCGGAGCATTCTTACCTCAGACAACCCACTTGTGCTCCCCTGGTGTTTCCTGGTGACCGACAAGTCCCATTCTGTTCAGTCATGCGCACCCACATGTACGCACGTCAATTTGGCTGTCAGTACACTCGACACAATACGGTCTCTTCCTTGAACGGCAGTTTGGATGCTTTCTTCGCCTATCCTAAGACATAGGAGCGGGACGGCTCAGTGGTTAGAGCGCGAATTTACTGATAGGGAGGTTCATGGTTCAAACCCGACCTCTGCATCTCGACTTTCCATGTCTGGGGTTGGGTAACCTGGCAGTATCGCAGCCCTCGTGCTTCCTTCCATGGGCATGACAACTAGGCACCGAAAGGGTGCTACAGCTGAACGATTTTTTTGAATCATAAGACGTTCTGGTGAAGGCTCTCTTTCCAATTCCTTGTACGGGTTGGCGTTGTCAAGGGACTAGCTAACAACGTCGCTCACCGGTATCACATCTGAGGTCGATTTTTGAATTCACAGTGTTTGTCACTGGGAACAAGATTGCGACAAAATGTGTGCATGCGCTCCAGCTGGTTGTCATATGAAAAGTTGCAGTCGGTCGCCTCATCCTAACGCAGGAGGCAGTCGGTGTAAAGTTTGCACATTTGACCTACTTAACTCACCATATCTGTTACCATTACAATGATAGTCTGTGGATTCTAACTGGATAATCACATGTAATTTGTAGGTATTAAGGCGTTTTTTAATTGCCAAATAGGATCTGATTAATTGAAGTCACTCTGTTAGGAGAAGCCCACATCCGCTGCAGCTGTCGGCTGCATTGTCAGCTGCGGGCATCTAACGAGTCTTTACGGAGATTCGAACTCGTAATCCTCCGGTTACTATCTGAACACCATACCATTCGACTATTCGTGATCGAGCAGCAACTGCAGAGGAAAAGAAATAACCTGCCACAAAAATTCTCGCCTTCTGCAGTCCTGTGTTTTGAGTAAACAAGCCAATCAGATTTTCATGCATTGAAGTCATCGACACTCCGAAGCTCAGCGATGGGGTCGTATGAAGATAACTCGGGAGGTGACATTCACTTCAGTTGCATCATTACTATTGGAGGACAAAGAGAGCCAGTAATCGGATTTGAGCCACGCAAGTTGGGGGCCAGATGGCTCAAGTGGTTAGAGCGCCACTTTACTGACCGGAAGGTCCGCGGTTCCAACCCGACCTCTGCCTCTCGACTTCCCCTGTCTAGGCTTGGGCGACCTGACAGTATCCCAGCCCTCGTCCAACCTTCGGGTGGCATGGCAGCTAGGCACCGGAAGGGTGTGTTACAGCTGAACTATTTATTATTATTAAGTTGGATATTTGGCGTGCACATGTCCGGAGACATCTCTGAGGAGGATGAACGGGAGTAATGGGTATAGGTACAAACCGCATCCCTGAGAAAGAATCTACGATGTGAGGATAAGTCGAGAAAGCGCAGCTGAGCAAGATTACAGTTAGTAGGAATTTTGTTGTCTGTCAGGAGCAGAACATGGTGGTACTTAAACGATGAATGTTCTAGAAATCTCGGTAAGGTCGAGTATTTCTTCCGTCATGTTTCGTAAACAGAAAGCGGAAAACGCACCCAGAGGTTTCAAGTGATGAACCACATAGGGCTCGTATGGATTGGGCGGAAGTGCGTAAGCTGCTTACCACAGTATGTAATCGTGTTTATTGACCTAAATCTATGAATTCGATTGTTTATACCAATGATCTATTCCTTACATCCATATGTCATAAATGGACTCGTATTTGTGACTGCTGATCTTTACAACTAAAACTCAAGTATTTCATTAGCATACTTCATACCCGTGACAGTACGGTTTCTTATGTTTCACCGAAAATGTGTGACAAAATAAATTCCTTCATTCCCGAAAATCTATCACTCTTCCACAGGGCTTTTTCCGACGAGCGGTTCACCGTAATCAGACCTACGCCTGTGCTCGTAACGGCAGTTGTGAAGTTAATCGTGCGCTCCGTAACAAGTGCCAGCATTGTCGATTTCTTAAATGCCTTGCCAGCGGAATGTCCAAAGACGGTGAGTATGCAGCATCCATTCCTTCAGTGACTTCACATTTATATACTGTTTGTTTTGATTGCTGTGGGGTTCTTAATGCCAGTTACCCTTACCAAGGCCGATAAATCTCCGTTTCTACTATCCATACGGATAGACTTGTTTTCATGAAACTGAGATACTTCTCGTACAGGTAAACCTGTGCGTCCCATTCTCTCACGACTGCCTCCGGTTGAATCTTCCGAACAATCCTTTAAGGATGCAGTGACCTTAACCGCACGGGTGCTTGAGCGGTACCATTGTTCCCAACGATCAAAGGTGGTCATTTTTTGATTGAAAGCAACATTTGATACCGTTGATTGCCAGAGCCTGTCAGTACCTGAGGGTCAAAATCTTCCGTCTATATTTCTCTAACACTTCTTTTGACGATGTTGCTCTTCTTGGGCCAGACCCTTAAAAAATATCAACTATTCGAATTAATTTGGCCGCATGGACGGCAACGTAAGAATTGGTGGACTGGACGAATTTGCATTCGAACCGGAAAGGCTAAACTCACCCTACCCTACCCCAAGGCTCTTTCGTGATCACTGTCGTCTTTCAGCTGTAACACCTTTTCGGTGCCCAACTGCCATGCAACGGAATGACGTAAGAGGGCTAGGCTACTGCCAGGTTGCCAAGCCTAGACAGGAGCATTCGAGTTGCCAAGGTTGAGGTCGAACTATGGTCCTTCCGGCCCATAAGCTGGCGCCTTAACCGCTAAGCTATCTCGGGTTCTAACTTGTTGGATGCAAATCCTTACTACAAAATAGGGACATGCAGCCTCGTTAGTAACTGTCTGTTTCTTGTTGCCTTTCAGCCGTCCGAAGAAAACAGCCAGCAGGGAGTAAAAAATCCTCGAAAACAACGGGACGCAGAAGGTCTAACAAATCTGCATACAGTTCGTTGGAGCTCCCAGAACCGATGCTCCCTAGTGATGTAAATCGCTCGGATGCCTGTAGTTCTCAAACAACACCCGGCTCCGTTTATTCCGGGACAGAACAATCCACCGTTGGCTGGACTGCTGGGAACGGCATTTCATTCCCAGCAGCTTCAACAAATCCATTGGGAAAGCTCTCACCAACCACCAATCTCCTCTCTCCTCAAGACCGCCAGATCATCGTTAGTCTACATGACTTAGTTCGGGCGAGCAAGAAACATTCTTTAGCCGAAACTCGAATGCAGGTTAGAAAACGTTGTTCCACTCCGTATTTGCTTCATTTTTTTCGAACCTCCGAGCTACTTTTCCTCATGCCCGGTGCTGATAACCTGTGATAGTCCCTTTTGTACGATTTTGGAAGAAGTGTGGATTACCCTCGGCGTTGTGAGCTAGGGACTATGCGCCTACCATATACGGATTGCAGCTAGCCACACAATGAAGATTGTATGCGCACAATCGGGTGGTAAATCCATGGGACTGTGTTCATTGTGGCTAGCCCAATCCGACCTCTGCCTCTCGAATTCCCCCGTCTAAGCTTGGGCAACCTGGCAGTATCCCAGCCCTCGTGCTTCCTTCGGTTGGCATAGCGATTAGGCACCGAAAGGACGCTACAGCTGAACGATTTTTTTTACTTAAGGCCATGTGGCTGTAATAAGTATGACAGTGATTTTAACCATCGACGCAGTCATCCCCCAGAAGATTAGAAAGTTTCGCAGGAGGCCTGCTCGATACTGTCGATGAAATTACTTAGTTAAGAGTCTTGTATCCTTCAGCTCTCATGCCGCCATCAGAAGAAGTAAAGCATACCCTTGTTTCGGTAAGTGGCTAATGTATCGATCAAAGATAGTTAATAGCCCGGACCTTTATTTAGCTGTCGGAAGACAGAAGCGTTTAGTGCTGCAATTGCATTATTCTCAACAGATAGTGGTTAAGAGCAAAGTGATATACCTATTATCCTTTTGTCTTTTTTTGTAGATGAACTCTTGCCTGCCGGAAGCAGACGGGAAAATTGTCATCACTTCAGTCGAACAAATTCTGTGTCCAGCTCAACTTTGTTTTGCCTATCAATTTTCCGGTTGCCTTGCGGAATTCGGTCAACTCTCCCAGCATGACCAAGCAATCCTGATTCGTGGTTGTCTAATGGAACTAACAGTACGTACCGGTTTATTGGGATCACACATCCTTTCTCTCTTGATTATCACTGGTCTTCGCCTATTTCGGATGTGTCTCTAATGTGATTATTCTTTGCAGTTTACTGTTTTGCATGACTGTCTGTTCAGATCTTACGAGCTCTCTTGTCAACTTGCCTGGTTTCACTTAGGTTACGTTCCTGGTGATTCTTACACTTTTTCGGCCAAGTGTCGAAACTCATAGTTGATAAAAACGACCACGCTTGTAGCCTGTCCCATAGCTTAGTGGTTATGGAGCCAGCTTACGGATCAAAATATCCCTAGTTCACACCAACCTCAGCATCTCGAATGCTCCTTTCTAGGCTTGGGCAGCCTGGCAGTATCCCAGCCCTCGTGCGTCCTTCCATGGGCATGGCAGCTAGGCACCGAAAGGTTGCTACAGATGAACGATTTTTTTCATCCCCTAACTCTTGTTTGTTTCCTCGTAGTCCAATCCTACGGAGCTATGCCACTGAACCACGCTGATATTGCTATCGATGAACTTATGGTGTCTTCAGTTGTACTATTACAATGAATAACTACACAAGCTACAAAAATGTCGAATGATGAGTCGCCGAACATAGGAATAGCGAAATGTTCCTCAAGACGAGAGGATCCGTGTTCCCAAGAATTGAAGACTGTCACTGTTGATTCGAAGCAACTTGGTTCATTCATTATTCTGTGATTCACCCAATATGTAATCGTGAATCCATCACCATATTTACACCGCCCTGTTTCACTCCGCTCCAATAGAAGACCTAAACAGAACCAGTCTCCGGTAGCTTCCCTTGATCAGTCAGTCACTGAGTGGGCAAGACCCCATAGTGTTCGAGTTCTTTCACATTCTCTGTTGTTATCCCAATGAGTCTCACGTCCAGGGTTCCAGTTCGTGCGAGACATATCTTCCCGTTCTTTTCCATAGTGTGAGTGATGTGCGGGGAAGTCATGCCTTTCTATGGCCGAGATCGGAAGTAGAAGTCTATTCCCTCTCCTCTCTCGAAGTTTCGACTTCAAATCTAGACCCGTAATGCAGTGAGGGGGGTGCTAGAACTCGGGATCCAAGCCTAAACGCTTAACTCTGAACGCTACTTGCACGGAATGGGTGCCCCTTGAGCAGCACTAGACTCTAGGTATTCAAGGATTCTTCGATCGTCGGTGGTCGCGGTTAACTTTCGGGTGAGCGGAGTGTGAGTTAGTTAGGGACGATTTCCTCGGGGAAAGGCCCAATTACTGCTTCCCGTAAGTGATGAGATGCTGGTTGTTCTCACGCTCCGGTCATCTCCACCAGTACGCCTTTAACCACAGACCTCCCCGTAATGCAGTTTCTCGAACTACGAAATCACACTGTTCTCATTCTGACTGTGTCCCTTCCCCGCCAGTCTTCCTCGCATGCTTGAACCTTAAGCAGTTTGGCTCCAATCAGTTATTACCTCCCTGATTGTTGCAACACTGAAACTCGTCGAGGACGACAAGCCGGCAGCTTTAGGATGGGCGCATAGGCTATAGGCTTTGGTGCTGCTGCCATTGTTGAACTGATGAGCATACAACAATTTCAGTCGGTTCATTTGTGTGAGCGCACTGTATTTGTTATATGCTCAATAACACTTCGGACACCGCAAGGTCGTTTCTTATGGCGAAAATATCCTATTCAGGGGTTGTAGCTTTATCGCTCTGGCATCCGAAAGCTTATTGTCACACAAAGCAGCATTTGCTTGATGCACTGACGGATTGTAAGATAAAGATAATCGTTCAGTTGTAACACCCTTTCAGTGCGTAGCTGCCATGCCACCCGAATGAAGCACGAGGGCTGGGTTACTGCCAGGTTATCCAAGCCTATACGGGAAAAGTCAAGATGCAGAGGTTGGGATTGAACTACGGACCTTCCTATCAGTACCTTCGCGCCCTAACTACTGAACCATCTCGCAGTCGTCAAAATTCATGTGGGTGGCTTTACATATGGGCGAAACATCCATACAAGTGCTGCTCAAGGACGGTGCGTTCTTTGTCACCTTTAAACCATGTGGATTTCCATTGCTTTTTCCCTCTACTGGGTATGGTGAACGATCAAACCCTCTCTGAAGCTCGCAGTTCCTGCCCCGCCTTCAGATTAACCCTTCTGATCCGTTACGTCACCTGTTTGGAGTGCCACTATCAGTAATCGATCATCTAAAATCCATTCTGACGTGCCTTGATAATGTAACTCCTGGGTACAATACCGGAACCATATCGTTTTTTAACAGTGACGTCACTGTTGCTGAGCCCACAACGATAGCATCATGAAGCTCCATTCCGATTTATGGACTCCGGTAGACTAGGCTGAACACATTGAAAAACTGACTTATCTTTTCAGCAACATCCATTGAGTTGCTTAGATGGCGGACGGGTTTTTTCTGTACCCCATTATCACGTTTGAAGGGTGAAAGAGCTATTTTATCTCGGTAAGATGTAAACCAATGTGGACACTCTAACAGTCTTGAATAAACAATATCATTTTATTCCCAACATCTAGCCCATTTCAGTCACTCATCGAAAATCTCCCCCTCCATCCACGAGTTGAAATCTACCTCATAATGCCAGAAAGCCCTGTTTCCTGTACACGTGTACTACCAATGGATGCTCGTTAATATCCCTCATACTCTTGTGAAATACAAACTACGATTCAGTACGCATTGCCACAATAACAGGGTTGCATCATTTTGTTGTTTACTCAGCTGGTCACCATCGGTTGCAGCTGGCACTTCTGCGGCTTCCCCTAAAAAGCGTTTAACTTTGTGCTATCTCAAGTTATTCATGAGTACAATGTTGGGTTTTTGCTACTTGTATAGTCAGTCGTTTTTGTTTTGAATCTCTGTCTCAATTTACTGGCAGCTTCATTTACTTGCTTTTTTATTCGGCAAGTTCCTACTATACTCATTCATTCATCACCCACTGTTGGACACGCTTAGTCAGCTCACAGTGCATTTGTCCTTCCTGAACGCAGATTGGCGTCGTGATGTTCACCGCGCCCTGATATAGTCATATCTCTCCGTGTCTAACAGCAACCGATGCCCAAGTTTTGGGGACCCTTGTCCTTTTTCACCGAATTCAAGCACCCAAACTTCGTCCCTTGAAGTCAAGGACTTTGCTGGACCTCTGGTGTGTTTGTTGTGTGGTTAAATGACTGAAGCAAACATTGAGCATACTGAGGTTGCTAGGCCTAAGAAATCAGCTCAACGTCACTGCTCACTCCACAAACGAAGTACTTAATCGTCGTTTTGCTAGTTAGTCATGTTGACCATCATCAGATGTAGATAGCTTCTGGGCGGCTGAATTCCCAGACTGTTCGAATCTAAACTTTTGTTGATCCGACGGTGCTGCACTTGTACGCCAGTAGGTCGTACCACAACAGTGTGCCTCTATGTTAAGGTAGCAACAAGGTTTCTAGCTTGTGAATTTCCAGTGTCATCGCATGTGGATGGGTTTAGTGACCAACTAGTGGAGCGAATAGTATGATATGCTCTGCTTTGAGGGTTCGAGTCACTTGCAAACGAGTACCTTTCGCAAATTGCGTAAAATTTGGTTTTCAGGCAGAACCTAGAGCTGAACAGAACTCGAAGACTTTACCTACCTAATGAGCCTCAGGAACGGTGAAACGGACACTGGGTTCTCCAGAGCCTTTTTCTGCATATGGAGGGAAAATCTTTTCTTCTTCACTCTTATTCCTCCAGGGAAACGTTTTTCACCGTTTCTTTTTTCGGGAATTTTGATGAGCAGACTGTATTATCGATTGTTTTTAGATAGTCGAAAAGACTTATTTTACTGATAATATATACAATAGCATAGTAACATACTTTGCGAGAATAGTCAGTCCGATGAATGTCCACGTCTTGAGTAGTGAAGGGTCCCGTAGACACTCAACAGATTAGCAGAAACATGCGAGCGGCCAACATGAGAATCTTAAAATCCTACCTAAAGCCTAAAAGACACAAACAATGGGGGTCGTATGTCAAACAGTGTATACGTTGCACCACATGAGAATACCGGAATGTTATGTTAAAACTGATGAAGTCAACCGGTTCAACTGGGGTGGAGCACCGAGTTCGCGAACACTCATTTTTAACCACTGCAGTCAGCAGTTCTAAGGACTCATCCATGGCTCTCAGTCACAAAGCTTGCAGAATTCTAGTGGATCATATCCACAGAGCTCTGGCTTTTATTTGTGGATGCACTTCAAGAGGCAATGCAACCCACAAGGCTATGGGAAGAATGGACGAAGGTGCTATGTAGCCACTGGAACTAGAAGTTGAGGTCCTTGGTTATCCCTTGCTCCTTAGTTCCCCTTATGATGGTGTTCTCCAGTATCGCTAGTGCTTTTTCCATACCTTTTTTAAATCGACGGGATGTTGCAACAGCATGTTTTAGTTCAATTTTGTAATTCCTAATGTGAGGTCGACATATACAACTTACTGTTCATTTCTATTTCAGTTCTTGCTAATGTGCAATAACTACCGTTTGGCGCCAGAGAGAGAATCAGCTTTATGCGCCGGCGATGGCACTGAGATCTCCGCCTCTGGAGGTGAATGTTCTGCATACTTAGTCAGCCCCTGGAACGCGAACTTTCGTATTACGGAAGCGAGTTTCAGTCATCTCCATCTGACGGATAATACATGGACCCCCAGCCGTATCCTAAAGTTTGCTTGGCGTTTGACGCAGCTACGTTTGACTGACGAGGAAATTGGACCCCTTCTTGGACTCGTACTTTTCACCCCAGGTAGGATGATAACCCATACACAGTCCTCGCTCAACGATGCGGTCTGAGACGTATTCACCATTGCAATGTTCATCGTTAGAAACCTCGTGTTCATTCATCCAGAATGCATTACCGTTGGTAACTTTTTCTCGGACAAACTAAATACTACCTGCCGTTCTTAGTATCTACTTCATTTCGAAATACCGTGATATTTTTGCTAGTTGTCATTTCTGGGGTTAGAATGCATATTTTGGCACATCTTTATGTTTAAAATGGGGATATTTCGAGATAGATGTATACATCCTACCTTAGTTACCGCAGTTTTGGATAAACTCATTTCGAAAGACATCCATCTTAAGGTTTCCGCGTTCCACTCAATACACAACTTGCCACTACCCGGAAATTACCCACGTTTCGTGTAATTTTTGTTATTATACTGAATTGTGCCGTTGTTTCTAGCTTTTAGGCCCCGTCTTTTCAGGCCAATTATTTTTTTTACACTGTTGAGTGTACCAAATGCGAGATTGTGATTATCGCCAGCTCGTGCGTCCACACATTTAACCACTCTTCCGTTTTCTCCGTCCCTGACCAGAAAGGGCCAATCTTTTGGAGGTACAAGCTGTCAGCCGGATCCAAGGTGTCTGGGCCGAGCTATTGCGTCGACTCTGCGAGAGCCAAGGTTCGCGAACCAGGTGTGCACATTTGATTTTACTTTTGTCAACACTCCGTGAATTGGCAGCCAAGGTAACGCACAATCTCGCCCGGTGGTATAGCTTCAATCAGATTCCTATACCAAACAATCTCAGGGAATTTCTAATGCCAGTGTTGAACCCAAACGACTACATGTGAAGCTGATTCTTTGTAGAATCCTACTCAATCCCCCCGGTACTTCCACCCCGTGTAAACTCAATCTGATTACGATGCATTCGAACTCTAAGAATTGTGGTAGTTTCTATCTTCCTTGATCATCATCATTATCGTTTTCGTCTCTTTAACGCTCACTATTTGTCGATTTATTGTCATGTGGCAGTTGTCTTACGCTTTCATGAAATCACTGTGATCATTTTACGCACAGTGGTATCTTCCACCAGCTATTTCTGATTACTTGTAACCATCCATCTCGGTGGTCACTTGATGCACTCAGGTGTTCTGTGAAATTCCGTTGTCGTAGCGAGGTGATTCGCCCGTCTCATTTATCCGTGGTTGACACCTCGCTTATTTTACGTCCTCGGTTTCTTTATTACCTTGGTGTATATTTCTGCTATTTTTTGTGGATGATTCCATTGTCCTCGTATTTGGTATCGTGTGACACAGGCGCCGACGCATTCTGCGCCAAACTGCTTCCTCTTATATGAAACAGTTATTTCCACTCTATGACTTTTAATTCTAGAACGCGACGACTGCTCGTCAGTTTATTTTACGTGCAAGGATGGATAGTTTCATCGTAACTGGTACCCGTTCAGTTATTTGGTTGTTAGATGACACCGAGTACCATACAGTCCTCCGGCGTTTTAAAATTGGAAGGATGGCCTGCTCATAGCTTTTAGACGGGAAGTCAGATTCCACCGAAATTTTGTGACTCGTTTTGAGCACAATTGCCTGACTTTATACTCTCGTGTAGACCGTCCCAACAGGTGGTGAGATCCTAAAAATTAACGTGAAGGGCGGCTAGTGTCATTTGAAGCTAATTTGATTAATCGTTTACTGTGGGAGTGAATCGTTTCGTCAAAAATATGCTCAAAGTAAGAGAGGAACACCCAGGAAACAACTTCAGTCGCTGTGTCATGCGAAATTATGAGTTCCGATGAACGTTTCAAATTGGCAATTTCCATGATCAACCCTGGTTTCTATCCACGACCACGAATACAACCTGGACTGCACACGGCTTCAGTCTTGACCTGTAATTGTGGTGGTGACAACATGACACTTATCTCCGAACTGCACTGCGGTTGTTCATGTGTTTCGCTTGTTGCCAAGGTGACTTTGGTCGTCTTATCTACCAACCCCTGGGACTGTTTGTGACCTCGTTCAACCTTTTGACTAGTCACTAACGTGCGTTCAATCTCCGAATTTACCATTGGCATTACTCTAAATTTGGGTGTTCGTTTTCCATCCTTAAATTAGTCATCTTGATATTGTTGCATTTTGCTAAGCCAAATATCCCACTCAAAGTTTTACTAATCTCGTATGTACGTTGGTTTCAATAGCCTCAGCGTCCTCATCCTTGCAGACTTGAATTCCATTTCGAATAATTTGTCACCGTCGATACTGACAAAGCCTACCATGACTATCCTGCCTCCGTTATTTTGTTATGTCAAACGACCAACTGCAGGGAATGTAGTCCAAATGAGGAGAGCTGCTATTTCCGCCCATACTGCTTCCCGCTTCTTGCGTTTGTTACGTTCCCAGAAGTCGTTCGTCCCAGGGAAATCTCAGTGCATTAATGCAGAACCGTGATTTTCCACTAGATTACAAAGTCCATCGTTTGCCCCTCTGTTTCATCGGGTGTCCACATACGGTTGTGCTGATTAGTTCACTAACTAGTTTGTTCTGCACCAGTTGGAGTCAGTCTTTGTTCAAAGTCGCCGACTGTTGTAAACTGCGGGTTTACTAGTCTGATGGTCGAAGGCTGGGTTCGCCTGCAATGGAAAGCGCTTCTGATTGGCTGGAGGATGGTTTTTCAAATCCGCATCATGTCGTTTGCTTGTAAAGTGCTGGTCTCATCATAGATTCCGCGTTCCAACGCATGCTACTGACCTTTAAAGGTGATCTTGATCACACCGCCCTTGAGGATTCACGGCTTATCGTACTCTCAAATGCTGGTGGGTCCTCTTAAAACTCAGTAGTGGTTTGATACTATAAGGTATGACGACTTATGACGTTGTTCTAATGCGCTTAAAAGAGCCCCGTCTTATTTTTGCGCAACGGTACCGCCCTAGGTCTGGAGACAGTCAGCTGTCTGCTCCATCCTTTTCTGTGGACTCACCAGAATAACTGTGTCAGGGCAGGAGTTGGAGTGTTCAGACAGGAGTGATGTGGACGTGGATTTTACAAACAAACCACTTAACACAATCACTTCAACAACAGTAAACACGTCCAGTTGGATGTAAAATTGTTCTGTACTTTTGCGTCTCGTCAACAAGCATTTGATCTCTTAGTGTAAGAGGTTTTAGCATTGAGATGCCATCTCTGTCATATTGTTGAGTAGATCCTGATCGGGCGAGATGGCTCAAGTGGTTAGAGCGCGAATCTACTGACTGGAATGTCCGTGGTTTGAACCCGACCTCTGCCTCTCGACTTCCCCTGTCTGGGCTTGGGCAACCTGGCAGTATCCCAGCCCTCGTGCTTCCCTCGGGTGGCATGGCAGCCATGCACCGAAATGGTGTTACAGCTGAACAGTAGATCCTGAAGTTACATGATGGTAGATGGAATTACGGTTGGTTAACTGTCCACAGTTATGTACGCAATTCTTTGGAGTGCACTGATAGCTGGTCGTTTTTAGGTAACGGAAGTTGGAGACCTAAACGTAGCCTTATCTCTCGGACCTTGAGTTTGTGCAACTGAAGTCCAAACCGGAATTGGTATGCAGCTTCCTCACCGGTGCTTTATTTCAGGTAGTTTAGATTAGGTAGGTAGTTTAGTTTAGTTCACATGTTTATTCATACTGTCAAATTACATACGTGTCACTCCGACTCGTCTAGCAGATGTAAAAAAAATTAAGCGGGTATGCGAGATTTTCATCGTCATTATTCGTAAACGTGGTCTCTGTTGAAGTTAGGGGGACAGCCTTGCAAGACAGTGAACAGGAATCCGCCGGAAGCTTCATTACAAGGTGAGTGGTTGTTATGAAGCGAAGCGCTTTAGGGGAGAGGCATCGTGGTGTGAAAGCTGATGTTGTAATTGTCGCCTTTCATTCTAAGTACAAAGCAAGGTCCTTTTTATGTAGGAGACGATGACTTCCCACACATGCAATCTGCATTAGTCGAGCATTTCGTGTTGAGTGCTAGTCAGTGCACCAAATGTGGTGTAGAGCTCGATCCCACTGGTCCTCCTCAGGATCATTACCTCGGGAAAGGGCAGAACTGTTCAAACGCAAGTGCGGCGAATTGGAAGGGTGACATTTCCGGAACGCACAATCGATTATTCGAGTGGGAGCTTATATTACAACAGGTTAAGTTGATTGAAGAGGCGTTTCATTTGGAAGGTACGGGCTTAATCGAAGGCAAAGGAACCACCGTGGAACCTTTCTAACACACAGCAACATCTGGAGTTGATATGGCGTTCATAGGCTAACCTGTGCGTGGAAGCTATGGAAAAACGATAACTCGAAGGGGAACAGTGCAACTCGTCTGATCAGAGATTCCAAGGGGTACACGGTGCTTGTAGCGATGAAAATCAGAAGAGGTGTGAGTATATGATCCAAATATGTCTCGTGTCCGCTTGGCTTGTGAACCTGACCAAACAGAAAGGTTTGGAATATCGCCCCTATTTTTATTACCTGCTGGGACGAGAAGCCTAGCAGTGATGTGAAACGCACAAGTAGAGAGGAAATAGTTTAACTACCCAGTGTATTTGTTGGGTTTTTGAGGAAACGTACCAAGTAGTGAATAGCATTCTACGGTCAAACATTCAATACCATCACAAGAATGTTGAAAGCAAACTGGTCTCCTGTTCGACTTAACAAAATTAACGAGATCACCCTGTATTTTCTGTTCTTTAGCTCGCAATCGAGCTGGAAGCAGTTGGAAGAAATAATTGCAATCAAGATGAATTCAAAGTGGCTCTTCAACTACGACTCCTGGACTGGTACGGCGCAAGTATTGTGTCGAAGCTGTTTTGGGAAATCTAGTCATAAGGCGCCAACCTTTGCAAAAATCAATCTGAATAATGGATGCAGTCGGCAGAAGACACATTTTCGATACAGGTGTAATAAATGTGCTGCGGGAACTCCGGCCAACTCGAATACTTCTACGACGTGCAACAAGTTCAGTAACTCGGGCCTGAACGAGAGAAAACAGTTCCGGGTAAACGCAGTCCAGTAAAACATGAGTTCCCAATCAAAAATGGTGTGACATGCCATCGAAAATCAGAAAAGATGAAGTGACCACAGTTTTGTAAATTAGGAGTGGCGATGCAGTTTCAAACAGGGCAAGCAGAGGAGGCCCTTCAGTTTTCATGAGCAGATCGTTTGCTTTCTGTGATCACTGCAGTGAAAAGGTTGACTAGGGTTAAGCTGACTCTGTTTTCGTCTGCGTTCCCCGAGCGCCTTGCTTCTTGCCAAGGTGTAAAAATCCGTCAATCGGTTCTTCGCTGGAAGGTCGAATTCTGTTCGTCCGTTAATCCATACTCCAGTCATACTTTATTGATATCTGATGCTTTGCAGTCTCTCAAAAATGAGTGACTCAGCCGAAATTCCATATTTCGAATGAATGTGCGACACGAAGGCCGCAATTCGATCGATATTCGGAATATCGCAGTAAGTTTTCTTGTGTGCCGGAAAATGTTCGATAGCCCACTGTCGGCTTTCTCGTCCTTTGGACTTGTCAGGTAGTCCCCAAGAGAACATCAGCTTTAGAATCTATTTGAACACCAAATTGTGCGTAATTCGCGAATAAGTTGGTAATAACGGAAGCTCTCGGTTGTGATATTCCTTCGTTCTCGTTAACACCGACTTAGCTCGTAAATAAGTGTGTTTCGCTACTTGGGTATGATGTGTGCTTAAGTAGAACGTAAGCTTGCTTGAAGTTCGGGAACTACGGCTAGCTGATGAGCCCAAAGAAGGGCGAAACTGGTCGTAGGCTGTCGAAGAACTTTCAGCAACCTTATAAGTAGTGTGCTACGTCAAGAAAAGAGACTTATGTTTATCCATTCAACACTATCACACATGGCGGACGGCATCGCACCGGAAGTTGTCGTAGAGGCAGCTATCACGTTTTATTCATGACTGGTCCATAAACGTGCATTTTGAACCTACAGCTACGATCGTTTTGGGGGAGCATCTTGTGCATCGTTACCGTCTTCCCTCGAACTATTGATCATTTGAACACACACCGAGGTGAAAAACGAATAATCTAATTCGTATCCTACCGCTCTTCTTCTATTTCCCACTCCGAGCGCTGAATTACGGCGTCTGGTAAGTTATTCCCACGCCTTGGTAGCTAGGTTTTTCACTGACATACTATATTTTTATAATTTCCAAAATCCCTGTAAATGTATTCCGTCTTCCCCCATCATTTTGGCTGTCGAGGCAAGCAGACCCAAGTTGAAATACAAGTGATCAAACTAATTTGTACTCACTGCTAAATCGTTTTTCGATTACGCATGTTTACGAAGAACTTTCTCTATATCGTTTCAGAAGGACCTGGTAAACAATCGGTAGTTTTTAACTGGGCAGCGTTTCGCGAAAGCTTCATCAGATCAACAATTTGGCCATGTTTGAAGGCGGACGGAGGACCAATTAGTAGAGCCTCTTCAGATTAGCACAGTAGATCAGTGTCGAATGTCAGTTAAAGGGTCTTTTCGGTTAGTGTGTTTACCTACATCTTGCGGTTGATGGGTTGTGGGAGTTTCAAATTGGTTTTGATCGGGTGTGGTTCCTTAATCTTCCACTTCAAGGTGCTTCAATTGATGATTCACCTTGAGTGCCACTGGTAGATTTCGTTGGTTTTTATGGGCTTGCGAATGCTACGACACTTTAGTTGAGGGGGGAAGGTGGGTGAGATTAAGTGCGATTCAGATCTAAGGTACTTGTGTTGATGGCTCCTTCACACGTGTCAGCTCAGCGGACCCAAACCCGTTCTCTTAGTGATTGGTTCTCCGTCTGCCTTAAAACCTGGCCAACTTGGTGACCTTCTCACTTGGTCTGCTGAAGCTTTCGTGTCGAAAGCGGAACGCTGCCCAGTTGAAAACTTCCGATTGTTTACCAAGCCCTTCCGAAACAATGACTTCTCAATCGGTTCAAAGCTTTTTCCAGTTAATTGAAAACTTTCTCTATCACCGTCGTCGTGACGAAATCCTCCCTAATACGATCAGATTGCTGTTCATGTCACTGTCAAGCGACGGGGAATTCGTTCCCACGAAATTTGACCGCTTTTCCAGCACGAAAGGTTCGTTTGGAATTTGGAACTCAGTTGAAAGGTAGCCCGATCGAAAGTAGGGCATACAGCCCCAGTCTGATTATCGAAAAATGAAATCGGTTTATATTCTCGAGGAAACATTATTCATAAGGTTTCTGAATACCCTTCGACAGTCCACGACCGGTTTCACCTTCCTTGATTAGTGTTGCTTCAAAAAAGTAAACAGCGATATTAGCGAAATACACTCATCTGCAAACAAATTCGGTTTTGCGAGGGACTCACCTGGAACCCAGCTGAATCTCCCGTTTGTGGTGTTTCCAGACGACTGAATGTGCTGCACCAGGCCGCCTCATGTTCCAGTTGCTATGATATTCGAGATATCGCGATACATGTATATTCGTAATGCACCACTCATAAGATTGCTGAAAATTCGTCAGCAACCTTATGAGTAGTGCATTACGAATAAACAGCGATATCTTGATTATCGTAGCAATTGAAATATGAGGCGGTCTGTGTGCAGCACATTCAGCTGAAGAATATCACAAACTAGATTTTCAGCTAGGATTCAGTTTAGTGTCGCGCTAAGACCAGATTGATGTGCAAATGAGTGTAAAATCGGTTTCTCGTCCACAATCTTCCAAATCGATATATGTTGCATATGTCTGCCACCCTCCAGACATTGTATTCTGCAACTGAGCATTTTCGGTTGCTAGCGAAAACTCAAAAGATTAGTTATGCTTTATTCAAATTTGAAGCGCACCGTTTACGCGACAGCCGTCATATTCGGAAAGGTACACAGCAATTTCACGCTCCGGGCCGCCTGTTAGCTGAAACCCTCAGCCGAATGGTCGACGCGTCAGTCAGCCGTAATATTCAGAAAGGTACACAGGCACAACCACCAACCCATCGCTACGCTCCACCACGCTCCCTACCAACGCACTGATGATGTCACCTCGATTGGTGATTAAACGTTTGCGATCAAATTGCCCAGCTCAGCGAACAAACCAACAACCAGGTACACAGCAGTTTCATGCTCCGGGCCGCCTGTCAGCTGAAACCGTTAGCCGAATAGTCGACGCGTCAGATCTCTCTACGCTCACCAAGAAAAGAAACCGTTCGTATGACTGGGGTTTTGGGAATTTCGCCCTCCCTTTACTTCCAGAACAAAGGGGCTTATGCACTGTAACACCTATTATGGTCACGAGCAAATTTTTTCGTATCAGAGAGATGAAAACGTGTCAGAAAAAGGAAACACACCATTCTATGGAATTAGAATGAACAGCCATACGACCATATTAGGTGTGGTGTTGTCACAAGACAGTAGTTAGAATGTATGAATATAATTCGGAACGTGAGTTGATGTTGAGTAAGCACATTTGTCTAATTTCATGTGTTCCGAGTATGAAACAGAACTGAGGTGAACGGGAACACAACGGCTCTGTAAAGACCTCGTACTGTGTATTAGACTGTAATCTATTACGAGAGACCTTTTAGAAACTACATGGTCAGGTGGTGATTTGAGAAAAACTCTATCCACTTATCTGACGGACGACCACACCACTGCGGAACTTATCTTTGCATGCTTCTGCGATAGAACAGTGCTACCAACAGTTGCGAATTGAAATGGAATATCTGATTTCCCTAAGCGTAACCTTTACGCTTCATTAAGGTCTGAATTTGGAACATCCATGTGGTCGTTAATAAATTGACATCGTCTTCTTTGCGTATATTGTCACTTGAACGCATATGCCAACTCACTGAGGAGCATTAAGTGGACAAACTAACACGTCACACCTGACTTATCTCAGTCGGGATCTCCAAAGTTCCCATTTCCTGGGTGGTGAACCGTCCTGATGGTAAACCGTGTTTACACATGCTCAGCAGGCAGAAAGAAACAAGTATACGGGTACTATAGCCTTTATAGTCCTTGAACCTACAACCCCACCCCCCGTACTAAACTAGTGCTGAGACTGCTACAGATGTTCTAACAATTTCCACCCTCCTCCACTCCTTCCGGGGATGAGGCTACTTAAATAGAAGCTATAGCAGAAAGTCCAGATGTGCAAGGATTGATGAAACAAATCGTAACTGTCTGTGAGCCATGGGGTCAAGATTTCATCTGACCAATAACTGAAGATTGAAGTTAACCGATAATGGTGGGCCATAATTCACGCCTAACCGTATCAGATTTCCGGGTACATATTAGGCGGTCATTATTCAGTTTGGGCCATTCATTTTCCTGGTTGTAACACGGACTACACCCGTCAGACCGGTAGCATAGTGTTACAAGGAGGTCGAAATTTGCAGAGAACGTGGCACCAACCTTACGTTGTTTTGATCTATTTCGATTACTCAGTGAATCCAGTCCATGTGTCCGGTAGCTAAAAAAACAGCTGTTCATGTGTCAGTGTACTCAGGAAGCTATGCAGAAAGTTACCTTCCGTGTCTTCCAGTTCATTTCAAATGCATTTTGGGCAAGATTGCTCAAGTGGTTAGAGCGCGAATGCACTGACCAGAAGGTCCGTAGTTCGAACCCGATCTCTGCCCCTCAACTTCCCGTCTAGGCTTGGGCAACCTGGCAGTATCTCAGGCCTCATGCTTCCTTCGGGCAACATGGCAGTTAGGCACTGATGAGGTACTACAGCTGAACGATTTATTTTCATTTATTTGTAAAGTGCATTTATTTTTTTCAAAATTTAAGACTTTATGGGGATTCACCCCGGTCCCCTAGCATATGCTCACCTATAGGACAAGGGAGGGGTTTTTTGTGAAGGCTGAAGAATCAGCTGGCCAACGCAAGCCAGGTAAATTAATTAAAAGAATGTTCCCAGATGGTGATCGAATAACGCACCGTATTCACTTTTCCTGCAACATGCCATGCAGGCTTGGTGAGATAATCACTGGGTGGTATGTTAGGTTTGTAAGAACAAATATTCGCTTGCATGGATCCCTAGAAGCTAAACGCTCGATGGAATCGTAAAACCCCAAAGGTGAAGCAAGAGATGTATTTTAAGGACGTATTGTTTCTACATACCAACTAGGTCCCATCATATTTCGTATCGTCATTACAAAGGCTCCTACCGGTGGGAGCACATCATCGTCTTGCTATCGTTATGGTGATTGTAGGCCTTGAAATGAAACATCGTTCACCATGAAAACCTGACTATCGTTTCATTGTCAGTAGTTTTAGGGTTATTACCCCATCGAACAATAAGATTCTTCTTGTATGCTAACACGAATTAGAAACTAAGGCGCTGATAACAGGAACGTTCACAATGCAAACTAACTTGCGTTGTTGTCAGAACTCAGCTTCGGCCGCTACACTAACAGTCATGTATTACCACCTTGTCGCCATGAATGTTATGTAAGTAAACTGGCATAGTTTGGTGTTATACTATGCCTAACGGATTAACTTGATCATATCCTTCGGAAAACGTACACAGGTTCAAATACGACTATAAACTGGCATAGTTTGGTGTTATACTATGTCTAACGGATTAACTTGATCATATTCTTCGGAAAACGTACACAGGTTCAAATGCGACTGGCCAACGCACCTTCGGGAAGTATGTTTTAAAGGACTGTGAACCTCTTCACAGTCCGCCGCCGATTTCTTCATCAGGTAGACGTAGTCCAAGTGCTTTCATCAACCTTACGTTCTACTTGAAAACCAGACTGAGTGGGTATCGATCACATTTAGATTCCGGAAGCTCAAACACTGGACAACTTTCCTCTAGACAAGGCCAGTCGGGAATCAAATTGATACCTTACAACGTCAAATGTGTATCACCTGATGACGAAATACGCAAACAACCATCAGTGTATTTGTCTCGGAGCAATATAAAAAGGAAAGTTACTGTGAACATCTAGTCAGCTGACATACTTTGCCGGCAACACTGACAATGGACTTCCAAGGCGAGGCAAAAGCCACGAATGAGCACAGCGTGAGCAGCGTTGTCTTTGTCTATCGCCGACAAAACTGCCAACCCCTGGCTACCTACGGGGATTCTGTGGGCTCTTGTGGATCAATAACTTGTATTGTATGCAGTGACTCCTACCTTTGATAATGGACTTTCGTAAAAACATCTGTGCAACGGGTAATAGCCGTGACCGAAGTACCGTTGACCGTAACACCCAAGTAGTAAGTACGATTTATTGAATGTAATTTCAGCTTAATAGGCTCTGGCTACTAATTCCTTGTTCCCGTCGGAATAGAAATCGTGATGACCTTAACTTGTACAAATCCTAATGGCCGTAAGAAGCACTTACAAGGTTTTAAGGTCCACCGGTCGTATACATTCATCCAAGTCACCTGGTAATTCAACCGAAGGAAAACAATGAAGATGGTGACGTATGTTTACATTGTTGTATTATAAACCTGTTTTAACAGTATCAGGTCATCATATTCAGTAACCGATAAAAAAACTCACCCTCTAGTTTTCGGAAGAAATAAAACTTAGTGTTTTGAATCAAAGAACTGGAGTGCTGGTTATTCAAGACTGCAAAGGACCTTGCCACCCCTGTTAACGTTTACCTTATCACAGATTACCGACAGTCCAAACAGAGGCTACCATCGTATCCTGATTTCCTGGAGGATTGTAACGGCTTGTCTGGTGGCAAGATATTTCACCGAGGTTGAGTTTCCACATGCCATGTTGTTTTCAATGAAGCTTTCTTAATGCGCACCTGATGTGTCTTTCTATGCTTACTTAGATGATCACTACGCATGAAACGTTTGCCACACTGTTCACAGAAAAAGCGTTTTTCACCTGTGTGAGTGCGAATATGGCGTTGAAGTTCGTCCGATCTGGTGAATGCCCTGCTGCAGAAATTGTACCAACACTGGAACGGTCTCTCATCGTTATGCCAACGAATATGGGCCTTCAGATGACTTGTTTTGCCGTAGGTCTTCCCACACAAATCACACAGATGCAGTTTACGCAGTCTCATTGACTTCGCACAAGTTACGTCGGCTACATTTGTGGTGACGACTCTCCCGTTAGGTTTGTGCGTCTCACTAACCACACATGTACTTTTCTTGTAATTTTTGTTATTCCGCATCTTCGTATCAATCTTTCTCATGTACGAATAATGGCGTTTTGTCACCATCTGTTTGAAGTAACTCCGGGTGCGTCTGATTTTGTGGCTGGCCACCGACTGAGCAATGTCATTTTCGGGTATCCTGTACAGGTCTACTTGTGGAAGTGAGCAGATGCGCAGTCCTGGATCTTGGGTGAGTAGTGCGAACTGATCTTCCGCTATTGAAGGGCCATGAAGCTTTGACGAATTTAATTCGGGAGATACAGATAGGAGGAGGTTATTTTGATGAGAAGAAGTAGAACATCTTATAGATGTTTGGTTTTGAAATCCATCATGGCTGCTTATTAGTGGAGCTGACTCCGAAAGTCCATGGAGTTGAACTGACTGGGCTGCGGGTGGTTGAGAGAAGTTGGATGCACCGGGTAACCATGAAAAATAAAAATCAGGGTACATAGTTGTCTTAGTATTGGGGGTGTTTTTTAAACAGATCTGCAAAAGCATCGCCGAATAAGTTCTCAGTTGAGCACCGAATCTTTTATCTTCCTCTGAGAGAGCATGATTCCAGGGTTGCTTTTGAACCGAGCGAAACGCACTGGGACATGACTGTAGCAAGGGGTTCTGTGAATGGCGAGGTTGTTCAGCTTTGGATAATCCACTTGTCGTTAGTGAAGAATGCATACCCTCGCAATCCATAGGCGAATAAGGTAGCGTCATCAACTCTAATTTGCTCAAATGTTCCCGCAACCTGTGGTGCAATACCTTCATTTCATGACTTGCCCAAAAGTCACTTGTGAGGGAGTCATTTGGTGGGCTTGCACCACAAGGAAAGTTGTAACAATTGGACATTACTGATGATAGGATGGTGTTTTTCGGGTTGTCACAGAAATCCAGTTGACACAATGCACCGTTATCTGAATAATGGTGTGCGGAACACAATGACTCAAAGTAGGGAATTCTCGTTGGCAATTTCATTCCGTCAGGTGAAATGCAAACCAAATCCTCTTGAACTAACTCTTGATTCGTTTCTGCAAACGGGGAGGAAAGAAACAAAAGTAAGGGTACCTATTCATCAACTACTAACGCACAAGCTCACGAAAGAACGTATTCAATAGCATCATATCGAGTTTTTTATGGCTTTGAAAAGAGGGTTATCAGGTTAGAAAGAAACCGGAATTAGTTTGCTAGCGTTGCGGTTTCCTGTCTTTCGACACGTTGCAAAGATTTTTGTAGCAGCTCATTGGCTTAGCAGCAACTGATGCAATCCTGAAAACAGTTGACATGGTCAAATGTATGGGGTTTTTTCGGAGTGTTCGAAGCTCTATCAAGAAAGGCATCGATCCATTATATCAACAGATGTCTCACTGCAGCTGTAATGGAGTGTTCCGACGTTGTCTTGAATTTAGCCTAAAACATAAGCCTTCCGGGTGCGGAGATCAGGCGAAACTAACTGGATGATTTAGGGTAGGTCGGAGTGAGCGATCTGGTCGGCTTTAGACGGTGGGCAAAGTAGAATCAGAGATGGACTACTCATAAGGTTGCTGAAAACGCTTCGACAGCCCACGTCCGGTTTCGCCCTTCTTGGGGCCCATCAGGTAGGCGCAGTCCCCGAGTTTCCGTCAACCTTATGTTCTACTTGAACCCAAATTGGACTGTTTTCGAGAAATACACTCATTTGCATATCAATTTGGTTTTTGCGAGAGACTCACCTGGAACCCAGCTGAATCTCCCGTTTGCAATGTTTTCAGGCAACTGAATGTGCTGCACCAGGCCGCCTCATGTTCCAGTTGAGTAGTCCATTACGAATATACATGTATCGCGATATCTCGAATATCGTAGCAACTGGAACATGAGGCGGCCTGGTGCAGCACATTCAGTTGCCTGAAAACATTGCAAACGGGAGATTCAGCTGGGTTCCAGGTGAGTCTCTCGCAAAAACCAAATTGATATGCAAATGAGTGTATTTCTAGAATCAGAGATAATCATGTCACATGGTGTGTTCGGTTTGTCGTGCATGATAAGGAGTCAGTCCAGGCTGTCGATAGCAGTCTCTTCTTGGATGACTTGTTGTCCACCTTTTTGATCCATGGTGCTTACGTCTATCACCTGCAAAGCAGTCTCTGGTGAAATTCCCCCAAGCCTTATGGACAAGGTATACACTGAGGACATCGTATAACCTTGCGGTAAACCGTTCATTGAAAGGTCCCGTTCGAAGCTCGCACCATGAAAACATCCCAATGCAACAACCTAGTGTGTAATTAACAATTTTGAAGTTAATATTAGTCATGACAACGAAAAAAAATGAAATTAGGGTCAGAATTGGGGAGAAAAAGACCATCCA
This sequence comes from Clonorchis sinensis, assembly GCA_003604175.2. NCBI lineage: Eukaryota > Metazoa > Platyhelminthes > Trematoda > Opisthorchiida > Opisthorchiidae > Clonorchis > Clonorchis sinensis. Next base: position 27,596,790 of record CM030371.1, read on the forward strand.
TACACCGTTTTTAGATATACTGACTTGAGGTAATAGCTCATAGTAGTTTATCAAGTCTTGCCAGAAAAAATAAGACCTATGACGGGGTCTAATGGGTTTCGCTTCGACCTAAGCTGTTCCCTCAACAACAAAGCGAATATTTTTTGGTACGGTGGAGTATAAGGACTTTAGAAATTCAGCTAATATATTTGTTTACGGTAATATGGACAGATAGGTGATCAACTGTCACCCTTAGTGGAAAGAATTTTGGGGACCTATCGACAGAATACCAAGTGTCGACAAAGTTCGAAAAACTGTTTCGAACAATGAGGAATCAAGATTTCCCATCAGCCAAAGGCCAAATTTATCTCACTGAAAGGTCGTTTCAGTCATACACTTGGTCTGCAGATTTCGGATGACCTTGTTGTTCTTAAATTTTCCTTTGTCTTCGAGGATCTCTGTCATTTGTCTTATGTTATCCTCTTAGATTATGATCTGATGGTTTGTCTCAGTGCAAAGACTGCAAGTTATTGCCAAATATCAATATTCCAACTAACAACCATTGGATGCATGGAGGAGGGAACTTAACAGTTTGAAGGGCGGGAGTAGCCAGGGAGAGTAATCATAGCGTCATAAGCGTGACTTTTTTCTGGTCTGTCTTGTGGGTACTCCAAAACTGTCTTGGTTTGGCACACAGTTCTCTGACCCCTAGTGAAAGCCAGAGTTACGATGTGTCTTGGGTAGTATACTCATAATGAGTTCACGTTGCTATGACCAAACAGGCATGAAGTTTATGCGTTCGTGGCTCAGTTGTTCACGAATAATCATGGAGACATTTTTGAGCGTGAGAATAGATTGCGTTGACGGAAACAACAGGTTTTCTACCATTGGATTTTTTCTCTATTGTTAAAGGATAAGTGGTGATTTGGTGGCACTTTCACAGCAGAAATTCTCTTGAGACGAGCTGATTAAATCCATGCACCAATTCGATATTTAACAATCAAGTTAGTTGTTTTCCACGCAGAAAAACGCGCACAACTAGCTGAAATTTGGAGTTATTTTCCAGTTTTCCCTCATTGCACCAACTCGTTGACCGGAATCAATGATTTCGGTGTCTGTTAGGAGACAATCACTCCGAGCACGGTACGTGCAACAATGAGTTTGGTCCACTTAAAACACTGCCTACTACATTGAAAATAGAAGTAATGTGAAATTATGGGCGAAGGTATGTGTGTGAACCTAACGGCAAACTTTGGAACCTGACGAATACATTTTGAGTCAATTTACAACTCCACGTTAACTCCCTAATTGAGTACATTGAAAGTAACACAAAGCAGTGGCAAGGTTGTCTTACGCAGTCATTTGAAATAGGATTACATACCATCTGGCCACTAAAGGGATTCCAAGGACTGCAAAGAAGCTTTAGTTACAGATGGGAACCTTGTCGATAAATGTAACCTTATCTAAGACAGACGAGGAACATGTTTACAGCAGAAACAACAGACGACCTCAAACCAGCTGTCTCTCGCGGTGGCATGCTGGTACGTGTCTGCTAATCCATTACTGGTGAGCAAAAACTGAGATTTTATGACGGACTCCGGAGAATCCTGTAAGTTAACCTCTTTACAAATGACATGTCAGCAAAGGGGATCGTATGCTTTGGCATGTGCTAGACAGAATTGCCGCCAGAAGCCTAAAAAACTAGAAAATCCTTTGGGTATCACCGTCATCGTCACCTGCGGACAGTGATCCTAGCTGGTGTACCACTTGCATCGAGTTTCATTGATTTTACCTATGCCTATCTGGGGTCTTCGAAACTTTAGTTCTGGATGACAAAGCAGAGAATTTCAGCACTTGTTACTATAAAGCGGTAGAGATGTTCAGCTGAGTATTGTTCACATTTTTGCTGACTTATGTTTTTGAGCTACGTATTCTCTCTGATGTGCATATCAAGGAAAGAGACCTGGTCACTCACAGACCAAATAAAGACGTGTTTTGTGCCGTTTCAAACACTCCAGTGCGATTTTTAAAACTAGCCAAAAACTATCACAGGTTTTCCAATCACTGACATTTCTTTAAAAGTTCGGAAAATTATCGTGATCTCATCACGGTCTAGTCTTGTTTTGCACTGCTCTAGCGATTCTTTAAAAAAGTGTATTATTCACCCTTTTTCTGTTTACTACTTATGAGCAGTTTATTCACATTTTAGGCTATTTTGTTTTGGTCAGGGAGGGAGAAACTCTTCAAAATATATTGAAGGGTCTGCATGGTGTGAGATAGGCTACGAAACTGTGAGGAAAAGGAAGAATTTGCTACCAAAAGGTTGTTGGAAATTTCGTCGGTCATGTTCGCCGAGTTTGGCAATTAGCTTGCAAACGTTCCTTTGCCAATGAGGAACGGTGATGTCTCCTCGATTCGTGACGGAGCGCTTCTAAGCCGACTGCCCAGCTCAGCAAACAGGCCAACCATCGCCTGATCAACTACCCACGATAGGTTGATCTGATTGCAGCTGGATACACTCGAGGTGAGTATCATAAAATATTGACTTTAATAGTAGAAGCAAATAAATCCCAGCTCAGTCCCTCATTTACGCTACACTTCAGCTATATATGCTGCAGCCTCAAGTTTCATTTGGCACGATATTCGAAGTGTCAACGGAACACACTACTCATACTGACACTCTTCGACAGTCCCCAAGCGGTTTCCTCCATCTTGGAGCTCGTCAGTCCCAGAGTTTCCATGAAGCTGATGTCCTATTACAACCCAAGTTGTATGCACCACGCGAAATACACTCATTTGCACCCCAGCCTGGTTTTATCGGAAGACTCAACCCAGTCCCAACTGAATCGCTCGTTTTTTATGTTCTTTAACAGAACGTACTCTACGCACAACAGTAAACTATGAGTATGACGGACTGCACGAGAAAATACGTGTATTTGATTTGCATGTGCAAGTGAATGAGTAAAAAATGATTGCAATTTACTGAATTCCCGATACTTTAGAACCCAAGATAACTCATGAATGCGAGTCTCCAAACTATGCCTGACTGGATTCCATAAAGCTCCATCAACTCACAGATAACAGCGCCGTGATCAATGACCCCCAAACCACGCACAAATTATCCGGTTTCCTAGCGCACTGATACTCACACACACACACACACACACTATTCGAAGCCACACTTTCTTTTGAGTGGAAAATTCTGACATGGTGTGGCTGCCTGAAAATTGCCTAACCTGAAAGTCTCAACTTTATGAGTAGTTTCCCTTATGAAAATATACTTCCTAGTGTTGAATATCGTACCAACTGAAACATGAGGCGGCCTGTGTGCAGCACATTCAGTTGAAGAATATCATAAACGAGAGATTCACTTGAGTCTCCCGTGAAAACCAAATTGATTTGCAAGTGGGTGTATTTGTCTATACCTTTAACTTTTATAAATGCGTTGTTTCTCATCATCTATCTCACTTCAACCGAATGGGGTTACTAATTATGGCAGAACGACGAGATGAACAAATTCATCGACAATGATAATTAACTCTGTCTCATAAATCCAGCTACCCAGCTATCATCCACCTGAAGAGACCAATCGATCATTGGCTGATCTTATCGTCCAACAGCTGTGTAGAGGATAACATATCGATCTGATTTTCACACAAACTGGACAGACTAACTGCTACTTAAGGAGAGGAAAAACTGGCAGTGACTTTACTAACTTTATAGACTCTTGTGAACGAAGAAATGACAGCTGTGCTTTTTTTTACTGTGTTTTGTGTTAGGTGACAGCGCATGGAATGAAAACTCTTGTGAACGAAGAAATGACAGCTGTGATTTTTTTTACTGTGTTTTGTATTAGGTGACAGCGCATGGAATGAACTCGTCCTGCAACAACGTTGTCCTCACCACGTTGTCTAACTTTGGCGAACGTCGAGCGCAGCTAGTTGAACGTTCTCTTTATCTCGACCGCGTAAATGTACTGCAAATGTTATGGATATTGGACAGGAACATACCGTGACTACCAATAGATTTTGATGGTCTTATCAGATGAATCGATTAGATTTTACAGTTTGCGGATTATCACTCATGTGATTATCATGTTGCCAGTTCCGATGATGTTTGTTTGGCAGTGTACTAAGACGTGCGTCCCTAAGATATTCTGACGAGAACTCTGAGATGCCATAAATGACGGCTTGTAGCGATGGACAAAACATGTGATATCGAAGCTTGCCACAAAGCTCAAATGTGTTTTATCTGGGACTGTGATGCCTGCAGCAGCTCGTGGATAGAGATAAACAACTGAGGGCTTGCTAAAATTCTGCCCACAAAACCCCCATCCCGTTTAAATTAAAATACGAACTTCAATCGTGGGCCATAAAGCTAGTGTTTGACAGTATTCAGCTTGGCCACAGCAAGTTACCTCTGGCACCGTTGTAAGCTTAAGGCAGGACTTTGCTGGCGTATCGCCGTCGGATTTCTGTGTTCACTGGTCGCCGACCGATCCGATGCAACCAGCACAAAAATGGCCTCAGTTGCAGCACATTTGGTTTCTCAAGAATATGAGTAGCGTATTACGTCTATACAGTGTTGAAACATAATTTTTGGCAAAAAGTATCAACTTAGAGTACACTCCGAAATAAGCTTAGGCACCACACTGCAAATTTTACCGGTCTTTACACTGACCTTTGGCTGCCTACAGTGAGTCTTGGGTATTTCAGGCCACCCGTGAGCGTCACATGATTAAGTAGTCAGAAGTAAACCGTTCAGCTGTAACATCTCATCGGTGCCTAGCTGCCATGCCACCCGAAGGAAGCACGAGGGCTGGGATAATCCCAGGATGCCCAAACCCAAACAGGGGAAGTCGAGAGACAGAGGTCGGGTTCGAACCACGGACCTTCCGGTCAGATAATTCGCGCTCTAACCACTGAGCCACCTTGCCCTAATGATGGGAGAGTGTTCCCCAGTACACTGTTCTCTTTAGAAGAACCGCCTCCCAGTGAGATACGCTTGAACTCAGGTAGATACGAGACCGTCCACTCTAGTATCTTGTAAATCCACATCTGCACATTTAGTGTTCCGAAGCACTGTTTATAGCACATCGGTAGGGCAGTCGGGTGAAATATGAGAGAGATTGGTCAGAACCACCTAATACTCCTGATAATTTTTTCTAGGTCAGAAGCTCGTCGCATTCCCTTGTTCTACATAACTTTTTGTGGGGTAATGCGTCTAGTTCTTTTCGAAGGTCAAGTAAGTATCTTTAAAAACATCGGACCCAGAGACAGAAATTGAATGATTTCACTTCTGAGATGGCTCAAGTGGGTAGAGCGCGAAATCACTGACAGGAAGGTCCGTGGTTCGAGCCCGACCTCTGCCTTTCGACTTCCTCTGTCTAGGCTTGGGTAACCTGGCAGTATCCCGGTCCTCGTGCTTCCTTCGGGCGGCATGGCAACTAGGCACCGATGAGGTGCTACAGCTGAACGGTTTACTTCTGACTACGTAATCATGTGGCGCTCGCGGGTGGCCCAAAATGCCCCAGACTCAATGTAGGTCAGTAACCTCATCTCCGTCCGAAGCCCCGATGTCACGAGATTACGTAACCGCGCAGAACAAAGATACGAAGTTTCACCCCTAAATCCGATAAGTCAACAGCCCGTGAACAGAAACGAAAACTTTCAGGGTCAAGAAACCCGGTCCATAGACCGGCATCGAATAGCACCTTCTACAGTCTGAACGTAACACACTGCTCATATGGTTCCTGAAAACAGTTGGCAGTTTTCAGTGTGTTACTTCTAGGCAGTCCCGTAATGCGATTTCTCGAATATCAAACCAAATGAAACATTAGGCGGCCTGGAGCAGCAAATTCAGAAAAACACCATAAACGAGAGATCCGCCTGCGTTTCAGGTGAGTCACCCGTGAAAACCAAATTAGCATGCAAGTGAGTGTTTTTGTCGAGCCACTGGGTCGGTTTAACCACAGACGCGGAGCATATTGTTTGGCAAGTATTGGAAAATGTCAAGGGGACTCATGGTGCATATCAGCTGATACGATAATTTCCACTTACCATTTCTGAAAGCATCCGTCATCGGTTTTCCTGATTTTGTGCAGCATCAACGTATTGTCGCTTATGCTTGTTAAACCAACACATATGGTTCCTGTTTTAGTTCGCCACTACCGTACCAATCGGCCTGATTTGTTGAAGGGGGGTGAATGGACTATCCTACTTATGGTGGGGTGCACACGACTGAAACACCACACGTCCGTGTGAACAAAGCAAACTGACCGACAAGCCAACCAGCGTCAAACTGATAGGCCGGTCTGAATTCCGCTCTTACCCCTGCGATTCAGTGATTGGTGGAAACACCCGTGGCGTCATTCGCTGGTCGAAAAGCCGTGACACACTGCGGCCTGGCCTCTTTGAGATTTCCATTTCCTCCCTTAGTACCAGAGTCACCGCTCTTGGCTACTTTGGACACACTGGGGTCTTGCAAATTCAAAAACTTCGACTAAAAATAGCCCCATTAGTTTTCCCAGTTTAATTAGCGCTGATGAGATCATAAAATGGTGTACAGCAGTGCGCAAAAGGTTGATGAAATACTGTCAAGGACGCCCGCTAGTATGGCACTTTGCTGAAAAACGCGTACAGTTTGCCAATCGTGGCACGTTTTGAAGTAAACAAGACAGCGGAGCATTCACTCGGTTTGGATTCTAAGCGTATTTCAACTTGTTAATTAAAAGTATTTGCAGGCCTGGCTGTTGTCCCAGTTTACAGATATGTTGCATTTAGGTGACTCTACGGCACTCCTTGGATGTGCCTTCAGGGAGCGGTGTTGTCAGGTACTTCAGGCTGAGAGATTTTATCGTCAGTTTGACAACCCCAACGCTCTTACACTTGTAAGTGATATTGAGCGCCCAGTGAGCTTGTAGAATGTTAGCTGCTTGTCCGCATATATTCCATCCAATACCTACCAACAGTGGCTCAGATCTCGCTTCTCCCGGTGCACTAAAAATACCCACCTAATATGTATAGAGACGGCCACTTGATTTGACCGTGTCTTGCAGGTGATGTTCTGTCACATATACAAAGAGACCACATGGTGGGACTGTCCGGGAGTGGTTGCTTCTGGGAAACGATATCTTGTGGGACAATCGAAACGGTTGAAAGAGGCTTCAGGACACCAAAAGAAACCACCGCTTCTAGGCTGCATTCTCTTCCGAGAATGATCATTTCAGAGGTGGATAACTGTACCATCAGGGCTAACCTAGTCAGCTACACTGCATACTTCCTGGCCCTCCAAAGTTGCAGCCCTGAGTTGTGGTGAGATTTGACAAAGGTAGCCCCTTATTTCTTAATGTCCCCTATTACTACACCTATTCGAATCGACCTTGCCTTCTTTTCAGGAGACCATCAAACCTATCATGTACTTATAACTGCCTCAGAAAATAGGGTATTTGATCACTTTTATGATTGCCTCCTCATTGGGCGATCACATCAGACATTCTGGTTCACGAAGGCGAAAACTCTTTGAAATTCTACAGATGAATGATCTCTCTTTAAAAGTCTTTATCGTGGGTAGGGACGCTATGCCTTACAGTTCCCACCACTTTCAACCTTGATTAGCCAGCAGACCAAGCAACCCAGAGAGCAAACTGCTGAAAATATCCGAAGAAGTCGATTAGTGTGAAATCCGGGAGAAGAAGGGGGGAGCTTTTTCAAACCTGAAGTTGGACAGAATTTGTGAGTGGATAATCACTTTGAGAACTAATTTTTCTAAGTTCTACCTGTCACACATCTGCTCAGCATTGCGATACAAGCGGTCCCGGTGTATAAGTTGTGCATTCTGGTCCTCATTGAAAAGGCATTCCGAATCTGTATTGGTTTTGGCCGAGATTGAAAAGATATTTCCTTGAAGGATATCAAGTTCTGGCTCAGTGTTACGGGACACGGGTGGAATCATATCAAGTTGAGAGCGTGATCTGTATTTCACGGTGAGGTGTTGGGGACTACTGCATTCGATTGGAGTGCTAAAAGCCCATTAGCCCGGATCAGCCGTGGATCTGTCGGGGCGTTCTATGTGTCCGAGCTCATCTTACAGTGTCGTTCGGAGAATCAAGGATAAAAGCTATCACTCTCCACACTGAGAATACCTATCTCTTGCCTTAGGTCACATTGACTTGGTCTAACGGTACCGTATGCAAAAATGTCTGTCCACGGTAGTCTGGGCTGAACTGTTTGAAGGAAGCATACTGTGGACCCGCCCCATTGTGCGTTGAATATCGTCTGATGTGACAAGGTGGAAACGTTTTCAGTAAAGATCTCACCTAGAATATGCAGCAAGCTACCACCTCAAAGACCCCGCCCTCGCAGATTCAACACTACCTTGTGAGTATTGATGTTTGACAGTCCACATGGATTTGCCTAGCGAACAGTTCATTTTTCTGCATCATTTCAGGAGTATACAACAACAAAAAAACAATCTAACGAGGCGGAACAGCAGTTTCAAGCGTCAGAATATTGTCCACAATCTAAGCCTTAGAGGAATTTCAGGAATGTGCAGGATTTTTGTTGTCGTGGATGTCAATGAAGACTGCCGGATTGTTGGACTGCTCGCTGAGCTTGAAAATTTTGTCGTAATCTCCTCGCCAATCGACGTGGCGCCATTAGTGCATCTTGGCCCGGCAGTGCGAGAGTGTGTGTGAGTTGGGCAGTGTTGTACCCATAACTGATCGTATGGATAGTCATTTTAGTTGGTCGGCGTACAGGTGGTTTTTGAGCTTGACCTCTCTGACCCGTATCCTGTGATCTTTGCCCCGGTGATTCTACAATTGATACTGCTGGCTGACCCGTTCATCTGATACGCACTTCCGTTTGAATTCTGTGGATGAGTTGAGAATCCTTCATCCGTAGGATTGCGTAGAGTCAACCACATTCTGTATGTGGGTTGTGGACAGCCATAGTTCAGGAACTCCCCCACCAATAGTCTGCTTCCAAATCTCAGTATGTTCACATTTCCTAAACATATTTGATGTTCTTGGTCTGGCCTTGATATGGAAATCAGGGGGCATGCTCTCTTCTGACCATCCTATGTTGGTTTATTCACATGTACGGCTCTCTTCCGGTTTTTCCAGCTCACTGTCTTTTGCATTTGTTGCAGTCTAGCTCGTAGATAGCATTTTCTGGTTCTCTTCTTTGACCTTGTCCTTCGGTCTCAAGGCCAATCTTCTCAAGACAGTAGTCGGTCTGCGTGCTAACTAGCAATCTTGCGAGTGGTTCACATATATCCTTGATGTATGAATGGGTGTGCTAGTTTAGTGTTAGTTCTCGTTGTTGCCGTTACTGTCCAGTTTTCCTCTTTTTCATGCCCCCTCTTATAAAATTTCGCGATTAGCCACTCGAAACAGAAGATGTCCTTGCGACAAATACACTCATTTGCAAATCAATTTGGTTTTCACGGGAAACTCAGGTGAATCTTTCGTTTATGATGTTTTTCAACTGAATGTGCTGCACACAGGCCGCCTCATGTTTCAGTTGGTACGATATTCGATATCGCAGTATATTTTCACAAAGGAAACTACTCACAAGGTTGTTGAGAACTCTTCGACAACCCATGACCGGTTTCGCACTTCTTGGGGCTCATCAGGTAGGCGCAGTCCCCAAGTTTCCGTCAACCTTATGTTCCCATTTGCAAATTAGTGTGTTTGTTGAAATCAGTCCAATTTGGGTTCAAGTAGAACATAAGGTTGAGGGCAAAATGGGGCACGGCTCCTACCTGATGAGTCCCAAGAAAGGCGAAAGCGGTCGTGGGCTGTCGAAGCATTTTCAGCAACCTTGTGAGTAGTTTCCTTTATGAAGATGTTTCCTTTTACATTCCGTTTTCGCCATGCACCACCCATGTGGGCTGTGGAGGTCACCTTGATTAATGAAGAAGAGTAAGCAACAAAATCGTCAGACCTGTCGAGCACCTTAGCCCGTCACCTTCACGATAACCTCCTCTACATTGAGGATTCACCCATCTATCATAGAATAGCAACTACAAGAATATCCTGACGAGCTGAAGCACATTTCAAGGAGTGACAGTCTTCCACAGAACGAGATACAGAAGAGGCCATCATATCAATGTGTCGTGCCAAGTAGATTTGAAGTAAAAGGACATGGCAGCGCAATAGTTGGAGTTATATTTACAGTTCTGCAGACTGGAAGCCCAATACCTAGGAGAATTTTTGTTCTATCCATAGGTGTCCTTTACTAAGGGGTTTTACTGCAAGTGTCAAAGTGAAGCGCACATGTCTCGCAACTACATAATCGAATTAAACTGTGCGCCTAGGGGATATAGAAGACGCATCATTTTGTCTTGGGCAACAGAAAAGCGATGCACGTCAATTGGGGCAGTTGACAGACTTGAAGCTTTCCAGATGTCAATGATGAAGAACGCTTGGGAGAGGAGACCGCCAGCTAGCCAGAAGGGTACCCTAATAACTGATCCTCCGAGGACACGTGCTGCACGTGATTTGCCACGCCTCTCTTCAGTGGATACTTGTCAGCACCCGTGGCATACCTCTTAGTGGACCAGACATTCTCAAGATGTGACAACAACTCCTATATTTCGACCTCCCGACTACTGGAACTGGCTATTCCTTTGCACGCAAGGCTGTAGGCAATGAAACGTAGGTCTATCGTTCGACCTAGTCGAACCTCAGACTGACGAGTTTCATTCAAGTTTCATTCAAGACAGTTGAATTGCTTGCTAACAGCTCAACCTGCAAATGATTCATAGATCTTTATAAATATACATATATATGCTCAGATAAGGAGAGAGTTTAGTTGGGATTCGCGTTTGCACCTGCCTGAGGAGAAACAAACAGGATTAGACCAGCTATAGGTTGTGGATAATTTTTTAGGCCATCCCCCCAAGTTACTCACAAGCACTTCTTCAGGGTGAAGTGTTGCTTCGTACATTTTATTTTTTCAAGCAATGGTTCTCGAGGTTTGATTGATCGTTGAAGGGCGCAACCAGCTTAGGGAAATCATGCCTCATTTTGCAATGGTCGGCCGAAAAGGGATTGCTTTATTTAGTAATTAACGACAGCTTGGCGTAAATTGCTGTTGTTGAGGTGAATTTTTCTCACTTTTCACAAGCAAAACACCACTTAGTGGTGTTTGAATGTGCATTCGGTTGAAATGCTCGTTCGAGGCACTGTACAGATGTCACTTACCTTCAGAAAAATTCTGGAAACGGGACGATACATTTACTGGGTTCGCATTCCTATCTTCACTCCGCCAAACTTTAGGTTCACTAACCTTAGACTCATCGGGTTTTCCAGAATGCAAAGGAAATTAACAAGAAGACAAGGAGTTCTCTCTATTCATCCTTGCTGGCAGTTTCTCCGATGAGAGTTTGAACAGGTTTACGAATGTGCCGATTGCTCATAAATGAGTGGTGAATTTAAGCCAAACCGGATGAGAAACATGGCATATCTAAAGTTTCAAACATAAAAACCAAGGGTGAAGTCTTGAGTCCAACAACTTAAGAGACAATACCTGTATTGTGGGCATAGATTCCGTTGTACAGAAATACGCCATTTTTGTGAGCTGTGGAAGACATTTCCGTGTGTGTGTGGGAGAGGGGTAAGGGAGCAGACTCGTGAAGGATGCTATCGAGGGGATCCGAGCAAACTTTGTTTGTCGATCAACCAAGGTTTTAGTGAAGAAATTTCTGGGGATGAACACAATTTTCCACACATGATTTGATGGTGCTATTTAGGTCAAATTTCAACAGTTCACACAAAGCCGCCGGTGACCAGCACAATACTCTGAGTAGGGCAGTGGCAAGAATTGCTTACGCAAGAGAAAACCTGTGCTGCAACGAGCCCTCTGGGAAAAATCCGGTCGTCGGATCTTCAACAATATGCCTCCTACCTGATAATACTAACAGTAATCACAGGATAACCTAATTCCGATGTGTTTGGTACACTGCTTGTGTTAAGTGGCAAACATTGATGACTGTTGGGGACAGTATTGGTTTTAAGTCTTTTAGATGTTGGCCACAACTTCACTGAACCTGATTGTTGGTCTGTTCGCCGAGCTTGGCAGTTGGATTGCAAACGTTTCATCACCAATCGAGGTGACATCATCAGTGACATCAAAGAGACAATACCTGTATTGTGGGCATAGATTCCGTTGTACAGAAATACGCCATTTTTGTGAGCTGTGGAAGACATTTCCGTGTGTGTGTGGGAGAGGGGTAAGGGAGCAGACTCGTGAAGGATGCTATCGAGGGGATCCGAGCAAACTTTGTTTGTCGATCAACCAAGGTTTTAGTGAAGAAATTTCTGGGGATGAACACAATTTTCCACACATGATTTGATGGTGCTGTTTAGGTCAAATTTCAACAGTTCACACAAAGCCGCCGGTGACCAGCACAATACTCTGAGTAGGGCAGTGGCAAGAATTGCTTACGCAAGAGAAAACCTGTGCTGCAACGAGCCCTCTGGGAAAAATCCGGTCGTCGGATCTTCAACAATATGCCTCCTACCTGATAATACTAACAGTAATCACAGGATAACCTAATTCCGATGTGTTTGGTACACTGCTTGTGTTAAGTGGCAAACATTGATGACTGTTGGGGACAGTATTGGTTTTAAGTCTTTTAGATGTTGGCCACAACTTCACTGAACCTGTCTGAATTCGAGGTGAGGAAAATATTTTGAGCATAAGGGCTAGTAGCCTGCTTATCTTGCTGGAATCTGCGGCCACATAACAGGTTCTGCGAGCAACGATATCGTCGACATATTTTTTTTTACAATTCTTGAGTTGTCATGTTGTAACAAGTCTGTGTAAAACGTAAAGAGAAAGGGTGATTGAATGGCGGTTAGCCTGCGAATTAATAAAACTAACCGGTCCCATCAAGGCAGCGATTGATGTTTTTGGTTACTTCACCTCTGCTCACTGGGACCCGTCCTTCGTAGTAGTGCATGGTACTTTACAACCCACATACTGGATATGTTATTGCTCGTAGCGATCGGCTAAGGTCACCTCTTCTGGTGCGAACAGTTTGTGTTCAGCATTGTTGATGTCTGCAGACCGATCGTCAGCAGATGACCAGTTGGTTGTAGTAACTTTGAGCGTCAGGCTTTGAAATGCAGCTTCCGTCCGGGTCGGTCTGGATGGTCTCTTTGGTAGTTAACAAGCTAGACATTCAGCAGAATATACATCATCATCATCATCATCATCATCATCATCATCATCATCATCATCATCATCATCATATCATCATCATCATCATCATCATCATCATCATCATCATCATCATCATCATCATCATCATCATCATCATCATCATCATCATCATCATCATCATCATCATCATCATCATCATCATCATCATCATCATCATCATCATCATCATCATCATCATCATCATCATCATCATCATCATCATCATCATCATCATCATCATCATCATCATCATCATCATCATCATCATCATCATCATCATCATCATCATCATCATCATCATCATCATCATCATCATCATCATCATCATCATCATCATCATCGTCATCATCATCATCATCATCATCATCGTCATCGTCATCATCATCATCATCATCATCATCATCGTCATCATCATCATCATCATCATCATCAAAGACAGCAACATCAGTGTTGACACTGATGCTTCACTGCCGTACGCAGAATATACAGCAGTGCCACTGTTCAGATATTCTTGTCAAGTGTGGCAAGAGCTACTGAAGACTGCTGGTAATGAGGTGTGGGATAAAACTCAAAGGATGACGAGTATATGGCCTGAGGGTAGTGGTATATCCAAAAGAACAATGGTGACACATTTTGAATGCACGAATACACACGTAGGATATCGGTATCTATCTGTACATATGGGGATTGCGAACTATGGGACCTACCGGCCAATCTCAGCTCAAATAACGTGTAGAAATTCACGTAGGTATAAGTTGCCTTCAGACACTTTCACAGTCGTGATACATTTGCGCTGAATTTGTAGTTCACTAGTTTGGTATCTCTGACCTATTAGTGTCTGTAGGATACTTATTCCAAGTGTGAAATTAACTACAAGACTACAATTGGTTAAGTAACCGTATGGAATACCGGTGGGGAACGCTTTTCTCTCTCCTGAGAGGTACTGCTAGGGAAAACTGGTGTGTAAAGCAGTGGGAATATGACCAGTAACAGAAGGGTACACAGACGCTCCTGCTTTGTACAGAATCCATATTCACAAATGCCAAAAGTTAAAACACATCCTCCGGAAGCCATCTGCTATGGTCATGAAGTAACTGCTTTTATCGCCCTCATACTCTGGATGTTAGGATCGATCTGGTAGACAGTCGAAATAGGACTGAAGCTACATCGATCAACCGGAGAATGAATCACACATACACTTCATATTCACTTCAAACCGATGTTGGCATACCACGCTCCAATAAGTTAGTACAGTCGGGTGCTATAGTATTCCCACCCCAGGTTAACAGTAAAATCTGCCGCTCAATAGATAATGGTCCTTTCAAGGTGACCAATAGGTGTACTTATATTCAGCGCGCATTTCTAATGTTTTTATCCATAGTGTTACGTTGTGGGAAATGGCTTTCACTGCGGAGTCATAACAATCTAAGGTTTTAGGAGCCCTGCTAAGCCCTCACCCAATTCGCAAACTTTTTATTGTTTCCTACATATGCTATGATATGTAACTTACCACTATCCACCTTCCCATTCTCATCTTCTTGACAATGAAAATACGATCGGCTGTTAGCTTCGGGTATTCCTCGGGACACTGCCCCCACCCAGCTAGTCCTGTGCGGTGTGTTGGCTAATTCATCTCGCAAAACAGACCCTACTAGTTCTCCCCGGGATTCTTGAGAACTGTAGCGGATGACTAAGTTTATCACGAGTACATGCTTTGCATGTCATTCCTTTAACACCCTTATGTCCATTCAAACTTGACAATATTTACCCATGTTGCGCCTCAAAGTACAACTGTGCGCCCTTAATTAAGTAGGCACTCGGACATTCTCTTGTCCCTGTTCCCTTCAATACAACCGACCTCCGTAAAGGGTTTAAACGAGCACGGGTTAGTTATATTTTTCTTCTGCACCTCACCACGGTCAGATCACCTCTGTCTGGTGCTTTCTGTCACAATTGAATCAGCTTGTTTGGGTGTTCTCTTCTAACCAGGTTTTTTCATTTGTCTGATAGGACCGCGACTGTCGCGTACCGCATGCAAGACGGACTTTGAGTTTGTTTCAACTGCAGAGAGATACGCGCTGTTCTAGCAGATACCTCCATAGAGCACCCACCACCTTTCGTCCAAATCCCTATACAGTGGAATATTTTCAAAAGCATCTCCGCTGTTTGCGACACTTGGGGCATTCTGTAGAGAACAAAGCTTTTGACATCCTGACCGCGGAGAACGTGAACAGGCACAGTTCAGTACCTAATTGGAGCCAGATAAGTTTTCTTCCACAGTGCTCTCATTCTGTGAGCCAGGTTGATTGGTGAAGCAATACCTGTGTCCAGGAAAGCGCTTCTTCCAAGAATTGCCCCAAGTAAATCAAGTGTGAGTTCTCTTTGGAACGCTATTGTTATTTTAGTCCCACCGTTCACCGGAACCCGAATTTCCAACAACCTTATGAGTAGTGCATTACGAATATACATGTATCGCGATATCTCGAATGTCATATTAAGTGAAACCTGAGGCGGCCTGGTGCAGCAGATTCCGTTGCCTGGAAACATCACAAACGAGGGATTCAGCTGGGTTCCAGGTGAGTCTCTCGCAAAACCAAATTTGTTTTCAAAGGAGTATATTTCGCTAACTTCGTGCAATTTGGTTTCAGGTAAACATAAGGTTGACGGAAACTCGCGGACTGCACCTACCTGGTGAGCCCCAAGAATGGCGAGACCGGCCGTGGGTTGTCGAAGAATTTTCAGCAACCTTATGAGTAGTGCATTACGTATATACAGGCGTGATTTCTCTTTGGACTGCTATTGTTATTTTAGACTTTAACTCACCGTTCGCAATGCCTACATAGCACCTATACTTGTTGTGGCAATCATCGGAACCCTAGTTTGATGCGATTTTATCGTGATGCTCTCCCTATTTTTCTTATGCATTAGGGAGACAGCAATTTTACCCGGTTTCGAGCTTCCAAAATGTGCTTTACCCTTACAGGGGACTTCCTATGGCTAGACTGCACCTCTCTAGAGATCACATAAGCCCATAGTAGAAGCGTTAGTTAAATTTTAATCCTATCCTATTCTTCATCTCCCCGAATATGGCGTCATCTTAGGCAAAACTGAATATGCTCCCCAGGGATTAGACTTACGGACTTTGACCACCTTTTTCCTTGAAAACCCGTAATAGCACAGAAAAGTTAAACTATTCTCAACTCGACGTGGTTGCTAGTAAGAGGATCGGGTGCCAGCACTGGTGGAAGCAAGTTAGCAACGATCCAGCCCTACCTCGATCGCCGAGGATATCATTCATTCTTTAGTGTGGCCAACAGTGTCAATAACTGTTACTCTTACAATCATATTCTGAGGATATTCCAGCCATATTAGGAACCTCGGGTCAGTGATTGTTCTTCTTTCGCGCACTGGTATTTTCAGATTGCCTTTTCTACTCTTCTGCTGGTTCTGCGCCCTTTTCATCATTGCTTTCTGTGGGAAAACGTTACGACTGCACAGTTTTTCTACGTGACAGAGGTGTTAATAGTTGATTCCGAATTCGCTTTGGTCCTGCATGAGCTTCTCCTTGGAACGGAATTGGGTCGAATACTTCGGAGGGAACTTGGAAGCGGATTCCATTACTCCTCAGCTTCGCTGTGACGTACCATAATAACTGCAACAGAACTGGAGCAGGACTGCTCGAACGAGGATGATGTGGACACAGGGAAAACGTAGGCCACAACTACGCACAACTAAGTGGCAGGTTTCAAACACCCATGGAATTATCTAATCGACAAGCTCTGACAAGCGGACCAGTCGTTACCTGGCCGCTTTTTGAGAAGTCGAAACATTCGAATCACGTCAGTCAATCGTCGAAAATTTCACTTGTTTAGACATGCTAGCTTCCCATTCTATATTCCTGTGGTTCGACATACCGATCAAGACAACGCATTACTGACAGGTAAAACCCTAGTCAGTGCTTTCCACTTTGGTTTCGATGAACCAGGATGGACGAATGGATCTTCAAACTGGGGTGGTGTGGATGCTGCACATACCCGTGATCACGCGTGTGAATGCTGCATATGACTGGATGACTCTTTGATGTCCTGACCTGATGACAGTCACGCGAAATAAGCTTTGTTCGTCAAGCTCTCTGTTCAGAGGACCTCCGCATGTCCCTTCCATCACTACTTTTGATTTATTTTCTCCTTTGTGTAAAGCTAAACTATGGTAAAAAAAAGCTGAGATTCACAGAACTCCCTCCTTGGACTTGAAACCATTTCTCTTGGGTCAAGATACATTAGATTTGTAAAAAAGTGTAGTTTTGTATATACGTAACGCACTGCTCATAAGGTTGCTGAAAATTCTTCGACAGCCCACGACCGGTTTCGCCCTTCTCGGAGCTCATGAGGTAGGCGCAGTCCCCGAGTTTCCGTCAAACTTATGTTCTACTTGAATTTTCAACAACCTTATGAGTAGTACATTACGCATATACATGTTTCGCGATATCTCGAATATCGTAGCAACTGGAACATGAGGCGGCCTGGTGCAGTAAATTCAGTTGCCTGGAAACATAAAAAACGGGAGATTCAGCTGGGTTCCAGGTGAGTCTCTCGCAAAACCAAATTGATTTGCAAATTAGTGTGTTTCTCGAAAAGTGTAGCCTTGTTACGGAGGTATTTCATTGGTGGAAACTAGATACGAGCGTTTTATGGATTCGTTTGTGTTGAAGAAATGTGATTCCGTTCTGCGTCGACTACGTTTCCTGCCCTTCAAGTTATTAACAAATGTGTGGCTGAGTCACCAGCAGACAGCTTTTCGAATTAACCTGCCACACGCATTTCATCTTTCGTTTCGTTTGCCTGACGGTGTTCATTTTCTCATGGTTGTTGTCTCACACCCACCGAAGTTTTCAGTCTATCACCAAACCCCTTCTGTCGGTTTGGCGTGAGGAGTGGTTCGAAAATGATACATCCTATCGGGCGGTGTTTTTTACGCCTGCTTTAATGTGGAAAACACACACACAAGCACAAAAACAATACAGAAGGCGACGCGCCTAGAAGGGAACTCCCGTTACTACCACACCGATTTACGGAATGCTTGGATAACCATCTTGGCGGAATTCATCTACTCAGAGGTAATTCAAGCGGATCATTCGTTAATCCGATACACGACAGGTAACAAAAACCGCAAAAGTTTTTGCCGGGGAGATTTGCTTGGTGACTTCGCAGCCCTTTTTAATAGTTTCATGCTAACAGATGCAACAGACACCACAAAATTGGTAGATCTAACATCAAAATTTCACGAGGTCGGATTCCTTGTCTGTAGTTGCGAGTTTGCCTTCTTGTTAATGCGCTGGAAACCATGCATATAGGACTAATGGACGAGGGAAAACCTAGGTTTGTCGACGAACTTAATCGTGCTTGACAAGTTACCGGTAGATTAAACCCAATCCAGTACTTTTTTGTCCTTCGTACACATTCCAGGTGCCATCACCAATGACAGAGGAATTCTAATCATGAAAAAAACCGATAACTGCAAATTACAACACAATTGCTTTTTATCTTGGAAGTTCGTTGTCATCCATAAGGCATTATTTATCGCCCTATTCGTTTTTTATCATCGGCGTTCGGTGTTAGACGATCGTATAGAAGCAAAATGCTTCCTGTGACCTCCAGGAAGTCCTGTGCCTGCAGTCCAAGTCAAAGGAGGAATGGTTTGATAGGAGACCCTGCCATGTAAGGGATGGCTGACATCATCAGTGACACAACACCACTTGATAACACTGGCATTTTTCACTCCTTACTACCATGGCTGGGGTCCGACAGGGACTGTCAGCAGTGACTGTATCGGTACAGTCTCCACATGACTATGACAACACGAAGAGGTTGTAAGAAGCCGAATGTGTGACTGCGCGTGATCCTTGACATCCGATGTAAACTTAAGGTAATAGGATAGGCGTGTAAACTCCCTCTCAATTGGCCCAAGCATGAGAGAGCACACAAGTGCTGCTTCCTGTGTGTGATCCTAGGGTAGTCCTATGGAAGTCCAACTTGAGTCCACTTCCACATATGACATTAGGGACACAAGTGCTGCTTCCTGTGTGTGATCCTATGGTAGTTGTATGGGAGTCCAACTTGAGTCCACTTCCACATAAGACATTAGGGGGTGCGCTTCTTGTGGTGGGTGTCATCAACAATATTCTCGTCACTTTGGAGCGCTGTGTCAAAAACTGTTGTCCACAGATCTCCGCAATGTTTTAAAACGCTATAGGTGACAGTACTTGTTTAAGGAATCTAACCGGTATTGAGTAGAGTGTAGACACTTGTGACTCAAGTCCATTCGAAAAAATCCATATCAGCTCTACAGTGCCGTAATAGAACATGTGGCCAAGTAAGAATAAAAGCAGACCTCTAAGATGGAGGTTCTGTTCAAATGTTCTCAAAAACCGTGAACGCGACAGACGATCAACAAATGGAATGGCACACAACCGCCTCAGATAGAGACGCAAACGCTAGCGTATCAGTAATGAGAAGGGCAAAGATAATGCACGACTTGCCAGCTGATCAGATGATTTTTGGTCTGTTCACCGATCTTGGTCATTAGCTTACAAATGTTCCGCCACCATTAGAGGAAACGTTATCAATGTGTGATTGGGCAGGTCGTTCCTCTGTCCATGCCTACGATTTCATAGCTTTTAAAGAAAACATTTGAGCTCAGAAGTGATTGGTTGTTTGAAGGTCCTCTTGCTGGTGGTTTGATCGGCCCATTTGCAATCTGCATTACGCTGTGGTATCGCCTTCTTGCCCTTGAATGGTCCATTAAACATTGCTCATTTTGTTCAATAATTATTCCCCTGTTTCAATGCATCTTGTCCGGTCAGACTTCATATGTTTTTTGTTCGCCTTACATTTTTACTACCATTTACCTCTGTTTCATTCACACCTAGCAGTCGGTTTGGTTTGCACAGCTTCTGTCTGCACACCTTCTTTTTGGTTGGCCTGCTGGGTTCCTGAGTACTACACCTAGCTGATGAGCCATAAGAAGGGGGGTCTGCTCATGGGCTGTCGCAGATTACTCAGCAACTAGGAAGATATAAGATGGTTCTGAGATTAAAAAAAAGCAATACTCTCAGTCCCACAGAGACGTACAGCCGTTTGATTTTGCACTGTCGGTTAACGAACCTTGGGGAAACCTAGCTCCACATGTTAAGATTAAAAAAAGCAATACTCTCAGTCCCACAGAGGCGTACAGCCGTTCGATTTTGCACTATCGGTTAAACAACCCTGGGGAAACCTAGCTTCACATGTTAAGATCTCGTTTAGAGTGTTTTAGATTCCCTTTCGGTTGCTAACCACTTCCATACCAGGGGGATTTCATCCCCTTCAAAAGAAGGTAAAAAAACACTCGACAGTTGAAAACTTTATCGAACAGGGTGTTTCTATTATCGAAGGGGAATTTTAGGATAAACAGCATTCAGAGCCGCATTTGAAACTACTGGATGTCCACGAAACGGGCAAAACGAGCGAAACTTTCGTTTAAAAAAACCTATTTGTTGAATATGGTAAGAATGAGCGGGATGGGTTCATGCCAAAAAATCAAGCATATGTACGGTACGGAGGTAAACACGGGAAACAGTGGTTTATCCTAAGGGTGTTCCAATGTTATATTTTTCTCACATCGGTAGGTTCTAGTTGGGAGGGGCTTCCATCACTGGAAAAAATCGAGCGCCAGCCTCTCAGATGAGTAGTCTGTAAGGACAGTGAACATTTCCTGTCTTACCCTCAGAATGTTGAAACAAGAACACAGCAGTTCCATAGTTTCAAATGGACAATTATTTTTGAGGATAGTTAAATTAACACACGTTTCCTATTTTGAGAGAAACATAAAAAACCAAAGTCTTCGCATGCAACTAATAGACAATAAGAAGATCCTTGACGCTGTGGGCTTCAGACTAAGACGCTTTCTCGGTTAGCTATCGTACCCGAAATTGGAGGCAAATTTCTAGATCGGGGAAATCGGAGAACTAAAACACAAGACCGGAGGAGGTGCTAAGCACCAACCACTACCTAAAATTAAGGGCTTATGCGAACGAAGTCGTTAACAAAGAGCAAAATAGCTCACAGGAAAAGAGAGACAGGGACGAAGTATTCACGAGTCTTTTGTGAACGAAGTCAACGAGCGATGAGTTTCAATTTTATCCTCTGTCAGTCATTCTAGTAGGGTTGGTGATGCTGACTTATTCATTTGTTTTGTGAGTGAAATTACGAATCCAATTCAGTTTGGTTAATTGGGGCCGGTTACTCCGAAACGCTGCGAGAAAAATTTCTTTCTTGGTGAGTTTTCCAGGGACAGAGCTATGGTGGGTGTCTCAGGGACCTATTTTGCCCGTTTACTCGAGTGAACATGTAATTCCACATTAAAAGTGACCTTTCCCACCAAATTTATGTCTTTCTTTCTGTTGGGTCACGCCCGTACATACGCAACTACTGTTCGCAGTCGCGTTCGCTCGCTCCCCGATAATCTCTAGATCAGTCAGCATACGACTGAATTTACAAGTAGCTTGATAGTAGCTTTCACCCCCATCTATTGCGAGGATGCCTGCAAGTGAACTGGTGCGGTCGAGACAAATGTACGGGCAGAATGCGAGGCAAGTGCATGTACTGAAAACTGTCTAAATCAGTTTATGACCAGCAATAAAAATCCGTACCGCCTTTCTTGACAGTGGTAGAGCTTAGTACACTTTCATTGTGTCTAGTGTGCGTGGCTGGGGACACGTTGGTACCCATATACGCGTACACGTGCATACATCGGTACGGTACGGTACGGTACAGTATCCTGTGCTGCGGAGTGTGTGGTTTACTGTGCTACTCGACCTGGACATCCCACCAACCCACGCTCCAGTGCTACTTTACTTTCTGGCATTTTATGGCCCTAGCGGCGGCATTGAAAGAACTCGAAATTTTATGCTACCCAACTGTATCCAATTACACGAATGCTTTGTCCTCGAAAGAGCTCACCAAACACCTGTTCACTTTTATTGTCAACGCGTGTTGGATTAATCAAGTTGTAAATATTGCTTAGTCACATAGACGAGTCGTTAGAGTGTATGTCGTCAAAAATCGCCCAATGAATCAGTCTTTGAGGAAGCTTCCGCTGCAGAACTTCATCCAGACGAATCGTCCGGAGTCGTTTTGGAAAACATTTGCTGATGACACTTGGCACGTGATTTGAAAAGACCTTCCGTCTTTTTTAACCTACTTTTCAACTCTCCGGATCCACTTCGGACGACATTTTTAAGTATGCAGTCGAACAAAACGGCAAGTGAAATTCCATCTGGTCTAAGTCGATGAGCGTGTTTGAGGTTGACAAAACCTGTCATATGAGGCTGACAAATGTTTGTCTGGCCAAAATGAAAAAGCTTCCATGTGCGAAAGTTGGTCTTAAGCACTGCGAATTCCTGTCTTGACGAAAAATTGCTTCTGCAAGAAATGTACCAGTTCGCACATCAGATTGGAAGTGTCAATTGTACCTCGGTTGAACTTCTAGTTTACGATAGTCCGCAAATGAATGTGCCGCACAAAGACCGCCTCATGTTTCAGTTAATACGATATTCGAGCTATCGCAGTATATCTTCTTGAGGGGAACTAATCACAAGGTTACTGTCGAAGAGTTTTCAGCAACCTTGGGAGTGGAGTTTCCTTTATTTATGTCATGACTTGGGGTTGGGAGACGGCCTTCAACAGTTGGAACTCACGGGCACACAATTAGTCGACTTCCAGCAAAGTGATAATCACCGGCTGACTCACTGAAGCCAGGTACCATGGTCATACGGAACAGCCAGACAAAATTTTACCCCCGTATTACGAAAGACGAAACAAGCGGTCATGGAACGTCGCTTCAGGATATCGAGATTGCCACACACACCGCCCAGTCTAAAAATGTGGCTAGCTGTTCCGAAATCCGTGCAGCTCCAGCCGAAACATAACTTCGATCAGCAGTAAGGCCACATTTTACCACTACCCGTAAGAACTACACTGTCAGCTTTCACCACTCCTGGCTTGGCACAAACAGGCTCGACAGTTAGTGGTTATCAGCACGAATTCGGAACCTTGGGGATAAAATGAAGCATTAAATTTAAAGGGGCGTAAAATGGAAAACGCTTCTTTATCAGTTCGGTTTTCTGACTCTAACTAGAGAAAA
The DNA here is from genome assembly GCA_003604175.2 of Clonorchis sinensis. NCBI lineage: Eukaryota > Metazoa > Platyhelminthes > Trematoda > Opisthorchiida > Opisthorchiidae > Clonorchis > Clonorchis sinensis. The sequence goes on from CM030371.1 coordinate 27,620,162, forward strand.
CATTTGTGGGTTTACAAAACTGATGTGTTATTTTCGCCAATAGGTCTGAGGTAGACAGGCTGTGTAACTTCAGCTGTTCTAATGCCAGAAGACTCCTTCATGTGAGACGGGAAGGTGTGTTTTTCACGGTTGTCCCCAGTCTATGCTTGGTTCTGAATGAACTGAACAGCTTGAGGTTTCCACTGGTCTTAAAGGTATAATTCGGGCGTAAAGGAAAAGGCGATTACCTAATCAAGGAGCTTCCTGTCTATGGCCCATCTCAACCTCTCGAGCAATGAGCCCTTGGCTGGTCGCCAATTAGTCACAACGTCCATCTATCAAGGGTCATCGCACTGAGATACAGACGGTTCTGGTTCATCCAGAAACCTTTCTTTATGAGCTCATTAAATACAGATGCAAACAGCTCCAGGATCAGTGGACAAGCTGGACTGCTTGCAGCAAGTTAGCGTTGCCTATGAGTTTGGTGGCTATCCAGCCTTAGGCTTCCCTAATGATGAACTGCAACGGAAATTTGCATTTGTAAACCGGATGACCACACACAACTACCTGCTCCAGTTGTTGTCCAACAAACATACAACTGGGTGGCAGACATTCGAAGCGAATACTGGGGAAAAGTCCCCAAGCTTTTGTGTAATGTCCATCCTGCCCAAACATTCGCGCAGTAAGAATGAACAGAAAACGCTGAAACAAGGTATTAGCCATCCAGGTTTTTTAGGGTAGTAATACTTTACTGACAGCTCTGGGTGGGGACAGTAACTCGTACAGAGTATCGGTCTGTATACCTTCAAGTCACCATGGCGTCAACTTCCAGCTAAGCATGTTTGCACACAAAGTGATGATCTCCCTACACGCTTTTTCCTTGGTGCCATAGCACGGTAACATACAGTGGCTCTATTGGCATTGAATACATTCTTTGTGTCGAACCGCGTGATATCTCCTGGAGGTCGTTTTGGAGTGCCCCCGTGCATCCTTCTCAGGCACCACGTTTCACTTTCCACGAAGAGGTTTTATTGAGACAGTAGGTATTTATTGCTCACCTTGAGTGACTAGACTCCGAACCGTTTCCTCCAGCATCGAACCGGCTTCTGGGTTGTTTGATCTGGAATCTTTTGCGCCTGGGACAGTGGCCAGGTGAACCGCTTTGGCGCAAACCAGGTTTTCAGCTGTTCACAGTCCCCCGTTGACACTGAATAGTAAAAACCAATGGAAGACGACCGCTCTGTCTTCGTCGTATATAGTCCAGCTGGAAAGCTTACAGCGGGACCGCGGTAACTTGGAGCTGGAGGCTTCAGCCAACTCTTTTTCGTTCCCTGTCCTTTTATAAATTGCTCTTCACGATACGAATTTTATGCATTGCTATTGAACGTTGTGTGGGGCTTGATGCCGCCATCTTTTAGATCTACAACTTCTGTTGAAAGATCAGCACGTGATCCATAACCTCATGTCTACGGCACAACCATAGAGTTGTGTAAACCGACCGGAGCAAGGAAGCTATTGTCGATCTAGTTTGTAGAAAAGACAGGACCTGCTCCAGCGAACACTCTGCGGTCGCGGGGCGTATGCACCGACAAGTAAACAAAATGGACTACAATTGGCTATAATGGAGCCAGGTGGGACAACTCACAAAATAGGCAATGAAAGGTCATGCTCGAGCAGATGGACGTCCATGAGTTTTGAGGTATGTGAATGCCTCGTTCAGGTTCGGTAGATCCGATACAATATACCGTCTTGTAATTAATTTATGAATCGGCCCGCTGTGACGCCACTGCGTCATCGAAACCCGTAATTTCGCTGTTTTCCGACCGCCCAATCCGCACGCAGTATTCCGCGCGAATGTTACCACGTGCGCACCTGCAGCTGGTGCACGCCACATCGTGTGGGAAACGAAGGGCATCTCTCTCTCCTCGGACTTGTGGGCGTGTGACAGGCACCTGCATATCAAGGGTTCAGGCCTGCTGTCCCTCAGGAAAGGCAGCACATCGGTACGGCTGAGTCAGGTGATCGGGGATGCATGATGTATTCGATAATCTTGGGAATGTGGATTGGACAGACCGAGTAAGTTTCAACAGGCCAAATGTTGGTTCAGCATTGAGCGCGCACGAACAGGTATAACTAGCAAAACCAAGTTGGTCAGTCGAACTACTGACAGCTATCGGGATAGAAGTCAAGACACGAAAGCCAACTGCCAACTTTTCCCAGAGCACTGGTGTAAGGGAAACGCTTCCTCGAAACTGCCAATGCTTGTGAGCAGCACGAATCAGACAATCTTGTGGATTGCAGTTCCACAGAGAATTATTGGTTGGACCGCAGTAGAATTCAGCAACAAAACTTAGACGTGTCATTTCAGTTTCCCCAAAAAAAAATCTTTTGTGGCTTGATCGGACTCAGAACAGAACCGAAAAGAAAAACATGAAGCTTCGGTTGATCGACCGTATTCATCCTCAGATGTCGGAACTTTTGTTTGTCGCCGCCAGACAGGCCGTGGTAGAGGGTGACACCAAACGTTTTGAAAAAAAATGAAGTGGCGGTATAACTTGCCAAGATAAACTTCAACATCGGTACGCCTCTTCATCTGATAGGTCGAATAGGCGGAATGGGGGTTGACAAAAAATTCCTAGGTTGTTACTGGTCGCACAAACATGAGCCTTGTGAGTATGTCTGTCATTCACCGTCAGAGGGTATGAAGGAACTGAAACTAGAACGAAAATTGATTGGTAAACAATGTGCTTCCCTGTGCAGATCAACGCTCACAAAGTGTGCACAGATCAGCGATAGGCTCAATTTTGAACTGTCTACCTCACGGTCATCTGGATGAAATTTTTACATACCATGATGTAAACTTATACAGAAAACAGATGAGGAAATTTTGCGTCCGATTTAAGTACTCCAGAAAATCAGAGGTCAGCTGACTAATTTCCGGTCCCTCGTCATGCCCAGTATCGAGGTGGTGTACCTTCCCTCGCTTCATCAGTTAATCAGTCCACTATAAACAATGCGCCAAGGTTCAGTGGTTCCCGCTGTTGCAACTTGGTCAACTGAGGATAAGGATTTTGAGGGAATTGGGCGGAGATGTTGACTGTCGGTTAAAATATTGTGGGTAAAGTTACTACGGGTCGCATGAATATAAAGCAAACTGCGACTCTCCTGGAGACTTCAGTGCACTCAAAGACTCGTTCCAGTGACTTAACTATGCAGCAGTAAGGGAACAAGGCATGGAAACAATTAATCCAAAGTTTGTGAATAAAACTTAAAGAAACAGACATTGTTGCCAACCCCGATGTTCTAACGTGCCGGAGACGCAGGAGTCCATGATCGGCGGTTGATTGTCACACACAGACACACACAAACCCGAGAAGAAAGCCACCTCCCAAACAATGGCACGTACGCTAGACACCTGCGTGCGTGAGAACATTTTTGCGAAAATGCCAATACAATGATCGTAAAGCCGAGAGAAACTTTCCGGTGGAGTCATAGTGAGCAACGTACTGCAAGCTTGCTTGCATGCTTGAGGTGATTGACCCACCCCGACTGCGCTGTCCGTTTTCAGTCTCCATCATCGTAATCAGTAGCACGCTTATCTGTGCTCGCAATCCATTTTTCGGTTTTGCTGTCCACCCAAGGACAACAGGAGACAGCTGCTCCATGGAGCGCGGCAATGCTGGAAATTATTGTAGGGCGATCGGCGAATGTGACAGTGTGGCTCGGTGATCTTCAGTCCTCGTACATACGTAGACTTATGAAGTTATTGCACGCTGGATAATCTTTCGGTACCCCTTTTGCTGGCAGCGAGTGGGAATTCTCCGCTTAGATCACTTGTCCAAGTCGCTACTATCTGACGTAAACTTCAAACCAATGTGCACGGCTCCCAAAAAAGTGGAAACACAATAATACAAGAAGGCTACTTATTGTGACGCCAAATGGAGACCCATTCTGCACTGACTTCCAATATGGAACATGGGATTTTGGGATACAGGTTGAGGTCTGGCGGCTGATCAAGATGGATACCAAACAGGGACGTCGGGGTATATGTGAAAGTTTTAGGATATCGAACGTTTTGTGATACCCGCGGTCTCACTTTCCATAAAAACGAAGGTTATTTCGCTCTGTAGGATGAACGTCCAATCCTTGTTCAATGCACGGTTTTATTGAGAAATGAAAGGTCTTATTGCATCCTACTCTGATATATCTTTTGTACGTCATTTTCAACAGAAATTTCTGTTGCCCCATCTTGACTTGCAACTTAGAAGAACACAGCGTGGCTTGATGCGAGGTTGCGAGTACCGCATAGAAACATAGATATGCCAGTACACACATTTTTGCAGTTTTCTTCTCTTCATAAGCAAACGGCATCTTTTTCGGTACCTGCATAAAAGATCGGTTAAAATTTGCCCAGCAAAAATGCTGACTGATGAACTGGATCTCATCTCATCTCATCTCATCTCGTGGGCTTGGACGAAGTGACCAACGAGAAAAATGCTGTCGAAAACTCAAACTTCGACCTTCAAAACAAACTCTGTTGCCGAAGTTGCTCTGCATCCGCCTTTTTTCTCAAAAAGGATGCGACTAACGAAATGCTCGCGAGAAGGCTACACAGGACATTTTCGGGACACTTATGGTGCACCCAGCTTTCTAAAAGCTACTTAGTTTTCACGAGAGACTCAAATGGATCTCAGCTGAATCTCTCGTTTACGATATTCTTCAACTGAATGTGCTGCACACAGGTCGCCTAATATTTCATTTGGTACGAAACTATGGATAGCACAGTATGTTTTCTTGAGAGATTTAGTTGGGATTCATTTGGAACCAAAGTGTTGCGAAACTGAGTATATTCCACGGAATCGATTCTATTTTGGCTTCCGTGCAGCTGGGCCGCAGTTTTGAGCCAACGGATGTGAACTGTGTGTCGAATTTTAAAATCTGAAGACATCCCTGGTCACAATCGTTTCCGGTCAGGAAGATCGATAATAATAACTCTAGCATAGCCGCCCCCGTGACCGTGTATTGATTTATTTCAAGAAATCATTGGCAAACTACTCAAGTTTATGTGCCATAATTTCGATGAAGTTTTAGGGTTTAATCTGGCACTTTGTTTCGATCCCTAAACGGTATGATATGACAAACATCCAGTGACCACAAAACAATTCATTCAACTACCATAAATCAGTAAGAAGTAACCAGCAATTTGCCAGTTGATTTAACTACTGCGACTAGGAAGCACTGCTCTTTGTGCCCATTCCATTTGTACAGTGGAATACCGATGAAGAGCTAACATCTTCACCAGTCTGTTTGGTTTCCTGAACGCTTTTCATAAGAACAGTGTGAATATAGTATCCGTGCAGGTTACGAATCCAATTTACAAATCGGTCAGTTAAAATGAGCATCAAACAGCATCGCAAACATGCAACACCGCAAAACAGCATATAATGTACTGGTTGGCCGGTCTATCTGTTCGAGGCAAATGCCCCATAAACAGGACAGTTGGAAAACATCAAAGTGATACTGGATTTATCACTAATCGATACGGACTAGTTGAGTGGACTGCTAATATCAAGGTCAGACGGTGCCCAATCAGAGCATACACCGTGACCCTCGTTCATACAATGGCGAAACATGCTAATCCAAGTGACTTAGTTTCCCCGTGTGATATGGGTGTGCGTGTTTTGTTTGTTCACCGGTTAACGTAATCCGTAGACTGACTTTTGGACATGCAACCTGACCCTGACTAATTGTGCAAGCTGATAAAGCAAACAAGGGAAGTGATATTTCGTTGTGGTCACCTGACTACGGCATCGGCGACATTCGGTCAGGCCACAATCGTTGTTCTTCTATTATCGTGATAGTTTGTTTGACTTGGCGTGCTGCTAACGCTGCTTCCGCAACTCACTAGGCCGATTATTCGGACTGACGTGCTCATGAAAAAAGTTTAACCTAGTCAACAGAACTACTGCTACTATAGCTCAGTGTCGATAGCTCACCTTCAATTGCTTGCGCAACAATGAGATACGGCATGGTCGGTCTAATGACCCAATCTAGATGCATCATACATAAGGGCGGTGCGGCCTAATGTACGATCATACGCGATGTCTGAGAGAAGTGCATTACTTGATTGACAGTGATTTAACCTTTCTGTTCGGTTTCCAGAGTCAGTACGGGACTACTGTTGAGGTTATTACCAACGCGACGACAGGTTGGTCGCGCCAGGCGGGACCAGGCTGGAAGAAGGATTGTCACATTTTACGCACGTCAGTGCAAAATCTAAATATATCTTGAGTGCAACAATGAAGGTAGCCCAGAAAAGTGAAAGGAGTAAAGGATGTCACAGTAGTGATCACCTGACTGGTTTTTGTTGTGTTCAACTATAGTGGTCAGCAAAGTGGCAGGGATAGGTGGTAAAATGACTGGGGTTCTTGAGGAGCCAGCCAACACGGGTTACTACGTGACGTGGATCCCGTGACTGAAGGATGAGCGGCGCTATATACTGTACAAGTGCAAATTAACCACACTGCTGATCAGCCGCTGGTGGCCGAACGGTTAAGTGTTCAAACTAGCAGCCAGGAGGTAGCGGGCTCGAGACTCTCCGGAGTTCCGTGAGGTGCGCATTGCTGATGATTCCCAACAAGGATGAAATAGCTGTACATTGCTTCTCGGCTTTCAGCGTGAATTGGCCGCACTCACAGGACGAAATCTCCACAAAAATTCCCAAATCTCCCCACACTACCAACGACAATTGGGATTCTGTCAAAAAACGACAAATCAAGCAAACCTTCTCGTTTTCCTCGGAACCCTTGATGGAGATGCAGCCAAACGCTGAATTTTCCGGAAAGCTAGCAAAAGATGGCAACAATGGTTCACTCATGTACTCATGTACTCAAGAGGGAATACGCCCATCGAGGAAACATTCTGGTAGCCTCTAGGGTGGTTGTTAAAGGGAGAGTGCTGCATTTAATTCTGATAATGTGCAAAAATATCTTGCGATAAATCGGAATGTTAAATCCGAATTCCTCTAGACCAAATTGAATAAACTCCGAGGAATATGTGACATCCCAACATGATTGCTTATGAAACATGTTTTGTCAGATGCAAGCAACAATTAAAAAAAAACATTTTGACGGTCAAGAGCCAATCGCGTTAGTTGCCATCTCTTCCCATTATCATTTCACCTCTTGAAACAAACTCCCCCGGTTCCCAGAACTGGCGAAGAAAATGTCGCAGTGACAATGCGTTTTGCCATCCGTCTGGATACACAAATTTGACTGTCACACAAAAACGACTGGTGTGTCTAGCACTTCTTACATTGTACTTTTATAGATGGATGTGACCCGATTGAGTTCGTAGTGCGTAAAAGCATCTCCGATCATTTGATACAGATCAGATAAAGGGAAACATAAAAGCTGATCAGTTATCAATTTACCCAAATTTACCACTTCGTCGTACAGCTACAGTAGTACAGCGCCTCTGCAACGCTATTATTTATGTTTTTAGTTCATTTTTGAATCTGGATGGCCAGGCCAGAGGACAGGCTCTGATGATAAGCATGCACGCACACCTTGATAGTGTATCAGCAACCTCGCTTTGGCACATTAAAAACCGTATTGTCTGTCGTCTGTAACTGAAAATATCTACAAGACAGGGGTTTTTTGCCATTCAAAAGGACACATCCCTTGTTTAGTGGATGATTTAGTATCTTTTGTAGTGCTTCCTTGTGGGGGATATCTTATTTGCAAGCAAAAAAGATTAGTTGTGTGGTGGGAAGTTGGGCGGCCCCAATGAGGACAATCTCTCCGGGTATCACAAGACAGCAGTTACACGTTTGCTTTACAGCTTCATGTTAAAGTTATGCCACGTACATCTCCTACTAAAATCCATGTCTTCAATGAATAGTCCGTCTTTCACTAATACATTTTGGGGGTTTCTTGAGGAGGAGCATGAGTGTATATTGTAAAATCTATAGAAGGAAAACGTTTGTGCATGAGTTTGCGGCCATGTGATTTGTTCGCCGACATTGACATTTGGTTTAAGTGCTTTTCTTCACCGTATGGGTGAGCTTCTTCGGTGGACACAAGGTTTGGATGAAAACCATCCCATCGCAACTATCACTTGATTATTGATTGAAGTGTTCACCGTGAGATGTCAGTTGATGACTGACTGGTGTATTAGTAAGGCCAGAACAACTGTACACTGCTGCGTACGACCGATTTTGGATGGCGTCCAAAAATCTCGGGCGGCGAGAACACAAGTAACTGAGGAATCATATTCAATGAATACAAAGATGTCTCCTTAGCTGTGAGTTGAAACAATAGGATTACAGTAGTATGTGAGTGATCCAAATGGTCGTTCTTAGTGTGCGATGGAATATTTCACTTTGCAGGACCAGGGTGTCGTTTATTTAGTTCCTTTTGACCACTGCTAGCCTTTCAAATTGGCGTCTTCGCCCAATTTTCACTGAAAAATGCGGCCAAATCTGTGTTTGTGTCCCATTTGAACTGATATGTCTTGTTTTACTGGGTCGGTACAAGACTGTTTCAGAAACCCACCCTTCTGTTCAGATCCGAATAAATGAACTCTTCTCACAGTGCAGATAATAGAAGTACTCAAATTATCCGGTTACGTCACTGGTTACCTGTCACATCTACGTCGAAGTTGTCTCTTCCATTTAGCTCGCCTGTCAATCCAAGATCAATTTTTAACAGGATCAACTGATTGCACTTGGTTCTACAAAGGCGGCTGCTACACAACGTTTGCGTCGAAGCCATTTGAGCAATGCTTGTGATATCATTTTAATAGTCGTTCCTTCGTATAACTACTTCCACCCTGATCGTATTCCAACAGATAAGAAACACGACAACTACCCCCTACTTCTGTTTACCCCACCTACTCAAGTCCGACTTTAACATTCAAATGACCGTATTGGGTGTTTGTCAGTCCTCCACAAACCTAGATTCATATTCACTTTTTGTCTAATGTGCTGTTTGGATTTCTAGACGGATTACCCTTTAGATTAACGTCTGAAGTCACCGGTGATATCCTAATTAGCCGGTGACCGTTACAGCTGCAGCCGCATATATCTTTTTCCTCCGGGTTTGCATAACATAATCCATAGTTCACCATAGGATGAGATCCACCTAGATCATATGCTTGCGAAATAAAGTGAATTTTATGACTAATTATGGCAACTATGTACACTTACTTCAAAATCAGACCCTTCCATCGTTTGTGAGCTTCCAATCGTCTAGTCCCCACTACATTTTTATAGCTTCCAAGCACTAATCCTTCTATAAAGGCTGCATCGATCTAGAAGGCCTCCATGTTTGATTCTTTGTTTTCATCCGCGCTCCATTCATCCACACACGGCTTTTTCCTAATCAGTTTAGTTCCAAAGTAGTACACATTTCACATACTCAATGTTGGCGTATAGGAAGGTTAGTCCTTTGCGGTTTGTTTGACAGATTCATCTATCTAGGACGGCTTAGAGGACACAAGAAGAAGGCCGACAACTATGGAAGATGTACTGTAATGAACGCATTTAGTGTACATGCACCACGGGAAATGGGAGGTCCAAGTTCAGTTTTCGTGTGAAAGCTAATAGACCTGTTTTTTTTGAAGGACGGGTAATACTTTATTAATTGTTTGATGGGAGAAAAAGTCTCGCAAGGCTCCTTCTCCGGGACTGGATACCGTGAACACAGAGTTTCCATTTACTCAAACTAGACCTCGAAACTCTTTCAACTGACAGACTAGTTTCGGTATCCCGAGAGTACCTGGTATTTTTGGCAAAGTTCCGTCGGTTTAAGAGTTTTTTGAGCCCTGACGTCTTGTTTTTTCATCTCAGACATTCCGTCTGTGAGTTAGGCAAGGCAATTCAAGCCATTCTTGTGAAGTCTGCACCCGAAATATGAAGGACAGTTTTTGATAAACGCACCTTCAAAGTCGGCGAAAAGTATCACCCTATTGCTCCTTATTCGGTGTCAATGAAAATCCTGGATCAGACCATTCCCCTTAATTATCGTGTTCTGGGTTATCCTCAATTTTGTTAAAGCGTGAGCAGGTTTTTAATAATTTGTCTCCAGTGTCATATAGCAATGATTTCCTGAAATCCGTGGGCGTTTTTACTCTTTTGGCGAAACGTGGCCATACTACGAGTAGTCATTTAAAGGGGACCATTTTGAAACAGGTTGGATGTGAAACCAAGCATCGCTCCGGTTGATTGATACTACTCAAGCAGAACACGAGTACTATCAGTAAGTTAATTGGAAAGATGAACAACTTGGCTGAACTAGCTGACCCTGGAGAACGTCAGCATTCTGGCAATTTAATAAGCGCATGATGATTTTGAAGGTGAACTTGGTTTCCTTTTGGATGGACAATCCTGGAAGCTCTGCTGACAGAGAGACTATCTATCTATCTATCTATCTATCTATCTATCTATCTATCTATCTATCTATCTATCTATCTATCTATCTATCTATCTATCTATCTATCTATCTATCTATCTATCTATCTATCTATCTATCTATCTATCTATCTATCTATCTATCTATCTATCTATCTATCTATCTATCTATCTATCTATCTATCTATCTATCTATCTATCTATCTATCTATCTATCTATCTATCTATCTATCTATCTATCTATCTATCTATCTATCTATCTATCTATCTATCTATCTATCTATCTATCTATCTATCTATCTATCTATCTATCTATCTATCTATCTATCTATCTATCTATCTATCTATCTATCTATCTATCTATCTATCTATCTATCTATCTATCTATCTATCTATCTATCTATCTATCTATCTATCTATCTATCTATCTATCTATCTATCTATCTATCTATCTATCTATCTATCTATCTATCTATCTATCTATCTATCTATCTATCTATCTATCTATCTATCTATCTATCTATCTATCTATCTATCTATCTATCTATCTATCTATCTATCTATCTATCTATCTATCTATCTATCTATCTATCTATCTATCTATCTATCTATCTATCTATCTATCTATCTATCTATCTATCTATCTATCTATCTATCTATCTATCTATCTATCTATCTATCTATCTATCTATCTATCTATCTATCTATCTATCTATCTATCTATCTATCTATCTATCTATCTATCTATCTATCTATCTATCTATCTATCTATCTATCTATCTATCTATCTATCTATCTATCTATCTATCTATCTATCTATCTATCTATCTATCTATCTATCTATCTATCTATCTATCTATCTATCTATCTATCTATCTATCTATCTATCTATCTATCTATCTATCTATCTATCTATCTATCTATCTATCTATCTATCTATCTATCTATCTATCTATCTATCTATCTATCTATCTATCTATCTATCTATCTATCTATCTATCTATCTATCTATCTATCTATCTATCTATCTATCTATCTATCTATCTATCTATCTATCTATCTATCTATCTATCTATCTATCTATCTATCTATCTATCTATCTATCTATCTATCTATCTATCTATCTATCTATCTATCTATCTATCTATCTATCTATCTATCTATCTATTTACCTGACTAAATAACCAACTAATAATGTATAGCGGATTCAAAATAATCTTGCTTTCGCGGAGCTTGCTGAATATCGAGTAACTTGGTTGTCTGCAACCCTTATGTGATTTCGATATGTTCAGATTTTTCGTGCCATGTCGATATCGTACACCAGGTTATCTGCTGTCAAGTTAACATGTTTCATTTGTAGCGCTTGTTGCATAAGCCACGTGTTGTGATGATTGACTGGTATCCGGTAGAGGCAACCCCATAGTGCAATTTCCTTCTGAGAAGAAAGTCCACCAGTTAGTGCAAAGCAGACCCCCCAAAGTAGGCCTTAGTGCCACTGAAATCGCCCCCTCTTCGGGAACATCCCTTCTTCGGCGTTTCTTCGTTGAACGGGGAATGCTTCACGTGACAACTCAACGTCACTGTCGCTTTATATTTGTTCACTTGTGACCAAACATGCACTACGTTTTTATGACCTTGCCGTATCGATGCTGATTCTTACAACATAATATTAATAACAACATGGTCTTTGCGTTGGAAAATACGATGACAGCAACTTTCTGTCCACATCAGGATGCCCAACCTACTCAATGTCTTAGGAAACCCTTCTGACTCTTCTGGTGATAAAACCTGATCAACGCATGCGCACAGAGTTCTTTTTCCGATATAGTCATCCACATTGGTCTGGGAAACTGTCCGCTTGTCGGTTCAAGTTGGATGGGGCGTTCCCGTCTCGCTTCTCCCGTGTTCTTTTGTGCCCAGGCTGTCCGGCAAGGCAATAAAAACTACCCATTGGTCGAACTGCTCCATTACTAATGTAGGTCAAGAGAGATAATCCCAGTATAAGTGGAAATGAATGATTCATCAATACAGTCTAGCTGTGTAGAAAGATACCTGCATGAGGTTGACGTTAGCGGAAGTGTATATACTACATCAGTCTGTACCCGTGGGACAACATTGCATTTTTTGTGACCATATAATTCGACTGGATAAAATATGTCACTTTGTTTGTCTAGAATGGTTGGAGGCTCACCTAGAAGTGACTTGGAAATGACAAAAAATTGTTGCTCTGTAGACTCTTCTGCAATTTATGCGTAACTGGTTACATGATCGCTTAGCTATCCTGATTAGAAAGTTAGTAAATCACAGAATTACTCCAAAGTACTACACTTAAAAAGTACGGACTCAGCCGTAGAAAACCTCAACTTCACACCAATGGCTGTTGCCTAAAAAGGTTTCCTAGCTAGCTTATGGTAGTAGTGCTTCGAAAGTGTCCGTGCATGTACTAAAAACAAGGTTTGATTGCCGATGTAAACCGACTTTGGTGTAGGTTTTGGAATCGCAAATGCGGTAGACCCACAGTGGACCAAACGACTGTAATTTTGGCATTTCGGAATGGCGGAAAATGGACGGAATATCAGGATGTACATTTTCAGCGTGTTGAGCTCCGATGTAACCCAAGTTCGACTGACTGCACCAGCCACTGGATGTCTGCTTCACGTTCAGTTGTCCCTCAAATTTGTGTCATGTTAGATAGTTTGCATTGGTCTATACTCGTTTGTGGATTGAGTTGTTCTAGATTCTACGTTTGCTGAAGTCTCGTAGGAATACCTGGTTCTTTCGGAACGGTTAGTCGTGAAACAAATAAAAAATTTAGATGCGTCCAACGTGCGTTGGTGGGGTAGTGGTAGCACTCTCGCCTCGCATGTCAGATGTCCGGGGTTCAAATCCCGGCACGGCCACTGGATATGCACTGCTGATGAGTTCTAATAAGAGCGAAACTCGAGTCCAGTGCTTCCCTTTGGTGTGGACTCACCGGAATAATTACGCCAGAACAGGAGGACGACCGTTCAAACGAGAGTGGTGTGAATATGAACAAAATACCTATCCCGCAAAACCCCAAATGCAAATAAAAAAGCTTTGAAACTTTTGGTGAATAACTTGTTTCACTGAAAAGGCTCACATTTACTGTTCACTCGGCTAACGTAGGATACAGTATCGTTATAAGGGCTCCGAAAGTTGCTAAAGAGTGATATCCTTTTGCTGAAAATGGGGCTCTTCGATGTCAGCACCTCTTCTAAAATGAGATCCTCAGGGCTGTTTGGTCACCTTAGCCAAAATACTTTGCCTGCCCGACTGACCTTGTTTCTGTATAGGAGGACTTGGTTTAGCGTATTTCCCTCGCCCGTAGATGCTATAGTAACCAAAGGCTTATCTTCCAGGCAGCTATACCATTGGAAAGGCATGACGCCTTCGCTGGAATCGTACGTCGCGATCAACCCAACTGGCTTTGAAAGAGACACGGGCGTCATTTATTCAGGGGCCGCTCATGTAACAAGCGCCAAAACATGCCGTGGAAATCCTCTTCAGAGTCGGAAATTCGGTTTTCACTGTAGGTGCTACTGCAGATCCTTGTTTTGCTTATGCCACATTCCACTTCACAGTGATGCAACCGATGCAAGTCAGCCAGGAAGTCAGGCTGAACATGGTAGGAGGAAACTTTTTGCAAACCGCGAAAGATGTTATAAGCTGCAAAACGGTTTGCCAACAAGAGAATATGAATTAACGTGACTCATGACTCATGCATTTGTCAGTCCTTTCACGCATGACGTGTCAACCCATTAGACCAGTGAGTGTTTACGTTCAATATTTAATGCTGGTGTCTTCTTCAGGGTCCACTGGGGTGAAAGTCTTTTTTGGAAGTTGGGCTGCGATGGCTTCGATTATCTGTGCGATACCCAACATTGGCTTCCAAAACTGTCTCTGTCAGTGCTCTCTCTCTCTGATATAAATTTTGGTGTTCTGTTGTACGGGTTTGGAAACCTGCTACCTCTAAAGACGCTGCGTTACCTCGACTGTAATGAGAAATTGCGTTTGGTTTTCTAATCAAGCCTAATGCCCCAAAGCCCAGTCAAAGTGGGTAGATTTTCGAACACTAATCTGACAAGTGCCCAAAACCCAACAAATTAACTCATTCGGTTTAGTGCTTAATCAAAGTAAATCAATCATTTTCTGCACAGGGTTTGCGTAATATTACCTATCCTAGCACTCGGAACACCACTGTTGAACGAACATGTATACAGCATTCCGGGTATTTGACCGGAGCGATAAAATAGTCCTAATACTTCACAAAATATGCTCGTTTGCATACCAATTCGGTTTCCACGGAAAACTCTATTGGATCACATGTGAATCTCTCTCTCCCGTTTAGGATATTCTTCATCTGAATGTTTCAGTTAGTACGATATCCGGGTATATATTCGCAGTATATTTTCGTGACAGAACACGATTCACAAGGTTGCGGCGATACCTACTACCTAAAACACGAGGTGGCCTTTGTGCAGCACATTTGGTTGAAGACTATCGTAAAAGAGAGATTTAGTCGGGATTCAAGTAAGTCTCCCATGGAAACCAAATTGTTGTGCAAATAAGTGTCTTCCGTGAATCTCGTAAAATTTCGTTTAGAACTTAAGATTGACTGTGGAAGAGTTTTCAGCAAACTTGCGAGGGATATTCCTTCGAGAAAATATTCCTAGTAATGTTTCACACACTCAACGCGTAGTGGAACCTTTTGTGATCGAGAAGCACACGAAACCGGCATTCGTGGTACATATATTGAGCCGTGTTGTTAATAATTGAATGTTTGGAGAGCAAACTTTAAAAAAAAACGTAGAACCAAGGCGTGTTTAATGCCATCATGAAAAAGGCCAAAAAACATAATCTCCTAAACAGTAAATGCTCCGAGTCTTTTGATAAGGCTCTGTTATATTTACCCCCTCTTATCAATTTCTGGTACCAGAAACTGATCAGCCAAGTAATATTATACTTTTCCGTTCCAACTATTACGAAGTATTCATCTTGATATATGTTAAGATGTAACTGACAACCACTTCATGAAGGTCCCAAGCTTCAGGCGTCTTTAAACTCCAAACAAGCATGGGGTTTCAGAGCACTTTCTTGTGACCTGACAATGTTGAGTACACTACAACTATGATCCAGTCGGTCTCACTATCAAAACTTTCCGAAACAGACTACACTATCTCTAACCTGGAAATATTCTCTAGCATGAGTGCAACCACTTCTACAGCATGGAACTGTTTTGCGATAGAAGTCCTCTCTCAGAAGAAAAAAACCCGTCCGTATGAATCCTCAAGATGAAAGACCACAATGGCTACACACTTGATAACTGGACACAAACTGATCGATAAAATAACCTAACTGGTGAGCAACGTAAGATTACTTGTTGAATAGTTGTGATGGTACATGAAGGTAACTGGGCCGTAACATTGGGATAAGAAACACGATACCAGTTCCCAAAAAGTATAGTGGTTTTTGTAATTTCATCACTCTCTTTTGAGCATTCCTCCCCCCGTTTTCATGGAGCAGATGTTTTTGCCACTTTGAGGGAACGTGCCTTTCTGATAGCATCTTCTTCTAGGGTTCTTATTTCCCTAGGATGCAGTGTACCTTCATGAGGGTTTTCGGCTCCTCACCATCGAATCTGTAACCCTTATTGACTGGTGAATTCACGAAAACGTAGGTCATTCTAAATACGGCGAGTCGTCCACCTGCAACTGACTTATTGTGTGGTTTTCTGTAGCAGTCAGTTATCCGTACCATCTAACTATCCATGTAAGTACCTTATGTGTCCAAGTGTCAAATTCCGTGATTCATTTGCTTGAACAACTTATTGGAGTCGAACGGTAGGTAGAAGATTCTGTACTTGTTTACACGGCTTTCCCACCAGCTGAATAAACCTCACGAATGACGGTCACTGTAAAATGACAGATTAATTTTGGGGACGATATGTCTCCTTTGAAATGATTGACGTGTTAAGGAAAGGATAGCGTTTGTTTCACTGCATCATTCGGTGCAAAGCTAAGAGGACAGCTGTGGATACATACTCGTCTGTTCGCAGTTTTGTTTGTGGCCACATACCGCGCCAGAGTCTGGTCCATCGTCGCGTTGCGTTATTTCACATTAGTTCCAGGCTCGTTGCTGAATAAGTGAGGATAGTTGAGGTAAACGTAGCCTTCAGTAATTAGAATCCTGAAGATCAGTGTGAACACAGGCAGCTGAAATGTTTTCTGAGTGAAACAGATCACTTTAATGAAATCTGTCCATTCGAGATGGAATGTAAGCATTCTAATTACAATTGGGAGATGTCGGATGTCGCGGGACTTCCCAGCAGTATATTTTATGAAGTTTACTTCCTCACGACCTACAACGGGACAGTCAATTTTGGTCAGTCCGTTAGGAGACTTTAATCCTCTTTTCCATTTTTTTGTTCGTTTTTCTCGTGTTTTCACTAGTTTTTGCTGACTGGGTCCTCAGGATAATCGCGTACCTTATTCGAATGCTGTAACCTCTTCTGATTGTAGAGGAAACAAGGAGGATTCATGACTTCTTCGTTTACACTCAAATACGATAATATGAGAAATGTGAAGCCCGTCTGCGCGGAAGCTTTTCCAGAATCTTACGTTGGACAAGCTTTATACGATTTGGGAATCTGAATGGTGTTTGTTGAATTTTATGGTTTTCGAGCTGCCTGGTGTTGCCGATTTTTTCTTTCAGCCACGTGCAAAGTATCGGTGTCGTGTCACATTCGATTAAATTATTTGTTTGACTCGCGTCACTTATCCTTTTGCGGCGCTTTCTTAGAAGCGCCTGCCCACACTGGCCGTGGGGTCACCGCCGATATTTCCGCACCGCCCATTTTTCGTTGGTGGATGATCTGACCGTATTATTGGTCAGTTAGAGGTCCTCCATTTTTTTACATTGCCTTCCGATTGGCCAGTATCTATTAGTGCTTGGAATTGGGGCACATCGAAACGTTTCGTTCTGCTATGCGAATCAATAATTAACGAAACATTAAGTGTATATTTTGCATAATAATATTTCTGTGTTATGCGCCGGTAAAATTTATAAGATGATCCGACAAGAATCCACACATAAATCCAAGGGTGACATTGTGTGAAATTAACATGTTCCGAGAGTGTACAGCTCTTCCTGTTGTAAGCTGTACGGGATGTCTTAGGTTTACGTCGTGCCATTTTTAAATGTTATCAGGATTTCTGTCCGCTCCTCCTAATGTCCTTGGGCAACGTAGCATGGTTTAGTCATGCAAGGTCCTTGTCTGCATACATGCTCAACAAAACGAAAGCCCACACTGTGAGATTTTATGCTCTGTAAAAAACCGCCCGCTGGTTTCCGCATCCCATTTCAGTCCGTTCGGTGGACCCGTATGCAAGCATCGGGGGGAATTTCTGACGTACAACTCCTTGTTTATATAATTTGCATGTTTCACTTCAGGCGAGGAGATGAGAGAAAGAAGTTTTACCGCACTGTGACATTTGTCGGTTCTAATGCGGTAGACAAAGGGGACACATTTCTTCAGCCCGAAGGAACTATGGTTCAAAATCGGAGACGCTGAGGTTCTCTGGAAAAATCGGTTGATGGTTGTCAACAATTCAGCCAGTGCATTGCGATCGGTAGACCCATCCAACAGGATGGCTGGGTCTGTTGGTTCGCCTTTTTTCCAACGTTTTACAAAGGAAATGAAGCGCCAGTTATCCATAGCTTGAAAGGAAACAGTTCTGTCCGAAATTTCGGAAAGAGGAGCCTTGAACGGCTCAGTCGCAAGGCTGAGGGCAGGAGATGCTGATGAAGAGGAAGAACTAGCCGGGGCTTAATTACTGAGAAGAACAGACGATTAGTGTCGTTCAGAGCGGAGTAAACGTGAAAGGATGCCATATTCATGCTAGCCAGAAACAAGCGGAGGCAACTCAACTGGTATGCATGGCTTGCAAAGATAGACTGACATTAGGACGAGACACCCCCATTCGAAACCGTGGTCTTCATAAAAGCAGTGGTGACCATTACAATGTCTTACCACCAATCTTAAAAAATGGTCTCGGTATTGCTGAGAGAGGTATAGCTTGCATTTATCTAAACTGAGTCCAAGTGTGGTTTAAATTTTGTCTTGTTACACTATAGTGTTTGTGAAGAAGCACTGGAAACTTGACAGATACATCTACGTTTGCTAACTGAGTATAAAACTTCGAGTGCAATTTAATCACATCGTAGTAAAAAAATACCCTGGAGAAAGTGTTTGTGGGTTAGGTACGTATTTTCCGGTGGTCTGAAAATTCGAGGACTGCATCACCCTAGTTTAAGCGGAAGAATGAATGGCAAAAAAGTTCCCACCACTGACCATATGGAAGTAGCAGTCACAAAATGCTTTCGACTTGTTGATCTATGGTTTCTTCCTTGTTTGTGTAACTTTTCATAACTGGTTGACTGCTCCGCATAATTTTTGGGTACTGGCTGTCTTAAGTCAACCGGGAGATTGTGGCTAATTTTCGGGGTGAGGTCGTTTTTTTCGACTGCCTTCAAAATACTCAAATTTGAGCATCATTTAGTTACCGGTAAGTTTTACTTTGCTGCTGCGGTGCCTCGGCTGTGTTAACATCGGGCTTTCAAAGCGCAAATTCAGAGAACTTTTGCTTGTTTTTTTATACAACTTTATGATCACTGGCAGTTTTTCCACTAGAAAGTGATACAAACAGTGACCGAATGCCTACTCCTAGGATCGATATATATGAACTCGACAAACTGTCATTTGCTGATCACTAAAACCACTTTCGTATCAGGCAACACAGGACCCAAAAAACAAAGGCTTCAAAGATCTGGTCACCGATCTGTGCACCATGATGGAGCGGCATCGCACCTTGTGCTTCGGTGGGGGGCTTACTACACATTGACAGCTTCCGTGCATCATGGCCATTGCAGCCAACCAATACCCTCCAATGCCATTGACGGTGAGCACGCATCAGTCATCTGGTTGACACTGATAATCGTGCTGAGCGCTTGCGGCCGTCACGAAGAGACTGGTCCTTATGCTGGTGTGATGGCTTGCGTACCTCCGCGAGCCACTGAGCTATAATGGGCGGCGTCCGCGCGACGCTTGCAGAATCTCTCATACCAAGTTGGTCAATGGTCAAAGGTCTGACGAACACAGTCTCCTGGTCCTCCAGGTTGAGGTTGGAGCATGTGTAGCCACTTGTTCCGCAAAATGGCAATGTACTTGGCTTTCCCTCGAGACACCGTTGCCTTGCTGTCAGGTTTTTGAGCCAACGGCTTTGATTGAGAGCCCTAATCATACTGCTGTCTAGGTGTGGGCGTCCTGGTAGTATCTTAGCTTACGTATAAGTATGAATCGCACCTACACAAATAAACTCACGCCACATCGGCCGACGCCTGGTACCATAGCCGGGTCGCCTTACTAGCTGCATACAGCAAGGTTGGTAAACAAAAACAAGCCACTGCTGACGCCCCCTTCTTTCTCTTTCACATACGTTTTCTCCCCCTTCCCCCATTCGATTAATAACATTCCTTTTGTAGGCCTAGCAGTTAGGACTAATGACTCCACGCATCCTGCGTCGTTTCTGCAAGCAACATTTGCACATCATCCGGAGCCGACACCCTCAGGAATCTAGAAATCGATATTCGATATTCAAATCGATATTCAAATCGATATTCGATATATTACTCGACGCCCAGTCTACATGGCCGCCTTCCATGGCGGCACCCTGAAGCAAGCAGGACAACAAGTTGCTCTTGCCCTCTTACTGGACTTGCTCAACATTGACATGTGTGTGCTGTATCCCAGAAACAAGAATTCAAGATGCAAGCACAGTGGTTGGGCTAACCCCCATTCACTCTCCACTCGTTCCCGTCTGCGCACATCTGGCGATCCAGAGGCTGTTGCGGTAGGATGTGCAGGGTTTGGTATCGTCCCAAGTTATATGGTGGAAGGATCCTTGATTGACGGGATACCATTTGATAGTCGCGTCTACACGGTTCAACTGGCAACGTCTGAGAAGGAGTCTCACAAGCGGTCTAATATAGGCAGTATAAGTCCGTGCTAGTAATACGGGAGAAGGTGCGTCGAATAATCCGTAGAACAGTGAATGCCTTCTGGCCTGATTTCTCAAGGTGCAGCGAGAAGGACATTTGGAGAGAGCTATATGCCAAAAAGATTTGCGTATCTGGCTCTCTCCAGATACGCCCTTCTCACTGCACCTTGAGAAATCAGCCCAAAAGGCATTCACTGTTCTACGGATGATTCGACGCACCTTCTCCCGTATCACTCGCACGGACTTCCAAATACTTATGGGGCCTATGTTAGACTCCTCGAATATGCCAACCAAGTTGTCTACTCAGGACGCACGAACGACGTAATCCTCATTGGGCGTGTCCAGCGAACTGCTATCAAAATGGTTGCCGGCCTCAAGTCCGTGGACTATGAAACGCCTCTCGCGGTGCTTGACCTCTGTCCCCTGGAGTATCGTCGCCTCCGTGAGGACTTAATTCTTACTTATGCTCTGTTTGAACAAGGCTTGGTCAACAAGTTTTTTACCGTTGACACAGCAGACATATGGCGGGGACATGGTAAGAAGATTTTTAATTTCAGAGCGCATACCTTCATTATGAAAATTTTTTCTCATTTCGGGTGGTTGCTGCGTGAAACAACCTTCCTCAGGTAGTTGTCCACACTCCCACTAGGACTCAGTTCAAAACACTATTAGACACTTATTTACGCGAGTTCCTCGCGCTGGCAAACATATTGCCCCTCACTGAGAACTTAAAGAGCAGTGCTACACCCTTTTTTCACTTGTGCCTTTCAAGTGAACGACAGCCGCTAAACGGCAAGAACAAAACCGACCCGGGAACTTGGGCGAAAGTCTCGATCCTGTGTATCAGTCCGTGAATCCGTGAAAGTGGGAAGTTAATCGATGTCTCTTTGTCGTTGTCTGTTTTCCTCAACTGACTGTAGGTCTGGCACCATCAAAAACAGGTTATATGACACCATGAATACCCTGTTGCGGCGACCTAAATGCTAAGATATCGTTGTGGTTGCCACGGAGCTGGATGAAAAAGTGGGTAGACTTAGCGCACCTGGGACTCAGTTAGGTATTCAGCATGGACAAAACTCGGTGCGCACGGACAATTGTGAACGATTGCCTCAGCTGTGCGCTGACGGCAGACAGTTTCTATGCAATACTAACTTCCGAAATAGCCTAAGTCGTCTGGATACATGGTGTCCTCCAACGGCATGCCAGCCACGAACTCGAATCGATCGCATCAGCATCAGTTACCAATGGCGCGGAGCATGATTCTTCCCATCTAGGCTAAGAAAATCCGGCAGTAGCTCACCTTTCGTGCCTACTTCCAGGCAGGACCGCGTAAGGCACAGAAAAACCGCCTGGCAACTGAGAGTTTGGTTGACTCAGATGTGGGGCGAATTTAGCAGAATCTTCTTTTGGAGTTATCAATTTTTACTGGGAGGAGCTCGTTACCTCTTTGCACAATGCTGAAAGCTTTGATTGTGGTACGGCGCTGCCAGGTTCACTCAAGCACTGGATATCAGTCCGAATGGTGACACTGCTTAAATCTCGGAGAAACATCCCAGGCGGTCCCGAACATAACTTGACGGGACGAATAATCAGACGTCATGTGAAAGTGAGCGCGAAGTTTGACGGACACGGAAAGTTAAGGAAACGGAAGGGCCCAGAAAGCTGGTAATGCCAGAAGATTATATTGGTTGATTCGTGCAACTGGTCATCGGAAACCAGCTGCGAGCGAAATCATCAAGGATCGGAATGGAGCAACCATCATGAATAAAGGTGAACGCCCTGACCATTGGGCGAAAAGCTATCGTGGTCATCAGCTGCCACTCATCTGGAGCCCACAATTGACGTAGAACCCTGGGCGGTGAACGCGGAACCCCCCACTGCCTCGGAAGTTTATGAGTGCTTGTGTTCTCTCAAGCGCCACCGAGCTTTTGGTCCGAATAACCTCCCACCCGCATTATTCAAAGATCTCAGTCAGCGCTTGTATAATCTGCTTGCCTGCATTTGGTAAAACGAGGATGTTCCAGACAACTGAGTAGTGCCAGTGATGGTGCTTATTTTCAAAAAGGGACCGTAATTAGTGCGGTAACCACAGGGGGACCAGCTTAACCCCATTCGAGACTGCTGGCGTCATTTGTACTTCGTTGCCTTCGAGTGACTCGTGAACCACTGACTGGAGTGTAGCAAGCGGGATTCTGGCCTGGTAGGGGTGGCGTTGACCAAATCTTCACACTCCACTATACGCACAAACGACCGCAATTTTAGTATTCCTGGATTTCCAAGACGCATTCGGCGCAGTTGACTGGTCTGTTTTTCTTGACACGCTTGCCCATTAAGGAATGCCCCAGAAGTTTGTGAACATAATAAATTCTCTGTACTCCCAGACTTCCGGACGTGTAAGTGTAAGAGGAGAGCTCATGAAATGTTATCGTACACAGAGCGATGTCCGTCATGGGTGCCCAATCTCTCCATCCCCATTTAATCCCGTGATCGAAGGAACAATAAATAAATAAGTAAATAAATAAATAAATAAATAAATAAATAAATAAATAAATAAATAAATAAATAAATAAATAAATAAATTACGCCTGGGATACCTCGGGCTCAAAAAGACTTGGCTTTGAGAAACCTAGATAAATACAACCGGTTTAAGTGATCTAAGCTGTTCCTCAATCACCTGGGTAAACAGGGGGAG
Organism: Clonorchis sinensis; assembly: GCA_003604175.2. NCBI lineage: Eukaryota > Metazoa > Platyhelminthes > Trematoda > Opisthorchiida > Opisthorchiidae > Clonorchis > Clonorchis sinensis. Next base: position 27,643,320 of record CM030371.1, read on the forward strand.
AAAGCTCCCGACATAGATAGTTTAGCCAGGGAGCAATGCAGTGTGGGAAACGCAATCGATCACTAGACTGCTGTGTGGAAGACCTTGCAATTCATGTTCACTTAAACAAGGAGGGCACTCATCGATGGTGGTCAAATGTGCCGGGAGAGACCGAGTGCAAGAGAGCGTTTAAGTATCTACGTGTGTAAGATAAAGATACACGAACAACTGTGCCCTGTGCCATAACACAGACAGATAGCCCCAAGTTTAAATGAACACCAGGGTACAGAAAGAATGATATGAAGGGCACGGAAGGCGAAACTGCCGAATTCGATGACTTCCTTAGTTGGCCGATACATCAACCCCTCCTAGGAGGAAAGTCTGCCAAACGACCTTCTAAATGGTGGTAATGTTGAGCTAAGTTCTTGCGATTTACGGCTAAATGGCATAGAACCACAGCCGCGAATTTTCCTGTCTCAATGGCCTGGTGGACTTTTACCGCAGCAGAGAAGGCAGATTTTACGATATGCCGTCAGGCTTAGCTAGCGTGCTCCAGAATTCCAAGTCCCCAAGTTAAGCGCCTGAGAAGTCGGATGTATAACTCTAATCGTACAAAATTCCGCATAGAATGAGCAGAGCAAAGGTCCATGCAAAGGGATGAAGGAAGCTTCTATCCAGGTTGGGTGTTGGGGGTGTAACAATGCATTCGGCAGTGTGGACATCAATCCGACTACATTTTGCAGATACACATCCAAACGGACGTTCACGCGCTCTAAGAAGGGAAAGAAACGCAGCAAACGCAGCCAGCAAAACTGGAGAACAGGGAAAAACCTAACTGAGTAATCCTTGTAAAAGTGTCCTCAACCTGCAGGTGTGTCAAGCGCTTTCCATTTTATTTTGTTTTGATGTTGTTTCATCCGCTCTGGGTGTACAAGTAAACTGGTTCAAACTGGTATACACAAAAATGAACAGAGTCTAGCGCGGGTTAGGTTAAAGAAACCCAGGACGCGGAATGCTCCAGAGTGCTGGTTAAAGTACTCTTAGGTGCGAGCACGCCTTCTATCGCATTAGCACTACAATATCTGCACAACCACGGGATCTATGAACATTTGTGCCAAGAAGGTATGCTCAGATGATAAATTGTAAAGATTCAGTAAGGTATTACACCATATCAGATACCCTTGAAATACCTGTCAACCAAAACCTAGTGAGATCACTTCTCAAACCGGTGATCCCGGGCGACAGCCCGGTGGTCACTGTGAAAATGTCCTGCAAATATGGTACTTCCAAAGCCATACGAAGGAACCTTTAAGATCACAACACAAAAATGTTCATCCAAATCAGTATCGTCTTCCAACGTCCGTTTGTATAAGCTAAGTACTTTGGATACACAAGTTGCTTCTGTTTTGTCCTGTTCTGCACTAGTCAACCCATTGAGCTAACCAAAGCAACCTAAGTTTTTGTTCAAATTGTGGTCGAAAAGTGATTCCTTTAGGGATAGGTAGCTAGTGGAAAACCTGCTTAGCAACAGTTTCCGACGAAGAGAAACGCTGCTATTCTTCCCTGTTTGCCGTTCGGAAACTGTGCTCCGGTTTCGTGGCCTGAAGTAGCCGACCAGTCTGGTCCAACAACAGTTACCTGTGTGCTATCCGTCACTTGGAAAGTTTGGAACTGATTGAGAGGACACAGTTGTGGAAGGGCTTGGTAAACAAACCATAATCTTTATCTTGGCAACATTCTGCTGCTGACACAAAAGCCTCTTTCAGGCCAAGTGAGCAGGTATCAGGTTGATAACTTTTAAGGTAGACGGACAACTAATCAGTAGGAACCCTTTTGACTAGCGCAATAGTTCAGTGATGAATGTCAGTTAAATGGTATTTTCAGTTAGTAGGGCTTCCTGAACCTTACGGCTAACAAGCTGTGGATTTTAAATTTGATTTGATTGGGTTGCGTTCTTCAATCTTCCGGTTTAAAACGCTCCAAGTTACGATTCACCTTGGCTGCGACTGTTAGACTTCGTTGGTCTGGGTGTGTCTTGAGCGGAATTCTGCGCCAATACCGTTTTACCGCTCGCAAGTATGAACTGCTACTGTCAAGATCCTTTCCGACAAGCGACTGGCCAAGAAACTGGGTCGCTTCCCGGTCAAGCAACAAGGCGAGCTCTGATTGGTCGGAAGTTTGGATTCAACTGTGATGCAGCGTCAGCTAAAAATTGGTCACTAATGGCGAGTCCGGAAGGCGTCAGAATTTCCAGATGGGTGTTGCAGCATACATTTTGTATACGACGCGGTGTAGAAGTTTTTTTGAATTGGTTCTGGGCATCGGTAAACGTTGTGCACCTGTGGCCGTGGTTTTGACAAGGACACTGGCTTGGAAGGTTCGGACAATGATCCTTAGAGGAACACCCCAAGGTTCATTGAAATCAATGTTTGTACCAAGAAGACGTTCACACAGAGCTTTGGCATTTGATGGTATTTATTCGGTATCTCAAAAGCCTCGAGAGACTCGTCGTTTTTTTGAAATCTGTTCAATCGTACTCGGGGTCTGTACTGGCCGCGGAATTCATGTTTTCATTAGCTGCCATAGCTCAGTACGATATCTTCGTGAAGATGGTGGAATATTTTATGAGACCTTTGGATTTTTCACGTATTTTCTCCCTTGTGCACATTTTCGAAGGGTATATAAACAATACTTGTGTTGTCATTGTTCACGCAAACTCAGAGTGGAGCAGCCATTCGCAACTTATGTAGAAGAAGATTTCACATTTTGCAGCAGCTGTCCCGCTACAAAAAGCCAAGGAATTCGTCGCAAATGTCAAGCACGGTGGATCTTTCTATAATAGTCAGCACATCCTGTATCAGGTGGAAGGCAAGGTTATGGCATCCTCGGATGCTGAGAATCTGTAGGTTTGTGGGCAGTACCAGCAGACAGCACAATATGGCAGCAAATACTTTGGAGGTTTGGCACGAGTTCAGAGGACTGTGACGGTCGATTATGTGCATGCGGCATGCTCGTTCGGGAAATAGTAGAGACCAGATGAACAACGGGCAAGCCACTGGGCATGGCACATGCAGTGCAACCACCGCGACACCGAACTTCGGGCGGGGAAAAACCCAGTACATAACACCTCAGAAAAGTCAATGGAGATCATCAGGGTATTTAAGATTAAATTCAGAATCCTGAAAATAAAGACCACCGTGGAACAAGGAAATTTTTACTCAACCGAGAACAAAGAGCAGTTCATGGATTAATGGAGTGATACAGAGGATCGGGGCTTTCCCCCAGGTTTCCCGGGTCGGCTCCGTTCCTGTCGTTAAACGGTTGTCGTTTACCTGAAAGGCACAAGTGAAAAAATGGTGTAGCACTGCTCTTTAAGTTGTCAGCGAGGGGCGGTATGCTTACCAGCGCGAGGAATCGCCTAAATAAATGTCTAATAGTGCTTTGAACTGGGTTCTAGAAGGAGCGTGGACAACCGTCGGAGGAAGGTTGTTTCACGCAGCTACCACCCGAAATGGGAATAAGTTGCCTAATGAAAGTGTGCAATTGGAGCTCGAAAATCTTCTCACCACGTCCCCGCAGTGTGTTCTCTGGGTCAACGGTGAACAACTTGTTGGCCAAGCCTTGTTCAAACAGGGCATAAGTAAGAATTAGGTCTCCTCGAAGGCCAAGATACTCCCGGGGAAAGAGGTCAAGCACCGCAAGACGCGTTTCGTAGTCCGTGGATTTAAGGCCGGCAACTATTTTTGTAGCAGCTCGCTAGACACGCTCGATGAGGATTACATCTTTCGTGCGTCCTGAGTAGACAGCTTGGTTGGCATGTTCAAGGAGCGGTCTGACGTAGGTCCAATAGAGCATTTGGAAGTCCATGCGAGTAATACGTGAGAAATTGCACTTAGGCACCCGTAGAACGGCGAATGCGTATGGGCCGATTTCTCAAGGTGCAGTGAGAAGGACGTGTTTGAAGAGAGCCAGATACCCGAATTCTTCTTGACATCTATCCTTGTGATGTCTTCTGGTCCCTTCATACATGACAGGGGCGTTCGCTGAGTCTCCTCCAAATGACATACGGACGCACTTTTCGTTAGTCAGAGGAAGGTGCCAGTCCAACGACCACTGCTTTGCAGCGTCTACATCCCGTTGGAGGGCATTTGGACTCCAGGGTTTTTAGTCGACCGCAAAAAGTGGCCATGGACTTGCACGAACAGCTGCAGGGTCGTTGACGTGCACTAAAAACAGCAATGTTCCCAAAACGGATGTTTTAGGAGCTCCGACGGAGACCGGCGCTGAAGAAGAGTGGGTTGGACTTATTTTCACTCGGAATGATCTGACTGATAGAAGTGCCCTGATCCGGTGTAGGATTTTTCTTTGAATTTCGTAAGACTCAAGTTCGTGGAGCAGCGGGACATGTAAGGCTCAATCAAATATTTTTATGAAATCAAAAATATGGTAGTTGAGATGCGTCTCTCGTCCTTGGCTTGATTAAGTTGTCCATAAACACGAGCATGTTCGTCACGCAAGAATTTTTGCGGAGAAATCCGTGTTGAACTGGAGCTATCAAGTTGTAATTAGTAAGGTGATAAAGGAGGGCTCGCTTCAGAATGCGTTCCATCACCTTGCACGGCACGCTAGTGGAGCTTATAGGCCTGTAGCTGCCAGGCGATAGTTGGTCATCAGTTTTGTAGGTTGGAGCGACAATCGCTTCCTTCTGAGCAGAGGGAAGGCGTCAAGCGACTGACGATACAGAAGATAGAAATGATTGGCCAGTGTAAAGGACGTTTCATTCAGGATCCTTGGATAGGCTTCGTCGGGCCTCAATGCGCAGAATGGGTTGATCTTATGCAAGAATTGGCGAATGTTTGCCACCGTGAGGTCCAAGCCGGTTCGAGGCCGTTTGTAGTTACGCCCTGACAAGATAAGAGTTGACATGAAGGCTCCGGCTGAATATAAACCTGCATACTATTCTCTGTCGACCTGAGATGCCACTATTGGGTCACTCGTTGGTTCCTCATTTCTCACTTTCATGGAGAACGCGGATGGCTTGTTTCTGCGGCGATGTCTCATGTATGTGGACGTCACATTTATGTTTTTTCCGGGCGAATTCCAGAATGGTGGCTTGTTTTTATATGTTTCACTGGCGGCTCTCTGATTTACAGCGGTTCCGCATTTTACGAAACGCCAGCTTATCTTCTGTGTTTCCTGCAGTCAACGTTTTGAAAAATAGTTGAGACCTCTTGTTCAGAAGAAGCCGAATCCTTTTAGGTGGCTTGCGGTTCATCCGATTGCGTGCTGTTTTTTGGGACCAACATCTCGTCAGTCTCGTTAACTCCTCAGACAGTGATCCTATATAAGTAATCCACTGAAGCTGGTCTCAGTTTAACTGGTTCAAGTAAGATTCGTTTCCGTGAAAATTCTGCACGGCAAAATTTTCGAATCTACTTCTGAGGTTCGAGATTTCTGGCCCAACAGCAGAGTAAATCAAAGATGGCCACTATGTCCCAGTGGAGCATTAATTATCACCTGATCAACGAAGTGCCCTTCTTTGGTAATGACCAAATCCAAGAGGGATGGTAGTTGGCCTGCGCGGTATTTAATGTGTGCAACGACATGTTGAGTTCGAGCGCTCTGTTGAACGACTTTGGTCAGCACCGCTAGAAAAGTCCACTTGATCTGATGCACCGGCGTCCCATCCAAGCTTTTGGAGCGTTGAAATCGCCTACCAGTAGGAGATAGGTGATGAGTGAATTGGTAGCTGGAGGAGAGTTGCTCAAGGGCCCGTATGAAGAATTAGCCATCTTTCGGAGGGTTCGGAGGGCAATGATAGACCACACAGAGAAGGAGAGAATCGGACCCGTGCAGCAGGACTTTAATCCCCAGTGAATCGCAAAAAATGCAGGAGTGGTATCAGAGAGGACAATCGGGATGGACAGGGCAGACTGACTCAGACTTCAACAAAATTTGCGATACTAAACAGTCAGTTTGCCTTGAGCAGCCGTCCTTAATCGCACTCACAGAGACCTGGCTCACACCAGATGTATCTGCCGCAAAAATCTCAATAGACGGCTACTCTGGTTTTCGAGCTGACCCAAGATGAAAGAGAGCTGGCAGGGTTGCTTTGTACTTATAACAAAACAACCCTACCAGCTCTCTTTCGTTTTGGGTCAGCTCGAAGACCAGAGTCTATTGAGATTTTTGGCGAGACATCTGGTGTGAGCCAGTTCTCTGTGGTGCGAACTGCTGCTCAAGGCAAACTGACTGCTTAATATCGCAAAGTTTGTTGAAGTCTGAGTCAGTCTGCGGGCAGGCAGTTCAACACTGTCTTTGCCGCTTCCGAAGGTGAGGAGCCGAGATTAGTGTAACCAGGGCGGTTAGCAGACTTGATGGCTGTGCGTCGGGTTTGAGTCGAGGGCACCGAAGGGGCCTCTGAGGCATACTTGTCTGCTTCCTGTCTTGGTGGTTTGGAGGTCTACTTTTCATTTGCAGGGTTTTTCGCCCCGTGGGAGCCCGGTTTGCGCGGGCCTTTTACCTTTGGGGGACGAAGTTTTTCCGTGGGCGAAAATTTCGACCACTGCTACTTGGAGCCTTTTCAATAATGCCTTTTGGACGACCAGATTTGCTGCTGTTCAAGGAGTTGAGGCAAACTTGTGTCTTTTTGGTTTCCTGGGCATTTTGGCGCGGTTTGAGCGGAAAGGTGTTACTCTGAGGCCCTGGTAGCTGGGTGGCAGCACCGAGTAGTTCTTTTGGTGGTGCTCCCATGGGGATGGTTTCCGCTGAGGAATGCAGCAAGCCAGCAAGCAGTTTTCTGATTTGCCGAATCGTATGTGGCTGGTTTGGCTGAGGTCGTGTTTCTTTTGTGCTCGTGAAGACATCCGAGTCGCCCGCGATCAGCATGGCCAGCTGGGTGTGCAAGGGATTTTCCGGTTCACTGCTGTCAGGTTTGTGGCTTTGACTGTCTGGGTCCTGGGCGATGACTGTGTTCACAATCAAAGAGGCACTTTTGACGGAGTGGAGCTATAAATCGGAAGTTTCACATTCTCAGTGCTTGTACGGTCCTCGCAGTATTCCCTGGTGTCGAGGTCAACGCACGTGGTTGATTTGTCGGTAGGCCTCGCCGCTTGTCACCGCAAGTCTGATCCAGTTCATTTTAGAAGTTGTAAGTTGAGTGTGGAGTTTACTGGTGCATTTTTCGTCTGTTGGGAAAGAAGCTCTGATAGATCTACGCACTTTGAGCGCTGCGTCCACGAGAGGCTTGCCTCCTCTAGAGCATCGCTGCCTTTGGTAGTCATGGGGCCTGCGGTTGAGTAGAAACCGCTATCAGGAGTCACGGCCGGTTGCCTCGGCGTGATTTCAGGAGCACAAGGGGCTGACCTACAATTGGTTTGGCCAAAAGTTTGGGGTCGCCTGAACTGGCGCCAAATGGGAGCCTGATTTGCATCTCTCCCATAGAACTGCTGTGACCTAGCTTTCGCGCCTCCAGAGGGCGATCCTCAGATAGACGCCTGATCGTTGGGTAGGCCTTTTGAATGCTGACAGTCCACTCCAAGATCTTTGCGGCAGATGAGGATGAAAGGATGACTAGAAGTACAAGTGTTAGCCTGCTTCCATTTTGGCTTAACCAATCTGCGCGAAGCGATTCGTGTTCAGGCTTTGTGAGGACACTACCAAGGGGCAACTTCGCCGGCTTCATTGGCGTGATCTTTCTGGAAGATGACCCTCAGATGATCAGCCTGCTCTGCCCTACGCGCCTGTTCACTAGAGACCCCGCGGTGGTCTTCACTGTCGCATCAGATAGCTGGATGGCCTTCGCAGCCAGCGGACCCGGGATGGATAGCGCAATGTACTCGTTCAGTGAAGGTTCTTTTGCAACGTTCGTCCAGTTCGTTGCGTTCTCTGTGTTTGCATCCTCCAGAGCTTTAGGAAGAAGCACCAGCGTTGCGTCGAGTGTTCCGATAAAAGCGGAGCATTTGCACTGATCTTTCTGATTCAGCAGTAGGGATTTAGTTTCGTTTTTGATGGCTCGCTTCTTAGTTACGGAATGCATTGCACCCTTAACGTAGAGGTAACTGGTGCAGATAAACGGGTCGGGAGTGGTAGCTAGTTGGCTGGTTGGTCGTCCTGTAAACATATGCATTTAAAGTGCCACCGGGCCTTGCAGGTGTGGCACTGCATACCGCGTTTTACATTTGACGGTGTCCGTCATTCTGCCCACATCTGTGATGGTCCATCAATGGCTGCACAGAGCAGCCTGTATTGATTAGTGTCATAATTGAGACTGGGTGCAAAATAGGAACTGAGCACAAAATAACAAAGGTTATCACTTAAGTGACACGTATGAACCCTGTACATATTTTGAGCAGTGAAAAAATTCTTCCACAAATTTGCTGCCAGCAAATCGAGGCGGTAAGTCAGCCGTATGTAGTTAGGGGAAAGTAATAAATAGGTCTGCTAGTGGGCATTGAGGTATAAGGTTGACCAAGGCGTGAAATAGTGAGCAGCTAAGAGTGGTTAAAGTTCTTAGCTACTGTTGTAAGCGACGCTGAAAGATTTCAGTTCACCTGGAGTGAGTAAGGGACAGCGGTGTATGGTTTAGGTGGACGGGTGTGGCCGTATATACACATAAGGGGCGTGTATCGGCTAAGTGGCGTATCATTCGAGTCACGGCTAGTTGTGTGGTTGTCCGTGAAGCTGGGCAGATGTGTAAACAGATGGCCCGAAAAACAGTAGTTGAAGCAAAGTTGACTTCGTAGTTAGCTCGTGCAAAAGGGAACAGCCAGCTGGCAAGCATTTGGGTTAGTAAGGTTAATATGTACTGGAGATTGCTGGGGCTGCAGATGAAGGCAAGTTATTAGTTAGAGGCCACGGTTAACAACAGCATATTGAGTGGGGATTTACAAATGGCTGCGCGAAAAGAGGTGCTAATCAACCCTGAATGTCGAGTAAGTATACGAATTCGTGGTTCAAAGCATGCAAGGGCAAGGGATCGGAGAAGTGATGCTGGCAAGAACCTTGTTGATCTGGAGCGCATCGCCGCTCCAACGTATTTGGACATAATCTTCGCCTGGGGAAATGCCATACTGCCTTTACACTCCTATCGCAGAGGATGGTACGTCTTTGTAGTTTGTGTAGTCGGGGTCCATCAACCACTTAGAGGACAAAGAGGAGATTGACGACATTGTATCGATATGGTCCTTGGATGTGGGTTGAAGGGTATATGTTCCAGAGGTTAATCAGATGGAGTAAACCTTGTAGTGCTCATCATCATAATTGGAGACAGATTATAGAGGGGTGACTGTATTAGGCGCTTATGTATTCGGGTACGTTAGATAAGAGTACTGGAGTGTGAATTACTGACAATACTTCGACGTGGACGCTGAGTTAGATGAAGCCTAAACCAGTAATGACAGACATGGAGAATGTCCTCAGGGTTGCTCAAAAGAACAGGTGGCTTTAAACGTGTTATGCAAATCTGAGGTGTGGAAACTTCTTCAGCTCTAACCGGATGCTGGACATCACGAAACGTTTATTCTTAATCGAAAGCTCCGAGGCTGATAAGCAATTTCCAAGGAGGGATCCTCCAGATGATGACGGTGCCATCGCGGATATGTATGAGATGGTTACGTGTTATGATGAGGAAGACAGGACTGTTGTTTGCATCAAGCTACGCGGTATGCATGTCCAAAAGCAGAAGTGGAGTAGGTTGGGTTTTATTGCTCCAAAGAAGTAGATTTGACGCCAAGTACCCATCTACTTACTAGACCCTCCTATGGCTACATCCATGGGGGCGTGTTTGAAAGTTCGTAAGGTCCCCGAAGTCTACGAATCAAGTCTACACAACGTGATCTTATGGCTGCTTTGTGTACACCCATCTTTAGCTTCAACTTCGCCGGGTCCAACTTCGATGTACACATGGATCCATTTTTGGCGGCAGTGGAGCTAGCTGAACAAGAGTTAGGTTTGTCTTTATAGCAGTAAGATGTATGAATAATCTTACGGAACGTATGGACGAGGTTAAATTGAATGTACATATTCCATCTCAGAGTCGCCGTCAAGTGTGTGTGGTCCAGGGAAAAACGGACTGACTGGGCATTATGGTTGTGCCAGTCCATTCAATAAATTAAAAAAAATCGCGGACGGTGGTCTTATAATTTTCAAACCCGATTTTGGCAGAGCGACAACGCATACGGCTATGAAGGCAAACGACCGATTTTGGCCGTTAGATTGAGCTATCATGAGTATCTGAGGCCTCATAATCATTGACGCGCATAGGTGTTGGCCTCGTAATTACTATAAGTGGTCAAGATAATCAATAACATGCACAGCTACGAGTATGAAGGGTCATCATCAGCCGTTGGATTGGGTTACCGTGCGTAGTTGATGCCTGATACTCGGCGCCGCAAATAGATGTGGAACAAGAACTTACGGTAATTGGTCGAGGTGAGTAAGAACACATGCGCTTATGATGACGAAGCGTCGTCGTTGGCCATCGAACCAGAGTATTGTGCATAATTGAGGCCTTGCACTCAGCGGCGTGCATAGTTACCGGCTGAGCGTTTACTATAGGTAGACAAGATAAGCGGCAATGCGCGTAGCTGGTTGTTTTTGCCATGCACCATTCGTTTCTCGGAGCTAAAAGCAGTGACTTGGTGACTGGCGACCCATACTCTTACGTTCCTGTTGATCTGACGCAGCAGACTCCAGTTAACTTACGGTTCTTATCCATTATCTATGAAGCTGTTTCCCAACCGCTCACTATTTTTCTGCTGTCCATGTTTACACTTAAGCCCCCTGGGCACAACCGCTACCCTGTGATCGGAGTTTTTGCTGAGCTAAGAGCTACTGTCATGTAATCTCGCCATGTAATTGCCTGTTCCGACTAGTCCAACGGCTACCCTCCCCACCTTGGCGGCTGAGTTCTTACATTCCCAAAGGTAAATACCTACTCTGGCCTAATTAACACCCGGTTTCTAGGTTAAACAACAATACCAACCTCTTCCTGGGCTCATTTAGCTCGCTGTCATCCCCTTTTGGATTTTCTCTCTTGAGTGCCTCCCGGCACTCACCAGATGCTACTGATCTCATCCCATTCCTTCCTCATCCCTCTTCTTCCCAGGCTTCCATCTTCGGCTGTATTTCCGCAAACGCCCCGTGCAATTCACTCAATCTGGTTTGTCTCCCGTCTAGACTCACATGGTCCTGCCACTGATTGGAAATTTTCCGTGGCTCTCCATCGGCCTGACTCTATCAGTGTCAATCCCCTCGTCTAACCCAGATCTAGCCGCCATGGAAATGCGCATCGCTTGTCCGATTGCGGCAACCCTGACGACTGTTTCGGGGCTGTCCAGAAACCGAAGTATGTCAGTACAATGAAGATATGGCACTGCCATACCCAGTCTGCTGGCCCTCCCAAAACACTATTTTCTTCAGGGTCTCGACCGCAACCCCTCGCCTATTTGGGCCTGTGGTCGCATCCACAAAAACAAATTTTTCACCTGGCTCCAACCGATGCGCTCTAAGCCGCTGAATCTATCGTTCGAAGTTAACCAGTCTAGTCTCCTGCCGTAATTTCAGGTTTCCTCTTCGCCCTTCTTTCGCGCAATCTTTATCACCCGCCAATCTCATCCAGTCGTGCTTTATTCTGACTGTAATCGTGTGCTCATGCCTCACGGCATGCCACCCACTAGTCGGGAATAGACATTATTATTATTATTATTATTATTATTATTATTATTATTATTATTATTATTATTATTATTATTATTATTATTATTATTATTATTATTATTATTATTATTATTATTATTATTATTATTATTATTATTATTATTATTATTATTATTATTATTATTATTATTATTATTATTATTATTATTATTATTATTATTATTATTATTATTATTATTATTATTATTATTATTATTATTATTATTATTATTATTATTATTATTATTATTATTATTATTATTATTATTATTATTATTATTATTATTATTATTATTATTATTATTATTATTATTATTATTATTATTATTATTATTATTATTATTATTATTATTATTATTATTATTATTATTATTATTATTATTATTATTATTATTATTATTATTATTATTATTATTATTATTATTATTATTATTATTATTATTATTATTATTATTATTATTATTATTATTATTATTATTATTATTATTATTATTATTATTATTATTACGAAGGGCTATTGTTGGTCATTGGTTTAGGTCATCACAATCGCAGATGGACACTGGCCGGCAGTTGCAACAAATAGTCAGGGTAGACGACCGCGCGTGCAGCTATAATGATGAGTGGTAATGCTGGACCTTATTTTTTGACGATATTGTTGGGTTTCGTAACATTTCAGCTAATGAATATCATTACTTACAATAGAAAAGGTATCGTTATGTTGATAATTTACCTGCGAATATCTGAAATCGCTGCGCTATCTACTGATTAGTTGCGCGTATCATAGAATGCCGATTATTCACAGAGGGGCATGCTTGGATGACTACTGCACAATGTATCAAGTTGTCATTCATGATTATGGCGAACGGAAAGTGAGCATCCTTTAAAATAGTATTGTGCAAAATTACGCTAAACAGTCTCATCTAATTTGTTACGTCTGACGAGTGGATCGTTATTCAATTATTAACCCGTTTGAAGTTTGCATGTGATATTTCGCACGTTATCTGCTAGTTAAAGAACGGTAAAATTTTGCAAGGGTTGATTTCTTGCTCTATCTTGCTAACCGGTAGTCATATGTAAATCGGCGGTGGCCAGTAACCTTCAAACTTTGTTCACTTAAACAAAATGCATGAACAGCATATTACCGAAACGTGCAGCCGGATAAGACTAAGTCCCCGTGAAAGTTACCAATTAAAAACCCCTCAGTTTCGGCGAAATTAATTTCGGTTTAATTCTAGTAAGCGGGACGGATGCTCACAACCGCCGATGCAAGTCCGAATGCCGCCGCTACAGAGCAGCAGCTCAACAAGCAACAGGACAAAAAGTCAAATCCACCAGGAAGATTTCCTGGAAGGCAAATTATTGTGCTTGGTTTTATTCTAAGGCGACATAAACATTTGCAACGATGCTCGAAACAAAATGTTCCTGGTAAACGATTCGTGCACACGCGAGAAAAATATCATATCAAAGGACATGAAATTGACCTCAAAGAAGGCGATCGTAATGAAAAAGCTATGGAAAAATAAAACACTTCAGGAGATATCGAAGATAGGCTCAGGGCCAAAAGGGAAGAATATTGGAGAAAGTATGCTCACAAATCGTTTGCTCTGGTTACCCGGATTCCCGAGGTTGTATGAAGAGGCAACAACAACACGACTAGCAGTTTCACACTCTAAACGACAAGCATCCAACCTTTCAAATGAATTCCACTACTCAGTTTAAAATAAAGCAACTGTCGAATGGATGAAGGACATAAATCCGAGGAAGACAAAATCAGGGCGTCCTTCGACGTGAACGCTTTGCTCACGTCTCTAAACATCAATTCATTTAAGGCAACTGTGGGTGCACTAATTCGTATTTTTGAACTTCCTTCAACAGACAATTCCGAACTGCTCAACATTTGTCCTGCTACATTTTTTGAATCTAACGGACGGCATTACAAACAAGTAGGAAGAGCAACAACGGGATCGCCAATTTTAAGATCCACTTTAGGATTCATCTGCAATCTTGCCGAGGCGTAACTACGAACGGCCTCGAACCGGCTTGGACCTCACGGTGGCAAACATTCGCCAATTCTTGCATTAGATCAACCCATTCTGCGCATTGAGGCCCGACGAAGCCTATCCAAGGATCCTGAATGAAACGTCCTTTACACTGGCCAATCATTTCTATCTTCTGTATCGTCAGTCGCTTGACGCCTTCCCTCTGCTCAGAAGGAAGCGATTGTCGCTCCAACCTACAAAACTGATGACCAACTATCGCCTGGCAGCTACAGGCCTATAAGCTCCACTAGCGTGCCGTGCAAGGTGATGGAACGCATTCTGAAGCGAGCCCTCCTTTATCACCTTACTAATTACAACTTGATAGCTCCAGTTCAACACGGATTTCTCCACAAACATTCTTGCGTGACGAACATGCTCGTGTTTATGGACAACTTGATCAAGCCAAGGACGAGAGACGCATCTCAACTACCATATTTTTGATTTCATAAAAATATTTGATTGAGCCTTACATGTCCCGCTGCTCCACGAACTTGAGTCTTACGAAATTCAAAGAAAAATCCTACACCGGATCAGGGCACTTCTATCAGTCAGATCATTCCGAGTGAAAATAAGTCCAACCCACTCTTCTTCAGCGCCGGTCTCCGTCGGAGCTCCTAAAACATCCGTTTTGGGAACATTGCTGTTTTTAGTGCACGTCAACGACCCTGCAGCTGTTCGTGCAAGTCCATGGCCACTTTTTGCGGTCGACTAAAAACCCTGGAGTCCAAATGCCCTCCAACGGGATGTAGACGCTGCAAAGCAGTGGTCGTTGGACTGGCACCTTCCTCTGACTAACGAAAAGTGCGTCCGTATGTCATTTGGAGGAGACTCAGCGAACGCCCCTGTCATGTATGAAGGGACCAGAAGACATCACAAGGATAGATGTCAAGAAGAATTCGGGTATCTGGCTCTCTTCAAACACGTCCTTCTCACTGCACCTTGAGAAATCGGCCCATACGCATTCGCCGTTCTACGGATGCCTAAGTGCAATTTCTCACGTATTACTCGCATGGACTTCCAAATGCTCTATTGGACCTACGTCAGACCGCTCCTTGAACATGCCAAACAAGCTGTCTACTCAGGACGCACGAAAGATGTAATCCTCATCGAGCGTGTCTAGCGAGCTGCTACAAAAATAGTTGCCGGCCTTAAATCCACGGACTACGAAACGCGTCTTGCGGTGCTTGACCTCTTTCCCCGGGAGTATCTTGGCCTTCGAGGAGACCTTGTGCGCGAATTGCTTGCCGAAATTCCCCACGTTTCTTTTTTTGAAGCGTGAGTGACTCGACGCGATAGGCTGTACGGCAACGGATGCACCGGGTTAGTTTGGACCCAACAGCACGTTAGGCACAACAAGCATGATGCGCTGATGGGAAAGTAGAACGACCGCGTTGCAAACACACGTATATTCGACACCGAAACCGGAACAACAGGTACCAGTCACGTGAAGTACATGAAAACAGGCCAAGGTCACTCAAAGGGGTGTACTCATTCCTCTCCGGCGCTACCGGTACACATGTTAAACATGTGTAGGCGGGAACGGTCAAGCTTCAAGTGCGTTACACTGTCCCCATTTGTCCCCCACTCCACTTTTGTGTTTAGTGCGTACATAAGAATTGGCGTTTGTTTGTCCTTACCAGTTCACCCATTTGGTCTTGAGATATTCCCGCAATTTGTGGCCGACTTTATGCACGTGTAACTGTGTCACGTGGGAGCCTGTTTGCTCATTTAGTTCGCAGTTTTGTAATCCAAGTGGTTCACTTTTTTGGACGGGTGTCTACTGTCGAGGTTTGTACAATTTATGAATTTGTCTTACATTAATATTACTGTGTAGAAACTCAACTCCTACGTTGTTTCGCCTTCCCGTAGGTTCTGGTATTACGCGTTATCCGAAGCTAACGTCTGCTTGTTACAGCACTCGACAACTTACGTCTTGTTTGAAATAAAGATGTCAACCTTTGGAACCATTGTGAAGGAAACAGGAGCCCAGGACTCGGAACCTATTGAAGCTACGAAGGAAAAAGTTGCAATGCCGTTTGCTTTGCGTCCCAGTTCTTCTTCGAACTTCGGCAATGCCTGGTTTGGAGGACCTGGTTGGCTGTTACCCACTCCACCTGGTCGGTGATTTTCAACCACAGGATCCCCAAACGAACCAATAAACCCTGCGATTCCATATGGGCTTCGCTCCACCTTGTTTCCTCGGCCAGCCTGAAATGAATCCCGCTGCCCAAAGAACTGCACGCCCCAGCCCACTCACCTTAAAATGTGACGTCCGTTACGGACTGCCAAAAACTGAAGCATGTCAGGCCAGTGATGGCACGGCACTGCCATACCCAGTTCGATAGCACACCCGCAACTATTCCACTCCTTCTCTGGACCGTGCCTTCTTGCCCACTTGTTCCATTAACTGCAAATACGACGAACTCCCCAATCGACCCCAGCTGACTCCATGACACATTCATTCCAACCTGCTGAACTGTTGGTTGAAATTTAACCATCTCTGTGTTACTGTGCTTCCCACCAAATCCAATAACTTTCCATACAGTTCGCGTTCCGGCTCGTGTGTTGCCACCATCCCTCTCTTCCAAAGGAACTATTATGCCCGCCTCCACAACAGCGACATCAGTGAGTCACTACAGTTTAACTGTATACCATGTTTCTGAGATCCCTGCTACCATTTACCCGCTCTGCTAGTCCCTCCATTTCATCCTCCCCACTTATGCTTTTGTGACCCTGGCCACGAGCCCAATAGTCCAAGGCCGCGAGGCCTCAGCGGTTGTTTTTGGCTTCAGTTCAATTTGATCGGCTGGATGATGCCAACTTTGCTGCTTCACCAGACCTGATGTTCTGGTTTCTGATTTTCCACAGCTTACATTTCTCTTGTCATATTTCAGGCAAGAAGCCTCTTGTTTTGCCCTCCCTCGCTTTGTTTTTGCCCGCCACCTCCAAATCCTAACGATCTGACCTTGCTTGATGTTCTCTTCGACAAAAGAGCTTCCCTGCTCCTGCCGGTTTAGTGACGACCGCGTTTACATTGGATACAGCTCAGCGCCTATGGCGCTGTCCTCTTTTCACCCAAAACCCCTGTACTCAGTCCCACCAGTCATACCTTTATTCTGACTGTAACCTTATGATCTTGCCTGACGGCATGCCCCACAAGTTGGGAATAAACATTATTATTATTATTACTAATTCTTACTTATGCCCTGTTTGAACAAGGCTTGGCCAACAAGTTGTTCACCGTTGACCCAGAGAACACACTGCGGGGACGTGGTGAGAAGATTTTCGAGCTCCAATTGCACACTTTCATTAGGCAACTTATTCCCATTTCGGGTGGTAGCTGCGTGAAACAACCTTCCTCCGACGGTTGTCCACGCTCCTTCTAGAACCCAGTTCAAAGCACTATTAGACATTTATTTAGGCGATTCCTCGCGCTGGTAAGCACACCGCCCCTAGCTGACAACTTAAAGAGCAGTGCTACACCATTTTTCACTTGTGCTTTTCAGGTCGACAGCTGCTGAACGACAAGAACGAAACCGACCCGGGAAACCTGGGGGAAAGCCCCGATCCTCTGTATCATCCGGCGAATACTTGATTCGGTGAGTTGCAATCTGACTGTTTAAATTTAATGTTGTGCATAACAAATGGTAAAACTGATCTTTTGTGTGTTGATTAAGGTATAGTGCGATTGCCGAAGATAACTGGGGCTGCGAATGGCCTGTGTCTACTTGGGAATCTCTGGCGGCCTTCACCAGCGTTGGGATTGTCAACCAAGTTCAATACACCCACCTTTCCGCTCTTCACATGAGTGGACACTTGCAACAAAAATAAAAAATTAACGTGATTACTAATCCATGAGTTCTAGGATGCAAGGCTGGCGCCCGAACCTCTTTTCACTGTGTACCTTATGTTAATTATTAATAATGATGTTTATTCCCAACTGCTCGGTGACGTACCATCAGGCATGATAATTATGTTACAGTCAGAACAAAAGCACGATTCATGGAATTTGTGAATACTGAGGATTCCGAGAAAAAGAGAGTGTCATTAACTGTGGGCTTGGCCGCGCCTGAACCCGCATGGGCAAGGGAGCACAGTTACAACGTTTTTGTTTTTGAAGAGCATATCAAGCTGAGATAAGGTCATCACGTTGAGATTTGGAGGTGGCGGACAAAAAG
Organism: Clonorchis sinensis; assembly: GCA_003604175.2. Taxonomy (NCBI): domain Eukaryota; kingdom Metazoa; phylum Platyhelminthes; class Trematoda; order Opisthorchiida; family Opisthorchiidae; genus Clonorchis; species Clonorchis sinensis. The sequence goes on from CM030371.1 coordinate 27,661,213, forward strand.
TAAACGAGAGGGGGTAAGATAACAAGCACCCTACCTGGAACGTGATAAGGAAACTCCAAATTGCGGAAAATGGGGAGTCAGAACTTGCGGAATAGCGTAAGTGGGTATGATAAACCGAAGGAATTAGCAATACGAATGAATGGAAGCAGGAATCTCAGAATCACGGTACACAGTGAAAATGTACGAACTCGCTGGTGTCGCTGTTGGAGCGGAGCCGAGTGCAAAAGTTCCTTGGGAGAGGGAGTTGGTGACGACCCACAAGCCGGAAAGCGAACTGTACGGAAAATTATCGATTTGTGAATAGCACAGACTAGAGGTCCGTCGAAATGTTTTATCCCGAACGAAAGGTTTAGCAGATTAAAATGGACACGTTGAAGGCGGCTAGGGCCAGGTGAAGAATTTGTTCGTCGTTTCAGTTGATGGAACGAGTAGGCGAGTGAGTACGATCAAGAGTAGGAGGTGAATAGCTGCGGTTGTGCCATAAAACCGAGTATGGCATTGCCGTGCCATCATTGGCCTTACTTAGTTAGGTTTATGGACAGCCCCGTAACAATTGTAGTGGTCTGGCTACCCAATAAGTTACTTCACCAGGAGTGTGTGGCAAAGAAATAAAAATAATAACGCCAGGTTGGTTATACAATAATAAAGAGGTCAGATGGGGCAGACTCACTAATAATTGTTCTCTTTAAAATAGTTCGTCGTTGGCCCAGGTCAGAGGATAAACAATAATCCAATTATGGTGTTCCAGGGGTCTTCTTCTGAACAGTTCCCACATATAATAGATTCCGAAGATGGTCTGAAGTGTTTTTATACCAGAGTTAGCACATGAGACTCGCAAATGACCGCTGCAAGCGCGAGCGAAACCCGGAGAGAGAGAGAGTCGAAGCACGTGACCACGTCTGTATTGCGTGAAATTGTACAAGTGCGAGTTTTTGTAGTTTTTCGTATTCAAACAAAAAACGATTATGCAATTGATGAAATACGTAGCGTTATAATGAAAATAAAATAAAGGTAAAAAACGCCACATGAGCATCATGTTTGTGGTCGTTGGGCTGGGAGGCGCAATTCTTTGAGCGGGAGGATATTTGGGCTAATCAAGGGGACCCGCGGAGGTAGAATGAAGCTGACGTAAGCTCGGAGGTATTTTTGTTCCGGAGTCCCCTTGGATTCGCTTACCGTAGGCCAAGGTCTGAGAAGACGAAGGAATGGGATGAGAGTAGTAAGGCCTTGTGAGTTTGAGTAATTGTCACAGCGTGCAGCTCAACAGTAGAAAAGAATCGAAGATTGCTGCGGCTAGGGTGGTGATAATAGGCAACTAAATGGGGGGGGGTATATGTCGATTTGTGCTTAGTAGTCCAACCATCAAGAACTGGCTAAGTTTGCCAATGTACTGCTATTATAGTGTAATAGGCATAGGAAAACCGGTATACGTATACGGAGAGGTGGTGTGGTAAAGCATATCAAACACAAGTGCTGATGGGCGTAGAACTTTCGAAATGATGGATTAGTTGACCTGGAATTAATTAAGTGAGCTAGACAATACAGTACTTTAGGAATGAAAGTAAATGTAAGCTAAATGACCACCATTCCCCGAAGCACTGGTAGAAGCTTAAATAACAATGTGATTCAGAGGTGAAAACGATGCAGTGCGTTTGCTAACATCCCAGGCCATCCTGTCCTCTACCCAAAACATTCCAAACTGTAAAGATCAAAGTTGCTCTTACTCGACTGCAAGGGCGGCGTACAAAAATTCACTCCCCAGATTTCTAGGATCAGCCACCGATAAATGCTAAACGGATTCCTCTTTTCTTTACCAATGTGAACTAGTCAATATTTTCGGTGTGACTCAGTCGCAGGCTTTCCAATCAACCAGCCTCAACCAGCCATATGGCCATCGACACTCGTGCACGCGACAGACGAGGGACCCCCGCTTAAAACGGAGTCTGTGGTTGTTTCGGCCTCTTCTACCGTTGTCTCAAGTTCTGTTGGGTTCCCCTTCTACACCTCCTAGCGATGCAGAAAGAAGCGCGGCCGACAACGCCTCATTTAACTGCATGCCCTTCTCCCAAATTTATTCCATACCCCATACTAAACCTGATACTGTACTTTACACCATGGGTTCAGACCTACTTAATTAACTGTTTGCCTATCTACCAATAATGTTAAATACTCCTCCTAGGACAACGAACGCATCCAAAGAACCCTACCTACCAACGCCCACTTACCAAGTCCCCCCCATAACCAAACTCCACCGTGAGCAAGGTTTGTACTTAGTTACTTACTCACTTACTTACTTACTTAGTTTCTACTTAGTACTGTTTGCTCGCCAACGAGCGTTTCAACAAGGTTGTTTATTGCAGGATCGTTATTACCAAAATTCCATATTTTCCGAGCAATTAGCGCTATCGTACGACCAGGTTTGATTTGTTTGACTGGAACGGTTTACGTTTGAGACTCCAGGCATGGCTATTTCAATCCTTCGTCATAATATTCACCACTCTGACAGGAAGAACTCAAGGGGCGGTGGATGTGCCATCTACTCCAAATCAAAACTTCGTGCAGCCCCATCGATGTTTCCAAGCTGGATGGAATTTCAGAGGTCATCTGGATCTCTACGGAATGGACGAAAAGACATGTACTCGTAGGTTGTACCTATCTGAAGCCAGCTCCTTCCCCCGCGTCTACTGCTGACTTGCTCTGTGTTATCTTCACTTCACATGGTTTTCCTCATTTGTCCAAAGTTGTGCTGGGTGACTTCAACCTGCCGGATATTTCCTGGTCTCCCACTATGGCACCTACCCGTTATGCCTTGCTGCTTGCTTAATTCAGTGTAGGGGGTTAGTCCCAAATTGTACGTGGCCCCACTCCCGGCATACGTACCCTAGACCTAGTTTTCTCAAACGATGGCCATCTGGCTACGGCTGCAGTTGGTCAGCGGTTCCCAGGAAGTGATCACTGAGTCGTTATTTGCAACGCAGTCAGCTATGGCCTAACTTCTCCTCCGAGTCTCTCCTTAGTTCACGTCCCCTCTCCAGATATTTTGCACGCTTTTTCATCCATGCTGACTTCCTGGAACTAGAGCGACTTCCTCCTTTGGACCATCAGCACGTGTGTAAGATCTTCAAAAAATGCTCTTGACTACTCTTCACTTTGTTTCTCCCAAGAATATTTTCACCCCAGTATCTCTCTCCATGACAAGCTACTGGAAATCTCGGTACCCAAAACACATCGGGCTAGCAGAGAATATCAGAAAGCTTTCACCAGTAAGCTTTCCAACAAAAGAGAGTCCTCGCGGTTGCCTCTCGAATACCCGGAAGAGAACACGTCCTTGGAGCCCCTTGTTACTCCAAATTACTCACGGGTTTTTTCCAAGGGCGCTTAACTCCAAACAGCACCCAATTGCTTGTTGCTTTCTACTGAAGTTCGCCCTATCACCGATTATGTGACTATAGCGGACCAGATGAGCACTTATTTTGCTAGCTGTTACTTTCCCCCTCCTCGAGCTTCAAACCCGGGCACCTTGCAGCATATTCCACAACTTCTAACGGTCAGGGTAGCCACCTGCCTATCAGAGACGTAATCACCTCCATAGCCGATGTTTCTGAACTTCTTCTAAACTCTAAGGACTCGGTTGCGCCGGGGGTCCATGGCCGTCCACCCCGTGCCCTGGGACAGGACGGTCAAGATGTCGGAATCCTCGTTTTAGATTTTGAACTCACCCGACCAACTACGAAATTCTCCCTTTCAAGTAAAAGCACTCCATAGTCCGCCCGCATTTCAACTCCGGATCTAGACAAGCTACTTCTGACTACAAGGCGGTTCATCATATCTCCCTTCTATTGAGAACCCTCAGATTGCTGGTCAAAGGCCCATTAACCACCTTTTTTCTGGTTACAAATTCCATAGATGGCTGACAGTACGGATTTTTTTGTCTCAGCGATCCGTCAGCGGCTGCCAGCTTCACATCTTAGAGACCATCACAACAGCCCACAACGCTGGGCACTTCAGTGTAATAGTTTACCTGGATGTTTGAAAAGCTTTTGACCAGGTTCTTAATGCATCCCTGCTAACTGAACCTGGCACCGTTGGTATCATTGAGAGCTTATTTCAATGGTTCGCTCCCTACTTATGTGACCGGACGCAAATGCCACAAATTAGAATCAATCATCTCCGCTATCGATCCTCACTAGTGTCATTCAATAAAGCTTTCTGGGCCCCATCCTCTTCCTACAGTATACCAACAACGTATTCGGAGCCGTGTCCCATTGCAGAGCCTTCCTCCTTGTAGACGACAAAAATCGCGTGGACCTCTCCCCCCTCTACACGAGCGCTCACCTTTCTCCTGATTCAAGAAGACTTGTGCTCGCTGATTTGCTAAGCAAACTACTCAGGCATGAGTTTCTCTTCCGCAAATTCCCCGATAACTTCCCGCCGCTGTTCCCTCCCGGCTGATACGTCCACAATTAATGTTGCGCTCCCTCCACTTTCGAGACAGAATGGTCGACATTTTTAAGCTTCGCGTGCCCCTACTCATGGAATTCTGCCCCGCATTTTCCTTTCTTTTTACCCTAAGTTGAAGACTAGCACCCGAAAGCTTCCAACGCTCATCCACGCGAAACTTATTCCCACGGTTCGACCATCTCCAACCTGCTGCCGGTGTAAAATTTCTGGCCTTGACCCACTGCGGCTCGGATAACTTATGTTTAATCTAACTCTTACACCGTTCGCTGCACAAATATGCCTTTACAGCAACCTCTTAGTGTATCATCCAGGTAATACTAACCTACGCTACAACTCTTTCTATTTTACTACGTTCGCATCTGGAAATCTTCCTGAGCAACTGCGAAATAACACGCACCATCATACTTTTCGCTGTTCGTGGAAAAATTCTTCACTTGTGAAACTGCTTTGCTTACTTCCATATATTCGAAAAACTATCAGGGAGCACGTACATATCATATCATCTACATAAGTTTGGTCACAGACGCACTGAACAGCTGGTGCATATTCCACCGTATGGCTCATCTGGACAATCCCCTACAGCAGATTTTTTGCATAGCACAATACTAGCACACAGCTTTCGACAAAATCTGCAACTGCTGCGTCGCACGGTCCTGTGATTTTTCTCTGATCTTACGACCCACTGATTGTACGTCCTCCGCAAACTGGCTGAGCACGCGCAATCCGGAATGGCACGTTTCGATAATGTGATCAACAACCGTCTGTGGAACGCCGCCTGAAAAAGCGGGTCCACCAATGAGACACACAGGCGCCTGTCATACACAGGGTGTCCCGGCACACCGGGTGGTTAGTGCAAGCATACGAGGCGCATACTTCATCCCAATCCGACTGATGCGAAATCCTGGTGGCGATGGCTACTTTTTGAACGTCGTCTGTCGAATGACTACATATGAGTGTTCCCGCGTTTTGAGGCACTTGGGACCGCGACTTCCAAGACTGTACCATCACAAAGTTGTAACAAACAAGGTGTGGTCAATCTGCGCTGACTAAATTATAGTTCATAGCGCAAGCATTCAGGTGCCTCCAGATGGTTGACACCTGTGCTGGTAAATGCACGTGCCCCCTGCATCCACCTGTTCTCTGTGGTTGGAAACCAGTCAGTTCCAGGTAGCAAGATGTTTTATTAAGTTGCTCCCCCATCTACCCTCAGTGGCTGTTGGATTACAACCTACCGGAGCATGGTGTACTCCTTGCAGTTGTCCCCAAGCCACTGTCGCCAACTTTTGACAGTCTGCGTAAACAACTGAACCGAGGGACGGATAAGCTTCAGGGGCTGGAGCCCAAGAAGGCCACAGCCATCATTATGCAATTGGTTATTCAGAGGCGAATCCTGCTGTGACATGACTGCATGTCTGCGACTAACGACCTGCCGCCTGTGGTCGAGGATACTGCACCTCAATCCAGACGCCAGTCTAGGGAAATGGATGTGGGCTTTTGTGTTCTGTGTGACCAGCCGACTAGTGGCAGTAACAGTTAATGTGCAATGGATCGCGAATCATATAACGTCGACATTTGTGCTAATGATTCTCTTCAGGTTTGTCCAAAAGGTGAATCTACCGGTTGTTTGTCTAATTTTTGGTGCCTAACACCCGGTCCGTCCAGAAAACGCACAGGTGTGCTTGCTAAGCGGTACGCAAAGAAGACATCTTATGATGTTGACCTGGACAGAAACGCAGAATCCAAGCACAGTGTGTCTTGGAAATCCCGGTGCATCCGCATTTTCGGCTCCAAAGAGGAGTTATTCTAAAGCCGTGAGCTAATAGCACATTATTATTACTAAGGCCATGGGTCAGCTAGCGTTGAGGAGACGTTGTTTACGTCAGTTGTTTACGTAGGCAATTCAAAGCTGTCGGCGGTAGTTCTTGAACGACAAGAAGGGGGTAAGCCCGGTACCCATGCCGTCTGTGATCAGGAAGGTATACGGTTAGCATCCATAGGCTGAATATCAGGTTTTTTAAAAAAACTTCCCTAAACAGTTTGTCGCGTGCGTTCGATCTACATTTACTACGTCTGGAAGGCGTTGAAACGACGCTGTCTTCTGCCATCTGCTATACAAGAACGCGTACGGTTTCCCGAAGTTTTGCCAGGACTGAAGGCATAACAGCTGCTGCACCTACTCAACAGATACGTCGGCACTTCCGGTGCTAGTTGGATATATCTTGAGCGGTAAGGATCTTCCCGAGTTTATCGGCCACAAACTGCCGCACTTCACACGACGGCCTTCCATACTTCAGCAGGACATTTAGGTGCACAGCACCTATTCGGTTGGTCGTAGATTAACTGATCGTACAGAAACTTAGATAACTTAGGGCTGTGTTCTAGATGAGGTGACTGCTAGATACATCCCCTGAATCCTCAAACGAAACCGCGCTAGACAGCCGGTGCTTTGAGTACCGTTTTTATCCATTAGAAAACACTCAGCTTACTAGCTTCTTCGGATTTCTCGACCTTTCGCTTGTATCAGAGATCGCCTGCTGCATTTGTGATGCACCCATTCGTAACGCAAAGCAGCGTTTGTATTTTTGCTACTGAATGAACGCATGAATACCACACAGTTATCCTTCATATGATGATTAAACGCCTCATCATACAAGGTGAAGGATAAAAAAGATACATCCCCATTTTCTCAACAAACGCAAGTGATGCCATTTATGAAGCCATAGCACAGCTACAACATCAAAAATTCGTGTTGTATGCAGCTGCCCCTTTCCCTTAAGCCTAAATCTTTCTAACAAGAGTTTCACCACAAAAATATAGCATTATGCTGAATGCATGCCCACACCCAAAACAAACACAATCTGACTTCGATTGCCAGTTGTTTTACCTGACCTCTTAAGATTTAGCGCGCATTTCAGTTATAAAGCTTGTAACGCAATTAAAACTACCGCTCACTAGAAGCACACCAAAATTATTTTCGCTGAAACTATGGGGTTTTCGAGGTTGCGACATTTACAGGTAGCTAGTGTAGTACGTTTGCACCTTTCGGTGATATCTTGATCGCAGCATTTTAAGTGAGCAAAATTTCAAGGTCACGGACCGTCACCGATTTGCATTTTATAACCGGTTCACGTGAGCTAAATCAGACATGCGACTCATGCACAAGCCAGCATTCTGATTGGTTAGTTGTGCACGAGCCAGGAAGTGCGCGCATTCAAATTGCATCTGCGCGCATGTAAAAAACGGGTTAAATGCTTAAAGCGCATAAATTAAGAAAGGACGGACTGTCAGTGCAAGCGATGAGATAGTCTGAAACAATTTGGGGAGCATATTCCAGGAAACCCACGTTTCTCCGCTTGAGATTCCTACAAGATGCCGGTTACAAGGTGAATACGTGAACTTAGCATTTAAAACGTATCCAACTGCCTTGAAAAGTCCGACCTATCTTTCTTCACACAACCTTTTTGTGACCAGCCACACGACCTCCCTCAATAAAAGTTTGACATGAAGTCGACATTTTTGTTATAGGAAATCTCGCTTCAAACATATCTACATATCTAAGACTCCGCGCTCGGAAATTTAAGTTGCATCCATCTCAGCCAATCATATTTTTATACTGTATATGACTGTCAGCAAAAGCGTTAGTATCCTGTGTAGGAAGATGCTAACGGGAAAAGTCGAAATGAAGTCGACGATTCGAACCTTAAACACTCCGTTCGCTACGCCAAAGCTTATCCTACAGGTCCACGAAGCCACGGGTGACCATTGTTGTTAACCTCTGCTTAGCCGCTAGGCCTCCTATGGAGCAGTCGTATGTTCGTCGTGGATCACGTGAGTCGTACCAGTCAGTCATTTGCTTGAGTTCGGCTTGTGCACAAATTGACTAACGATCAATCACGAAATCACACTTTAGCATAGTTCGACTTTCTTCGGTGTTCTTTTGGAATGAGATAACATTCCCAGAATATATAACGGGAGTGTATCCAGGAAAATCGGTCAGTGACGTTTGTTTGCTTTATGCTCCTCAGATTTAACAAATGAGGTGAGTGTCTTCAGTGAACTTCGGTACAACACACTTTCCTATGGAGCTCGTCTTCCGTCAGTTATAATGGTGTTAGACAACTACATGCGATGGCGATGCGAGGGCCATATTTGTAGATGCTTCTCTTTCTGAGACGTGCATAACTAGCCTGTGGATAATGCAGCGTAAAGAGATGACTGCAGGTATGTTACTAACACAATGATACCATCCCGATTAGGAATAACATGCTCCACAAGTGGGATACATGATAAAGCGCAAATATAATTATGGCATCTAGGGGCATCCATCGACGATCACCATGATAACGGTAGCATTTCACTCATCTCGACTACTTATCGTAACTGTTAGGCATATGTCTATCTGCGACGCTGATTACGATGCCCCAGCTTTGCACGGTAACCTAAACCAACCGCTAACGACGGCCCTTCATAACTGTACGCGTTGCCACACATTTCGACTACTTATAGTAACTGCCGGTCCCGCACCCGCACACGCAGGTGATTAAAATGCCCCAAGTATGCTTTATAGCCGAATCCAGCAACCAACGACGGTTTTTTTGTCACAGCTGCTCATTCAGGCCACTAAATCCTAACTTCACTTCACTTCTGTTTCCCGAAACCGATACCATGCAGCTTAATAAAATAGAAAACTCCGTCGCCTTCATCATAACTTGTGGCCACCAGATGCTTAATCGCCGTAGCAGTTTCAACAACTACTGGCTTCTCTCTGTCAGGGCAAGGGTAGACCACCTCTCTACTTCCCCCACGCGGAGTTAAGCACGAAAAACAGCGCTCTCCGGCAAACGATGGTTTGGCGTACGCAACACATGACCTGACCACAGCAACTTCTGGTGCTGGACACTCCCGAATATAATCCCCGCCGCACAACCGAAAACACACTTTATATGTGCGTCGTTATGGATTTGCCGACATCGAATACACGAGCTATGGCTCCGAAACAGCAGTTGTCGAAACCTGAAGACGTTGCGGTTCCGCTGCTCGAACAGGCCAGGTCCCACAGCCATACAGAAAACAACCTGCAATGTAGACTGATACACACCATTTCTTGTGGCACTCCGTGAAATGTAAGTGGCATGTTCAGTGACTGCACGACATTACTCTTTGTGAGTGCATACCAGAGGACGGGATGACTATGCTCACTTCACCCGAAAACACCTGCACTTTCTCTTTGAAGATGACAAGGATATCGTCTGCATATTCCAGCTCGACAAGGTTTTCGTCAGAAACTATTTGAACGCTGGCATTTTGAAGACATTCTAGCGTTCGTCTCATTACCCCATCTATCACGAAATTAAATAAGAATGGAGGGAGTAAGTACATCTGAAGGGCATCGCTTTGTGTACGGAATCTCTTGAAGAGCTCTCTGTGTACTCTCACGCGTGCGGGAGCCTGAAAACACATTGAACTTATTATGTTCATACCCGTTAAATCTGCCCTTATCATGTCGGCCCCTTAACACCCCTACGATGTGAAGGAACTTAGGGTTGGTACTTCTCACTGCATGGCCTCCTCAGAGACATTACTACTCTATGCTGGAACTCATGATCCTCCCTCTGAACTTCAAGGAAGAGAAAACCAAAATGTCAACTAGTTTTGTCGGACGCCTGTGCCGCTGTCCTGAGCTTGCTTTGGTTATGTCATCTATCCCGGGCAATCCTCCTACGAATCCCAAAATTCCCTGATAGCAGAGCAAAAATGCTAACAGGGACTCACTGTATATGCGGTATGCCACCTGAGAGTCAACTTGTTTTGCGAAGCCTTCACGCTTTTCCTTGGACTGTAACGGCACCATTAAAGTCACCTCAAAGTAGAAAATGCAGCACCTCCAGACATCTCGCGTTTTTCCTGATCTCTTGCCTTTGCACGCCCCTAGTTATGTTAGTTGCGCAGTTTAGCTGATGCAGGTATAGTATGATCACACATGTCCGCACTCGTTAGCATCGACCCGAATATCGATTACAGATTTTGAAACCGGGCAGTGTCGCCTCAGCAAACGATGGTTTGGCGTACGCAACACATGACCTGACCACAGCAACTTCTGGTGCTGGACACTCCCGAATATAATCCCCGCCGCACAACCGAAAACACACTTTATATGTGCGTCGTTATGGATTTGCCGACATCGAATACACGAGCTATGGCTCCGAAACAGCAGTTGTCGAAACCTGAAGACGTTGCGGTTCCGCTGCTCGAACAGGCCAGGTCCCACAGCCATACAGAAAACAACCTGCAATGTAGACTGATACACACCATTTCTTGTGGCACTCCGTGAAATGTAAGTGGCATGTTCAGTGACTGCACGACATTACTCTTTGTAAGTGCATACCAGAGGACGGGATGACTATGCTCACTTCACCCGAAAACACCTGCACTTTCTCTTTGAAGATGACAAGGATATCGTCTGCATATTCCAGCTCGACAAGGTTTTCGTCAGAAACTATTTGAACGCTGGCATTTTGAAGACATTCTAGCGTTCGTCTCATTACCCCATCTATCACGAAATTAAATAAGAATGGAGGGAGTAAGTACATCTGAAGGGCATCGCTTTGTGTACGGAATCTCTTGAAGAGCTCTCTGTGTACTCTCACGCGTGCGGGAGCCTGAAAACACATTGAACTTATTATGTTCATACCCGTTAAATCTGCCCTTATCATGTCGGCCCCTTAACACCCCTACGATGTGAAGGAACTTAGGGTTGGTACTTCTCACTGCATGGCCTCCTCAGAGACATTACTACTCTATGCTGGAACTCATGATCCTCCCTCTGAACTTCAAGGAAGAGAAAACCAAAATGTCAACTAGTTTTGTCGGACGCCTGTGCCGCTGTCCTGAGCTTGCTTTGGTTATGTCATCTATCCCGGGCAATCCTCCTACGAATCCCAAAATTCCCTGATAGCAGAGCAAAAATGCTAACAGGGACTCACTGTATATGCGGTATGCCACCCGAGAGTCAACTTGCTTTGCGAAGCCTCCACGCTTTTCCTTGGACTGTAACGGCACCATTAAAGTCACCTCAAAGTAGAAAATGCAGCACCTCCAGACATCTCGCGTTTTTCCTGATCTCTTGCCTTTGCACGCCCCTAGTTATGTTAGTTGCGCAGTTTAGCTGATGCAGGTATAGTATGATCACACATGTCCGCACTCGTTAGCATCGACCCGAATATCGATTACAGATTTTGAAACCGGGCAGTGTCGCCTCAGTGCAGTAGTTAGAAATTGTGACCACTTTTGGTCGCCTGCTATTTCAGGCTGTAGTATAACTCATACCATAGTGCTCTCCAGCGAATATTTTGACAATTTCTCGTTTGAATGAGGGCAATGAACCACCGTGCGTCCTCAGTGGACCCAATAAACTAATTGATCCATGGTGGCCCTAGTTCGCCATGATTCCCTGGGCAATCCTAACTGCTATGACAAACCCAACTGGCTCGAGAACTCTCATGTACGGGGCTGTCCACGGACCGAAGTATGGCGTCGCGATAGCTGTACCACAACTGCCATGCCCAGCGTTATGGCTTGCCCGTAGGCCATGCGATTGCCGAGCCTTAGATGCGCATCCAAAATTTCTCCGAAATCATAGTTCGGAGGAGGAGAACTTTAGCACGAAGTTTCAGCGCCTGATGGTATTTATTTGGTCCCTTAAGATCTGCTCATGCGGCCTCAGTTGTGTTGAAAGTTGTTCAAACGTACTCGAGACCCACAATGGGCGCGGAATTCGTATTTTAATGGCTGTTGATGACCTCGCGTGTATTCTCCCTGATGGCGGTGGGACATCTGTGATCTCAAAACCACTAGAACAACAATTGCGCCCTCCAAGTCGACGCAAACTCAAACTTGAGCAGCCTTTCACGACCTGTATATGAAAAAGTCCCCATCGTTATGGCAGATGTTCTGCCGTATCAAGCCAAGGCGTTCGTCATAGCTAGTAAGTTGTCTTTTTATGATGGTCAGTACACGCTATATCGGGCGCAAGGCTATCTCGAACCACCGGTAGTAACGTTGGGATAATTAGTGTGTCTATGGGCAGAAAAAGCAGACAGCACAATAAGGTGGCCAGTGCTTTCAAGCAAATTAAACGGATTGAGGCGGTCTTGTGTGTGTCCGTAACACCCTTATCCGGTAAATATCATGGATATGGTGAACTACGGGCAAATCATCGGACTGGGTGTGGCAGTGGCGGTGCCGTCATCGCAACGCCGTACTTGGGTCCGTGGACAGCCCCGTACATGAACACCTTGGGTGAATCGTTTAGGGTTTTCATTGTGGTTAAGATTCGCCGAGGAATCATCACAAATTAAGACTAGCATGGATCAAGGATATTATTGAGTCCATTGTGGGCGTTTCATTGCTGTCATTCAGGCGAGGCAATAAGACAGCCGTTTCTACAATGGGGACTCAAAATAGGGAGTCTCAGAAAGATTGCTAGAAAGCACTATGATGTGAGTTAGACTGCGGCCCGAAATAACAAGCAGCCAAAAGTGGTTACAATTCATAACTGACCAATGTCTTCTGGACCCCGGTTTTCAAGTATCTGACGAAAACCTTGTCGATATGGTGTATGAGGACATATTTCCCTTCCTCCAAGAGGAGGAAGAGGCGCAGGTGTTTTTGAAGGAACTGAGCAATGTCATCTCGTCCTTTGGTATGAACTCTGCACCCACGAAGTGTGAGGTAATACTAATGTTCATTCATTACTGGTGGGTAGCTTAATCAGGCAGTCCAGATCATAAGATCACATTCAGAATAAAGCGGGAGTTTGCTCGTAGTTGCAGCTAATGGACCGAGTGGGCGAGAGGGTACAGTCAAGAGTAGGGAGGGGGTAATTCGGGTGTGCTACCTAGCTGGGTCTGGCAGTACCGTGCCATCATTGCACTGACGTACTTCGGTTTCTGGACAGCCCCGTAACAGACGTCGTGTTTGTGGTGATTGGGCTGGGATGTGCCATTCTGTGTGCAGCGGGATTTTTGAGTTGGCCAAGAAGATTTGCAGAGGTAAGACGAATCCAATGTAAGATCGCAGGTATTTTCTGCTCCGCTGGAGGATCTCTGGGTATGGAAATCACTTACCAGGTGGAGTGGATAACAGCTGATCGGTTTCTGAGAAAGTAGTCCCCAGCTGACGAACCTGCTACTGCGGCTGAGTACAGGATTGCTACGAGTCGACTGTATGAAGCTACGTGGTATTGGTATCGGGAAGTAGAAGTAGAGCAAAGTTGGGGTTTTCGTGCTCTAAATGGGCAGACTTGACAACAGGTACCCACCCACCCCCTAGGTCTTCTTTACCACTGCATCCATGAGTGCACGTATGATAAGGAACGTGGTCCTTGGATCCTAGGGCTCAAGTCTATACCATTCGATCTCACGACTGACAAATAGGCACTCTTTTTTATCTTCGACTTTGCTACGCCCAATAATGCATATGTTTGCCGGACCCCGCTGTTGAATAATCGATGTACACACGGCTCCCTCCTTATTGCCAGTGGGACTAAGTGAGCAAGTAATGAGTTTACCTTTATAACAGTAAGACTCCAGTTTGAGCGTGGACACCAATTTGGAATTGTGGACAAAGGGATTTATTAAGCACTTGGTGAGTTAGTCACTACAATTTTGTTTAATTATGTGCTTCAGATGATGTCGTGACAGATGTGTAGGAAAGATGTGTAGGACAGATGTGTAGGAGTCATAATTGATTATACATTTTCCTTTCAGAAACCCTGTCGAGTAAAAGCGGCTTCCTGAAACTGAGAACTGGATTGACCACACATTACATTTGTACCGATCCAATCAACAAATAGTAACTGATGTTTAAAGATGGTTGCGTATTTTTAGGCATGGATTTGGCAGACGGATAACACGTAGGACATGAAGGACCGCCGTTGGTCGTTGGATTAGTCTATTATGTATAGTTGGGACATTAGTCAGTTACGAGCAGGTGCACCGGCACTTCAGTTACTAGAAGTGGCCACAGTAGGCGACACCGAGTACGGTTATAAGCGTGACGGGTCGTCGTTGGCTGTCAGATTAGGCTACTGAGCATAGTTGAGGTGTCGTATCCGGCGTTGCACATAGGCACAGGCCTAGCAATTACGACAAGTAGCCAAGGTAGGCGACATCGACTGCAGTTATGAGTATGACGGACCCCCCTTGAGTGTTACATTAGGTTATCACGCATAGTTGAAGCCTCACTTTTATCGGCCCGCGTAAACACTGGCCTGGCATTTACTATGGGTAGCAGAAGCAGGCGACAGCGCACACAGTTACGCGTATAATGGGCCGTTAGATTAGGGTAGCATAACTGAGGTCGAATAATCAGCGTCGCATATAGGCACTGACGTAGCGGCTACGAAAGGAAGCCAAGATAGGCGATATCGCATACAGTTACGAGTATGTCGTCCGCCGTTCGGTGTTAGATTAGGTTTGTGTGCGTAGTTGAGGCCTCATATTCATCGGTTTGCATAAATACTGGCCTGGCGTTTATTTTAAGTAGCAGAGATATGCGGCAATGCGTACAGTTATGAGTATGACGGATTAAGTTGCCACACAATCAACGCCGCACATGGACAGAGGCCTAGCAGATACGATAGGAAGCCAAGTTAAGCTACATCGAGTATGGTTATCGAATATCGACCTAGGTAAACGGTTGGACAGTTATTAAGCTCAGTGGTTAAAGCGTGAATTTACTAAAGGTCCATGGTTCGAACCCTGTCGACTTCCCCTGTCTTGACTTGGGCAACCTGGCAGCATCCCAGCCCTCGTGTTTCCTTCTGTTTGCATAACAGCTAGGCACCAAAAGGGTGCTACAGCTAAACTTTTACGACAGGTCGTCAGATTAGACTATCACGCATAGTTTAGGCCTTATTTTCATCAGCCCGCATAGATAACGACCTGCTGTTTACTATAGGTGGCAAAATAAGCATCATCGCGTACAGTTATGAGTAGGAGAAGCAGTCGTTGCTCACTGAGTTAGGTTACTGTGCATAGGTGGGGCCTCATAAGCAACGTCACACATAGACACGGGCCTAGCAGTTACGATAAGTAGCGAAGGTAGGCGACATTGGGTGCAGTTATGGGTATGACGGGTCGTCGTCAGCCGTTGGATTAAGTTACCGCGTATAGGTGAGGCCTCATAAGCAGCGTCGCACATTGACACGGGCCTAGCAGCTAAGCGACAATACAGTGGTCACTATCAGGGAACTTCGGGCCAACTGCAGCGGTGGGACACAGATAGCCGTTGACAAGGGCAATGTCCAGGGTGTGGGTACCGCGTGTTGGTTGCCTTACAAGCTGGGACCAGCCTTCGACATTAAGTTGGGCAAGCAGAGGCGAAAGGCGCAAGGGGAGTTTTGTTGAGCCCAAGCGATCTCAGGAAGGTTGAGATCCCCAACAATTAGTTTGTTTGAGTGAGGTAGAGCTTGGGTGTGAGAAAGAAGCGTGGATAGACGATTAATCGAGCTAGTGGAGTGTGGAGGGGCATGTACAAACACCCGAGGATGAACGGCGGATTAGCCCGACAGGCAGAAAGCCAGACGGAGTCTGGAGTGTCCGCCAGTAGTGGATCGTCAATAGTGGAGACTTCCATTTCAGTTCTGGCGTATATGAGGCAGCCACCTCCACGGCGATGGGAACGATCGGAACGGAAAATAGTGTATCCCGGAAGGGAGATAAGAGCATCAGGCGTGCTAGGAGAGAGCCACGTCTCAGTGATACATATGAAGGTTGGACAAGCTATAGTGGAGATAGCTTGGATGTAGTGCAATTTAGGTAATAGAGAGCGGGTGTTGACTAGAACGACGGAAATATTGCTAGCGGGATCAGGGAGGTGGGTAGTGTGGCTAGCAAGAATTTGGTAAGCCCAGGGAGGTCAGTATGGAATGGAGTGGAGACAGGGGAATCAGGAGTTATCAAATTGGTAGGCGAGGCAGGACCAGGTAAGGATGCGTGAGAATAAGATGCTGGGACGTACCGTGATGGGTACGGGGACAGCGTTTGGGTGGCAGTGCAGGCAGCGGAGCTCCATGGACAAGAGTAACAGGCTGGGTCGGGCAATCGTTTGTAATAACGTAATCAACGTAATCAGAAGATGGTACCGTGTGTGGCAGCTGAACAGAAACAATGGGATTTAGGTCACGCGGGATGGATGGGCAGGCGAAGTGTTTAAGAAACAGGGAATGAGAGGGTAAGGCAGAGGCACGAAGATTTTTGGCTCGTTTCTCGTTTGAATGAGGGCAATGAACCACCGTGCGTCCTCAGTGGACTAATAAACTAATTGATCCATGGTGGCCCCTAGTTCGCCATGATTCCGCAGAGCAATCCCTAGCTGCTGTGAATAGAGCGACTGGCTCGAGAACTCTCATGTACGGGGCTGTCCACGGACCGAAGTATGGCGTCGCGATAGCTGTACCACAACTGCTGCCATGCCCAGCGTTATGGCTTGCCCGTAGGCCGTGCGATTGCCGAGCCTTAGATGCGCATCCAAAATTTCTCCGAAATCATAGTTCCGGAGGAGAAGAACTTTAGCACGAAGTTTCAGCGCCTGATGGTATTTATTTGGTCCCTTAAGATCTGCTCATGCGGCCTCCAGTTGTGTTGAAAGTTGTTCAAACGTACTCGAGACCCCACAATGGGCGCGGAATTCGTATTTTAATGGCTGGTGATGACCTCGCGTGTATTCTCCCTGATGGCGGTGGGACATCTGTGATCTCAAAACCACTAGGTAACAATTGCGCCCTCAATCGACGCAGCTCAACTTGAGCAGCCTTTCACGACCTGTATATGAAAAAGTCCCCATCGTTATGGCAGATGTTCTGCCGTATCAAGTAAGGCGTTCGTCATAGCTAGTAAGTTGTCTTTTATGATGGTCAGTACACGCTATATCGGGCGCAAGGCTATCTCGAACCACCGGTAGTAACGTTGGGATAATTAGTGTGTCTATGGGCAGAAAAAGCAGACAGCACAATAAGGTGGCCAGTGCTTTCAAGCAAATTAAACGGATTGAGGCGGTCTTGTGTCGTAACACCCTTATCCGGTAAATATCATGGATATTGGTGAACTACGGGCAAATCATCGGACTGGGTGTGGCAGTGGCGGTGCCGTCATCGCAACGCCGTACCAGGTCGTGGACAGCCCGTACATGAACACCTTGGGTGAATCGTTTAGGGTTTTTCATTGTGGTTAAGATTCGCCGAGGAATCATCACAAATTAAGACTAGCATGGATCAAAGGATATTATTGAGTCCATTGTGGGCGTTCATTGCTGTCATTCAGGCGAGGCAATAAGACAGCCGAACTACCACAATGGGGACTCAAAGTAAAGTCTCAGAAAGATTGCTAAGCACTATGACGTGAGTTAGACTGCGGCCCGAAATAACAAGCAGCCAAAAGTGGTTACAATTCATAACTGACCAATGTCTTCTGGACCCCGGTTTTCAAGTATCTGACGAAAACCTTGTCGATATGGTGTATGAGGACATATTTCCCTTCCTCCAAGAGGAGGAAGAGGCGCAGGTGTTTTTGAAGGAACTGAGCAATGTCATCTCGTCATTTGGTATGAACTCTGCACCCACGAAGTGTGAGGTAATACTAATGTTCATTCATTACTGGTGGGTAGCTTAATCAGGCAGTCCAAGATCATAAGATCACATTCAGAATAAAGCGGGAGTTTGCTCGTAGTTGCAGCTAATGGACCGAGTGGGCGAGAGGGTACAGTCAAGAGTAGGGAGGGGGTAATTCGGGTGTGCTACCTGGCTGGGTCTGGCAGTACCGTGCCATCATTGCACTGACGTACTTCGGTTTCTGGACAGCCCCGTAACAGACGTCGTGTTTGTGGTGATTGGGCTGGGATGTGCCATTCTGTGTGCAGCGGGATTTTTGAGTTGGCCAAGAAGATTTGCAGAGGTAAGACGAATCCAATGTAAGATCGCAGGTATTTTCTGCTCCGCTGGAGGATCTCTGGGTATGGAAATCACTTACCAGGTGGAGTGGATAACAGCTGATCGGTTTCTGAGAAAGTAGTCCCCAGCTGACGAACCTGCTACTGCGGCTGAGTACAGGATTGCTACGAGTCGATGTGTGAAGCTACGTGGTATTGGTATCCAGGAAGTAGAAGTAGAGCAAAGTTGGGGTTTCGTGCTCTAAATGGGCAGACTTGACAACAGGTACCCACCCACCCCCTGAGTCTTCTTTACCACTGCATCCATGAGTGCACGTATGATAAGGAACGTGGTCCTTGGATCCTAGGGCTCAAGTCTATACCATTCGATCTCACGACTGACAAATAGGCACTCTTTTTTATCTTCGACTTTGCTACGCCCAATAATGCATATGTTTGCCGGACCCCTTGTTGAATAATCGATGTACACGGCTCCCTCCTTATTGCCAGTGGGACTAAGTGAGCAAGTAATGAGTTTACCTTTATAACAGTAGACTCAGTTTGAGCGTGGACACCAATTTGGAATTGTGGACAAAGGGATTTATTAAGCACTTGGTGAGTTAGTCACTACAATTTTGTTTAATTATGTGCTTCAGATGATGTCGTGACAGATGTGTAGGAAAGATGTGTAGGACAGATGTGTAGGAGTCATAATTGATTACATTTTCCTTTCAGAAACCCTGTCGAGTAAAGCGGCTTCCTGAAACTGAGAACTGGATTGACCACACATACATTTGTACCGATCCAATCAACAAATAGTAACTGATGTTTAAAGATGGTTGCGTATTTTTAGGCATGGATTTGGCAGACGGATAACACGTAGGACATGAAGGACCGCCGTTGGTCGTTGGATTAGTCTATTATGTATAGTTGGGACATTAGTCAGTTACGAGCAGGTGCACCGGCACTTCAGTTACTAGAAGTGGCCACAGTAGGCGACACCGAGTACGGTTATAAGCGTGACGGGTCGTCGTTGGCTGTCAGATTAGGCTACTGAGCATAGTTGAGGTGTCGTATCCGGCGTTGCACATAGGCACAGGCCTAGCAATTACGACAAGTAGCCAAGGTAGGCGATATCGACTGCAGTTATGAGTTTGACGGACCCTTAGGTGTTACATTAGTTATCACGCATAGTTGAAGCCTCACTTATCGGCCCGCGTAAACACTGGCCTGGCATTTACTATGGGTAGCAGAAGCAGCGACAGCGCACACAGTTACGCGTATAATGGGCCGTTAGATTAGGGTAGCATAACTGAGGTCGAATAATCAGCGTCGCATATAGGCACTGACGTAGCGGCCACAAAAAAGGAAGCCAAGATAGGCGATATCGCATACAGTTACGAGTATGACGTCCGCCGTTCGGTGTTAGATTAGGTTTGTGTGCGTAGTTGAGGCCTCATATTCATCG
This sequence comes from Clonorchis sinensis, assembly GCA_003604175.2. Lineage (NCBI taxonomy): Eukaryota > Metazoa > Platyhelminthes > Trematoda > Opisthorchiida > Opisthorchiidae > Clonorchis > Clonorchis sinensis. Next base: position 27,681,068 of record CM030371.1, read on the forward strand.
GTTTGCATAAATACTGGCCTGGCGTTTATTTTAAGTAGCAGAGATATGCGGCAATGCGTACAGTTATGAGTATGACGGATTAAGTTGCCACACAATCAACGCCGCACATGGACAGAGGCCTGAATACGATAGGAAGCCAAGTTAAGCTACATCAGTATGGTTATCAGTATGACAGGCGAGATGGATCAGTGTTTAGAGCGCAAATTTACTGCTCTGAAGGTCCATGGTTCGAACCCTGTCGACTTCCCTGGTCTTGTCTTGACTTGGGCAACCTGGCAGCATCCCAGCCCTCGTGTTTCCTTCTGTTTGCATAACAGCTAGGCACAAAAGGGTGCTGGCTAAACTTTTGCGACAGGTCGTCAGATTAGACTATCGCATAGTTTAGGCCTTATTTCATCAGCCCGCATAGATAACGACCTGCTGTTTACTATAGGTGGCAAAATAAGCATCATCGCGTACAGTTATGAGTAGGAGAAGCAGTCGTTGCTCACTGAGTTAGGTTACTGTGCATAGGTGGGGCCTCATAAGCAACGTCACACATAGACACGGGCCTAGCAGTTACGATAAGTAGCGAAGGTAGGCGACATTGGGTGCAGTTATGGGTATGACGGGTCGTCGTCAGCCGTTGGATTAGGTTACCGCGTATAGGTGAGGCCTCATAAGCAGCGTCGCACATTGACACGGGCCTAGCAGCTACGATAAGTAGTCGAGGTGAGTGACAATGGCTACCGTTATCATGAGGGCCGCTGTATGACGTATTCCGCATATGGTGAGTCATTCCTAATAGAAATGATACCACTGTGTGGTAATTTACCTAAGCTTACTTCCTGACGCTCCATTGTACACAGGCTGGGTGTGCATAGTTGGGAAAGGCAATCATCCACAGAGATGGCGATCGTATCTCCACTGCACGACTCATGCTGTTGTCTAACAATGTTGTACTTAATGGAAGCTGAGCTCCATCAGAAAATGTGGTGTGACGAAGTTCACTGAACAAAATTATCTCGCTTGTTAAATCTGGGAGTATAAAGCAAACAAACATCAACGGCCGAGTTTCCCGGGTGGAACTTGTTGGATATTCTTTAGATGTCATTTTCATTCTTAAAAGAAGCAAGGCATATGGTAAAGTGCGAGTTCGTGCTTTATCTCTCGTAAACCGGTAACAAAATGCGAGTCGGTGATGGTCCGTGACCTTGAACTTTCGCTCACTAAACAAAGTGCTATGTGCAACATATCACCTACAGGCGCAAATGGATTAGACTAACTCGCCGCTCAGTATTTGTAAATGGAATTGATTTCTCGAAAGCTGCGACGTTTTCAGAGTTGTCACTTCATAGTGTAGACTGTCTATATATAAGGTATGTTCGTGTATTATTGCAAAATCTACATTGGTGGTTTGTTTATGTGAGCGAATCTTCAAGGTTAGTAAACACCACCGACTGTGAATATGCTGCCTAATGTAATAAGAAATCGCGACTTGCACAAAAGGGTCACTCACTTAAAGTGCATGGGAGTTTCAGTTAGTTTTGCAGCTGAAATAATTCTCTGAACACTCTAGAATGTGCATGGTCCTTTTGGACGCAAAATATGCGGTGTTGCCATTCCTGTAAGCAATTTTTGCTCGATAATTGCTGTTACAAGTTAAAATTGCGTAGGCTGCGTTCATTATTGGTGAAAAATCGTGCAATTTTGTTGTTAAACAGCAGAGTCTTCCGTCTAGCCTGCGAATTATTCTAGGAAGACCATGAGGTTGATCGATAAGCTGACGCACACGACTAACATGCGGCTAGGTCCACGGTGCTAATCAACTAGCCACATAAACCTACGTCGATCGCGGACAGCTGAACGAACCTAGCTGACACTAGTGACTAACATGCTACAAACGAACCTAGCTGGCCGGAGCGCGTCCGTTTCCACCGGGGAGAAGATCCAGAAGAGACCATAAAAGTTGTATTGGTCGTTTAGATGAGTACATATGTTCTGCGAGGACACGCATAGACTTCTTCTTGAAGAGCGTTCAGTTGACCATTGACGACCTGAAATGAGAGCAAGATATAAGCTAGGTTATCGATATACATGATCATGAGTGGTGGCTGACAAACTGGGTGCTTACCAAAAATGAGGCACTTCAGCTAGGATATCGTAGAGGTTTGCTTACATAACGCCATCTTCAGCGGCTAGTTCGCATGCATACTTACTGTATTCATCAAGAAATCCGAGACTTACATGAAATGCACGGGGCCTCATTAACAGCTGAACTCTCTGGAGTTGATGGGCTACATGAAGTCATCTTCGTTTCTTTCATCCAACTGGCGTTCTACAGCGTTAGTCGTAGTAGTCAGAAATGTACTCACGGCTGTTGAGTAGTTCTTCCTTGGACCCGAAAACACGGACACACACAGACTTCCGGGACACACTGTGTTGGGATTCTGCGCTTCGGTCCAAGTCAACATCATAAGACGCCCTCTTTGCGGACCGGGTGGCAAGCAGACCTGCGTTTTTGGACGGGCCGGAAGCTAAGTAAAGTAATTATTATTCTGTGAACTCACCTTTAGGACAAGCCTGAAGAGCATCACCGCACAGCGGGCAAGGTTCACCATCATAACAGTCGGTGTGATATGATACGCGATCCGTTGCACACAGCGGCCACTGGTGTAGTTGGTCGGTCACAGAGCACAAAAGCCCAAGTCCGTGTCCCTAGACCGCCATCTGGGTTGGGGTGCAGTATCCTCGACCACAGACGGCAGGCCACCAGTTGCAAAATTTGAGCCTTGACGAAGCAGGATTTGCCCATGAGGAATCAGTTGCTTAAAGCCGGATGTGGCCTTTCTGGGTTCCACCCCCTGAAGCTTACCATCAGTCGGTTCATTTGTTTACGGAGGGCGTCACAAGCTGTCGGCGGTGGCCTCGGAACAAGTGTAAGAGGTACACCTTTTTCCGGTAGGTTGTAATCCGACAGCCATCGTTGGTGGATTGGTAAGCAAGCTGAGAAAAAGTTTATGAAGAACTGTTCTTACTGCTTGGAACCGATTGATCTCTAAAACAGAAAACAAATGTACGCACGGCAGCCACATCGCCTGATAGAACGGGCGTATGCATTCCCAGCACAGGGTCAACCGTCTGGGAGGATCTGGGTGTTTGTACCACAAACTGTAAGTTAGTTAACGTAGCTTGACCTCACCTTGTTTGTGCCAACACTGCCACAGGGCAGCCTTGGTGGTCGCGGCCCCAAGTGCCTCAAAGAGAGAGCATGCATGCACGTAGAGAGAGCATGCGAGCATGCATACGTAGTCATTCGACATATCACGTTCAGAACGTAGTCGTCGCCCTCGTTGATTTGCCGCCTATCGCAATGGTACGATGTGGCGTCTCAAATTCCCGCATGAGCCACTCGGCGTGCCGGGACACCTTTCGTATGGCATGCTCCAGTGCGTCGGCGTGGTGCACCCGGTATTTAAGGCGGCCGTTTGCATTCTCCGGACGATTGTTGGTCACATTGCCAGTGAACCATCCCGGACTGTGCGTGTACGGCCCATTTTCGGGTGATGTACAACCAGCGGGCCGTCAGGTGAAACAAATCTTGGGTCCGTTCGGCGCAGCAGCTGGATCTTGCCGGAATCTGTGTGTATGTAACACGATAAGCAAAAACCTACTGTACGCGTTTGTCTAGTCGAGCCATGCGGTGGAAGATGTGTCGGCTGTTATCAGAGTGTGTCTATGACCAAAAATACATGGATAATAAATGATACGTACGTGCTTCCTGATAGCTTTTCCGATACGAAAGTAGCAAAGCATTACATCGCAGCCGGAGACGACTCTGGACACCCGCACTTGCGCCGCCAACTTGTTCATAACAAAAGTCCTAACTGGATAATACTCCCCAATCACTCCCTTGAACGAGCCGAACATTTTACGCATATCAGCAGACTTTTTGCTCTCCATGAACGCATACATAACCGGACGCCCGGTACTTATGCCGTCTGTTACCAGGAAGGTATACAGCTTGTACCTACGGGCCGAATATTAGGTGCTTTAGAAAAACTTACACAAAACGGTTTGTTGCGTGCGTTTCGTCTACATTTACGACATCCGGAAAGCGTCGGAACGACGCTATATTCTGCCATCGTGAGAAGCATATGTGGCCATAGTGACCTTCCATGGGCTGCCACACAAGCACGCGTCTGGTCTCCCGAAGTTTTGCCAACATATATAATACAGCATATAATCTGCCAAAATAAAATCCAACCTTGCGGCACCTACTCAATGGAACCAGTCAACACTTCCGGCGGTAGTTTTATATATCCTGAGTTGTGAGGATCTTACCAAATTCATCGGCCACAAACTGCCGCACCTCACACGATGGCGTTCCGTATTTCAGAAGGGCCCTGCAGGTGCCCAACTCGTCTTCCGTTAGCCGTCGATTAACTGGATGCCGATCGTACAAAAATTTTGACAACATATGGTTGTGTTCAAGAAGAAAAGAGGTGACTGCCAGGTGGTTCCTTTGCCTCCGTAAACAGAGCCGCACCGGACAACCGGTGCTTCGCGTAATGTTTTTTTATTAGCGAACACGCTCAGCTTACTAGCTTCTTCGGATTCCTCGACCTTTCGTTGGCCTTGGAGGTCACCTGCTGCATTTATAGTACACCCATTCGTAAAGCAAAACAGCGTTGGTGCTTCGATTACTGGATGAAAGCACAAATACCACATAGTTCTCCTTCATGTACTGAGTTAAAACATCCTCAAATGCCGTGAGGGATGAAAAAAGATACAGCCCCAAATTTCTCAGCAAATGCTGCAAGTTCAAAGTGGGATGTGCGCCAAAAATTTCCAAAGTAGATTAATTAAAACAAATCGAAAAAAAATGACCGCAGATGAGGGTGACTTTTGGACTGAGCTCATATGCAAAGAAATGCAAGGTTTTGACATAGAAAGTTTTAGTTCGCTCGCAAGGGTTTTGCAGAAAAATGCATTGTGCATCCAAGGCGCGGCGACTAACTTCCCGTAAAAGTTTCAACTTCGAAAACCCTATAGTTTCGGTGAAAATAATTTGGGCGCGCTTCTAGTGAGCGGCCATTCGATTTGACACGTGATATGGATTTCGTAACGCGCGCCTTGCTGTTTGAGGAATGTCAGACAAAATATTTTACCGGGTTCACCTGAAACTTATAGAACGCTTGGTGTGCTGCATCCATGTTGCATCGCAGCGTAATTAGGTTACAGGTACTGCGATGAAGTGAGCGCGTATTTTCAACTGTGTTGCTCTGCTCTTGGGTGCCGGCGTGTGCCATGACCAAGCTTCTGTTTGGTTAAGTTCCGATCTGGCCGTTTTGCCCAGGCAATGGGAATTGAGAAGGGCGTTATCCGCGTACGCTGGGCATTAGAATGTGAAGATGGGCTCGAGAAGTTCACGCAAAAATTGTTTCTTTGCAGAAACTGGTAAACGGACAATAAATTTGTTGCCATAATTTCCCTGGAATTGCGATATTGGGGGTCTGCGGTATTTTTATGAGATTTTACTTTGTTTTGTAGTACTGTGATTTTGAAACAAGCTGAGTGGCTTCAAAATGTATGGGGGAACACTGATGTCTAAGATGACACGTCCGTCGAACGTCTGAGCTTTGACATCCGAATCACAAAGGTATTCTGGAATTGCGCTGCCGGCAATAAAAAGTGCTTCAGGTTGATTTGCACACGCTTATGGACATTTTTGATTGCATGGCTCCCCAAATAAATATGGCCGTCCGAAAATTGCACTGTTTTTACTAGGGCTGGGTTAGACTCGAGTTCCGGTCATCTTAGCCTCCTAACCCTTCAACCAATGAGCGTCCAGCGCCATCGAATCCGATCACCCTGCGTCGTGCCGAAAGCTAACGTCGGCTGCCCGCTGTGATCGGCTTCAGATGGGCTTTCCAAGGCGCGGCGGGCCGGCAGGCCAATGTCATTCATGGCTCAGTTTGTCCAGACATCACAGGGAGCTGCGGAAACTTATACCCTTGTATTTTACGGCCAACATTCCCACAACTGCAACGGACGGAGGTAGTGAACCCAAAAGTGGCCCTGCGGAATCGGATAAAACATCCATGTCATCCTCACATGAGGACACTGTAAGTTCCTTATCTTGATAATGGTTCATTTTCCAGTCCCACCCTCTGAAGGAACTAAAGACCAACAAACTCCTCATCAAACGTCAGGAACAGAGTACTTCAACCAAATGGTCCTTGGTTTGGAATATTGACGAAGGACCTACGTGCCACTTACATGATTTGATGGACCCCGTTTTGATTTACAAGTCACTAGTCAAAAGCCCTATTCACTGGAAGTGTGTACCACAACTGCGATCCTTTGGAAGAAAACACTGCGCCGCGGTTTGTGGCGTCATTATTCGCAAAAAGCGGAAAAAGACAGGACGGCTTCATGGTCTCACAACAACCGTCACAAACGAGAACTTGTGAGTAACCAGAAGATATTCATTGACTATTTAATCTTTTATAAGGTGTAGTTGACTTACCCCCTGAGCTTGTTGGAACGATGTTGCGTTGGTGTATGCGTGTAATGTGGAATTCTCTCGCCCTAGCATTTGCACTTCACTACTTACCTACCTATGTTCGAACACTGATGTGATAAATCCAATGCTTGTCGCCATCGCCGATGATAGCTTATGGTGTTAGGCTCCCGTCTGTTTGTAAAATTAGCGCCAGGCTCTGCTGAATGTTACAGTGTGGCAGTGCTGACTTATTTTTTCATAGGAGGATAAAAGCTAAAAGTGTCATATGCACTAATGGTCCTTGCATGTGAAACGCGGTAGTAACGGAGTGATCAGAAAACTAAAAGTATTGGTTAGAACTAGATATACTTCGTGATCGATGAGATAATGCGACGAACGCTGGAAGGTCTCCAAAGCCCTGGTGTTCAAATAGCCTTTGAAGAAAACCTTGTCGATCTGGAGTATGCAGACGACATCGTTCTCATCTTCGAAGAGGAGAAGAAGGCGCAGGAGGTTTTGGATGAACTGACCAAAGTCATCCCGTCCTTTGGTGTGCACTTTGCACCTACAAAGTGTAAGGTCATGCTCGTGGACATGCGTCACTGAACGCGCCACTGACAATCCAGGGAGAGGTAGTGGAAGTTGTGGAGCGTTTAACGTATCTTGGAAGTTGTGTTAGTTCTGATTGTAGTGTGACAGATGAGGTCAATGCGAGAATCTGCAAGGCTGGGGTCGCGTTTGCCAATTTGAGACACCTATGGCGTCAGAATGGTGTATCCCTGAATCTCACGGGACGTGTGTATCAAGCTACAGTGCGGGCTGTTTTGTTGTCTGGCTGAGACTTGGCCTATTCGAGCAGCGAAACTGAGACGTCTTCAGGTGTTCGACAATCGTTATCTCAGAACCATAGCTCGTGTGGGTTGATTTCGGCGTATCCGTAACGAGGCTATTAGAAAGCGAGTTTTTTGTGCAACGGGTACTTCCATTGAAGAATGTGTCCAACACCAGAAGCTGCGTTGGTTGGGACACGTGTTGCGTATGCCTAACCATCGACTGCGAAGAGAGTGCTGTTTTGCATGCCCAATTCAGAGTGGCGTAAGCAAAGGCGGCCAACCTTTGACCTGGCAGGGGGTATGAAAGAGATTACGAAACGCTTGGGTGCTGTCGCTGCTACTCGCCTTCCAGGATGGGGACCGCGTGATCCCCACTGCACCTGGTTGGGGACACTACAAGATATGGTTGCCAACCGAATGTCAGTGGCGTTCTTGTTGTCAGTTTCTATCCAGATTGCCTGAGTGAGGTGTAGGCACTCAGATTGATTGTAGTAAGCCGGCACCAAGTCCCTTCCCCATCCACCTTTATTCTCTTCTTTACAATAATGCTTTCAAATAAATCATGGTTGTGTGGCAGTGAAGTATCGGTGTTGAACACTGATGTCATGCTGTCGATGATTATGATGATGAGATGTACATGGGCATGGTGAATTTCATTGATGATGTTTATAGTTAGATGCATGCTGGGACGCTCAATGCATCCACACCTACACAATAGAATGACTAAGGTCCTCGGCCAAAGCCTTTGGTTAAAAAACGGCTGTAAAACCGCGTGTGGTTGCCGGTATACATTTTTGCGGAACTGGTCGTCGCAACTCTTTCAACTCCTCAACCTGCGGGACCAGCAGGCTGTTCTCGAACCTCTGTCCACTGACCAATCTGGTCTGAGAAGCTGTGAGTGAAACTTCCAAAGCTAATTCTATCATAGAAGCACAGAACTCCCACACCAAGATAAGGTCCAGTCCCCGCAGCGGGGTAGCTCAGTGGTTAGGGCTCGAACTTACCGATAGGATGGTTCGTGGTTCGAACTCGACGTCTGCACATCCTCTTCTCCCGTCTAGATTTGAACAACCTGACGGTGCCTCCTTCGGTTAGTATTACAGCTGAACGATTTATATTTTTTTCTAAGCCAGCTAAATCACTCGCTGCATAAGCCTATAGATAAAGAGGGGAAGAGGCCATGCAGGAGAGGAACACAACCAATGATAAGTCAGTCATTAGGAGAGGTTGAATTTCCTTATTCAACGTTCGCACAATTGTGATTTGAGGTAAAACTTGAAGTATCCGTTTCTGTTTACATTGCCTGATAGTGTTCGTAGGTCGGCTAGCGTCATTTTCCCAGTCCACGCGTTGGGGATAATCAGATAAACTCTGTGAAGCAGTGTCAAAATTTATGTTGCTGTCCACAATGGTGATGCTGATCACGAACAATAAAGGAATGTCGTCCGTATAGTCCAGTCGCGCTAATTTCGATCTCCCGATTCTCGATCCCTGTAGATAAGCATTGCATGCGCTTCACACCTGCAAAGTGTAAAGTGCTACTGCAAGACTGGGTGGGCCCAAACCCTAGCCTCATGCTTGCGGGTGAACCGATTAAGGTAGTAGACAAATTTGTTTACCAGGGCCGGTGTATCAGTCCCGGTGGTTTTGCGAAAGATGGTACTTCTATCCGAATTGGGAAGACCAGGGCAGCTTTTGTGAACCTGTGTAGGCGTGACATCAGCTTATCCCTCAAGGATCGAGTTTACAATGCTACGGTGCGCTCCGTATTACTATACGGATCAGAAACCTTGCCGCTGCGCGCCGAGGACGTCAACAGACTTTCATTGTTTGATCATCGATGTTTTCGGTGCATTGCCCGAATCTGGTGGGAACACCGGATCAGCAATACTGAAGTACGTCGAATGGCATTCGGAAGAAATAACTCACCCTCGATAGGTGAACTGATCACACTGCATAGGTTGCGCTGGCTTGGCCACGTGCTGCATTTGCCAGTCGGCCGACTTCCTCGAAGGGTTCTTTTCACACAAACACGTGAAGGGTTGAAACGAGCCATAGGCGGTCAAACAATGACTTGGCAGCGAAGTATAAAAGCCATTACCAGCAAACTCAGCTGTGCTGGTCGCTGCCGTCTTCCTGGATGGGGACCCCGAGACGGGCCACATCAATGGTTAGAGACATTGGCAGACATGGCCCAGTCGCGTCCTCAATGGCGCTCGTGCATCCAAGCTATTGCCTTCAATGCATAGCTCCCTCCCCAATTCTCCCTACTTAACAGTCCACTGACAGTGGTGTATTTACGCACCAATTTATCAGCTTCTGCCTCCAATGCGCAGCTACCTACCTCACCTCCCCAAATCATCGGTGAACGAAATTGTGGCAGCTACATCCACTGTACGACAAGTATGAGGTTCTTACAGCTGACAATGACGATGATGATGATGATGGTTGCCATGCCACCCGAATGAAGCGTGAAGGCTGGGATACTGCCAGGTTGCCCAAACCTAGACAGGAGAAATCAAGATGCACCGGTCGGGTTCGAACGACGGACCTCCCGGTCAGTAAATTCGCGCTTTGACCACTAAGTCATCTCGCCCGCTGATTGTGTTGACGACGAAATTGAACAGAAAGTGCAGCTTTGAACAACCCCGCGATTTTAGAAAAACCTGTGGACAGTTCATTATAAACGAACAAAGCCACAATTGCATGAAGAGTACGAAGTATTTTGACAAGCTTTGAGGCCTTTCGTCACGTATAGTTGAAAGAAATATTTCATCTACATATTCGGACGTTCCTGTGAAGTCGAGAAAAGGAGTGATTGTCTGGTGGTCTGCCTGGTGGCGCTCATGGATTTAACGTGATGTAAATTTGTGAACAATGTACTCCGTGATTGTAATCTTACTAGATTCTTCAGGATTGTCAAGCACCGGTTGAGTTCGTTCAGTTCGGTTTGACGGTGGATCCTGGTTCAGGTCAAAGCAGCTTGTGGCTGCGGATAGGATAGGATGGGTGCAAAAGACCAAAGGAACAGTGGATCAGTAACAAAAATAAGAGGATTCATACAACTGCCGGACAAGTTGCGTGACATTGTCATGTCGGTCGATACCTCCATGATTCGGGATGGCTCAGTGATTAAGGTGCGAACTTACTGACCAGAAGATCTGAGGTTCGAACCTGACCTCTGCCTCGCCGCTGCTCCTGTCTAGGCTTGGACAACCTGGCAGTATCTCAGCCCCCGGGCTTTCTTCGGGCGGCATGGTAGCTGGTCACCAAAAAGGTGCTACATCTGAACCACCGTTACCTCCATAAATAAGCCACACTACAACCTGTCGCACATGGCGAGAGTGCGGTTGCCTCTCGTCCTGGAGTCATCATCTGGATTTACATCACGCTTTCGGTCTGCGGGTTTTATTTTAGTCAAGCATCCAGTCAAGCTGGTACAGAACGACTATACAGACAATCCCATAGTATGTGGCCAATTTATTCTGAGAGCAGCTTCCTTGTTTCCTATGAAGCGAAAAACATTCATCCCTAATAAGCATAAATGGAGATTACAAATGCGATGCAGAGGCCATGTGACATGCTTTGAACAGATGCGCGTGGACTGTCGTTAGACTGGGCTTGCGTTGTTTACGTCTAATCGTGAGTGTCACTCGTTTTGGCTTTGTATTGCAGTTGTATGAATGCCCTTTGGTTGATGGCTCCGAACTCATGCAAAGTGAGATTTTGAGGATAACTGAGTATCACAAACTTGGGATTCATCCCTTTCATCACTCGAAATGTTATGTTAGCACATCCAGGTAACAAGGTCGTGGGACTTCGCTCAGTCATTTGAGTTCAGTTACCTAATTATTACGACAAACCCAAGAGTAATAATTCGAACGTCGCAAGTTGTGAATGTGTCAAATGTGCCGATTGCGAGTTGCCACACCATTTTCTGTGGTCACAATAAAACTTTCAGAACTCATAATCACCCTACCATTTGGTTACATGTATAAACGAGCGAGCCTCACAGACTAACTGAGCGTTGCACGACCATTATAAGTTGGCTTCATTGATTTCAGCTTGTGATAGTGGTAATTATACCATCATTGCTGATGGGTTTGGGTCGTGTAGGACTGCTATCAACTTCACGGCCAATTGCTTGGTGCAGTGAACTCCCCATTGAAGTAATGATGCTCTGGTTTCTCTCACGCGCGGCTTGAAAACAGGATCTTCGCTTATCACACGGAACCAATGACATGAAGTGTATTTTTGGCGTGCTTTGGCTAGTTGTGCGTACCAGGTAGTCAGTGCCATGAAACTGAACCCCATGGGAGGATCCTGTACTAAAGGTCTACTGTAACAGCTGAGTGGGTAAATACGGGTGTAGTATTTCTGTAGAGTGGAGATTGGCTTTTGGCGTAAGTGAATACTGCGGTATCTTCGGGCCGGAGAGGTTTTATTAACACCTACAACCTACCAACCGTGGGCGAGATGGCTTATTGGTTAGAGCGCGAATTCACTCACGGAAGGTCCTTGGTTCGAACCTGATCTCTGCATCTCTACTTTGTCTAGGCTTGGGCAACCTGGCAGTATCCCATCCCTCGTGCTTCCTTCGGCATGGCAGCTAGGCACCGACAGGATGTAACAGCTGAACGATCTTTATTTTTTACAAACCACGGAAACCAAAGCCACATTTTGTGGCGTCATTAGATGGGTCGCACAATCTAAATGAGGCCAAAATCCGAGTTCCAGATGGTGGTTGTATGCTTCCCCCCTCCCCCGAGGAAGGATGGGTCAGAAAGGTCGGCCATAAAAGCCGCGCACTCCGATCACTCAACGGCTTGTCGTGACGACCGGTGGAATTAACAATTAGGTCGAGGTATATTTGAAATCTACCGAGAATCTGATGCGGCTCCAAACGTTTTTGTTATGCGCACTGTTATCAGGAGTGAGACATCTTTGTTTACGCCCTCTGGGTTAGGCCAGTCCCCTGCAGCCAGGCGGGTCAAAATATCGAATCACCGGCTCCGGGCGTGGTCCCCCATAAAGACCCTTCTACCCGCTGACTGGATAGTCAAAGGCTACGGTCGGGGTATCAGAACAGAATCCCACATTCTACCACTGCATTGTGGGTCAGGCTTCTAAGTCAAAGGCTGTAGATGGGGTACCTCAAACAAAAGCCTTCCCTCAACCTGGGCAACCAGTACGTATCATTCGTCCTTACAGATGTTCATTCACTGACTTACTCTTGCCCCTCCTCACCCCTCCAATGGTCAATGCATTGCTAGCCCACTAACTTTGTCTTTGTCAACCTTGTCGCGCAACAAACTAAACGGAAACGATCCCCCATTAAACTGAGAAGATCTGATCTAGGTTGCAGCATTCAGTGTCCGTCAAATTTGACAACAGGCGTCTCTTGTTGGAACCTTGCTTTCCACAGACAACCGACCAACACAGGTTAATGCACTAAGCGGTGTTTGTCATGTCAGCATACGCCCCGACAGACTGCAGCCTCGAAGCCGAGCAAGGTGGGTTGTATTGAAACCTATCACAGCTGCTTCTGTCAGGAAGAACGCATATAATCATCCCGGCGGATGATATGAGCGTCCAAGTTGGACGACTAAGCCCGGAAGAAGCACCAATAGTGGTAGGCTCAGAGTCAGTTCGCTTTCCCTCCGGATGACGCATCCCAAAGCAGAGCAATTCCGTTCATCAGCTTTGACAAGTTGCTTGCCTTTAGGACAAAGAAACTGTCCTGCCAAGCATGAGCAACTCACGATCCATAAGTTACACTAGTTAGGACATGTACTCCGCATGCTAGAGAACCGTCTGTCTCGCAGAGCATTTTTGCCCAGTCCTGTGCTGAATGGAAACCACCGAGAGGTAGACAGTCTGTAATGTGGCATGAATTTGCTAATCGCTAATCCGGTTGGCAGCGGTCACCCACTTGAACGAGAACCACGAAACCCAGCTCATCGGCAGTTAGTGACACTGGTAGGCGTGGCTGGCTCAGGCAATCAGTCAGTCATCACCGGAGACGACAACATGATTGTTGATATTGCTACTCCACTACCGTACAACCAGAAGTCCATTTAATTAAACCTAGAGTCCTGAAGTGGAAAGGAGAGTAGAAGGTGGCGCTAACTTACTGCAAGCATTCCGGGGTGCCCACACCTCTAAGCGCAATCTGGACGGAAACTGTCGGCACGAACGCCACTGATTTCGATTTGCAACCATTTCTTGCAGTTTTTTTTTCGGGCAGACGCAACCGGATCACGGGGACTCCGTTTTGGGAGGTGAACTGCAGTAACAACACCCAAACTCTTTTTCATCTGTCTCACATCCACCAAGTCATGTTGTCAGCCTCGCAGTTTGCGCCATTGTTCGGAGGCTAGCCGCTCTTAATAACCGAATATCACGTCGAATATCACCACGGACTAAACAAAACATACCCTAATTGTTGGTAATGTGGTGGAATATTGGTAGCTTGAATGGATTCATTGGTGGTTGATCAGGTGGCTGGTGATCTATTCTCTGAGCTTGGCAATTGAGTTCAGACGTTTTGTCACCATTCGAGGAGACATCTTCATTCAACAACGCACTGAAGATGTCCCGAATGGTGACGAAACGACTGCAATTCAATTGCCAAGCTCGGCGAACACATCAACAGCCACGTGGTCACTTACCGATACCCTGATTGGTCAGAACGTCAGAAAATCAGGAGCGAGCATTATAGCTCGGTACTTCTCGCCCCCTCACGAAGATTCTAGCGCGACCTTGTGGAGCATTCTATGATGACCCTATAAATAGAGTCGTAATAATATTCCTTTTTCTCCATAAAGGGCTGTTTCAAGTCACCATGCTTTTGGTATACCATAATAAAAAAAGTCATCCAGCTGTAGCACCATTTCGGTGCCTAACTGCCATGCCACCCGGAAGTTGCACGAGGGCTGGGGTACTGCCAGGTTGCCCAAGCCTAGACAGGGGAAGTCGAGAGGCAGAGGTCGGGTTCGAACCATGGACCTTCCGGTCAGGAAATTCGCGCTCTAACCACTTGGGCCAACTCGTCCCCCATATACCATATACAATAGTGGACGGCGCAGGAAGCCAAGGACCGACGTAGAAGGTGCACCACCGCAGCACACAACAGCTATTCTGAAGGAGGCACGGAGAACAGCGCTCGTATCCGTAATTCATTCAGTAGTGCTCCTGTATCACAGCCGTAACTGTGAATTCATAGCTGTACAGTTTCGGGTTCTTGCGAATAACTAGGTTGATTCAATACTGACTGGCTGATTATGGCTTTACCTCCCGTGCCTTTCCATCTTCTGGTGACCGAAACTGAGCAGCTGGAACCAACATACCCTTAGTACGTGGTTTCTAGCTAATAAACTGGCTTACCGAACGTGAGGACACCCTTGATGGGGTACTCAACCTTGTGCGTCGGGATTGCTTGGAGGTAGCGATACTTTGTATTTGACGGTTTTTTTTAGTTTTTATGTCAATTTCACACCCATTTCACTTTTCCACTCTATTAAAAAATCATCCAGCTGTAGCACCCTTTCCGTGCCTGGCTGCCATGCCACCAGAGTGGAGCACGAGTGCTGAGATACAGCCAGGTTGCGAAGGCTGGACTAGAGTAGTCGAGGTGAAGAGGTCCACGGACCTCCCGGTCAGTAGGTTGGCGCCTTAGCCTATGAGCTACCTCTCGCACTTTAACTGGACACTGTTCGGCTGTGTGACAACCAAACGCCGTTTTTGCTTACTCGTGTACTATGTTTCAGGATGATGACTGATGTGTAGAATTTAGATCGCAGGTTGCCTGGAAAGTTAATGAAATGTCGTCAATAATGGTACGAAATTCATACAGGCCCAACATATGGCACAGCAGAAATAATGAAAGACAATAAAAAGTAGTGCTCTCAGAAGATAACTAGAATATCTACATTCCCTTGGGAGCCGGCGGACGGCGAGACGGCCCAAGTGGTTAGAGCGCTAGCTTACTGACCGGAAGGTCCGTGGTTCGAACCCGACCTATGCCTCTCGACTTCCCCTGTCTAGGCTTGGGCAACCTGGCAGTATCCCAGCCCTCGTGCAACCTTCGGGTGGCATGGCAGTTAGGCACCGAAAGGGTGCTACAGCTGAACGAACAACTTGGGAGCCGCTTTCAACACTCACTCTATGTGACAGAGTTGTAGCTCATCAGCGAAATCTTTATCGTGTTATTTGTTGGGTACTTTTATTTGCCTTGTTATTTGACTGTTTTGCAAACCTTCGGACTGCTGACATATTTGTAGGCCCTCCCGTTTGCTGCATTGCGTCATTGCTCCTTTTGGTGTTATAGGATGGCTTTTTAACTTTCAGTTCTCTGCTCGATTTCACAATACTTGATGGATTTCGCTGGTATTATTTTTTGAATCAGGCATGAAAATGGAGCACTTCAATCCGAGGGTCTTCCTGAGAGTCCTGTTAAGGAAACTGTTTCACCCGACCACAATGAAGGTGGTGCTTCTTCACCTGTTCGTCAGACCCCAAAGCGGCGGAAAGATGATGCGTCTTCAGAACAACCATCGGAGTTTCAGCCGTTCACTGACACACCAGGGACACCTTGCAAACCACAACCCGGTGCCTCGATGACCGAAACGAACTCGCAGGTTTCCACTACAGGGGCTTGCGTTACGGACGGTGAGTTTTTATGAACTTTTAAAAAACTACCTTCTGGGGCGAGATGGCCCAAGTGGTTAGAGCGCGAATTTACTGACCGGAAAGTCCGTGGTTCAAACCCGACCTTTGCCTCTAGACTTCCCCTGTCTAGGCTTGGGCAACCTGGCAGTATCCCAGCCCTCGTGCAACCTTCGGGTGGCATGGCAGTTAGGCACCGAAAGGGTGCTACGGCTGAATGATTTTTTTTACCTTTTGGGTATCCTGCTATAACTGGCATTCAATGAAATTCGTGAATTACCAATTCAAGGTACTGAATAGTCCCTTGTGCAACTTTGATATATTTTATTGGTAAAATTTGAAATGGTGCAGCAGTGTTGAACCACCACTGAGCTTACCATATGTGCGCTTGAAACTGATAATTTCTGGTCCATATTTTCTACAACCCCTCTAGTTGTCAAAACTTTTTTCCCGACAGAAAACCACTAGTCACTAATCTATGATCCTTTTTGTACCAGTTCTCTTCATGGAGCACTCACCTGAATCTCAGCTTACTCGATAACATCGCCCTTTTCCTTACCATGTGTTTCTGTCTAGGAGATTGCTGTGTTGGTTACCGGTGCATGACAGGTTTACTTTTCATCTTTTATGGAGGCTTTCGAACAATGAGTGCTTGAGAGTTCTGACCAATTACTACCTCTCGGTTATCTCAGTTTTGCGGAATTCGGCACCGTAACCCCGCAGACTGGTCGTATATCCATCAGGAGTATGTGCGCGCCTCTAGCGGCCCTGGTGTTGCCAAGTGAAGCACAACTAGAGAAGCCAAACATGCTAGCGGCAACAGCAAACAAAGTAGCAGGATGTACAGCGTGTCAGTGAGGCTAGGAGTTCTGTGCGCTCATGTCTTAGGATGAATGCCTCCAAATTCATTTTGTGTTCGAAATGAAAACGTGTTGGACTGCACTTCAGTTCTAAGGCCGGCATTGCGGGTTAAGTTTCGTGACTGACGAGATAATAAGGGTCGATCTTGACCCTGAAATCAATCTGTTGCGACAGTTTTTATTTTGAAGACGTTTATTATTCATAAATTTGGTTATTCCACCTTGTCCTGAGTTGCTCATTTCAAAATGTGGGTATGTTAATTGTTTGGAATTAATGCGTCTGGAGAAGTTATCCTAGGACTAACCCTTTCTTACCGATGGGTGCTGTTTTTGTCTCAGCATAAGAAAAAAGCGAGCAAGGAAAAATCGCGACAGGAAAATCTTTCCCTAATATTAGTACTACAAACCGTTACCAATTTATATTGGCATTTATTAATGCTGTTTAAAACAGGAAAATCTCCGAGAGCGCCAAGGTTCCCTGAACAAGAAAGAGCGGGAGACGTGACTACTTAACCCATATGTTCTATCTAGACGAGATCAACTGTTCAACAAGGTTGGCTCTGCTAATCCATCCCACAGCAGAACTTGCCATGCCCGTATTGTAACCACCATCAGTATCTAGTCTGTTAAGCGAGATTCCGGACCCGAACTGCCCAGTTGATCGCAGTTAGGCGTTGCAACGGCCGGTAAGACAAACTTGCACGTGATCCTTCAGAAGATAGGGCCGCTTGCCGGCCCAACATCAAGGCAAGCTCTGATTGGTTGAAAATGTCTATCCAACAATCAATCGTATTCTAGTATCCACTGAACTCCAGTTGCCAGTGACGTGTCCATAGGGCGTCCGAATTTCCAAATTGTCGTTACACACACTTGGAATACGACGTAGTGTACATGAATTTTTGCCTGATTTCTGGGCATTTAGTACACTTCGTGTATCTTTGGTGGTTCTTCTGCTGAAAACCCTAGCTTGGGAGATCAAACCGAGAACTGAGCTGAGGCATTATCATAGGCTATCTATCCGTTCCATCTGTTTGGAGCCATCACCACCTTTTTAGTCCCCATAACCTTGCGGCGACTTATGCCCGCAACTTTGATTGGACTGGAGGTTGTACATAAACATGGTGGAAATTGTCGTCGAATTCAGTGGCGTTTTTCCAAGTTGCCTTATGTTTCACCCTATTCAATCTGGGTTGGTAGCATTCGTCTCTCGTGCTCATCGTATCCGGCGATCACAGTGAACCATGTACTTACCACATTCATGAATCCGATGAGGCACAAAATTCGGGTCTTCGAGATCGATGTGAATTGTCAATGAGAATGGTTTTCCGGAGATTGTGTGCCGTTTTTTTCCAGGCTTGGAATTCACTCGGAGATGGCACTAATAGAGTGCTGTTTTCATTGGGTTCCAACTCTAGAGGACAGATACGCGCGCTTCCCCACACCCATGGGCTAGACCAACATGTCTTAGGATGGATGGAATGTGTCATAGGAATGCGTGGACGACTGGATTACTGGCACATTAGAAGTAACTAAGGCTGCAACTAAGTCGAGTCTAAGAAATGCCAGCGCGAGCGGCGGCCGGCCGTGCAGTTGTCGGCAACACAATACACACTGACAAACCTTCCATGAGGAGACCTAAAAACTGTCAGTGGCGTCTTTTGATGGCTGGTTGAGTAAAGTTCAGGGGCCTTGTTGAGAGTATGAAGCACACAGGCGCTCATTGAAAAGGTTAGTTGAATACCGAGAGATTTGGTTCGTCCTGAGGGAAACCTAGAGAATGGAGTTTAATAAAGGGCAAGACATGAGAGACGGTGCACCTCACATGCGGTCTATACAGTACTTGAGACACAGGATCTACATGCTCCCAGTTGTTCTCGAACAATCGTAGCCCATCATCTATACAGTACTTGAGACACAGGATCTACGTGCTCCCAGTTGTTCTCGAACAATCGCAGCCCATCCACCCGTTCAATTCAGTGTAGACAAAGTATCATGTCTGAGCCAGAACAGCCAACCAGTAACAGAAAATCACTCTTGCTAATGCGCATGGTGTTTGTTTTGGCGGTTGTGTATGCTACTTCATTTTATCTAAGTAGTTAGAAAGTTAGAGAAAATTGTAAAGTAACAAATTCCCGTGCAAGAATGAAATTTGTGATGTCTTGGGAACTAACTGTTGATTGTTCGTGTGGGACGCAGCCAATGACAAGAATAATGAGAGTATACGTGGCTAGTACATACGATGTTGACACTAGGAACGTGCATTTTTGTTCTCACCTGGTGCTTGATGACCGTGGCTTCGTTGCCTTGAGGACTGTTCAACGTTTTTCGACCTCCGTTTATTTTGTTTTGTAGCTCTGGGTGACAGTGATGCCCTTGTGACTATCGAACAGTCAGCCGCTCCAGGTGCTGCGGTGATCATTTCGGCCTGTAGATTTTGCTTCAGAGATCCTGAAGATGATGAAAAACTGGTACGCGGAGCTTGCCTAACATGCAGGACGGTAATACGCTCGTTTCTACAGCGGTCAACACGATTAGACGATTTAGCTTGTCTTCGGGACGTGTCGTGTCATCTTGAACGCCCAGTCTTCTGGGTTCCTACCAAAGATCTGTTGTCGAAGGTGCGCTCACGACGTCTTCAACAGGAATATGGACCTCCTTCCGAAGATTGGTGTGATTCCTGCAAAGTTCATCATTGCCTCAAACTTGGAGCCAGACTGGCAGAGTGAGTTCCTGAAGGAATGCTTGTAACATGTGCTTATGAAAATACGCCTCAGGCGGTACTAGAAGTTTTCCTAACCTATTCATTTTCAAGATAATACTGCTACCATATTCGAAGGTAAAACAAATGACGACTCGCAGTCGGACGGTTTACTGGAACACTGCCATATTTCCCTATTTGTGCCTCGGATAGCCCGTACTGTTGTCATTTATGGTTTGCCATCAATTTACGTGGCTACTTTGTTGGTATGTGATGTAGGCAATTTTCTGTTGTAGGATTACAGCTTTCATTTACAGGGATTTGACGTTGATTGTCCTAGAGCCAGGAAACCGTGGCTTTTCGTTTGCTTTGGTGTTAATGTCGGGGCGAGATGGCTCAAGTGGTTAGAGCGCGAATATACTGACCGGAAGGTTCGTGGTCCCAACCCGACCTCTACATCTCGACTTCTCCTGTCTAGGCTTGGGCAACCTGGCAGTATCCCAGCCCTCGTGCTTCCTTCGGGCGGCATGGCAGCTAGGCACCGGAAGGGTGTTACAGGTGAACGATTGATTGGTGGTAATGTACTTTTGTTGAACAGAGGCATAAAAAGTATGAACTGTCGCAGCGTGGTATTCCTGACGCTCCTCTAGGTTGACTGAAGGAGCATTCAACGTGCATTTAATGTCCCACTGAATTTGCATGTTTCCTTTCTTAGTTAACACACAGTAGGATCCATTCTAGCGTAAGGTGTTCATCCGGTCTCATAAGTCGGTTCCCGATGTTTTTCATCCTGACTAATGGACGTAGTGGCTCTGTGGTCCAGTCATATGCCTTCGGCGTCAGGTGATCTCCAGCCACACTAGTGCAGATGACGTGGCTGTGTACTGTTGTATTCGTGCAATAACTTCGTTATTTGCCCTTACATTCTGTAGGTCGTACTGTTTCCTAAAGTCATGACCCCATGTAGCTAGAGTACCACGACTTCTGATAAGTAGCCGAATGCGGACCCGATTTCCTGCTTACAGTAGTTTTTCTCTAGCACCATCGGTCTTCTGTTTCGTAATCGTAAATAGTGGACTCTACCAGGCGGCTATCCAGTCATTTGTTTTGATTGTGCGTACTCACTCATCATCGTCAGTATCATTATTATTATTATTATTATTATTATTATTATTATTATTATTATTATTATTATTATTATTATTATTATTATTATTATTATTATTATTATTATTATTATTATTATTATTATTATTATTATTATTATTATTATTATTATTATTATTATTATTATTATTATTATTATTATTATTATTATTATTATTATTATTATTATTATTATTATTATTATTATTATTATTATTATTATTATTATTATTATTATTATTATTATTATTATTATTATTATTATTATTATTATTATTATTATTATTATTATTATTATTATTATTATTATTATTATTATTATTATTATTATTATTATTATTATTATTATTATTATTATTATTATTATTATTATTATTATTATTATTATTATTATTATTATTATTATTATTATTATTATTATTATTATTATTATTATTATTATTATTATTATTATTATTATTATTATTATTATTATTATTATTATTATTATTATTATTATTATTATTATTATTATTATTATCATGATCCTCGTCCTCATCCCCATCCATTGATAGCACACGACCAGCTTCGCCACTAAAACAGCTCTTACTATTCAAAACTCCTAATTCTGATGTTACGGGTCTTGATCGTCTTTCTTCCAGCATGCTTATAAAATGACAATCCAGTATACTGCATGTCCAACTGCTTCTCTGTTATACTACTTTTTCCAGCTTCTACAGGAAGCGCGACAGACCGCAGTCCCTTCTGCGGTCGATAAATTTACAGCGTTTAGAAGATCCGGCTTTCCAACATCGAAGCCGGGAACGTCGTGTCTTGGAGTACCTAAATTTGTTGTCTCAGGACTACGCTGCTTTTCACGAGCACGTACCCCCTGGTAGCAGACTGGTCTCATGGGCATCCGAATTGGATGATGTCGCCCGCTTTCTGGATTGTTTGTGGGTGTGCCCTCTCTATTTACCTTCACGCGAGCACCTCAATTCACAAGAACCTAGCGTGGAACCTCCTTTGAATGTAGTGACAGATGACGTTTCAACACAACCTTCAATGCTCCCCGATCGACCAACAAACAAGTTTTCTCATATGAATTTTTTGGACGTAGATGTTGCGGAAATGTGCCCAGTTCAAGCCGGAACTGTATTGACCCCGTCTTCTACAACACCACAACAAGTTCACTGCTCAAATTCTCCTCCAGTTTCAAGTCCGGTAACTACAATGGAAAAGCCAACTACATGGGACAGTTTTTCAGATTTGATGGCTCAAGTGGTTAGAGCGCGAATATACTGACCGGAAGGTTCGTGGTCCCAACCCGACCTCTACATCTCGACTTCTCCTGTCTAGGCTTGGGCAACCTGGCAGTATCCCAGCCCTCGTGCTTCCTTCGGGCGGCATGGCAGCTAGGCACCGGAAGGGTGTTACAGGTGAACGATTGATTGGTGGTAATGTACTTTTGTTGAACAGAGGCATAAAAAGTATGAACTGTCGCAGCGTGGTATTCCTGACGCTCCTCTAGGTTGACTGAAGGAGCATTCAACGTGCATTTAATGTCCCACTGAATTTGCATGTTTCCTTTCTTAGTTAACACACAGTAGGATCCATTCTAGCGTAAGGTGTTCATCCGGTCTCATAAGTCGGTTCCCGATGTTTTTCATCCTGACTAATGGACGTAGTGGCTCTGTGGTCCAGTCATATGCCTTCGGCGTCAGGTGATCTCCAGCCACACTAGTGCAGATGACGTGGCTGTGTACTGTTGTATTCGTGCAATAACTTCGTTATTTGCCCTTACATTCTGTAGGTCGTACTGTTTCCTAAAGTCATGACCCCATGTAGCTAGAGTACCACGACTTCTGATAAGTAGCCGAATGCGGACCCGATTTCCTGCTTACAGTAGTTTTTCTCTAGCACCATCGGTCTTCTGTTTCGTAATCGTAAATAGTGGACTCTACCAGGCGGCTATCCAGTCATTTGTTTTGATTGTGCGTACTCACTCATCATCGTCATTATTATTATTATTATTATTATTATTATTATTATTATTATTATTATTATTATTATTATTATTATTATTATTATTATTATTATTATTATTATTATTATTATTATTATTATTATTATTATTATTATTATTATTATTATTATTATTATTATTATTATTATTATTATTATTATTATTATTATTATTATTATTATTATTATTATTATTATTATTATTATTATTATTATTATTATTATTATTATTATTATTATTATTATTATTATTATTATTATTATTATTATTATTATTATTATTATTATTATTATTATTATTATTATTATTATTATTATTATTATTATTATTATTATTATTATTATTATTATTATTATTATTATTATTATTATTATTATTATTATTATTATTATTATTATTATTATTATTATTATTATTATTATTATTATTATTATTATTATTATTATTATTATTATTATTATTATTATTATTATTATTATTATTATTATTATTATTATTATTATCATGATCCTCGTCCTCATCCCCATCCATTGATAGCACACGACCAGCTTCGCCACTAAAACAGCTCTTACTATTCAAAACTCCTAATTCTGATGTTACGGGTCTTGATCGTCTTTCTTCCAGCATGCTTATAAAATGACAATCCAGTATACTGCATGTCCAACTGCTTCTCTGTTATACTACTTTTTCCAGCTTCTACAGGAAGCGCGACAGACCGCAGTCCCTTCTGCGGTCGATAAATTTACAGCGTTTAGAAGATCCGGCTTTCCAACATCGAAGCCGGGAACGTCGTGTCTTGGAGTACCTAAATTTGTTGTCTCAGGACTACGCTGCTTTTCACGAGCACGTACCCCCTGGTAGCAGACTGGTCTCATGGGCATCCGAATTGGATGATGTCGCCCGCTTTCTGGATTGTTTGTGGGTGTGCCCTCTCTATTTACCTTCACGCGAACACCTCAATTCACAAGAACCTAGCGTGGAACCTCCTTTGAATGTAGTGACAGATGACGTTTCAACACAACCTTCAATGCTCCCCGATCGACCAACAAACAAGTTTTCTCATATGAATTTTTTGGACGTAGATGTTGCGGAAATGTGCCCAGTTCAAGCCGGAACTGTATTGACCCCGTCTTCTACAACACCACAACAAGTTCACTGCTCAAATTCTCCTCCAGTTTCAAGTCCGGTAACTACAATGGAAAAGCCAACTACATGGGACAGTTTTTCAGATTTAGAGTCACCAAAAGAGAGAAGAGCTGCATCTCCAGGCTTAGTAGGATTGTCTGATCCAGTCATTGCACCACTGCTCACCGAGTTTCGGCCAAACGACCGCGCTCCAGCTCCAGGTCTTTCTTCTAGCTGTGATGACTACACAGAGCCATCGCACAATTGTCCACCATCTACACTCCCATCACCCGAAATGCATCAAAACCAACCCGTTCTGGATTTACCTCCATCGGAAGAAACGCAAGAGCAAGGAGCTAGTGGTGTTACGGACGTAGTTAGTAACGTGCCTAGCGGACAATCTCCTTCACAGCAACTTTTTGAACCTGATCCCGCAAATCACTCACAAGGGCATTTATCAAGTTAGTTCGAATTACTCTCTCGATTATTTTGCATCTTTGCTTCAGTTCCTATTGTACCTAAAGCTGTTCTTTATTTCTCCCCCTGTACAAATGTTTTTTGTTTCTGTTAGTAACTTGGCCCCACCTGGCTTGGGTTTGCCATTATGGTAATTAACTCTGGTTGCGTTGTTACGATTGAACTAAGTCGCATCGAAACAAAAGTGATTTTAAATGTATCACGTAAGTTTTCTGAATCGGCAACCTTAATGATACCGACTTGGTTTTCGTGTGTTATTCAAACGTTTTGTCTTCAGTTTATTAAGGTTGTTCTCCTTGTCATAAAACAATGAAACGGCCAACTCGTGTTCACGTTGACCTGCAGAAGGATTCCAAAGTTTGCCCCGTTGAAGCCTATTTGATCTGCACTCTCTCGCGCGTGTGTGCCATCGTAACGAGGCAAATGTTTTTCATGCTTGTGCAGTCAAATCTGACCTGATTTAACAGAACGGGGCGAGATGGCCCAAGTGGTTAGAGCGCGAATTTACTGACCGGAAGGTCCTGGTTCGAACCCGATCTCTGCCTCTCGACTTCCCCTGTCTAGGCTTGGGCAACCTGGCAGTAGCCCAGCCCTCGTGCAACCTCCGGGTGGCATGGCAGTTAGGCACGAAAAGGATGCTACAGCTGAACGATGTTTGTGCAGTCAAATCAGTTTCGAACAAACAAATGTAATTAGGTTTGTCGCACTATTCAATCACGTCCACAATAGAATTCAGTGGCAGTTTGGTTCCTGCTGTGAGTTTAGTTGCATGTCTTGGGATCATACCAGTCGCTAATTAGTGGTTTGGAGTGTGTTTGGTTTCGGAAAACATCAGATTTCGTGAGCTGAGCTGTGAAAGTTTTATTAGCGCCTTATCTATTCTCTGCTTTCCCTCTTTTGCAATTTTATATTATCGTATAATTTTGGTGGCTCTAAACGTACCCGTTTTTTTCTTTCTCGTCTATTTAGGCCCCCCAGTCCCTTGTGAAGCTGTTTCCGCAACATACAACGAGACAGTCGTTGATAAGACCGTATGTGCTGTTTGTACGTTTCGTGAGAGATGTGACCCGGTTGATGTGTGCATACGAAGTGGTCTTGCTCGGAAGCTGTTACGCAATAGTATGTATACAGTAAGTATTGGCCCAGCGCAAATCCGAGGTCGCACGTGTGCGTTTGAGGCGAATCGTTCTGCGGTCCCTCGGAACCCGTCGGTGTTGGGCTCGCCTGAACAAAATACCAGTGAGACAGACCACTCAACGACTTTTACCACCCATGTCTCACCTCCGAGTGTTGTTGTTGCTGACTCGGAGGCACCCGCCAGCATAGAACTTCAGAAACCAAATATATCTGAACAACACATCACAATTGAGGAGCCGTGTCTTCAAGAAACGGGCAATGAATGTGCAGAGAATATTCATACTGAAACGGAGACGATAACTACAGAGAATCGTATTGGTCTTACATCACCAATGCTGGAGACGACAAAGACTCCTTTGGAGACGAACACATGTGTTGACAACATCAGTACTCGTCAACCGGACGATTTGGAGCTAACGAATGCGTGCACTGAGTCGGCTGTTCTCAGAGTGGACTCGAAGCCAGTGCCCATATGTGCCCCTGAAATGCCGACCACTCTCAGAAGGCCTTTAGAGTAAGAATATTTCCCCCACATGAGGGATTTTTCTCACTTTATTGTTGGGAGGCAATATATGATGTTTTTATTCACATACCTCGTTCGGAGGCGACTGGACATCTAACCGTATGTCTTCACCACTGCGAATCGTTCCTGGAAAATGATTTCTTGCCAGGTCTCAAAGATCAACTCTATCGTAAGCTGGGCAACTGGCTTGGAAGGCGACGCAAATACGCGTCGTTCGCAATTTCCGGTGGTTCCGAAAATTTTTACCAAGCCTTCTATTCTATTCTTCTATTCCACGAAGTTGTGTTTAATCAGGTTACCGTACATGTACGTGGCTTCACTGTGCTCACAAAATAACTTTGATACTAAAGATGGTCAGTCAAAGCTGAGACGCCAGCTCGCCTAGTCGTTAAGCATGAACCAATGGCCTCAAAAGTCGTCGAATTTCAATCACCCCTATACTGCTTCCCTTAGCGAATGTTGAGTAAAAGTATCCGAAAATACTCCTCCCTTGGTATGTATAATGAAGTTCAGTCGGAATGGCGTGCAGAAGAGACCTTGAGGATATCGTGTACTGGTCAAACTCACCCTACTGCAACCTACTACAGCAGTAAGGCTATTTGAGTGTTATGTTGCTGGCTATGCCAGCGAGTTGTCATGAAGAAACTAGACCTTACCGTGGTGTGACGGTTTGTGTACCTTGGCGATCCATTGAGCTATACTGTGGGTTGTCCCCGCGACACTCGCAGAGTCTCTCATACCAGTTTGGCCCATGGGTAGAGGTCTGACAAACACAGTCTCTGTCCCTCCAGGTTAAGGGTTGCAACATGTGACGACTTGTTCCGTAGAAATGGTAATGCACTTGCATTTCCCGCCAAACACAACTGCCTTGCGGTTAGGCTTTTGAGGCAAAGGCTTTGGTTGAGGACCTCTCATCTCCTCTCCAAGTGTGGGCAACCTGGCAGTATCCTAGCCCTCGTGCTTCCATCAGGCGGCATGGCAATTAGGCACCGAAAGAGTGCTACAGCTGAACGATTTTTTTCTCAGTAATAAGGTTTTTATAGACTAATTCCTAGGTTGCTTCATAGGTCGATCGGGCCTTTATCCAGTTTACTCGCGTAGAATGCGTGACTAACACATGTTCCTGCTTGTCCCTATGTAGAAAAGATAAGTTATACATGACGCTATCAAAAACTCATTTTACTTAGTTCATGTCGTTCCTGTCAGCCGTAATGAATCGGGAACTTAGAATCTCTGTTAGCTGTCCCATTTTGGCCTGGTAATCCCTGTAGCATTTCTGTTAGTTATTGAAAACCAGAAGCCTAACTTAGTGAACAAATTAAATTAATAAATCAACTGCCACATTTTTATATGGTTGTAAATGAATCTCTTGTATTTCTGGTCTTTTTTTCTTTTAGTTGTCACCGCATCACACTGTTTGTCTGCGGACCATGCGTTTTGCAACTGAGGCATGCTGTAAAGAACTTGTTGGACGCATTCTCCACAAAACATACTGACTGCGTTGCCCAACTTATGCTCAGACCGGATACCTTTTGCTCTAAACGAATCTCAGCTTCAGAAGACAAATCTGAAAGCAATTACTGCTTGCAAGATGGCGTTTCCTCCATGTGTGGATCGTGTTATCTGTATACTAGTCTCCAGTATTTGTACAAAAATTTGAATACAACACGGCCTGCCTACACAACAACTGATGTGGATTTTGTGTTACCAGTTGGTGGTCCACTATTTCTTCCCCATAACTCACCTTCGACCGATTCGAAAAGTTTTTTTGAACGGTAAGTTGAATAATTGGCTGAACGTGTGAAAGACGTGTTGTGACATGTGTGACATGTTGGATCTCCCCAAATACGGCATTTTTTTGATAATGTGATCAGAATGTAGTGTAGATTGATGAATAGGGAACTTTAGTAAGTTGTTTGTTCCAGTTGTAGCCACCACACAATCACCGGACGTGATTACCTAATTAGATTTACAATGGTTTGCAAATGTGTAATCGTCTTTTTCTCCTATTGAAGTAGCATTAACTTTCTCTTTGGTAGCTAAGTCTGAAAACTGTTAGCTAGCCATAGCAGCTCACCTTGCACCGACGTTTGGTTTTACGTTAGACCTGGTTTTACACTTCATCTGTAGTAAAAGAGTAAAAACGTAAGGACATCAATGGCACACTGGTGACAACGTAATTATTTTACTTCGCCTTCGTGAATGCTTCGTATTGTGGCTGTTGGCGATTGAACTCTTGGCGATGCTAACTCGAAGTTGACTTCAACTTCGTGCGTCTTAGACAATCCGTATAGGGACATGTTCATTGTCGACCTTGGGAACATGAACGATAGTCACACCTGAGTGCTTTTCCATGATATTTATATACTTACCTCCAACATCCCGTACTTGAGACTATCTGGGGATTAGCGCGGCCGTCACTCAATTTTTATGAGTTTTTACTGACACATACCTGCAGCCTGCGGGCGATTTCACAGGTAGTCTGGTTATAGGAGTGTCCAATCATACATTTCCCTTCTCTTGTAGTCGACAACCATCAGCCAGCAGAAGCAGTTGAGTTTGATCCTAACCCTCATTCTTGTTCTGTTACCGTTACGTCAAGGGTGCTACCAGTCCGGATGGGTAACAACTTGATTTCTCCAACTCCTCCCGAAAAAGACTTGCTCTTGGACTAGAATATGCTATTAAGCCACTAAGTTAACGATAGTCCATGAGTACAGTAATGTAGCGACCGACTCTGAGTTGCACACTCCGCATAACGCACAAATGTTTCGATTCACGGACTTCCTACCTACCCGGGGCGGCCAAGCGTCACTTTAATTTTTTAGGGTGCTAATAATAATAATAATCGTTAACCTGTAACACCCTTTCGGTGCCTAGCTGCCACGACACCAGAAGGAGGCACAAGGGCTGGGATACTGCCAGGTTGCCCAAGTCTAGACAAGGAGAGTCGAGAGGCTGAGGTCGGCTTCGAACCTTCCGTCAGCAAATTCGCACTCTAAACACTGAGCCATCTCGCTTGTATACTTGAATTCGAGTGGAAGTTGGATTTTTCGGCTACGTAAAATCCAATCGACTGGAAGCGTTCACATCGTTTTCTTACTTTCCTATTTAGTTGCCACAAATTATAACGACTTCTTTTGTACAGTTTCATCTTGCCGTTACTGTCAGTTGATAAGGTCTAAAAGGTGACAACTGGGATTTCCAGCGGTGTTTGTTTCAGGTGTGATAAGTTCTCGTGAGATGATCCTCTCTTTGTGGAATCGCATGCGGCCCTGTGTAATCTTAGAATAGATGAACATATTTGTTGAAGTTCGAACCTATTCGGATCAGTATGCTAAGATATTGGTAGCCTCAGTGCGTTTATTAGTTTATTACCGCCCTTGATGAAGAGAAAAACGGCCAACCAACGGATATGGAGGCCGTTCTTGCATCTATTCAGGCAATAAAAACACACCGAATTTGCGCTCGTTTTTTGGTGTTAGCTGTGTTGCTGCTGATGGGGATTTTGTCATTACTAATTATTTCAGCATTTACTTTTTGTGTATTCCCACGCAATTCTCGCAAATGGCAGTTAAAGCTTATGTTCACGCTTCCAGCCCCACTAACTAGCATTCGTTTTCAAAGCAGGTAAAAAACTAATAGCTATTCTCTCACCTATCGTCATTTTGCTTCGGCCTCCATCCCTCAGGCGAATACAAACAAAGCTTCCGTGCCCCCGCGATGCTGAACTCGCTGAACCGTTGGTCTGTCTTTGCTGTCGAACTCGTGCCGAATTTTTAAGTATGTATGAAGTCCGGGGACCCAATACTATAGTATGTTCCGGTTGTTTATGGACGTTCAAGGCAGGCATCGGCGCTTCTAATTCTGCCATAATGGTTAAACGCATTGCTCGACGATTGGCTTCCGCTGCCGCAGCAACTGACGCGACTGTGCCTCTTTTATCAATGGCCAATCGGCGAATGCTGGTGGACACAGCACGACTCGCTCTTCTGATTTCCACTCCTTGCACGGGAGAATGTTTAAAACCGACTTCAGACCCGCTTTGGTTAACATGTCCTGCCTGCGCAGTTCGTCGATGCCATCGTCTTCTTCCGTTAATTTTACCACTGCATCCTGCTCATTGGTACCGTCGTCGTGTCAAGCTTTTGACCAGGTCAACTCTGTTGGAAGACCTAGATCCTCGCCTCATGTTGCCTGAATCTGAGGTAAGATTGCATCTTAGGTTTCGAATTTGTTAGGTTCCGTGTACATCCCTCTTTCGGATGGTTGTGCATATATCGAATTTGAAGGGCCGTCGTAGTGCACCTTCGCTCCATACAAATTTAGAACCTGGGTAATTCTAAGTGGTTTACTGTTACTGTTTACTGTCAATGCAAACCCGAGGTCGAACAAAACGACCTTCCCACAGACTTCTGGTTGATGAATTGTCCCCTTTTTCCGGTTATTTCGTCACTCTTGGAGGGACGGCAGTCCTGTTTCCACGAGCTCGTGAATACCGTTTGCGTGGCAGAAACACTTGCTGCTCCTGCACTCCCATTGTGAAGGACTGCATTAGACTCCCTCATGCTCCCTCGGACTCCGAACTGGAGTTCCGATTTTCTGAAATTTACAGAAACCTGCATTTTTATTCTCACGGCATTTTCTGTTTTCCCACAAGGCAGTCTGTCACAACTGACTTTCTACATCACTGCACTATTTACGGCGCAGACCACCTCTGTACTGCCCCCTCGAAGGGATCTGTAAACTGTCTCCTCGACCGGGGACTGAGAATAAACCATCGGCCCCACCTTATACAGTTGCCCAAGGACTATTTAGTTGTCGCTGTTTTCAACATTCTTATTTTTTCTCGAGAGGTTGAATGTTAATTTCTTTTGGCATTTTCGACAGGACCCGCATCTTTTTATCGTTTGTTTTTGGCATGTTGCACATCCCTTAGTCTTCGCCATATTGACCGTGACCAAAATCAATCAAATACGACGTTGATACAGAATTTACCGCTTCTAGGTTACCTTCATTTTTCTACTCAGCGGTGAAGATATCTTCCTCGTTATCATGTTTTACAGTAACGAAATTTGCACCTTGGGCAGTCGTTTTCTTACCCATACGTGATGGCGCTGCTTTGCCCGATACACTCTGATTCACTTTTATCCCCACGTCAACTAGCAGTCGCACCCATGATAGTCTCAAGAGCTACCACAAACCGATCAAGTAAAATGGACCGCTGCCGGTCAATCGTTTCACTAATGTCAAGCTTCTTCAGTGGCGCTTTGAGCTGCACAACATAGCACTGGGCAAAATTCAGTGAGTTCGAGCACACCAACCATCCAATCACCTTCACACGCTAATTTACCGATAACGGGAGTTAGGCTATTGACGTTACTTTCAGTGTGACAGCAACGATAAGGACCGTGTGCATAACTGTTGATGTTTTTTGAATCACCTGGACAGATTGTGGGTCTCATGATCACATCTACTTGTAGTAGTTGCGGAGTTTGTACTCTCGTTCAGTCTGCTTTGTTGCCGTCCCGGTGTGGACAAAACTGAGTAATTGTTAAAGCGCAGGCATGGCCTCGATACATCTGTAATGGAGATGTTTGCACTTTAGTCAACCGATGAGTAGCAGTCAGTGACAAATCAATCGTCTTGGGTGATAATCCAGTTTATTTCGGGATCCATAAAGCGTCGTCTTTGGTTCTGGACGTGGTTGTTACCTGCGGGGATAATGCGATGTGGAGAAAAATTCTGCGTCCTGAAAATTGTCTCGGAATTTCCTCTTTTTTTTGAAAGGAGGTACTGTGACAGCTTACATTCGGATTGGCTGAATCTTTCGCGTATAGAATATGGAACTTGTTTGCTGCGGTCTTTGGCCTCCTGACTGAATTCATGTTAAGGTATCGGGCGTCTTACTTACTTCTCCATGGTTTTGAACAGCTTTTCGGTGTTAGGATTGCCTAACCAACATACCTTGTTGACCCAACTAAATGTGTGCGAATTCCTTTGTATGTAACACACTCTACTTCCCTGTTTCTATTTATTTAGACGTCTGTCACAGGAACTCGAAAGCACCCGCACCGCTATTCTTTAGCGGATGTGGATTATACTGCGTCCGTCATAGAGCGTTGGTTGATGCCGCCAGAACCTCCCGCCGTTGTGGAACCATGCGAAACATTGGACTCAGAAATGGGACATGTGTCAGATGTGTCTTCCGGGGAGGAAGATTCCGTTTCTTTTTCGGGAGATGAAATACTTACTGACAGTAGTGGATTTTCAACACCATCCTCCGTCTCAGCATTTTCTAATCACGAATCCGAATATGGTGGACTTAGTTGGTGGGATGGCGAAGAGTTTTTAGAACCAACCGAAAGAACTTCCCCCACTGGGGATGTGGACAGCTCCGAAACAGAACCAGAGACCGATGAGGCTCGTGCGGAATTGGTAACTGTTGTCCCACAGAAACGTAAACGCAAGCCATCTCTCAAAGCTTCCGAGGTGGAAGCAGATGTGGTTAATCGAAAATCAAGTCGAATTTCGTCTAAACAGGTACCACCCGGGGAACCCTTGGCGCTTGACACCAACACTACTCTCAAGCCTTGCGAACAACCCATTGTGTCTGAGTTCGATGAGACGCCGGTTTCGGATAAAGCAGCTGAAAAAAATTTCCCGGTTGCCGATGGTTCAGATAAACCGGGATCACCCAAAGAGCGCACTCGTCAGAAATCCGCGGCCAGGGAGCCTTCACGCCCTCCGACTTCAGTTGAACCTCCTGATGGAGAACCCAATGACTTGGTGTCAACTTCGGAGGCCAAGGTGCACTCGGTCAAACGTAATGGCAACCCCCCTGAACGGCTCATCATCCACGGAAAGCGGAAGCTGAAAATCAATGTATATATTTCGGTTGTACTAATCTTGTGCGGGCTGTTACGTTCCTTTCATATTTCTATTTCAAATTTCTATACAGGCAAATTCCATCATTTGTCATTCATAATCCATCCATAGTTAATCATCATTCCTCAATCATCAGTGATCATGAATCACCCTCAGTCACCATTCAATCACCATTTATCGACCGCAAATCGTTAGTCAGTAATCCTCAACCCTCAGCCACCGGCCACTGACCAGTCCTTTAGCACCAGTCACTATCCGTTAGTCAGTCACCATCCACAGTCCAACATAAGTTTTCCACACCGACACCACGAAAACGCTCTTCGGCGAGTGAATCACTCGTGTGCATGTACATGTGGGTTTTACCTTCATACAGAGATATGAGGCGGCGATTAGCTTTATAGTTCACCTGACCCATTCACGTAAGGTTTTTTGCGGCCGTTTAAATATATATATATATATATATATACGGCTCTTTAGGGTAAACAAGGCCTGTCAGGCTTGTATGCGTCGGCCGACCACCCTAACATGAGTTGTTGTGCACCTCGTCGTTTCGCCGATCTGCACCGTTCCATTTATGCTCATACCGCGGCAAAACACTAAAACAACAACATGCATGGTGAGACGTAGACACATCTTTTATCCACCTCAAAAGTTGTATTCCATTGACCTTCCGGGCAATGAAATGAATTCAGGGGACCAGATGCTGATAGGCTTTCCTAGAACTGCAAGCTTGACATGTTTTGGGGGTTAGTAAACCACGCAGTCCATCAACGGTTTATACGAAGTCTTTACAAACGATGTGTAACGCGGTGGATCTTGTTCGCTAGAATCACATGTGCGAAGTCGGAAGAAGGTAATAGACACATGGTTATTTAATTCTCCTTAAATTGCACTGCTGTTTGGCTTGAAACAACTGTGAATTACAAGAAGGTTTAGGGATAACTTTACTTGATGCAAAAAGTGCTGCGTCCAGCAGCATTATTTATTTATTTGTTTAGTTAGTTAGTTATTTAGTTAGTTAGTTAGTTAGTAAATTGGAATTACACCCGCCATCAGAAGGGGATATTGATCCTAGTTGAAAAAAGTGTCAAACAAAAGGCGCTAATCATTCCCACTGAAGCTGAAAACATTAGAAGAGAACATGGGAACTTACTGTCCTACTTCTTGGGATGAACTTATTCCGTACAAGGTCGCTGCCACTGGAGGAGCAAAGGACAGCTTAGAGTACATCTTCCGAATTGTCTTAGAACAACAAAACCCTAAGTAGAACATAAGGTTGACGGAAACTCGGGAACTGCGCCTACCTGATGAGCCCCAAGAAGGGCGAAACCGGTCGTGGGCTGTCGAAGAATTTTCAGCAACCTTATGAGTAGTGCATTACGTATATGGGTTACCTTTGTTCCTGACAATTTACCATGGGTGTGATTTTGGACGTCCCCCTTAGCAGGTCTTTAGTTCCAGGGATGATTTGGACAGTCGGTCGTATACTGAAACTTGCGTGGCGTATAGCCCATCTTGATTCTTTGAAATGTGACAAACTAGGGTGTCGGATTTCTGTTTGCAAAACACCAGCTTGTTGGATTCACCTTCGTTTTCCGCGTCATATGAACTCATCATTTCACTATATCCTCGATAGTTACCATCGTTTTCACCATTTCATTACATTTCACCATGTCCTGCGTTTTCGAGAGGATATTTATAGAAGGGTCCTGGTAAAGTTCCACGCCACAGTCACAAGGTGTAGTTCTCGTGGCGGATGGTCAACAGGTTTCATTTTTTGATACAAATACTCCTTGTGGCATATTTATTAATCTATCCTGAGGTTCAATGACTCACCTTGTAGTAGAAATTTTCGGGTTTGTCGAATTAGTTTCATTCGGGGGACTACAATCTGTTGAAGGTTGCCTACCAGGTAGAGACTACTTTGCTCTTGAGAGAATAGTTGGTACCTCAGGTTGTATAGATTACGGATGTTCTGTAAGTTGAGTTGATGTCATCTCTACCGCGTTCGAAACGTTTGCAACTAAATTGCCAAGCTGAGCGAACAGGGACTGTTGCGGTAAATTGATCTATATCATCGGATGGCTTATCCACAGGCTTTGGGGGGTTAAGAAAACGTAAAAACATGGCAGGGGTATGTTACTGTGTAACATTTATTCCCGCGTACTGCATTTCGAGGTAAACACACAGTCTGTGTGCTAGTTTAGCCTTTATTTCTTATCAACAGTTTCCGGTTTTGGTTAGATTAGATGGCGAGATAGCTCAAGTGGTTAGAGCGCTGATCTACTGACCGGAAGGTCCGTGGTTCGAACCCGACCTCTGCCTTCCGACTTCCCCTGTCTAGGCTTGGGCACCCTGCCAGTATCCCAGCCCTCGTGCTTCCCTGGGGTGGCATGGCAGCTAGGCACCGAAAGGGTGTGCTGCAGCCGAACAGTTTTTAGTTTTCAGATTAGATGGCTCTTCATCTAATTTGACCGTGTATCTGAAAAGCTTTGAATGAGTCAATCCTACCGCTGCTTTCTGCCTTGTCGTCTTTCAGCACAGATTCCTGGACGATTATGACGGTAATCTTTCCTGTCTCACTGGACAAGGACGGCGAATTCGTGATGAGTCTTGTGGTAGTCGTGGATCAAATTCGAGTGTCAGCAGTCGTGCAAGCGGATCCAGCATCCTTACTCGGAGAACTTATTCCAGTCGAGCCTCCTTGCTGGCGCAGAAACGAGCTCACGCCTGTTTGAATAACCGTGGTCGGACTACTGTCGTTAGCCGCTCAAATGCTGGGTCATCAAAGGGCCGTTCCAATTTACTGGATGATGCACCATGTCCCGAAGAAGCTACGAATCTATCGGACAAATCTGTCGAGGAACCCAGTCGTGTTTGTGGTGTGGGTCCTCGGGTCAAGCAAATCAGTCGTCCAGCCATCAAGTCAGGTTGGTTTCCATTGACTTCTGTTTATTGCCTGACTACATTTGTCATCTTGAGATTAGACTATACTTTTTGGAAGCCCCGATAGTCCTAGTGCAAACGACCACGTCTTCGGGTTTAGATGGTTACGTAGGCATGAGGATACTAACGGTTGTCATAAGAGTATGCTGCAGGTGGGAAGCGAAGCCCTGAGCATATTCCTCTATGTACACGGCTGTGCACGAATCCTACGATCTTTGGTGTGACAGATGAGGTAAATGCGAGAATCTCCAAGGCTCGGGTTGCGTTTGCTAATTTGAAACACCTATGGCGTCAAAGAGGTGTGTCCCTGAATATCAAGGGACGTGTGTATCAAGCTACAGTGCGGGCTGTTTTGTTGTATGGCTGTGAGACTTGGCCTGTTCGAGCAGCGGAACTGAGACGTCTTCAGGTGTTCGACAATCGTTGCCTCAGAACCATAGTTCGTGTGGGATGGTGTCGGCGAATCCGTAACGAGGCAGTTAGAAAGCGAGTTTTGAGTTGTACAAGGGGTACTTCCATTGAAGAATGTGTCCAACACCAGAAGCTGCGTTTGTTGGGACGTGTGTTGCTTATGCACTGGCGCAATCAGAGAGGTGCCAATATGTGATATGGCAGAGGGGTAGGGAAGAGATTACAAAAAGTCTGGGTACCATCGGTACGAGTCGCCTTCTAGGATCCATCTGTGCATGATTGGATATGCTGCAAGATATGGCTGCCAACCGATGTCAGTGGCGCTTTTGTTGTCAGTTTCTATCCAGATTGCCTGAATGAGTGTTTGGAGGTGTAGGCACCTCGGAATGATTGTAGAAAGGCAGCCGTAAGTCCCCTCCCCGTCCATCTTTATTCTTCTCTTCACAATAAGGCTTTCAAATAAACCATGGTTGTACGGCAGTGAAGCATCGTTGTTGAACACTGATGTCATGCTGTCGATGATGATGATCTTTGGACCATAGGTCAATGGCTCTACTGTTCCAACACTGAAATTGCAAGTACCTCATTCGGATTGCATGACAACTGTGCACCGGAAATTATGTCGCATCCCAATAGCTATCACTATTTTTCTAATGGGAATACTGGAAGTTGCCTAATGAATTCAACAGTGGAAACAATCTGGCGTTCCGACCATTAAGAGGAACTTGAGACGTCTCAGTGGGTTTAGCGCGAGTTAGCTGACCGAGGGTCCCTGATTCCAACCTGACCTCTGCCTCTCGACTTCCCCTGTCTAGACTTGGGCAACCTGGCAGTATCTCAGCCCTCGTGCTTCCCCCGGGTGGCATGGCAGCTAGGCACCGGAAGACTGTTACAGCTGAACGATTATGAGCCCACGGCACGGTGCCAAATCCTATTTGGGAGCGGATTGATTCTGGTGCATTCGGTGCTTTCATCGTAAACGGACAAACCAATGCAACAAACACCGTCGGGAGCATCCTTTAATCTATTTCCCTGCGCCATGTTCGGCATTTTTTCTATCCCTGCTTTCTTCGAGTTTGTCGCTATGTTGCCGTAGAAATAGGCCCCAGGCAATTAGCACCGTCGACCGGATAAGTGTGGGAAAGTCTACTCAGATTTTGTGAATGGCTGAAATTGGTTTGCCTTTGGTATCAGGTGGTTAATTAGAAACTCAAGAATTCACCCATAAAGTCCGTAGATGCCAACAAAAATGACTGTACCATTTAGCCAGTGCTATGTTCTGATTAACGATGAATCACGTTGTTCACGATGGATATGTCATTCATCACTTTCACTGTCCAATTTGTAGAAGAAAGCCGTTACACCTCCGCCTTGTCTGCTATGGTTCACGCTGCCCGGCTTGCTGCAGTGGGCGCCAAAGTACCCGGTGGCACAAGCCCTAAGCACGCAGCGCTGGCAGCTACCGCTCGGTCTAACGTGGACGATCTCGGTGACACAAACCGAACGGATATCAGCTCCATGTCTCAAGACAGATCACCTACTACAGTTGTTGGGAGATCAGATTTTGCTCAATCACTACCCGATCGCTGTGGTCAATGCCCCGCATGCTGTGGGCTGGTTCAGCCTTGTGGAGTATGTAATAATTGCCGGTAGGTCTTCTTTGTCTGGAAAAATGGGCTAGTTTTTTGGAGATATAAGTGAGATGTTTCTACTTCCCATGTTTTCGCCATTGCAGGTCACTTCAAGAAATAGACAAAGGAGGGTCAGAAATGAAGCGCCGACCATGCAAGTGAGTATTTTCCGTTGTTTTGTTTCCTCACAACAATCCACTTTGTTTTGTGTACGGTAGCTACATGTTAATCCTCTCCTAACAAGCTTTGCAGACAGGTAGCATCCGTACGAGATTGCCAAACCGTCACGAAGAGACTGGATGGTACCGTGGTGCAACGGTTTGTGCATTGAGCTACACTGGAGATCGTCCATGGGACACCTGCGTAATTCATATAACCAGGCTGATCAGTCGATAGAGGTTAGATGTAATCGTCTGGCCCTCCAGGTTGCCGATTCGACCACGTGCAGTAACATGTTCCATAATAATGTCACTAGTCTGCTAGTCTGAAACCGTACTGTCGTGCTTTTCGTTGTGTCCTAATCGTCCTCCTGTCTAGATTTCGGTACCCTAGCAGTGTTCCAGTCCACGTACAACGATGAGGAGGTGTACAATTACAGATAACTTAAAGGTACTAGCAGCACCATTTGCTGGTGATCTCAAGTGGGAGATAGCAGTTCACCAGAGACGTGATTTTCTGATCTTTTCAGCTTGGACTCGATGTGTAATGATCTTTTTTTGTAGCTCTGCCCTGACCTTGCTCCTAGGTAGTGCTGTATTCACATTCACTGGGCACCGTTTTGCCGCCTGGCGCTCCCCTACCGATCGACAATCATGGAACCAGATTGATTACTTAACCATTGACTGTCAATGGCAAGGCTCTACTCTTGATTGTCAATCTTGAATACTTGCGTCAACTAAGATCACGCTCTTGTCGGGTGTGGATTTCAAACATATTTCCCGGGCAGCCCCTCGTTTAGCCTTCGAAAAAACTTCCGGACGCATAAGTTAAATAATCTTACGAAACTAACCTAGATGAATCCCTAAAAATCTTGCTTTCCATTGTTGGCGAAAAGTACATGGAGGACAGGCCATGACGTGGCAACTTTCAAGTTGAGCGCTTCTCACATTCCCGAGTTGGATTGACGTTGCGCGTGGTTGGAAACCCTAATGGCCAGCTTGTCACTTTTTAGCCCGACTACCTTAATAGCGCTGACCTGTCATTGTGTGCTGGGCCACTGCTGGTGAGGTTTGCAAGGGACGCTGGGTCAGTCTCGCTGGTGGTGTCCTTCTCGAACATGATGTTCAGATGTGGTTGCCTCACTTGTTCTGAACGGCTTCTCTAGAGGTATGGGGCTTTCTAAACTAAGTTCTCATTTCTCCCTTTCCTTTTCACCTCTTACCTTGGTTATATGGTAGTTAAGCGTCTGGTACTATGATTGCTGTCTACGATGGTCAAAACGAACCGGTTCGTTGTGGACACGCTTCAGTTCCCTGCGGATCTAAGTCCCAGCCAGTTAACCCTACTGGATCGTTACAACACTCAAGCCCGACCACCGCCTCCAGGTGATAGCTATCGGCTAGGGATGGATTAGTTATCAAAAATCACAGGTTATATTCATTTGGATGTACATGTATTCACTCACGGTTATTGTTTTCCCCAAAACTATTGATCCGTTGACTGTGTGCCTAGCATTCCAACCCATACCATCAACTTCGGCCCGGGAGGCAGGTGTCTTGCTGCATTGGCCACCTTTGAATTCGTCAGTGCTCAGATATGTCTAGTAAATCTTCTTGAGAAAAAAAACGTCACCTTAATAGCACATTTCGAGAATTCCTATCCTCCACCACACTGTATTGGTACTGCTTATTTTACGCACCTGTTTTACCTAATGATGATTGAAACTTTTCCTCTTTTGTTTGAAGTTCACCTTGATGGGAGTGTGAACACGTTTCCAAAAGATCAGCACGTTCCTACTTAGCTATGCAGCGATTCTTCCAAGGAAGGGTTAGATGCTAAAGGTAGGCTTCAAAAAAGGTAGATTCCAGTCGCCATGTGACCACCGGTCGAAATAAATGACAAAAGATCGGTGCGTTCTTAACGTACCAGAACGTCACCCAGGGCCACAATCTATCAGGCAACTATAATCCACTCTGTGGAATTCGATTGTAGGTAAATCGTGCCTCACCGTGTTGCGACAAGTAGGTCCCGTCTTTAGAATGGATAGATTTCGGTCGTGCTTATAGTCCAAGCACCCTT
This sequence comes from Clonorchis sinensis, assembly GCA_003604175.2. Taxonomy (NCBI): domain Eukaryota; kingdom Metazoa; phylum Platyhelminthes; class Trematoda; order Opisthorchiida; family Opisthorchiidae; genus Clonorchis; species Clonorchis sinensis. The sequence goes on from CM030371.1 coordinate 27,721,140, forward strand.
TCGGTGCTTTGCTGCCATGCCACCCAAAGGAAGCACTAGGGCTGAGCTACTGCCAGGTTGCCCAAGTCTAGACAGGGGAATTCGAGGGGCAGAGGTCGTATTCGAACCGCGGACTTTCCGGTCAGTAAATTCGCGCTCTAACCACTTGGGCCATCTCGCCCCCGTACACAAATACCAAAGTGCTGGTTTGGAATCCCGATTGCGCAGTAGCCGTGATGACAAGGTAAAGGCTGGTTCTACTGCTGTTAAGTGGTCCAACACGTTATTTCCCCTATTTCAATGAATTCACGTCTTGCATCTTACCGGGATTTATGTCAATGGAAAAATCCCAGGACGACCAGTCAAACTGCAAGTGGATGTCAATGAGGTGCACGTTGATTCCAAGAATACGGAGAAGATGGGACAGTAACTGTTTTAACTGTTGGACTTTCTAGAGGAAATAAGCTATTTGGTTCTAATTATGTTCCACCAATTGTTTTCCATTACGAGGGTCCATACAAACAGATCATACTTTGAAATGCGCGCAGACGTAACAGGCTAATTCGAATGGCACTTCTGTGACCCAAAGTTCATTGGGTTGTCAAAAAACCTGAGCTTCGATTGATCTCTTTGAAAATAGGTCATTCCTAGAAGGAATTACTTTGACTAAAATCAATGGGTGGTCCCCACATGCACATGTATGCACACATGTCCTTCGCATGCTATCGTTTCCTTTTGAGCACCCAGTTTTCTCGAAACTGCTAGACGATCACCCGTATAACCGACCACCAATACTGGTATCTCTCGTTGAGGTAGAATTGGACTTAACCCTTTAGGTATGCCTCTTGGTACTTAATACAATGGACCACGTCCATTTTCCTTTTTATTAACTGTTTGTGAACCAAAGCTCGATTACATCCTCATAGTTACATCCTCAACTTTCGTTTCCTTTATCCTCACCTGGGTTCCACACCCCAATTTACACAATTTTCGCATTGCATAATTTTCTGTTGCACAGAAGTGACCTGGTTGGCGTTCCACTCAACGGTCTTACGTTTGTCTCCCATTTCAGGGAACTTATTTGCTTCCGGCGAAGACCAACTCACGTTAGCTTCAAATCTGGCCCAAGAGTAAGTTGTGCTAATTTGTCTCATGGCCAGGCGTGTGTCGATGGTCGAGGCGACAGAGTAGCCACTGACGTTCAGTCGACTTAGTGACGCTCCTTTGGTCTGGCCATATTGGATATGACCTTCGATTAAATTATGTTAACTATGTGTTCTGTCCGCTCTACTTTTTCGTTGATTTTCCTAAGAATAACGATTTCTATCAGGTGTCCTTGGAAGTTTCACCATAGAATCAGCGTGGCTATAGCAACAAAGAAATACTGAGCATGCACTGCTCGTGTTCGGGTTCCTGACACGCAGCTTCTCATGCCATTCATTGACTCTCAAATCAGTTGGTATATCTTCTTGCGATGTGATGAAACAACATGGTAGTATCTCTAAATTTACTTCTTGACGTTCCCATCGCCGCTGGTGACCTTCTTCAGCAGTGGAGTAAACAAAATTACAGAAAAAACCTCTACACGTAACACGCTTTCCAACACCCTCCATTCCGCCTAGGTGAAGCTGCCGTCCAATTTCCCCTCAAATGGATCGGGACCAGCCGCCTCATCGCACTGCCAGAAGGCTTCAGACTTTGGTGAGCAGCAACCTGTTCAACATGAGTTCATTTCTCCCACCAAGCAACAGGAAGCTAAGTGGACACATGGCACTGTCAGCTTGTTGGACACAGTTCCTGGCTTAGCTCAGCAACTAGACTGTGATGCGTGGGTCAACCAGCCAATGAACAGCAGAAATGGTTGTGCTCCAAAAATCCGTCCGAAAGATTTCTTCAAGCTTCCTAAACGTGCAAACCAACTGGAAGTGTTTTCCAGCCACCCGGTGACACCCATACCTGGTGGAGATTTGGGTATGCGGTTTTCTGGCCAAAGTTTCGTTGATGTGGGTGACGTGGATGAAGATCGCATCCGGCCAGTAGAAGGAGTAAGTTGTTCTAATGAATAATTAACCACGTTCGTTGTAAGGTCACCATTCCCTCTCAAGAAAGAAACACAGATCAATAACAGTCTTATTTGTTTTACCCAGAAGTGAGTGAGCTTTCCAGGGGGCATTATTACTCACTGTGTGGGTGAACAATAAAACAACCTATCGATCCTTGGATTCCGATCTAGAGCACTGATGCAAACGCCAGTAACATCCCTTAAGTTTACTACCGTTGTAGTCTTGTTCGGCTTGGGGCTTCGCCACACACCAAAGGTCTCTTTGAAGGGCACAATAAAATTTCACTGCTTGATTCAATTGCGATTACTTCCAATCATATTGCCCGTTCGGCCTATCCGTTTTCTGATTATACACGATTCTCTTCAGTTCTTTCAGAAGTGCTTTCAACCAAGAGTTGTGTTGGAGCCTCCAAATGATGCAGATCTGAGCTGTTAAGTGCTATCTAACCATTGTTCTCAGTTCCATGTCATTCCTATTGAACAAAGGATATCCATCAACTAAGACTGAATACAATGTTGTTTCGTACACTTGGAACTTTTCAATTCCTTCATGTTACAGCATTTTTCAGTAGGGGTTGTTGTCGCCGTGTAACCTCAGCAGAACCATACAGCTGGGGTCTTCATATTCATTACCTTCCTCCATGGAATAAATATTCTGGATGTCATTTCAACCGTCTGTGTAGATGGTTTCGAAGGATGCATTGTTAAGAGACACCTCATTTCATTTTACGTTTTTTTTTTGCTTTCTAGGAGGTGATTACCAGTGAGCTGGCGCATCACGGTGGCTACGCAGTCGTCACAACAATGGCTTCGGCACCTCCGAAAGAGATATGTTACGCTTGCGGAAGTGGTGGTGGCCAGGTACGATAGTTGTGTTTACTTCTGCGTGTTTCATAGCCTTACTGAACAGTTCTCAATTTATTAAACTGAGTTAATGTAAAAGAACTTCTGCTGCATTCAGGTGCCTTTTTTCTTCTATCATTCCACTTTGACAGCTGCTTTTTTGTGTGTCTTGTGCCGAGCCATTTCACTTCTACTGTGTGGAACGACAATTCCGGCCGCGTCGCAAAGATCATTTCATATGTCGGAATTGTACAGAATGCAAGGAGTGTCGTAGTCCAGCAGCGGATCTCCGCTGTATACGTTGCTCCGGAGGTTATCATCCCTCGTGTCTGTCGGATTATGCTCCGGCACAGTCAGGACACCGCGGGAACTGGGTGAGTACGTTCAAACCACCTCAACCTTTTGGTAAGCTGGGATCAAAATCCGATCCCACAACGTCACTTGCTTGGCTGCACGTGCATGCAATCGAATCTACCCCGTCTTTTATATTTATGCTCTTCCCCGATGCTCTCAGTTACATACTTATTGTTTATGAGTAACTCATTTTGATACCAAGGGAATCTGAGACCGTGCGAGCTGTCATTTCAGTGAGTTGTAAGTGGAACCAGAAACGTATGGTTATCTTTTCCCGCCAATTCCTATTTCAGGTTTGCCCTCACTGTGCTTCCTGTGTACATTGCGGATCCAAGCCGTTACACAAACGGCAGGAGGCAGGCACCGAAACTGGTAAACCACCCAATACGGGTGGTTGTTCACGCTCGACTACAGCATGGTCTTCGGAGCCCAACAAATGCGCCGCTTGTTGTTCAGCCGAAGCTCGGGGCGATATATGTCCCGAGTGCGATCGTGCCTATCTGCCAACCACCAAGCAAATGATCCAGTGTGATACTTGTCAACTATGGATGCATCGCACTTGCACAAAACTTACAGGTGTGTTTTCGCTTCTCAGGAGTCAGCCGTTCACTATATCTTTGCTTGTCAATGACCCTGGAACACACAGACCTTTCCCCTTGTGCTTTGCTTACGACAATTTTTACCGGCGACAGTTGGTTGACTTCGTGGTCTGCTTATAGCAATACTTTATCCCAGGAGATGGCTTTGCACATTGCCCACGATCATGTGTCTTTCCGTTATAAAGGCCTCCTGTGTGTCCCTTTACCTTTGGCCGCTGACTACGCATTTTGACCAGGACACCAATGTGGTCTGTAGGTTCTGATAACCTTACGCTGACTTTTTCGGTTGCATACACGCAACTCAATGCCCCGTGCACGCCACCCGCAAGCCCTAGTTATTCCACACAGTTGGCATCTATCGCCTCGTTTTGAAATGTGGTGAAAGTTCCCTACCTGATTGGGATGTTGGGAAGTGTCAGCTGGCGTATTGTGTCAGCACATCGTAGTTTTGCCCTCTAAGTGAAATCGATGTATGCCAATAAGCTAGGTGGTACTGTGTGCGGCTGTTTTATCTCTATTGCGAATAATCAGCAGTGCGCAGTTCACGAGTCTCTTGGACGATTCGAACTTGCGATCACTGGCTAGTAGTTGGCGACCATACTCTATCATGCGTTTCTTTATCACACCGCTGGTGAGCGGCTCGTGGCTGAGTGGTTTAGTTTCCAGCTGCTAGTCCGGAGGTCACGGTTCGGGTCCTCCTGGGGTTTCATGAGATATGCACTGCTGATGGTCTTAAAGACGGATAAAGTGGTTTTACTCTACTTCTCGGCTTTTCAACCCAAATAGACTTCACTTGCAGGACGAAATCTCGAATGAAAAGCTTACAGGTGCCAATACAAGGCTCTTTTGGGATGCGAATTTCGATCACTCATCTCAAGTGGTCTTACAAGTAGAGCCTCTTTTGCATCAGATTACAGTCGGTCCCAATGATATCTGTTATTTCAAGACTCAGTCTGTCCATTTGATGCGAAGAATTTCGCGCAAGCATGATCTGTGAAACCGGTCAATTTTGTGTAAGCGTCGTCTGTATATTACCATGTTTCGCTGCCGTAAGATTGTATGGACAGCTCAGAAGCCCAATACACGGCAGTGTTGATGTCTATGCGCAAATGGACTGCTCCAGGCGCGTTGCTCAAGACAGTCGTATGTTTTGCTGGCTTCCGTATTTTGTGTCTTAAGCCCACAGTCGACCGTTAGGTCTGTGAATACTCCGTGTGCCACCAAGGCACCGGATGTCCGCAGATGACGGCATCTCGAATAATTTGGGTTTTCTCTTGAAACCCCTGTGCACGACGCTATGCCAAGTTCTACCCAGCACCGCCACAAGCCCTGCGTTGTCGAACAGAGTACGCATCTGCATGTATTTGGTGAGTGAGATGATTAACACCTGGTTTAGGTTGGCCGTTTTTCCGCTTGCTCACATATGCCCAGACCTATACATACTACATCCTCAGATTCCGACAAGGTTGAAAACCCATGTGCACCGCTTCCCTATCATTTAGTGGGTAGCGTCCGTCGGTTGAAAGATGGTTGCTTCAGCCGGTGGCAAACACGACACAGTGAAATGACCTACCATGAGGTAGGTAATGTGGAAACCGCACTGTATGTACACCAGAACTTCACTTTGGTTCACCAGACTTATTGAGTGTATGAACGTTCGATGGACCATATTTTGATACCATCCAAACCCTAGTAAAGTTTTTTAATCTGATCTAGAAGAGTTCGAAGAAGTTCGAACTCCTGAGACAGGAAGTACGTTAGACTGATTTTGTTGATGAACAAGTTGAGTTTATCAGCGTGCAACTTTATTCATCGCCCAAAAACCTTTCCTCCACTTCGCAGCGGATGAATATGAGTGGATTGCACGTCTTTCACCGGGGCAGCTGAACAAGTTCATTGTAAACTGTAAGGTTTGTCAGAATGAGTTGAACCAACGAAACAGAGCCGACGAGACACAAGGAAAGAACACTAGTACGTCAAACGAACCGACTCAACGTGACCTTGGCGATACAGACAAGCTACAAGCATTGGCACATGACACGTTGTTGGAGCGCATGGCCGACTTAGTTACCAGTTGCCGCCGATCGTCCGTTACGGACTCTTCCTCGCCCACTTGTCCTCCTCCCCCTCCTCCTCAATCTGCTCTACATACCAGCCCACAACAATCTACGGTGCTCTCACCAACGGTGTTTCCTCCAAAGAAACCATCTACTGGTCCAGATCCTCGCTTCCCTCGCATACCCCAGGTAAAATTTCTTGCTCCATTACTGCCTAGCGGGTGAAAAAAGCAATTTCCACTGTTTGTTCACTAGTTCCACCAAAAGGGCCTGATAAATTGTTTATTTTGTGTGTGTTTTAGGTAGACGGAATCGTGGACGAGGATTCTGAGGATGGCGCTAGCCCTCTTGTGCAACCTGACAGCTCCACGTACATGCATATTGGTGCACATGCATCTGATGTTCTGTTCTACGAACAAAATCCTCAACCGCTGTCAGATATTAGTTCTTTTTGTCCTCTTGACACATTTGGCAAACCCCGTAGAGGACCATCAAACTTCATAAGAAAAGACAAGTGCAGGACCGAACGATTGCGCACTTTTTCAGGTGGCTCGCATGTTACTTCATCTGCTCGCCTAACTCCACCTCCTATCTGCGCTAATTGGGTGACTGAGAGTGAAGCACAACGTGCTTGGACCACACCGGTACGCTCAGACGCTCTTTAGTAGAGCTGCTACATGCGTCCTTTTTATTGCTTATTCAATATTTTGGAAAAGTATCATAGTTACTGCGTGTAATACAACCTTATTCGTGTGAACTCCCATCGAATTTCTGTCTTTCAGAACCTTGCATTTAGCTGCCGGTAAAGTACTTTTGGGTCAGCCATCCACATCGTTTATTGTTTTTTTTTTAAGTGAAAACTCCTCAGTTAAGTAAAAACGGCTAACAGCATGTGTGGGAGAAGGGGTTTAGGAAGTTACGCATACTCAGTTCCCAGTCTGCATGGTATGCTTGCGTAAGTCCGGGACTACTGGTTAATATGTGAACCTCATCGGCTTAAACCTGCTTTCTCACCATCTTGTTGTAGACCTGTTGTTGATGGTTCGGTTTCAGAGCTTCTTTGTTCGTTCCAAATTAGATTCTGTGACCAAAGCTTCAGCTTCGTGTGAACTGACCCAAAGAATTAGGTGCGGAACTTGATCAGATTGTCCGTTGACCCCACTGAGGCGACACCACTATCAAGGTTTATCCAGACAGGCTTAATCCGTGAAATTCTGTCAATCTTATTTCGTACTTGAACAGTATAAACTCCATGTTATCCGGAATATCATTCAAAGTGAAATACACGGGTTCTTCATGCAATACATTTCGTTGGAGCATACTATAAACGAGAGATTTCTTTGCGTCCCTCGTCAACATCGTCTTAATTTATGTGAGCACTCATCTCCGCGGACAAGCTGACTACAGGTGGTTAGTTAGGGTACTTTTTGTCAGTATCTATCGGCCTTCGCGGATGATCTGACAATTGTGTAGCAAACCAGTCGACTTGGACTTCTCTTGGTCAACAGCTTGAAGCTGCAGACAGAAGATCCCTCCACGTTCACTTGCCTAGTCCCAAAGTGGATGAAGAACACCGTTTCGCTGAGCTTTTCGGGATCCGTTACATTTTGCATCTATTTTCTGATACGTCCTAAAACTTCATTGTCACTTCCGTCTTATTCTTCCATCGAAGCTGTTCAGCTGACAATTGATCATAAACAAACTTTCCGATAGTAGTTACCTATATGATCATGTGAAGGTCTTTCCCAGACTGACTAACTTCCAGAATGACACTCATTTCGGCGTTCTGAATAAACTCGATATAATAGACATGTTATGCCAAACAGATAGTTATCTTTGGGCGTGCAGGACTCCGGTGACCACTACGTTCGTCGCCTCAACTACTACGTTCTACCAATTCTTTTTTTCAGCGATCTCTGGTTTATCGAATTTTGACCCGAATTTTACATCGTCTCGCGGCCCATCCCATCAATTCCCCCCATGCGGTTGCTCTCCGTCAACTTCTTCGTTGGTTGTCGTGCACCATCGAATCCCTGTTTCCGTGGTTGATTGTCAGTGAGATGGCCAATGACGGTAGGTCCTCATACTGTTTTATCCATGTTAACATTTTCGGCCTGAACCCTCTCCCTTTAATCTGCTGCCGTAATATAGTACCTTCGCATTATTCCTTGCGAGCGACCAGACATTTATGAACCGATTTTGCCAGCAATAGGTTGTATTGAATCAGCCGAGTATTTACGCTGCGGTTTGTTTCATTATCAATGGTGTATTCATGTTACTGGTTCATCAACCAGATAAGTTCCACTCTGTACATTAATAACGGTGTTCCGCTTACCAACTAATTGTATTTCTGTCTCACTGTGGTGCCCCAGGATTCTTTCGGCCGTGGCAAAGTCAACGTTTTTCGCTGCGGTTGCCTCTTATGCGGTTAGGTAATTCCTGTATCATGATGATATGAGGCACTTCGATTCACTCCTCCTCACTCTTTAATAACTCTATTTATCCTAACCTATGCGTTCGTTTTATTCAGCAATCTAAAGCAAGGTTGCTCAGTTTGTATTAGTCGCGAGCGTGTTGCACTGCTGCTGTTCAGTCTCGAATGTTTGTTTTTCCCCGATTCGTTGTTGCTTGCGCTAGCTAACGATATGTTATGAAGTGATACAGTCAACAGGCTTAGTGTCAATCACTCAATTTATCAGCTACAAACCGTGTGCCATAGGCACAGTGGTTCCACCTACTACAGTTTCGCTCACCGGAAAACGGGAAAGTGGAACATACAACCATGCTTTGGAGGCGAAGGCATGTTCAGTTTGTTCGTAAACTGGGTAGCTACGCATTAAGTGCGATAGCTTTGATGCACGACCGCTACTGACTGTGCGATTGGGCCATTTACGCCAATGTCATTAACCACCGGTGATTTGAATCCCGGGGTCCCCATCCAGGGAGGCGGCAGTTGCCCACCCGACTAAGTTTACTGGTCAGTGTTTTCGTACCTCGTTGCCAGGTCATACACTGTCCACCTCTCTGTCGCTTCCACTCAGAACAGGGCTGGGAAAAAGAGCTCTGTGAGGCAGACGGTTTTCTGGTATGCGAAGTAAATGACCCAACCAGCGCAACCTATGAAGCGTGAGTATAGTCTTGGCACCTTGGTGATCTGCTTTTCCACGTGCACCGTGAAGCAAGGTGACCTACCTGTGGGGAGGAGGCACTTTTACTGTTCTGTGACTAGGGTATTATGAGGTGTCATCATTTCAAGTCAAGATCCAGATGGCTCGTAGAATCATGAGTGTATTGGTCGTGCTGTATTCAGCGCAGAACGTTGTCCGTTTCCTCGGAGTTCTGTTAAGAGATTCTTCAATTATAATACGTGGCAGTGGATCCGTAATGAATATTAAAGCTCAACTGTCAGACAACCATAATCCATCATCCATCCTATCATCTTTTTCCTGAATCACAGGATCTTGTACTGAGCGTTTGGCAGTCCAGGGCTGCAGACCGTCTTTTTATGACTAGCCTGTATACTGCCCCCGTACTTCACCCATGGCCGTTTGTCATACATTCTGGAAGGATAGTTCAATAATTTTTTGTTAGCATATTTAGGGTTTCCGACCATCCACCTTATGACACCAGCCGCATACGGATGTGGTTTCTGTTACTTGTATGTGTGATGCTTCACTAAATGGCCTGTACACGTCTCGGATGCAGTACCACAGATAGATTGGGACTCTAATGCAGTATTAATTTTGGTGTGCACGTGCACTCTATACGTTTGCTGCATTCTGTTTTTTCGGCCGTTAACCACTGTGCACGCGATCCTAGCACTTTTCCTTCATGTGAGATAACTGACAATGTCGGATTTAGTTGAAGTGTTTACTTTCTGTACACCAAGAGAAGCCATGGGCAGCAAAACCTCTCATTTTTACGGTAGATTAACCCTGTTTTTCCTATCTGATCCCATTTAATTTGGATCGTGCCCAGACCCTTGTTTTTTAAGAGCCAACTCTTGGTGTAACTCTGCTGTCATTATACCACGGATAGTATAACATCGATGGGGATTCGCCTCGTCTCCATTGCTTGATGCACTAAAGTTGTGTCCCAAGGGCCACTGTTTCCTAACTCGGACATAGGGAGCCGGAGACATCTTATCCTGGGGCTACAGCTATCCGAGTTTGAAGCACACTGCATTATGCCACACTTCCATAACATTAACTGATCAGAAATTGGATATCTGGGCGTTTGACTGCACAGTTCACATTGTTTGAGGGGTATATCATCGCACAAAAAGTTCAACGTAAACAGCGGACAAACTTCATATTGTTCTTTTGAAAAAAACATTTTTTTCCGGAAGACTTCTTTAGACGATCGTTACTGATACTTCTTCCACCGGATTGGGAGCCAGCGTTGAATATTTCGGCGGACCAGTGATTGCATTCCCAGTCGACCCTCGGAAACCGGACGTGTGTTTTCTCAAACGCAAAGGGAAGCACTTGCGTCATATTGGGCTGTCGACCGGCTTCATAATTATCTTTCTGGATTAAATTTCATCATTGTTACTGGTCACTTGGCCTTAGACATCTTGTATCATCCTACAAAGTCTTTATAGTGCAACGGTGTATTATTGCACCCAGTTCGTATACCTGCAAAATTGCACATTGCTCTGCATGACTCCTCACGCCGATTTCCTATCCAGAAATCCAGTATGCGGAAATGACTGAAGCAATTCAGATTGTTTATTGACCCAACAACTGCTAGTCAAGCGGGATGCGCTTGTTACTAATACTAGAAGATATTTTGCTGCCATTTTTCCGCGCTGCGACGTAGATGGACACAGTAAGAGCAACGTCAATTTCCTGCATTTTACTGTCACCGGGAAAGCTTTTCCATCATTTCGGATAGTCTGTTGTGCCTAGAGGATAAAGTTACAATTTTATTGACTCAGCGATTGGCTGCTCTTGCAGATTCTCACTCTTGTTATCTGGGTGTTCATAAAATAATATCTCTTGCGCGCATGTGATATTGGTGGCCGGAACCAGATGCCGCTATCATGGGTACTGCTAAAAATTGTGCTAAATGTGCACACGAGATTCATGGCAAATCTTTACAGTTGTGTGCGGGGCCAATTACCTGTGGAACAGTTTAACACGTTCATGCTTACTGCCGCGGTCCTCTTCTCGGTGCATACTGTCTTTAACTGTTATTGACGCATGTTCACGATGATCTGAAGTTTTTCTAGCTAATTCTCCAAGTGCCGAATTTACACAAAAAGCATTGAGGAAAGTATTCAGCCATGAAGGTGTACCAATCGCTTTGGTCACTGATAATGACACACAATTTAACGCAAAATCCCTCGAGGAATGGTTGAATGGCTTTGAGCGTCGACATCCGTTGACTGCTGCACGACATCCTCAGTCAAATAAGCTTGCTCAGAATTTTGTGCGAGCACCTAATTATTCCATTATTTTATTCTCTCTCAATTTTTTTTGTGAACCTAGATCGCTGAATTGATAATTTTATAATGCGATACAGGAAGGCCGTTCATTCAGTTACTGGGAAGAGCCCCACAATTCTTTACAAATCTGACCCTTTGCGTATAAGTCCTGACTGTGCCCAAACGGCTGATGTCACGTTTTTCAAGGGTAGTGATTTACAGCTTGCTATAGGAATAATATTTTCATCAAATAGCAACTGTTTGATCACAATTCTTGATATGAGTGATCTCCTTTGTCACTGGAGACAATCTGCTCAGGTTGTGTTCAAGACCAAGGGCCAGTGTGTTAACGGCACTCCTGCTCTTTCAAATATTAATGAATCCTTGGTAGGTGAACTTGTGGTATTCGAGCAAAGTTTATATCTGAAAAACATACTACCTGCGAATAACCTGAAGTTTTCAATCCAAAAACCGAAAGATTGCGATGAGGACCACAACTGAACCGTAAACATCCACACGATTTTTCAAGGTATGGCGAATGTGATGGAAATGATTGATGCCTTCTCTGTTCATTGCTGTTTGCAGTATTCCCTTGTTTTAATGATCTGAGTGTTGTATGCACACGTCAGCTCGAATGCATGCGTGCTACTTTTTACGCCGTGCTGAAGTCTCGATTTCTAGTTCGTCTGGTTATACTGATATACGTGCGGAACTTAATTCTCACGGTCTTTTTTTGGAGGTACTGAATTGAAGACTAGACACTAGCAAGAAGCTCCTTGTTGACCAAAGGAGTCCTGAGAATCTCCGTGAAATGCATCCGTTTTTGCTTCGGCACCGTAGTCTTTTGGATGTTTGCTGACACGACAATTGGGCATCATATTCCGGGTTGAGTTGCGTCATTCTTATTAGAGCCAGTCAACTGTACGGCGCAAAGACTGATTCGAATCTTTTCCTGAAGCTGAACATAACTTGGCGTCATCGTTTCCATGAGCTACTCGATCAGAGTAGCTGGTTTCACATCCTTGCTGAAGGTTTTACGTAGAAGTTTATGCAGTTTATCTGCTGAAAGCTGCTCCGTAAGTGTTGGTATACAGAGCAAGTAAAACGAAGGGCGTTTGAAGTCACAGTAGTCACTCGTCACAAACATCCGCATGGTGTAAAGTTCGGGAATATTTTTTTAAGAATACGCGTAAGCAAGTAGCGTCTCTGATTTCATGTTTTTTGATAAGTATTATACAGCCTGGTAATCTGGTTACCGAGGACCGATGAGCAACCTCATAGAAGTTCTATATGCGCGTAAGCTACGAACTATACTTCTCCGCTAATACCTCATACATCACAGTACAACTGGCTGCGCTGCGGACCTAGTCTGATAGTGGGTTAGAGTGGAGTAACTAATGACCACAGTCAGCCTTCTGTTTCTTGCACCTCTACTATTGGCGGGCCATGAAGTTACCGATTCGTTGGGTTTATGATTTCCTTCGGGGTCGTCGACACACCGTAGACGAACTAACGTTTAATCTCTTTTATCTGAAACGGGCCTGTACTTCTCTTGTTTTGTTATATGAGACGTGGACGTGTGCTTACCTCTTTCCCCCTTACCTCCTTTTTCCGAGTACGATCATACGATCTAAAACTGCTGCTCATATTCGATTTTCCGTGAGTGACTGTACGCCTCGGTCTCACATATGTGTGCGTGAAAGACTGACAAACCGGATTTAGGTGCTAAACTAGATAAGGCACAAATGGTATTAGTACGCACCAGACGAATTCGCCAGCTGCCATTTTCGCTTTCCCCTGTGTGTTGCTTATCGTCCACTGTTCAACCGTGTGTCCTAGCCTGCACATTAATGCCAGCTTACCATGCAATTATTTCGTGGAATGTTTCTTCACGTTTACTTTCAGTTCGCGATCTTCTCCAACAAACTGGCAGTGAGCTTACGGCCGTGTTAAGGCACTTCGAAAAGTGCGCACTTATTGAACTTTATGAACTTATGTGTCCCATCGCTGCTCGCATGAGTGACGCACAGATACACTCCTCCATGTGCGCTTCGAAATCCTGGCAACGGGTCTGGAATAGCGTGTCTCGTGTGCAAAATTGCTTTTCAGTGATATCCCACCACCTCAAAACCCATCATCCAGATTCGATGTCTTTAGCTCAGAAACTTCCTCCGAAATTAGTGGAATCAAGACACATACTCGCTGCGAAAGCTGCTCTGGCACGACTCTCATCCAGTCACTGTTACAGACCGCATGAGTTGGAGGCAATGGAAAGGATGCGTAATGAAGCTCGTGAAGAACGCTGGGTGGAACATTGGTCGGCAATCGAAGAGCAGTGTAAGTTCATCTTTCCTTCATCTCTGCTCAGTAAAAACCATGTTTAGTTTTTACTTCTTCTGCCCACCATCAGGGCAAACTTCTGATATTGCGGCGGCACATGTAAGTCTATTGTCTTTCTCTTATTTCATACTAGTGGTGCTGAAAAATTTTCAACGTCACTTACTGCGAGATTGTCCGTCTGGAAAACCAAATCTGACTGTTGTGGACCTTGTTGATCACCAATCGCCACAGACCACGGATCCAGATGGCCTAAAGGTAAACCCCCCTGAGTCGGGCATGGATGAGAAAACTATATGTCCTGCCTTTGAGAACACCCAATTCCGTGAAACTCCAGAAATGCGTCCTGATTCTTGTGAATCACCTATTTCTGAAAATGTTGCAATGGAATCCAAACAGCCTCTAGTCGTTCACGATAACCCGCGTGGTGATCAATTCTATTTCGCGCTTGAGGACTGTTGGTCAACTGCAGTGGAAAGAACTGCGCCGAACGCTTCCTGTGACGCTGATAGTTCGGATGAGGATGTTCGGTCTTGTCTTTTATGTGGTCGTCACGGTGACGACAACATTGAAGGACGTTTGCTCTTCACTGGTGCCGATACTTGGGTACGTAACTGACCATGTCGTCCATTATACTCATAGACACCGGTACTTCAACCGTATTCGTAGGCGAGTTTCCACTTTATATCGTTTTTTCCACTTGAGGGGTGTCGCATATGAAACTTATTATACTGTATTTGTTGCCTTGAACTCGAAGTGGCTCAGTGCTTAAAGTGCGAATTTACTGACCGGAAGGTCTGTAGTTCGAACCCAACCTCTGTATGTTGATTGTTCCTGTCAAGGCTTGGGCAACCTGGCAGTATCTCAGCCCTCGTGCTTCCTTGGGATGGCATGGCAGCTTGAAACCGGAAGGCTGTTACAGCTGGATGATCATTATTGTTGATCAAGTGGTTAGAGTTTTGTGAGATGCGCGCAGCTGATGATACTGAGTAAGGATGAAACAATTATACAGCGCTTCTAGTTTTCTCGGCATAGATTGGCTTTGCACACATTGAGTTATTCAATGCAGGCGAACCTTTTTCCTTTTTGATTTATTATCTCCAGGTTCATGTCAACTGTGCTCTATGGAGTAATGAGGTTTTCGAGGAGGAAACTGGCCAACTCGTCGGGTTGTCAGATGCATTACGTCGGGGGCGTGAAAGTGTTTGCCTTGATTGTGGTCAGTATGGAGCCACATTGCTTTGTTCAAACTCTCACGAGCCCATGTGCACTTTATATATGCAACCATGGTTAACTCCTGACGACAGTGATTCCCCTTCCAGGCTCGATGTCGAGATGCAAAAGTCTGTGCACTTTGCTTGTGCTCTTCGAAGACGCCCCCCTGCTCCACGATCTATTTTCACGGCCGACCGTTCGTGGTTTTGTTCCCCGGAGTGTCACCAGGCTGCCATTCGACAAAGACTGACTGATGCGATCCAGTCTAGGAAGGATCAACAGCATCATAAATCTAGCAAATCGTTTGACGCCCAGTTGGACTGTACTACGGATGAAGAAACACTCACCAAAGGAGCGTATGCTATGCTTGAGAATGCTGTGGCGGATGACTTGGAGGTAAATTCTCCCGTCTGGTGTTGCTTTACTTGCCGACGTTTAGTCTATCACACACCCTAACCAGGCAATCGCTTGGCCAACTTATAGGAATCTTTATATCCAGTGCATGTCTTATTTGTACAGCTGAATTTGACCTCATGGCTTGGGCGAAGTTAGGAACGACCGAAGTACTACTATTATTGCGGTCTTTTTGTATTCCTTAAAAGTGCCGACATTGGATGACCTAGCACGGTAAAACGGCCATATCTATACGTGTGAACAGACGATCTATCTAAATATTCCAAAAGCAAGTGGGTTATTAGGAATGGCTGCATGCTGTACAATGCAGCCACAGTCGCGGAGCTGCGCAATACATGGTGGTGCATCTCTTAACTGTATCAGACTTCTGGATCACCAGCATATTCACGCTGACCTACATCCTAGAGGTCAACAGACTGACTGAGGAAAACTCGCTTGGTTCATGGATAGGAATTGGCGAGTAGACGCTACGGCGTCGTGATACCGATGAGTACTCCAAACTATTGGCCAAGTCAACCTCTGGAACACCAACCTCGTTAATGACACACATAAGAGTGGTGAAGGTCGATTGTTGTGCTTTATTCAGATTATCGGTCAACAACATCCCGCTGCAGTAAACAGACAATCGATCAGTGATCATGCAAAGAGCGTGGCGCAGCGTAATCAAATTTTATCGGAAACCATTATTGCACTTTCGTGCCATGCGTCGTAGGCACCGATGTGTCCCCCACACAACTGGATACACTACCACGTTGCAAACCCTGCTGTTCATCGGCGGTGCCGTCACGTCGACCCCAGGCTCGTCTGTGCCGTGAAAAGGTTGAACCTAACATGTTGCGCAGGTTCGTCTACACAGATGACAGTCATCTATGCATGGAGATAATCACTGAGATTCCGCAAGTTCTTTTGCTACTCGGTCGGTCAACAAATACAATCACTTGTTTCTCCATTTTGTCAGAACATGTAGGACGACTTATCGTCCAGATGTTGGACTTTGGTTGTCTTATACCCGCCACTGCTACCTTGTGGTTAGTGTGTCGAGTAAACTGCTTCGGTTCTGATTTAGGTTTGGGTTCCCCGACAGGGCCTAATATGACTATGAGATGCGCCACTAGAACTCTGTCATGCCGCATCGGCCGTTACGGAGTGCCTTGTTCGCTGCATACAGCAGGATGCATGGTGTACCATAATATTCAGATTTGGACAACTCGGTTGAATATAAAGATCCATGCACTGTCGTTTAAGTTGACCCGGGTGGCTATATCTCTGTAAAGGTATTCAATGTACTTACTGTTTACTACACTTCAGACCGGTTTGTTTCATACCTCTGTTCTAACTCTTTCCACAGCCCATCAGCTTGGGTGAACTACTTGTTTGCCGCCGCGTTTTCGCTCCATCCGACTGCTTTGCGGTGTCTCTGCTTCCACCTACCTTTCACCGACAACCTAATCTCTCCATGTTTCCTGATGACAATCCGGGACTTTTAAGGATTGCACGAAGAGCCCTTTCCAATTTGTCTGCATCCCCAAACTCTCTGGCTTTCCTGCAATGCACTGGTTTACCCGCTGCTAGTCTAGTCATCACCATCGGATCCCTACGAGTAGATAGACTTGGCGAGGTCAGGGAGGCTTCTGACTCTTTGGCTATTACAAAACGCTCTTCATCACCGGAACTCTGTTCACTGGGTAGTCATCTTTGTCCTATCAATTATCGGTAAGTGTTGTCGTGTTTGTTCGAGCTTAACTCTCTTAGTCTGCGGAATTGGATTTTCTGTGTTTTCTTACAGGATTTGCAGCTGGTGATCAATGGCGGTGCAGTAGAGGGTGCCACCAACAGGTCCTGTGAGCAAGGTTATCCCCAACAAACATAACTTTCTCGTTTGTAATAAATCGTTTTCTCAAGGTCCGTAGCCCGCTTCTCGCTTTTTGCCAGTTATCTGCTGACTAGTAGGTCAAACCCGTCAGTATAACATTAGAACTGTGCTCCCTCCCAAAGAGGAACACCTTTCGCATCTGTTCGATGTGCTAAATTTGTATTCACTCAGAAACAAGAATTTCATACCGAAATATGTGGGAAGGCTACTTAACTTTATTAGTTCGAGTATGATATCTGACAGGCCTTCATCCGGGAATCTGTCAACGTCAAGGTGTGTGAGATTAGTCTTTTTTGCTAAGTGCTAATGCCTCCATAAGTTGCGTAATTGCGAACTGGTCACCCGCAGCCGAAGCTGAGGGTGTTGAGTTACTATCCGGAAGGTTTGGAGTTAAAAGTTTTACGGAAGAGTATTACTGATGTCTCTTAGTGAGGGTATGCGTTCCACTCACCTTGTCGGTTTATTAGCACTATTATTTTCAAGCAAATCACTCTGGGCACTTATTCTAGCAAGATATCTGACGTTCGCATCCACAACTTACACTTTTGTAAAAACAATAAGTTCCGTGAACCGTCTACTCCATATTGTTGGGTTTTTTCGGAGAAGCCTAACTGAATGGTGCACGGTGTCACAGGTCAAGACTCGCGAACTCCTCAGAATCAAATGAGTCCTGGTACTCCATGTATAAAACTAAGTATATAAAACAAATGCAGACCTAAGATTGTAGGGATTCCTCCGCAATTCGGTGCACGGATTGTTGCAAGTTCAAAGAAAGCTTTGTGTTGGAGACGCTATAGAATCAACATACCGAGAGTGAACAACAACTCAACATGATTTAGTGACAAAGATGTACGCACAACGCGTAATAACGCAATTAATCAAGAAGTTCGCAAAAATTCACCCACTGGGTCAAAGGTCAAAAGTTCATGTAGGATTAGAGGCGCATATTGGATCTGTCAGACAGACCTAACTAAAGTGTTGGTTCCAGACAGAAAGGTCGAAAGAGGGAACAACCAGATTGCGATGCATGTTCACCTCGACATTTTGTATCGGCTTTTCAGAACTGGACTCCACATTTTCCGCTAATGATGTACCATGGAATATGCTCAAGGTCAACTTGGAAAATAGCGATCAGTGCATATTCACTATGAATTGAGTGGGTAACTGAAGCTCAGCCATCTCGTTTTCATTTCCTGTGATGTCTGCAGCTGTTTGCGTAATTTTTTAAGAATGGAACAAGGAAGACACTGATTTCAGAAAATCCTGGTGAGAAAGTGCCTAGACTACCATAAATTTATGGTGACATTGACTTTTTGTGGGCAGTCGGATGAAGCGATATTTAATGGATCAAAGTGTTTGTTGTTTTTCGAGTTTCGCATCTTTTAGTGTGTAATTTTTCAAGATGCCTAGAATTGATGCACTTCCTAGTCACTGCTGGCCCTCTTCTCCGAGCGCAGTGTGCCGTACGCGTAGCCTGATATGCTGCTTCGTTTTGGCGCCTTCGGATATCGGTCATCTTTTTGCACGTGGGCATGTATTCGACCACGAAAATCCGGTTACAGCACAATTTAGTGCGTGAACTTCATTTTTATCCCCGGCACAATTCATGCCCTTCTTCCAACCAGTCAACCGTAGACGAAGCTGACACTTCTGAACTATCTTAGTCGAACAGTTTGCTGCGTGCCTCGGAAATTTGGGGACCGCGAAGATTATGAAACTCGAGGATTGTTTACAGATTAGTGTGGTTGTGAAGGGTGGTGAAAAACAGAGTTCCTGGTGCAGCGACTAAAAGTGAATAGGCGATTTTCACGAACGAACAAGGGATGTGAATTCAGGACAGTACCTGATCCGATGAAACAAACAAAAGTGTTTGAGATGTCTGCAACGATTTACGGGCATTTCACTGACATTTACCAAGCATTTGTAGTGGCTCAGTCGATATACGTATAATTCGTCTGGGATGTTTTGACGAGTGCATTTTTTATGCATTTATTTTCGACGTGAATAAAGGACAATGATCATTCTGAAAAGACAAAAGACTAGCTGTGTTCAGGTGTTTATAGAACACTATGTGTCTCAGTTTCGGAACGGTTACGACAGATAAGACGTATGCATAAATAAGATAATCGTTCAGCTGTAACACCCTTTTGGTGCCTAGCTGCCATGCCACCCGAAGGAAGCACGAGGGCTGGGATACTGCCAGGTTGCCCAAGCCTAGGCAGGGCGACGTATGCATGGGTAAATATGACGCCGTGCTTGGGGATCACCGTTGATCTTGCGATAACTCATCTGATTATTCTCGACCCGCTCGTTACCTGTTTTATTGACTGCAGATGAACACTTCCTTAGTCAACAACCATGACAAACTGACAGTCCGCATCGAAGTACGCCCATATATGGTCCGTGTTTAAAAAAAACTCACGTTTTTCCTTCCTGTGCATTCATAGCGCCCGGCGTATTTTCTGGAGCTGCTTCAAGCTAGATGACCGTATCCCATACACTCTACACATCCGGCAAACACACGCAGTCAACAGTCATGTGTCGTCCGCATCCCCTTCAGCATCGTCTCTTCCCCCGCCACGTAGTACGGAACCGTCTTCGCCCAACCTCAAAAACACTCCCGCTGTACTGTCAACCACGTTACCCAAGCTGATGAAGCACATTTCGCCCTTGCCTGTTTCATCCACTCCGACTCCCCTTCATCCATCCGGTAGTGTGCGGTGCACAAATGGATATCCTGGTTCAACACGATTCACTCAGTCATTCAACGTTGTCTGTTCAGTCGGTCCCCACAAACCTGCCCATCAACCAGCAATTCTGCGACCAAGTTCATCGGCCAGGATAGCCACAATTTCCCAGACTGCTTCGTCAGTTGACACTCAGGCTGTTACCAGTACTGCTTCTTTGGTTGTTTCCAAAACTTCTTTGGATACAGTACGTTGCACAGCTGACGCAAAGTCACAACCTCTAAAGATAATCAATGCTGGTACGTTTCTATCATCTGTGTTTTCCGCGTCCCATTCCCCAATTGTGTGTGATAACTCATCCAAGTTTTTTTTATTGGTTCAGTGTCACTATCTGCCACCGCCCAGAATGAGCCGCGGAAACAGAATTTACCATCAGGACATCAACTGCTGAAGTCGTTGGTGTCAGTGGACTGTTCCTCGTCTCCTGCTGAGAAGAGTAAAAATCCAGGTAGGTATTTAAAATTGACCAAATTGACGGGTTCTCTGTCGCTGAAGCGGTCCACACTACGCAGCAGGTGTTTTAGTGCGGGTAGCGTGTCTCACACCTCAAATGCATTTTTTCCTCTATGTACCGTTACTTATTGTACTGTCAGGCACCCGAGTTTATGCTGTAAGCATTTTTACGAAAGGATGTACAAAAGCAAAGCATACCTGAGAAATCGGTCGAAATCGCGCAGTTCTTGGAACTGCATTTTTTTGGAATGAACCTGTTCTGAGCCTTAAGTTTTACGGTATTTTTCTGTACATCCAACCGGTATAACGTTACACATAACAGGAGGTTGCCATTTTAAATTCCTAGAAATAAAACTGCGTATTTTTACTGCCCGGTACGGGAATCTCTGGCGTAATGAGTTTGACAATACTTGAATTTGGTCTTAATAAATGAAACTAAACTTTCACCGAACAAACAAATGAGAAACACAGAACGCTTTCGCTGTTCGCGCTTGTCTAGTTTGTCATGCTTTCGATGCCAGAGTAATATTCGATTTCCACTCTTGTGAAGTGGTTCGGTGGCTTTTTGAATTCTACGTAACTGCCACTGTCGTTGACAAGAAGCTGTTTGTTCGTCATCACTGGCCAATTTTCAGGTGAGGACTTTAGCTGGTTTGTAGAGGAACCTAGTGCAAATATGTACAGTAAAATTATCACCTAGGGACTAGTTAATATGCCCGTAAATCAGCAGTGAATGTATACCAAATTGACGTATGTTAGCGGCTTCAAGGACATACGCCTGGAGGACAAAGGCGAAGTGTTATATTGAGTAGTTTCTGGTGTACCAATGTAGGCGCTTAGGGAGACAGTTTTATAGCCTAAGGTCTACACCTTAGGCTATGAAGGATCTGGTCGAGAATATTTGAACAAATGTGTGCAACCTCTCTAGAGAGCTCTCTGGTAGATGGTGACCGTAAAAAACCACGGTGTTTGAAACGTATGTCTGTGGCGAACTCCCTCTCAGCTGATGGCATGCCGTTTGGGGAAACCGATTTTGTTCGCTACTCGAAAAAAACAAGTGTACACTTGCATCTCTTTAAGGAGACAAACTTCTAGCAAAGAGAACTGCTCAGTCTTCCTCGGACAAGAAAGTGGAGTAAATTTGTTCCGACCACGAAGATCGCATGGGCTCACATAAGTTGATCTCTTTCTTGATACTTAGTCTTCTCAACACGGAACCAGTCAGAGAATTCAAGAAGAATCAATCACAGCTGGTCTCAGTTGAAAGTTAGTCCTTGCATAGGGGGAAATTGTAACCGTTGCTTACCTTGCAGACGAAAATCATGCTATGGGAACTCCAATCCTTTTGAAAGAGAGCAGTACTATATTCGTACCATCCTTCAGACTTATCACTGATGTGAAAAGTACAGGGAGGCATAGTGCACAAACTTCACGTCCTGATACTTGGTATGGTGTTTTGCGCTGCTGACACCTTGAAAGTGGTCTCTGTTGGAAGATGGGTAAATGGCATCCGTTTTCATCTGTTTGAGAGCTAATCACACCTGCCCAAAGTGAAGTGGTTCTTATTGCGGGAGTTGCTCTCTCCTGGGGACCGTTGTATGATTATTATCGAGGATATTTATTATAAGATCGAAATCAGTTCTGTCCATCATATGCCCACAGTATCCAGTTGGTTCTTATTGCATCATCGTACAGGACACTGATCACCTGATTCTTTGCTTGCCACAAGGGGTCGTAGTCATCAAGTGTATGTAATCAAACCAGGATGATCCATACCTGTTTATTTCTAACAAACACGTGGCCTTATCAAACCACACTCATTTGTCAGCAAGTGTTTCAGTGCATACAGCCATGCCATACTGCTTTGTTTCCGCGGAATAGGCCCTTACGGTTGCACAGTGTCCTAGTATGGTGGAAGCCAGTCAAAAGCATCTGACCCTATTCGTGTTCTGTTGGCAACACTTGACCCACTGTCGGAAGATGAACGGCGTTCACATGGGTGGTCATACACACTACTTGACAGAGAACTGTGTTCTCGTATACATCCACATTTCCGTCCTATATTTGCGAGGTCGTTGAGGAGTGTCATGGTGAATTCTGAGAGATCCCTGACGTTCCAAATCCTTATTTTAGAATATGTAAAATGGATACCGACGACCTCACAAAGTAGATGTATGTCATCAGGGGTGTGTGGAATAGTTGGGTTATGCTTTTGTGCCCCTTTTGGACAAGCAGTATCAACCATTTTGTATGATATGCGAGACGCTATTTTTAAAACAAGTAGCGAAATTCTCGAGAGCATGTACCCTCGGAAGGGTAGCATACTACATCGCGCCTTTCGGAGATCAATGTTACGTCTTCTCCATCGAAGTGGCTTCTACTCAGAGGGACTTCCCTTGTCACCACCACTTCTCTGAGATGTGTTATTAACCCCAGTTTTATAGTTCATGTTGTATGTACAAGATGAAGGGCGACGATGTTGTACACCGCGCTAGAGATTAATGCTAAAGCTGCCACCTTGACGTGGTGGTCGGGCTTGAGTGCTGCAATGATCCCGCGGACTACACTGGCTGGAACGTCGTTCCGCAAGGTGCAACCATGCCAGAAAGGCCAAAGGGGAGCAGTCAGACCAAGAGCAACGAGACCCGTACTACGAGTAATCGTGCTACTAGGCGGTCTGGGGGTAAAGTCGTACTGTCCTCTGCGACAGG
Source organism: Clonorchis sinensis (assembly GCA_003604175.2). Lineage (NCBI taxonomy): Eukaryota > Metazoa > Platyhelminthes > Trematoda > Opisthorchiida > Opisthorchiidae > Clonorchis > Clonorchis sinensis. The sequence continues at coordinate 27,744,212 of CM030371.1, forward strand.
AGTGTGAAGGCAGTAAGGTGTTTCCCCCAGGTGACCAGCATGTTCATATTTATGGAATCAGCGATGCTGCCTCCCCCCAAGGAAGGACGGGGTGCTGCGAGTAATCGTATTACGAGGCGGTCTGGAGGTAAAGTCGTACTGTCCTCTGCGACAGGAGTGTGAAGGCAGTAAGGTGTTTCCCCCAGGTGACCAGCATGTTCATATTTATGGAATCAGCGATGCTGCCTCCCCCCAAGGAAGGACGGGTTAGAAAAGGTCGGCCCCAAAAACCGCACACTCCGATCGCCCAACGGTTGACCGTGACCGCCGGCGCATTATCCACTACGGTCGAAATACTTTTAAAACCAAAGAGTCCGGTGCTGCTCAAAAGGCACCTGTTTTGCGCAGCCGCATCAGGAATGAGACAGTAATGCCTTATTCCCTGCGCCCTCGGGTTAGGCCGACCCCCTGCAGCCGAGCAGGTCAGACTATTGAGTCATCGGCTCCTTGCAGGGTCCTCAAAGAAAGAGATTAATGCAATTGAGAAGTTTGCGAATCCAGTTATTCTTTCATCAAGGGAACGAACTTAGCTCATCTTCGAGCTGTGCTGCCTATCTCCTGTTAGTTTCTAAATTCCAGCATGCTACCCGATCAGTAGTGCTTTAGGGGGACTACCACATGATTCTCGTAAACGGCGTGAATTGTCAAGTGTTATGCCCTTGCTATGCACTTATTACGGTGCACCACATTACGAGACTGCACTAGTTTTCTATTCTAATTTGTTTACTATCGTCCGAAAACCTTTCAAAATCTTGTGAGCTTATAGGGAGAATATTCCATTGTTTATGTACTCTTTAGGTAACTTGAGCATAATCGCAGTTTAAAGTAGGACGTTGCTCGATATAATCAAAGTGAAGATACCCATTAACGATTTTACGGTCATTCCAAACTGTTCTTTGTAAACCCGCTGTTGTTGCTATTCAGTTTTGCCACAGAATCGCGGCGTTCTAACTAGCGCCTTGGAATCACGCGGACACATAACATACTATCCAATTTACGCCAGAGGACAGAATCACAGTGTAACGAAAACTCCATCGACCATTCAACTCGTGGCCCGACCAATGACAACCTACCGCATTCCTGCTCCACTAAATGCGCGTCCCGGGACCTTGACCACACCTACAAAGGATCAGCAATTAGCTAGTCAACTCAATGGACTATTTCAAAGGTGCGTTTACTTCTCAATCAATCGCTATTTTGGTTTTCCTTCGATTGGGAAAGTTGAACGCCACAGAGTTGACCTAAACTTACGTTTCATCAAATTTTGGAACCCAGCCACGAGTACATTACGGGATGAATGTCTCTTAGACAACAGTTACCGGCGCAGTTGTATTTTCAGCAAATCAGTAGGTCAATTAGCACAGCGTAATGAGTGTATCCGTCGAACGAATGCAAGCGCAACACTGTCAAATTCAACTGGTTTTAAGCCAGATCTTATGTTTCACTGCTTTTCCCCACAACCTGTTCCAACTAGAATGCTGTGTCTTTGGTCGATATGCATTTTGCGCGTTTCACGTGCAAAACCTTGAGTCAGGTCATTTGACCTCCTTCTTCCCCCTTTAGATTCCAGGATTAGATTTTCCAGTATGTTGATAGGGTGTCTACTTATATCAATAGCTGCATAAGCCATGATTGCACTGTGATGGATGATGTCATCTCATGCGTTATTAAGACATGGTGTCAAAATCGAATTGTGATAGCTTATGCGGAACAGCTCTGAACATTTTGGTATAACGCATGCAGAACTGAAGGCCTCAAAATCTCCAAACGCTTGATTAATAGTGTCTCGTTAGGATGATAGGCATCGCAGTTAAAACCATCCCAGCTTGCCAGGCTGTTATGGTTCGGATGTGTACAATTCATATTCAACCATCTTATGTCAATCAGAACACCGTCTCCCCAATGAAGCCTATGTTTGCGAAAGGTTCACAGAGGCACGCCTTTACAGAAACTGCGAAGTGGAAACGACTGATCGCTTTGGAATCTTCACCTTTGCTTGCGTGGATTCCGTGCAAAACATGGCAAGTACCGGTTCTCAGTGATGAGCTTGCTACCATTTCCTGGCCGGACTGTCGGATTGGCGTTTGTGTGTCGGTATGCACTGAGTTTCGTGCTAGACGTGTTTCATGGGAATGCCAGATTAATACCGCCGATGGTTTCTGCTTAAATGAAAAGCGTTTCGCTATACACCTTCCGCCTCCGGTTTCTTTTGCTCTTCACTGAAGCATTATTTGCCTTCAATCTTATACCACCTACGAGCCACTACCAGTGAGGCGCTCGCTATTCATGATGATGAGTTTTCAAATGGTTGAGTCCCTTCTAGAAATCGGTGTCGTTCCATCTATATTTTGAGTGAATCCTATAAACGGTTCAGTTGGGAGTCTGAAAAGTACCTTAGGGAAACTTCGTTTCCTCGTACCTTGTATGATTATTGAGAGCACAGTATTAGCTAGCCACGTGGCTGGCCGTCTAACAGCTTGTCCTAGCGCTAAGCGATGAGTGATTGATAACTCTCTTCCGTCAGTGTTTTGTTCAGCGTGTGAATCACTTGACTGAAGCACCCGTGAGCTTGTTGCTTGGGATCAAACAGTTGGTTTGGTACCCAGACCGTCTTCGTTGCGTCCAACACAGATCTCATAGGCTTTCAAGTTTGGCTTTTGTGGTTCACAGTGTGAACTCATGACACGAAGAGTAAACGATTTGAGTCCGCCACTTTCTTGGTCCGGGTGTTCTCACATAATCCCCACTCTATCACCATGCGAGTTGTATTTCTGTTTGGCAACAATGTTGCAGTTGACTGATGCTTTCTTATTCACAACTCCGACTGTCTAACATCACCATTTCTCACTTCCAGTCTACCTCAGCTGCATACTCAACCTGTCAGGAGTGGGACTTGCTTATTTCCTGCTTCAGAAGTGAGTGGTTCGCCCGGATACATTTTATGTGCTTCCTGTAGTTAGTTGCAGAGTTCATCGCATAGGTGAAGCCTTCAGAAAAGAAACATTGCATCATAGTTCACATGTATTCACTTCGCCCATCTACTCTTAGTTTCATCCTGTGTTACGCATGTTTCTTGCTATGTGTAAGATTTCCTGAACTTAACCATTCACTTGAAACTTACCGACCTACACGTGACGCTGTCGTTTGTTTGTTGCAGCTAAGCTCACCCATTCGTTCCAACAAGCTCATTGGACTAAGCCTCAATGAACACTACGCTTTCCGTACTGATGGATCGAGTGGAACATAGAACTTTTAGACATGTTCTTTTGCAATTTAAGTGGACGCAACGGAGATTATGGAACACCATTCATATTTCAGAAGTTATATTCGAGGTGGCTCAGTAGTTAAGGCGCGAACTTACTGACTAGAAGGTCCGTGGTTCGAAGCCGACCTATGCATCTCGACTGTTTCTGTCTAGGCTTGGACAACCTGGCAGTATCTTGGTGCTTGCGCTTCCTTCGAATGGTATGACAGCTAGGCACCGAAAGGGTGCTACAGTTGAACCATTTTTCTACTAGTTGTATTCGAAGTAAGGCAAGTGTCGGAAACCAATGCAACACAGTAATCTCAAAATCCAACATTGCACCGGTCAGTTTGCGCCATCTGTGTGTCTCCGAAGGTTTGTCTTTTGGTTCTAGAGAGTTCTGGGTTAACACTGAGTCAGACGTGAGTACAGGTCCAATATCAGAAAACGCTACTTGACACACGTGTGACCATTTCCACTCAGACAAAGGAAGTAGATGGATCGGAATTTTGCTAAGTTACTGCATTTTATAGGTCTGAGTTCGATGCCTTACATGTCACTCCATGAATTTTCTGTTAGGTAGTACCTACAATAGTATTTGAGAATTTACGATAACAAAATTTTTTTACATCCCGGAGATGTGTTATGGTATAACAAAGAAGCCAGTGCTGGTTATTGGGAACCCGTTTGGAATCGAGTCATCTTGCAGTGCTTCAACCTGTTTCTGAGATTTGCTGGCTTCAGTCCGTATTGCAACTGCCAACAAATATTACCTCGTGCGTTAACTAGTTTAGTTTATTCCACCAGTCCGCGAGAGCCCATCGATGTCACGGGATAGTGTAGTAGCAATGCTCACGACACCAGTTGTTAAACATGACAATAAACTGACAGATCAATGTCGTAAGACGACTCCATCGTGGTCTTCCCTTTGGATATTAGAACAATAAGTTATTTCTTACATGGTTTCTGGAATATTCGAAGGAGTTGCATTGAAGAATCGTCCGTGCCAAATTACAGAATTTGGAATACTGTAGTTGATCGTCTCACTTTGCGAGCACTTTACCGTTCACCCTAAACCAACACCATACATGTTCCTCCTGCATTGAATTTAGCCCCTGAAACCGACATCTCCCGACCCACCCACACGAATTGCACATCAACTGATACCACAACTTGATGGAACTCTGGATGAGGATGATAAGAGTGATTACTCCAGCAAGCGTTCGCGTTCCATGTTCCGTCAGTATTCCAGTTCCAGAAGACGTTCCGCGTCAGCTACTTCAAACGATTCATCTTCATCCAATAGGACGACTGCTTCAAATGCGTCGAAAGCACACCGAAGGTCGCATTTTTCACCGGTAGATCACCTGAAACAGCACAAACAATCACAGCCACCGCCTGTTTCTCTGAAGGCATTACCTGCTAAGCGTAAATGGATTGAGGAACGTAACAGGCAACAAGAGCTGGCCCACTTGGTCTCAAAGGCTAAACTTGCGAACCATGCACGGATGTACCAGCATGAAGTGGAAAAACATGTAAGCGTCCAATGTACATATCACATGCAATCACTTTACTGTTGCTTTTTTGCAGACACCACACCGTGTAGTGACCCACCATACATTAGTTAGTCGGTGCGTTAGGTTAGTCGGTGTGACACTCCCGTCTGTTTGACACCATTGAGCTCGATATAGCTCAGTGGCTGAGGTGCGAAGCTACTGACTGGAAGGTCCCTAGTTCGGTCTGAACACCGACATCTCGACTGCTCCTGTCTAGGATTAGGAATCCCAACAGTGTCTCAGTAGTCCTGCTTCCTTCGGGTTGCATGGCAGACATGCACCGAAAGACTGTTGTGGTTTACCCAACACTATACATTCCGTTTGCTCTCATACGTAATTCTTTTCAGTTGTCCTTTCTCATCTCATTCATACCGCCCTTTGTATCATTCCGCAGTTTATGCTCTCTATTCTGATTAGTTAGCCAGTTAGCTCTTTGCACGTGAAAATAACTCTTTGCCGACCATTCCTCCATAGTATGGTATGTTTACTGAACTCTGTCATTTTTACATTGTCCAGGCACGCGCATTTCGCCTGCGATTCTCTATTGACGGTTGCGTTCGCGCTGCACCTAATCCTGCCGTTGCTTGGCGTTCAATACTCACGCGAGTCGCAGTTTTGCGCGAAAAACAAGGCCTCCCTCCTTTACTTTATGGTGGTGAGTGACACATTTTCTCTTACGTTTATCCTGAAAGTGAAACCATCTTTATATCGATGGCTCGTCTCTTACATCTGACGCTGACCAGATATAAACATATGTTTCAAGCATCTCCGTGCCGAAAGGTTCTTCAGCCGAGACTTTTTTTTACCTAAACTCTTGCTCCCTACGTTTATATACGTCACCGAACTTCAACTGATACTTTGCCAGATAGAAACAATCACTGTTTTACTCTCTTTCAGTTACGGATGGGTGGACGCAATTCGGTCTCAGTCATCGGCACATCATATTCTTGATTGAGCAGATGCGCGGTGCGTTCCATTGTTACCGGTATCGCTTTCGCTATCATCGACGTAAAATTGAACGTTTACGACAAAAGGTGAGGCGAACCCTCCCATTTCCTTACAACACTTTTTTATGCCTCATTGATTTCTTATCTGTCCTTCCTAAGTTGCTACACAGCATCAGCAACCTTGGGTCTAGTGGTTTTTGCCGTGGTTGCTTCTGTCACAAACGAAAGCAGATGTTCCAGGTAGTGCGCTAGGCTGATTGTCCTGGTGGTTCCCTCCCAACGTTTAAGCACTCGCGAAGTTATCGAACCACCGGTATTACTCGCACTTGATGGGGAAGATTTTACAAGGTCACAACTACCCCAAGAAAATAAACTCAGGATCTAGGCGTGACACACTACTCACATGTTTGCTGAAAGCTCTTCGACAGTTCACAACTGGTTTCACTCTTCTTGGGGGCTCATCAGGTTTGGCGCGGCCCCCAAGTCCCCACAAACTTTAGGTTTCACTTGGACCCAAATTGGATGGAATTCACCAAATACTCATTTGGATAGTAATTTGATTTTAACGAGGGACTCTTGTTTATGATGGTCTTCAACCCAGGATCTGGTAAAATTATCGAATGAAACTGGCTTGCGCATAGGAAAAGATGGAAAATAAACTCAACACGAAATAAATAACCACTTTGTAGAACCGCTCGTCACAATAAGGCCTTGGTCATCCGACGCACTAATTTGTCTGGATTAGGCAGGAGATATGGCTCGACCGATTCATGCGGAGGGATTGGTCAAATTTCTACTGTGTAAAATGCTCGAATGTGAGGAATTGGATGGCCGTATGCCGGACAATTTCGAGGCTGTGTAACTTTGTCGCATTTGGCCGGTCTTTTCTTACTTGGTACACAACCCTGTATACCGTATCCCGATTAACGAAATGTTCTGTGCGGACTAAGCAGACTTAAGCGGAACGCTGTGCGTAACTTCCTAAGCGAGCCACTCGGGGAAGTGTTCGCATTTCGCTTAGACAAATGTTGGGCTCTGTGGCCCACGTAGGTGGCAAACATCCGTCGAAGAAGTCATCACTGGTGATTTGTGCAGACGTAGGAGGGATGAAGCTGAGCGGCGTTGAATGTGCGGACGTTGCATCTGCCGTAGCTAGCACGCAGATTTTCTTGTTCTCATATCTACCCTAGTGTAATTGACTCACTTCTATTAGGTTTAATCCTATGTGATCTGTGACGTCCAGAAGATGAAGCGTTGAGAATGCATGTTCGCCTAGCGTTTCCTCTTCCGCAAGCAGGGTGTAAATCTTTCAGCAACTTAAGGACAAGCATTTCGCCATCTTTCCGACTTGGTAAAGTCTCAACCCCTCACTTTCACTACCTCGAAGCAGTGACATTTCCTGTATGGGAATCACGTTTTACAATGTTTCTGGATCACTTCAGTTTTACTGTCGTATCACGTACATTGATTTGCATTTCCTGAAACAGTGCTCTAGCGCGGGATCTTTAAATGTTTGCCCACAGCTGCCAAGCACCATCATTCTGGGTGTTCCTAATTCGACTTACCTGCGCTCCCATTCATCACCATGGTAATACGTAGGTGTGAATTCATGTGAAATCTGTGGTATGTTTCGGTACTTCCACTTCAGGTGCGGAGAGGGCGAGATGGCTCGAATATGAGAGCGCGAATTTACTGACCGGAAGGTCCGTGGTTCGAACCCCACCTCTGCCTCTCGACTTCCCCTGTCTAGGCTTGGGCAACCTGGTAGTATCCCAGCCCTCGTGCTTCCCTCGGGTGGCATGGCAGTTAGGCACCGAAAGGGTGTCACAGCTGAACAGTCTTTTCTTCTTCAGGTGTTGACCTTGGTAGAATTTTTTGGCCGAAACAACACACACAAACGAAAAGACTCACACCTTGCGCATTATGGCAAGTGACGCTTCAGAAGGGAAAATGTAGGAGAAGACCCTTCCCGTATACTTTGTCGTTGAATGCAAGTTTGCTTGGAAAAGTAGATAAGCCGCGTCACCTTACTTGAAAAAGTTACTACAACATTTCACTACTACTTATACAACAGTCCTCTCTGGACAGTTGACTACCTATCGTCACGCACACTGCAGAATCAATGGGTTTAGCGAAAATAAAGGGTTTGGAAGCTGGGAACATGGCGAAACATGCGCACAATGCACAAACAGAAGGTTGATATCATATTTACCCGGGTCATTCCCGCCTTAAGTATCGATAGAATGCCATTTATTCAACGATACTGGTTACCCTTCATCAACGGGCGAGACCCGAAGATTGGAGATCGTACGGCAATTCGAGGTGAATCGGTTGCCGAAGAAGTCCCCATCTATACATCTTGCAGTGTTCCCAAACATCCCTATCTGAGCGGGTTAGGTCATGGATGGTGGGCCTACTCGGTTCACCGTCCTTTCAACAACTGGCTGATGGCCGTCATATAGGTACGGACACCAAATGGATGTGAACGATCGGTGCAATATATGAGCCCAGTCATTCGGACCCATGTGCGACTGTGATGTGGGAGGTATCATGATCACAGTGTGCCAACGTGGACACAGTGAGTCCGCTACGCGGTGCGCCCCTCTTTTTCTCAATGCCACATTGTTGTTAGTAAACACCTAGACACATACAAACGTCTTTTGCAGAAGTACCTCAGATCGTCTTGGGACGAAAAACAACATCTGAATGATAAGGGTTTTCAATGGCTTTTTTAAGCTCGAAATAACTCAGTGGTTAAGGCGCTAACTTACTGACGGAAAGGTCCTTCGTCGAAGTCGACTCTGGTATCTCGACTGCTCCTGTCTAGGCTTGAGCACTCTGGTAGTACCTCATCCCGCGTGCTTCCCTCGGGTGACGTTGCAGCTAGACACCGAAAGAATGTTACAGTTATCGTTAAATTTCCTGATCACCATATATAGTGTCGGTATGTCTTCTTATACTCCTGAATCGTTATCGGGACACCATAATTCAGCATTAACTTCTAAGTTGTCTCTTGTAGATATTCTTCAACTCGAGGATCGCAGTGAGGATGTGCTGTTGAGCTAATCAGCTGGGGAAAGGCTTCTTTGTCTTCTCGTTTTTACTCATTTACTTGTTTTGAGCTTTTGGGGTGTAGTTTTTTTTTAAGTCACGACACGACGTGGTTTGAAAATGTTCTCATTTCTTTCGATATCCCCAGCCACCGCCCGTGTTTGAAAGGACATCGTGTAAAAACCCGGTGATGTGAGACAAGGCCGCCCTTGCTTACCAAGTGTTGTCCACTTTATTGTTGACCAGTTACTTGAAACTTCCGCACCTGAAACCTCTGGAATCGGAACGTTCCTGGGACGTTCTTTCATAGATATTGCCCATTCCTGATCTGCTCGATTCGCGTCTTTCAGAGATGCAGGTCACTTTGAGTGACCTGGTGTACACGTCACAACTGCAAAGTACCGCTTGATGACTGGGTAAAATCAAACCTAAACCTTATGGTACAATTGTTTCATATCTGTGAATGATTCACCCTACATGCTCGGTCACTGTTGCCCGTCACGTGGCGTCCATGACCGGACTAATAAGCTGCTCCAGCGTTTATTCCCCAAGGATTGATTATTACCCACCAGCGATTTTCGGCTGACCACACCACGATTACAACAGTAACCGTAGTTTTCGCACGATTCGGAAAAGTGTTGGGTTTCCTTTGTCCAACTCTTTTGCTGTCGTTTTACTACGAGTTACTCGCGAATTTCGCAATTGGATCCAAAAGCTTAGCAGTTTCATCTAGGAAGAAGCTAGACAACCCAGTTACCATGGCTTTGAACTGCATGAAATCCAAGTAATTCTTGAAGGGAACAATCGGAGTCAATCCCGTATTTTTTCATGTGGCGTACGTCTGAAATCTCCACGGCACTCCACAATGTTTTGTGAGGATTCATTGCTGTGTATAACTGAAGTCCTCCGGATTCATCCCGTCTTACCATCAGTCACGGTAAAAGGACCATCGAATATTATGTGGCTGTTACCCTATCCTCGCTAATATCTATCAGGAGTTACTCTGTCTGTGTGTTGTGACATTTTTTCCAATCATCGTTGTTTCACTTTATCACTCTGCAGTTCACTCCTCCAGTCCCCGTGCCTGAAGGCTGTGCCAGGGCAATTTGCTGGTCAAAACCACGGTTACCGTCAAATCACGCGCGCGATCCTCTCAGCTTTCTCAGCTGTGCCGGAAATCCGCCTCCCCGACCGCTTGTCAAATCTGACCAATCTGAACCCAATCGAAAAGACGGCCTCGGTCTTTCAAACACCATACTCAGTCCAAACGAGAGGACCACTGTTCTGTCACCAACGGAACAAGCAGTCTGTGCAGAAGCAGCACGACAAGCGGCGTCGCTTGTAGCCTCCCAGTTGAAGTTACCTTTACGGATGCGAGAAGCATGTATCGCACAAGCCGTAGTTCAAGCGACTGGATTCCTTCTCAAACCGAACACGTCAGACGACCCGGCGAGCTCTCATGGAACCAAAACCAGGTTGAAGACAACGACTGAGGTCCAAGACGAGGATTACGACCAAGAACAGAATGACGAATCCTCAGAAGACGATAAGGGTCAAGAAGATGAAACAGACTTGGGAACGGTAAGACTCTGAAACGTTTCGGGGTAACTACAGCTCGCTGGAAAGTTTTGCTTAAGGTCCCTCAATGCAGCTCAGTCGTGATGAGTCATTTTAAGAAAACGTGGAAACTTCTTTATTATCTTGTAGACTGATGTGTTTACTTCTATTTCCTGGGATAGTCGTCATCCTCATCATCACAGGCAACAACATAAGTTGTTAAGGTTGATGATTCATTGTCGGATTTCTGGCGTAGGCCATCATTTCAAAGGGTTTACTATAATTCCTTATTTCTTATCGCTTAGGTAACAACCCAGTTCAAACGCATGGTGTCTGGCTCCATGGCTAGGTACTTGCGCGTTGCTGTACACCCGTCACATATCCATGGACGTGGACTGTTTGCGCTACGCGGATTCCGAGAAGACGAAATGGTCATTGAATACATGGGCGAACTGATAAGAAATTTCGTGTGCGAAACCAGGGAAATTCGATACCGCTCTGCTGGAGTCGATTGCTATATGTTCCGGATTGACTCAGATCTAGTCATCGATGCTACCTACGCGGGGAACGCTGCCCGCTTTATCAACCACTCATGTGATGTGAGTTTCTATCGGTAATCTGATCCCTTGTAGTGTGTTGGCATCTCGCCCTTCACCAGTTTCACGGATTCAAATCGATGCACACCTCGCTGTTGTTCATCTTGCTTCAACCAATGGTAATCGATGTAATGGCAAGTAAATTCCATCGATTGCTATTGTAAGGGCACCTCACTACATATTGCAAATAAAGAACACCTTGAAATTCACAGGGTTCCCTAGAGGGATATCTGTCCATGACACCATGGCAAGAGCGATCTCTAGAAAACTCGAAAAAACAGAGGCATTGGACACAACCACGGTTACACTCAGCCCCCCTATTGGATTCATCTGTGACGCTCACTAAGAATACGGGGTCTCCGCCTAACACCATACGGTTCAGCTCACCTGTCTACGAAAGACTACTTGGAGTCAGAGCTGCAAGACGTATGTCGCATGGAGACTAACGGACGAGTTTTGTCCCTTGTGATGAGTGCTATTTCCCTCAAGGCACCATCTACTGTCGCTGATCAGCTGTTCGCTGCCTATTCCCAAATACCATACCGATCAAAGTTCACAGAATCCCTCTTCCCTACACCACTATCGTAGCATTAGCTCATCCACACAGTTATACGATACAGATTGACGGACAAAAAGTATAAATGAGAGATATCCATGTGAAACGAACCGGAAGAACTAGACCATAAACTGGACCCAAATCCATGTAGGTTCCCAATAGATCTTAACACTTGCTGACCCACTCCAAGAAACGAAATCCCTTAGCCAACACCTGGTTAGTCGAACATAGCTGATCGATTCTCCTTCCGCCGTAAATCTCGTAACCTAGTCACTTGGCCTGACGAATCTTTTGTGTCGAAAGCGGAACGTTTCCCAGCAATAAGTCTACCGATTGTTTCCAAAACATTTCCAAATGCCATCACAGTTTCTTCTGCTAAATTTGCATCTCTTTTTTATCCTTTGCAGCCGAATTGCTATGCCAAGGTGGTAACGGTGGACGATAAAAAGCACATTGTAATCCTGGCTCAACGCAGGTTTGTTTGATATCGTATTTCAAGTAACTCTGGGTTTCTCTTCACATAACAATCGTCTAAGTTATTCTCCTTTTACTCCGATACGACAAAGGAGGAAGTATTGCACCCGAGTTTTTGTCTAAACACAGCTCATAAGTTCATCAACTATCCATAAGTAATAAGAAATCGTCTTGTAGGCTTGAATCATTCATGGGCCTGCTCAGTCCTTATGACTCAGCTACCTCTGCCGGATTGGTTGTAGTGCGTGCCTAGCATGTCAGATGACCGAGGTTCAAATCCCGATGCAGCTGAAAACGCTTTCGGTGCATAGCTGCCACAGCACCAGGAGGAAGCACGAGGGCTGAGCTGTTTCCAAAGCTCACAGAGAGGCAGTCGAAATGCCGTGGTTGATTTCGAACCGTGAGTCTACCAGTTAGTAATTTCGCGCCTTAAGCACTCAGCTGTCTCCAGTGTGGATAATGATCTAAGCTGCTGATGAGCCTGAGTCCCTGCGTCTGTTTCCATGTGCGCCAACCAGAATACGCGCTCTAGGGTAGAAGTGGAAGCATTCAGTCGATAGTGAGGCAGACATGGACTCAACAGACGACACAAATACTCGTCTGGGCTTTTTTGAAAAACCTTTTTAGCATAATGTTCCTCTCAGTCATTAGGGGTGAGATGGCTCAGTGGTTAGAGCGCGAATTTACTGACCGGAAGGTCCGTGATTCGAACCTGACCTCTGCCTCTCGACTTCCCCTGTCCAGGCTTGGGCAACCTGGCAGCATCACAGCCCTCATGCCTCCTTCGGTTGGAATGGTAGCTAGGCACCGAAAGGGTGTTACAGCTGGACGATGATAGTCATTGTTACAATTTCAGGAAACGAAAATAACTCAGTGGCTATTAGAATAACCAGACAGCTTGGGATGGGGCGTCCTATTCACACAGTCACTGGAAGCGGGAAACGGGGTTCATGTTGGCCCGCGCCGTCGTAAACTTTCAGAGCTGTCAACGGTGATGTGCATCCCGCTCGGTTCCAACTTTTGCTGTTGAGTTTTTACTGAAGTTTTTGAACAATTTAAGTGGCGTTTCAGTGCGCAGTCGGTTTGCATCCTATCGGTAAAGAAATTGCTTATTGTCTGGTGGCGGCACAAGGCCTACCCACCGCTAATCATTGTAAATTATCGTATCTATAATGCTTATATCTGTTCATCTCAACAATGGTTGTAATTAGGCCGGCTTCAAATGACGGATTTTTTTCGATAGTTGTTCTGTTCTCAGTACTCCGTCCGTCTGTAAACTTAGATGTTGCCGTTTTTACTCCTTTGTTGTGTTTTCCCGTAGATAATCATACTTAATCAGGTAAACAGAGAAACCGTGGTTTGAGCTGCCTACATTTGTGCAGTTCAACAGCATAGTAACGGGTCTAATAATGGCATAAAACGTTAGTACAGAGTCGTGAAATGGGAACTAATGTGAGGCGGACGCGTAATCAGCCATCTTGGTGCAACCTATGTGCTACAGAATGACGATCGCCCACTTCGATCTGTTCTTGTATGTTGTGGTTTTTTGTACCTTTTTTGGAGAACTCTTCGTTCCATTTTATCATCCACCTTTCTTTTTTATTTGATTAGGATCTATCCTGGCGAAGAACTTACATACGACTACCGGTTCCCAAAGGAGTCGGACAAACTACTTTGCAACTGCGGTAGTTACAACTGTCGAAAATATTTGAATTAAGCACAATGTTTCTTCATCGACTGTATCTTTCGGGTAGTTCCTGAAGAGAGGCGGTGCGTTTTCATTGCACCTGATTTTACTGCATTCTCCCCGAGTCATTTTTCTCTATGTGAACGTTATCGTAACCTATAGTATTCCTGTTTTGATGTTCAGCTTGCCGAAGCAGCCTTTTGGTCAATCATTTGTACCGTTCTGTACCGTTTTAACCAATTTTCTCCTTCTCCGAAGATTCATGATCTGTATATTGGCTCTTGCATTTTTGTACTTATACACTCATTATGCCACAGTGTTTTCAACCACTTCCGAATCATTGTGCGCGGGCTATTTGGCGAACAGTACCAGCGGTCTTAACTCAGCCATAAGATCTAGTTCCCAGTTTTTGAATACACAAGTGGCGAAGTAATTGCAGTTGGTTGGGTTAGAAGCAGTTACGTTCTACCATATCGTGTGCCGACTCCTGTTCGTTTGAAAGCTTTTTTTACGAAGGTCGAACGAGGATATGAATCTGAACGAGAACTCTGGAATTCAAAATCGAAAGGGCAAACGGAAAGACCTTTCCCAGAGGTGGGAATCAGTAGGCGAACAGTGCACTGCTCGTCTACGGACCGGTTGAATCACTCCGGATTGCATCTCAATTCCACATTTTCTTTACAATTAACAAATTGGTACGAGTGGATGGACCGCTAAATCATCAGTTTATTGCGACTAGTCAGACCGATAGTCGGTGGATTTCTCATCAATGGTGCTATCGCTGCCGCAGCGTGTGTGGTGTACGCCTGCCGTCCGTTAGGCGTCGCGTTCCCACTTGGACAACGGATTTGTCTGGGGCTACCCAGTGGAAATCATATCGAGGGTTAAAGTTATTTCCCAAACGGTTCCATGACGTTTCCTGTCTTGTAAGCTTCATTCTGCATATTGAAGGCACAACCTCCAAAACAGTATGCGTACATTTGTCGAGATAAGTTAGCGTTAAAGAGGGACTCCCTTTAAGTGAGACCCCTCTTTATAACACTCTTCAACTAAATGTATAACTGTACAACGATCACCCCATTTTTCAGTTGGAACGATATTCACCATCATCAGAGACAGCAAGGCTTCACTGCCGTACAACCACAAAGTCAATCTAATTATATTAAAAGCGTTGAAGTGAAAAAGAGAGAAGAGTAAATGAGGAGGGGACCTGTTGCTAGTCTATCGCATGCCTTCGGAGGTGCCTACCCGTGTAAACGCTCAGTCAGGCAGTCTGGAAGGAAAATAACCGCGAACGCCACCGACGTCGGCTAGACACCATTTCTTACAATCACGGAAGGCCCCATCATGGAAGCTAGACCACACCAACGGCACGGCAAACGATTATTCGTTATGCGCAACGCATGGTGCTGGACGTCCTCCACGACCAATACATCTGTTGCACAACAGAACAACTTTTGTAATCACGCATCGGCGAACGTCGTCCGATGGCAGCAACACTTCTAAGACGTCGGCGGCCAAGAATCGCAAAGCCATCCAGATCATTTTTTCTCAGGAGCTATTTCTCACAACTATACAACAGCGGTTTTCCTAACATCTAGTTGGTTGTTGATTAGGTGGTCTGCTTACTCAGCTGGGCAACTGGCCTGCATGGTGTCAACCTCCATGGACAACCAACAAACCAATATTTAGACGTACTGCTAACAAGTAGCATCATGCCAACGGAACTATTTCGATTTTTTGAATGCTCTTCTAGCTTGGACATGTGTCATTTGCACAACAAACTCAGTTGAAGAATTCTATGTGTTGCATTAATAACCTTCACTGACAGTAATACCTGGCGAGGACACTGGTGTCTCATTGAACCACAATGAACTACAGTGAATCACAACCATACTAATTTGCTTGAAAAAAATCCTATAACGGCAGGACAAATGGGATCGGAAGGTGGGTTTACGCCCAGCCTATCACAAACATCCAAGGGGCTTACACTTCCGGCACAGTCAGATAAGATGGCTAGTATAAGATAAGATGCATGCCACTGACATCGGTTAGTCGTCTTATCATCCGGTGTTTCCAGTCAAGCACAAGGAGGGTCACATGAGCATCCATTCTAGAAGGTGAACAACGCACAAACGTTTTGCTGTATCCTTCGTTCTACCCGTCCACGTCATTTATCTTCCCGTTAGCTTACGCTCTTCTGGGTCGACTGTAACTCGGCATTCATAACGCATAGCCCAGCCACCTTTGCTCGCTTTGTTGAATGGACTCTCTGGGTGAAGCGCCTTTCGCTTCGTCAAAGACCCATTTCCTGATAATATGAGGCTCAAAGGCCTGAAGATGTCCCTCTTGGGAAAACAGGATGTCACATCCTGTAAAAGTAGCCACGTAAATCGCCGTAGCGGGTATGAAGGCATCCGAATCTCGATTAAGAACTCAGGATGATTGACGAGGCTCTTTGATGCTAACCTAACAAGGTCACAGCTCACTTTATGACACTTTTTAATCGAGTTTCAAATGAAAGCCTTGGTATGCCCTGCTTATGTAATCCTCCCCGAGTGTAATGAGAATAGTAGTTTGATTGCTCATAAGTACTAGGTATTTTTTGGAATTTTTCATTAGGTCTGTCAAAAAAACATTTAAGTTTGCCTAAGGCTGATGCGTAACTACGGTCATTGACCGTGTGACACAATGAGTACATACCTACACAGCTGACAGGCAAAGAAACAGGAACAAAGTCAAGTAGTGAACGAGAAAACTCTGTATTTTCCCGAATTGATGTTCACAGGTTTGGAGCTATGTGCTAAACACTGATGTCGTACAGCACCGTCACTTCAAAAGGTGTCGGATGCCTTGTCTGTCGACAAAAAACCGACGAGCTGTCTCAAAACAGGCGGCCATATGTCCATCATCTGGGCTCTGCGAAAAAGCTTCTGATTAGCCAGTTGTAATTCATCTTCCACAATACTACAAACATTCTTCTGACGCTGCGCACAGATCTTCCCCTGGAATTTGGAAAAGAACGAAATGGAACCATTTTTAAAGGTCGACCGACTGTATATATACACATATGTAACCTTGATGGGGAAAGGAAGGCTATGAACTTCTTGATGGCCAGTCAGTCGGCTCAACTGGTGTCACCTGGATTAACACAAGGACCCTCAGAAGAGGGTTCCATCCTACTAAGTCTGTTGTTTATAAACCCCGTTATATACTATTCAAACAACACTGAAAATCCAGACTGATGAAACTGCATGGCACCAGCTTGACACCACAAAAGAATGAATCAGATAATATGCGATTTTTCCCCATCAGTCATAATGAATCTAGCCTGTATTCACACTTTCGTTGCACTGTGATCGGGACGTAACGCACTCAGCACCGGAAACCAGTAGAAACCTGGGAATGTTAACCAACTTGTCGCCAGTCGTTAAATGTTCACACTTATTTCAACCGAGCATCGGCAGGTGTTGTGTTTAATCACGGAAACCTGTGACGACATAATTTAAACGAAATCCACATAGAGGAAGGTAATAACGAGAGTAGGCCATTGACCGGCTCTGCGGTACGAGTTGAGCGGAAGGTGAGCCATAAAACGCATGTTTATGAGTACCCCCAACCGTTAACAGGTTTATTGTGACAGGATGGGAGTTCCCACCACACCGCGGAACAGTTGCTACGATATTCAAGAATGCAGCACAAACTTGCAGCCCTGTTACGACCAGAAATTATCTGATGGAAATATAAATCTGAAGAACCTCACGGCTTTGCCAGGAATTCACAAGGCTGCTACATAGCAGGCCCACGACTCACTGGAGTAAATTCAACTAACTAGATCATAGCTTCACGAACCTACGGGGCGCAGTTCCCCAAGGCACAAATCTTAGCTGAATTTCGAGAGAGCACTCTCAAGAATGGAGTGAATCGTCGGACCCGACAGTCAGCTGCATCAAATGACACTGCCATTAACCGAGGTGCCTCCTTCAAGAATAGCGTTGCTTGTTCGTCCTGGCAAGACAGTACTCACTGTGCATATTCGAATCTGTAACGAAAAATAAGTTGGGTTGGTTCCGAGGGGAACCATAGAATAAAAAAGAGATTGGTCATGCCCATCGCCCTTTTAGGTCCTGTACAAGCCAGTCGGCACCGTTGAATCACTGTAAGACAACATTTTAAGTCCTTCGGGGAAAGTCTCAGTCTGCCGTACGGGGAAAGCAAATGATCAAAGTCAATCACGTTTCCGTGTTCCCATACAACATTCCAAAACTTTAGTGTGACTTACGACGGTAATGCCGCACAAACACATTCGAACTGACAAGCCAGGTAGTTTTGCAGGTATTTTCGCATTCGCGCCCGTCGATGTATCGCTTATTCTCCTCACTGACTTCTGGAGCTCAAGCGGCATGTTCGAAAGTAATTTTTCCCTCCTTGCCTATGCCAGCTTCATGATCGTTTTGGCTCAAAGTGACCCCTTCATGTATAATAGAAATCTAAGTAACTGCATCAAGTAAACAGGGGAGAATCAGTTGGTTCTGTGCTGGGAAGCTTTTGAATTAACGTCTGAGTGTGTAATACACTCACTTAACCCCTGGTTTGTTCGCTGAGCTGGGAGATTTGAGGGCTAGTTGAGGAAACACTATCAGAGGGTCATGTGATGAAATGGTGCGGCACGCGGATGTGCTTTTTCTTATTGGTAATTTGTGACTGACTTTAGTTCATGATTGGCTACCTGACTGGGTGGTTTCACTTGCTGACCTGTGTGTGTGTGTGTGTGTGTGTGTGTGTGTTGGTCGATGTCCACCTGTACTCCGGGCTTGGCTTGTTTAAATCTCTGGCAACTTCGCATTCGACACTGACGTGATTCCGAGCGGGTTCTTGACGTTTTGTCTGTTAGTTTGATAAGGCGCTCCGTTTTCATGATCTGGTTTAGTCGTTTGTCGTTTGCACAAACACATCACAGGCAAAAAGTATCGTAGAATTATTAGATTGAACACTCGGTGTGCAACTTCACTATCCACACTTGAAAATGTGGTTGATAGTTTGTTAGTTTTTGGCACGTCGATCGCTGAACTGGGACTGCGTTATCAACTGGTTATAACTGTAATTTTAATGCTTTATCTCGAAACCTACCAACTTCAGCATATCGGTCCATCGTTTGACGAGATCTTCACTTAGGTAGAGTTCTCTGGGTATTTCATTCACATTCCCTTGATTGATGCAGGATGCCTGATGGGACCCGGAACACGACGAGGTTTCCACCGCACCACTCCAACTTCCCAAGTTTTTATCAGCATAAACATCTGGTGGGTTACTGAAAAACTTGAGAATGGATTCGGCTTTTCTCGAAATGGGAGAGTAAGCTGAATTTTGGTCAATCAACGTTTCTTGGTTTTCTTTCCCTGCCGCAGTACTTTGAACCGGAGTAGTGAATTCATGAAGAAGTAGATGCTGTCCGATAGAGCTGAAGATCTGACCTGCTTTCATCCTCTCGTCAAGCGTTACCTATAAAATAATGCATGTATCAAAAATACAACTTATCATATACGACTGTCTGTGTGCATCAGATTTTTCAATGCAAAGTTGGACGTCCTAAACGAAGTTGGATAAAATCGCGTGAGATCAAGTTGAGGAGAGCGTGAACCGACAAAATTCCCTTGTGAATATCAGTGAAAGGAAGAAGGCCTTCGCTGCGGAGAACACCAACTTAACAGTTACAGACTATCGAACAGGGGAGCAAAACCCTCATATGCATCTCGTTTACAAAACTGAATATCCACCTTCTCCTTGAACGCGTCTTCGTGAACTTTTCTGGATATTCATTGACTGTTACTCAAATGCAGGCAAATGCTACAAAGAGACTCCGCCAATTCCGTGACAGATCTCACTTTTCAAGAGACGCAAAGCAGATTTACGAGAAGACGTATTACTCACATGCCTCATCAGTAGTATCCACCGTTACACCAGTATAACGGTGAACACTATTGATGAGGCGTGCGAGTAATATGTTTTCTCATAATTCCACTTTGCGTCTATTGGAAAGTGGGATTTATTACGAAATCTGTGGAATTGCTTTGTAGCTTTCGTTTACATTTGAGTGATAGTCAATGAATATCCAGGGAAATTCAGGAAGACGCCTTCAAGAAGAAGATGCATGTTCAGTTTTAATAAACAGGATGCATATGAGTGTTGTGCTTTTCTGTCCAATGGCCTGTAACTGTTCAGTTGGTGTTTCCTATTGAGCAACTTCGCAGCGAAAGTCTTCTTCCTTTTACCAATATAAAGGTAACAGTGGCGATGGATTTGTACATGTGTGCATATTTCCCTCTCGTAGCATCAGGCACACACTACGGAATGTTATCTTATCTTGTGCAAATCTACACCACCACTGTGTTGGATCTTCTGGAATTCTAAAATCCCGGTAGACACGAATGAATTATTGCGTGTAGAACGGTTGGGAGATTACAAATTAGCCTGCCGATACAATTAATCCGTAAACTGAGAAGATTTTTCATCAAATGATTCACTTACACACATATCAATCGGCAGGAACGTCAACAACGGAACAAATGATTGTTTACCTTGGACAACTACTCACCACTTGTTCATCCAGCTCCCTAAATCCTAGTGTATCTTTCAGTGCCCAGATCACAAAAGGACGCCAAAACTGCCCAGCTTTCTTCACGATTGGATTGCCAGAAGTGGGCGAGATGCACAGGGTATCCAAGCGTTCGATAAGGGTCAGATGCAGAATAGTCGTCAATTCGCTGATGCCCACGTCAACAAGTTTGAGATGCTGGAAGAGCGTTTCAGAAATAATTTTCCGGGTAACATGATAAAGTATACGAAGGAAAAAAGAATGTTGAATATCTCGCTACTTTTTATGGATACAAATCTTAAATTCAGCAAGTCGTATAAAGCTGTCTCCTTATTCAGAGTTGCCCAAAGTACAAAAGCAGAGACGAATCCACATAGCTAAAACGACGAATGATTTGTCAAACACCCTCATATATCCAAACAGGCACTCTGCATGTGGTAGGTGGAAAGCATATGCCGAAAGGTTGTATGAAGGTGGCCACTTCATTTAATGAATCTTGGGCCTTGTCTCCGTCTTCAGTGATTACGGTGACGTCGCACGCGCACATCAGATCAACAGGGTTCTCACTAGCAACTGTTGGAGCACCGGAGTTCTAATGACCTTCCAGCCTTTGACGCAGCGCCTACCCGGTCGAAATCTCGCTTGAAGTTCATGGGGTAAGGTTTCTCTTGCCATCTTATGATGATCAAGAATCAGTGACTCCAGGAGCCTTGTTACAACCTGACACTGGAATGGTTATTTCATTCATTCAATTTAACCAGCGACTTGAACTCCAGCGGCGCTAGGCCCACCTACCTGCGCGTTCATGTCACCAACAAACACAACGATTTTTGACCTGTTTGTCTGTTGTGAACGAGCACCTAGAATGTCACAGAAACTGTCTATGGCCGACTCTGAGCCGCATTCCGTTGGGGCACTAGCAGATACAATAAATAAGGGGAGAAGGACATGTCTTTCTTGCAGTTCTTCCAAAAACTTTGCCAAGCGAACCGCTCAGATGCATCTGCCAACGGGTATTCAGTGCTGTACGAGGCGTGTCCACCTGCAGCGGCCTCCACATCACTAGATGTGCGCAGCTGGAAATGGGAAGAGTGAATGAGCAGACAATCCAACTACAGGGTTTGGGTCTTAGATCCTTGTTTCTGACACAAGAACTACATCAATAACGTAGCTCAGTCGGTCATAGAGAGTAAGAGTTTCTGCAGCTTTGACGTAATCACACTAGAATTTCCATTGTCGTGAAGTGTTGGGGAGAATTGAACTCATCACGTTCGCTTGCCCATATCAGTGGGCACTCAATTACCACAAGAAGTCAGATTGGTCTGGTCTATTCCACGACGGTTGAAAATGGCATTCTCTGAGCCAGATAATCAGCGTAACTGGAAAGATCCAATGCGCTTTGGTTACAAGAAAAGCTTTAAGAAAGCATTTTTTCAAGAACGGATTCAGCTTGATACCGTCATAATCTAGTCACGTGTTTGGTCAATTGGCATCCGGGATAAAAACCACTCGTTTATCTTGCTATTTCAATCAAAATTAAAGGCGATTTCAGACTACAACACAAGTTTTCTGTTTGATGCGATTACCATAGTCCACCACAGTAGGGGATAGAAATCCACAGGAGTTCAAAGTCTCAGTCTGGTACGATTGAGGGATAAATAGATCTGCCGCACCTGGATGACATCCTCAGTGAGATAACTGATTTTGAAGAAGCTTGTGCGACAGATACTGAGAACTAAAGCAATTAAGAGCGTAGAAAGGCACGTTAGTGCCATATCCATGCTACGAGTTATTCACGGCAACATTCCACTTGTTATCAGTAGTACAAACAAAAGGATAAACCATGATCAAGGACGAAGCAATCAAGGTGGCACTAACCTTCAAACCTGGCAGGATGAGACGAATATAAGCTAACTCAGGCAACAATTCCTGCCAGTTAATTTTTTCCACAAGTAGAGAGTGGATGTTTGGCAGATATGGACCTTTAGCCGAATAAAGTAGTCCTGGCTTGTTTCGATCCCCTGGTCGACAAATAGTGAGATCAGATAAGGCCATTTTCAAGGTTGGATATGAGACCGCCCGCGAATTATTTGTGTCAATTTCCGGCGGCTTTGAGGTACTCACTAAACGTAACTGGGTTCTGTCTTGTACGGACCATCTAATGTAAATTTCGGGCGTCTTACAATATCGGAAGACGGAAGAACCAACTTGCGACATCACTGCCTTGTCTTGTTTCATCGTTGTCCCCGGCAGTGGACAACACACAAGAGAGGCGACGTTGAAATTGGAGGTACGTGCTGATATAGAGTCCTTTCGGTTACCGTTTAAGTAATTTCTCGATTCACAGCTGATCCTAGAATGGCCAAGGGAGAGAAAGCCGACAAAAGGAAACAGGATCCAGTAGGTTCCGTAGTGGCTCAAATGGATAGCAAACTATGACTAGTCACAAGCACAGGTTCTCACGAGATAAATACGATGCTTCCTTTTTGAAGAAATCCCTTAAGGCAAAACACCTCAGACGGAGAGACGATTTTAGAGACACAGGATTTTTTCGTCGTTACCCTCCCTCAAAGACACGAGCATGCCAGAATCAAAGGGGAAAATGTCTCCGGTGCCCCAAATGGCAACCCCCTTGGGGATACCGCGATGGAAATCCCAAGTTTTACAAATGACAGTTACTTTAAAATGATTAAGACATTAGCACAACTGATACACTAACCAATCAGATTAACGGGATAATTCGGACGATATGTGATTTGACTTGTCCGATAATTTAACCCTGAGAGCACGAACATAGCATTTGTTGGAAAGTTTCATAGTTAAAATGCCGGCTGTGTGTATATAGCTGAAGAATACGATGAAGCTGTACTTGATACCCCAATGAATGTCGAGTTCATGATGGTCATCAATGTTTTTGTCCATGAGTAAGAATACATCCTCAAGACTTTTAACAGTTCTCATAAAAGTTCAGCTGGACGAGCAAAAGAGCAGCTATTTTGTAACCTGATTGACGAGATTCACTGTTTTCCGCAGCACATGTAAATAAAGGATAGGCAAGAACGTTGAATAGCTGATGCATTTACTCCAGGAAAAATGAAAAATTCTTTTCGCCTCTTGCGAAAGCCATTGAGAAATACCCGATTACAAACGAAACTCTATTTGAACAATGCAGAACACATGCTAGGTGATTATCCCGGTCCATCCGCCTGCGATGAAACACATTCACAAGGACGAATTTCGGAAGCCCTGGAAGGTAGTTCGTTGAAGGTGGGATTAGTTTACTAAAGTTTACTATCAATATAACACATATGATCTATGACCAGTCATAAATAACTGCCATCTCCATGCCACACGACAAGTTTAACATCACCCTCTTCCCTCTTTTCGTCACCATCAGCACCAAAAGCAGCACGAGCAGCAACAACAGAGGCAACACCAGCAGCAACATCAGCAACGGCGGCAGCAGCAACAACAACGGCAGAGACAACAATAACAATGGCAATACCAGCGACAGCGACGGCAGCAGCAAGAACGAAGACGACGACGACGACGAAAACAACAACAACAGCTGCAACAGCTGCGACAGCAACAACAAACAGAGAAACAGCATAACCAACAGCAGCGGCAGCAACATCAACACCGATGGCTGGAGCATAGCAGCAACAGCGGTGCTACTCAACCCATTCAGATTTTGCCATATGCGGCCAGGTTCCATTTCACATGCCGGTGTTAGCATGCTGATGAGATTGTGATTGATCGTGACCGTCGAAGCCCAGATGTTCACATGGAATTGAAAATTGGACGAACTAGTCATGTGGCCGTGAGAACGCTTCCTTAATGTCCAAAAATGCCACACTAGCTGGCCATCGCTTACGGTTGACAGCATTTGTCTTCCAAGGCCGACTTATATGAAATAACCAGAGGGTATCCTAGATGAAAACCTCGAGTTGTCACCTCATATTCAAACGACTCTGACCGAAGTCTGGCCACTTTTTAATGCTCTCAGACTGAGAGCTCTAACAGTTCTTTCAAATCTTATTCACAAATGTTATTGAATATATATACGTAATGCACTATTTATAAGGTTGCTGAAAACTCTTCGACAGCCCACGATCGGTTTCGTCATTCTTGGGGTTCATCAGGTAGGCGCAATCCACGAGTTCCTGTCAACCTTATGTTCTGCTTGAAAACAAATTGCACGAACTTAGCGAAATACACTCATTGTATATTGGATATATTCTTTCTCGTTGGATTCACTGTTCTCCTGTTTTATCTTTCGTCTTTTTGAAGAAACATTGCTTTCT
Source organism: Clonorchis sinensis (assembly GCA_003604175.2). Lineage (NCBI taxonomy): Eukaryota > Metazoa > Platyhelminthes > Trematoda > Opisthorchiida > Opisthorchiidae > Clonorchis > Clonorchis sinensis. The sequence continues at coordinate 27,768,818 of CM030371.1, forward strand.
GAACTTTGGGCCACCGAAACACATCCTTGAGAGCAGTGGAATCGCCAGGTGTAGTTTAGTTAGCTTTACGATCAGTACGTACTTTGATTTTGGTTAGGAAAATACTATGAGACGTTTATCGCTCTCTTCACTCGATTTTATCTCAGGTCATATAAACACTGTGCACGCAGTGCAAGTAGGAAATTTCTCGAAAGAGAATCAACAAGAACCGGAATTCTGCGAGTGCTTACATGGGTCGGTTTCTCTCTATATGAAGCTTACTGTGTGAAGCGCGCTCCCCGTGCCTTTTCGTTCAAACCGTCCCTTCCTTTAGACTACATTACCACCACTTATCATCAATACATTACCTCTAGCATTTCTGGTGAACTTCTGTTTGCATACACAAAACTATTCTTGACTTGAGGCAGTACAACCATTTGCATACCAGCATTAGTTTTACGGAAGACTCAACCGGAACTCAGCTGAATCCCTCGTTTATGATGTTCTTCTTCAACTTGATGTGCTGCACCAGGCCATCTCATGTTTTAGATGTTACGACATTCGAGATATCGCAATACACTTTGCAAGGTATACGGCTGAGTGTATCAGTCGAATTTCATTTAATTTGCTTCCAAGTAGAACATAAGGTTGACAGAAAACTGGGGACTGTGCCTACCTAATGAGCCGTAAGAAGAGCAAAGCTGTCGAAGATTTTTCACTAACCTTATGAGTAGTGTGTTACGTCTATTCTTCATTCCACTTAAAAGCTAACATTTTCCATCCGTGTGTACCCACTTTTTTAGCATTTGCACCGAATCAGTCTTAAACTGCGTAGCTGTACTCAGTTGGTGCTCCTTACTGTAGCTCACCGGAAAACGTGACCTAATAAGAAGTGCCGTGGATAGCCAACAACTGTTTTGGGCTCCAAGTCCTCCGCATTTTTGGATGGCTGACTAATATGTTGGCTAATTCTGGCACCATTCGAAAATACTGGCAAATTCGTCACCTCCGTGTCTTCCCTATAATCTTCCATCATGATGTTCTGGAAGTTCTTTCATATATCAGCCGAACACACGTGCCTTATGAAATGTCATACCCATAATAATAAACAAACAATAAAATAATGGTGACACCTTCTCTTGTGCACTGAAACATACCTGTATGCATGAGTATTACAGTACGCTCATGACACAGGTCACAGAAGACGACAGCGCACTCTAAATCCAGACCATTGGCATTCGAAGATGCTCTATCGACTAAGATTCAGCCACCAGTTCATATGTGCATACAAAGTTGTTCATCATGGCATACTGATCCTGCCCTGCCCCGGACTCGCTTTGCTACCACTGTGCAGTCTATCGAGAAGTGTTTTTATTTTATATTCGCCCGTGACTTCTCACGATGTTTATCAAACAAATAAAGAAGAATCAATTCTTTATATTTCCACAATGCTATTTGCCACATCAGATTCTTCAATATGAATTAGTGGGGCGAATGCATATTGTGCCAGGCAAAATATTTTTTAGATCGTATCGAAACACCAGCAAGTTCGGAGTGTCACTGACTAGTTCCATGTCAGCAAATAACGAAAACGCAAATAGTGTGCCGGCGTCTACATTGGATAATGATGAGGTTGAAGGAGACAGCTGGTGTTTTCATGAAGCTCTGTTTTAACTTACGTGTTCGAATCGCACACTCCTTTGTTACTGCTATTGTCAAGACTGTTTACAAAAACACCTGTTTCTGCCTTCGGAATGTGGATATCTTCTCTGGGAAGCATGACGGATGGTGGATTGCAGGAGACACGACCACCACGATTGGAAATCGGTGGATGTACATTTCTCCGGGGCTTTTTAACACGGCTCTAATATCCAGAAACAGAAGGTACAGTGTGAAACGAAAGCCTTTATTTATGGGATGCACTTCCAAAGAGTTTTTTAATTTTGGCAACAGGGATTCGAAAATCCAACTGGGCTATCGATTAGGTTTAACAAAACTACTGAGCAGGCACTTTAACTCAGAGTCGGTGCGTAGCTCTCCCAAGCTGGTGTGAGAAATTCGACATCGACTTGCGTCTGAAGTTTTCGATACGGTCTTAAGGCTCTTTTGCTGGCGGAAACAGCGGTATATCCCGGTGGCACAGAAACTTACTCACTTCCCAACTGACTGTGACACCCTGCGCTACGGAACTGCGTGGGGTGCCTTGTTCCTGTTTCGTTCACAGTGCTGTTGGTTGAGGTGCTCAGCGCAGTGTAAACTATTTGCTTTTCTGTTATTTCTTGCTGAGGGACAAGGTAACTTAGAGAAACTACGGCACTTAGGCCACCTAAAACATAAACAGAGTATGTCGTTGTGTTGCGCGCTTACAAGAAGAGGCATTCATAACTCTTTAACACATGATTCTAGGCAACCCGTCTTCATACAGTGTTTGTCATCTTTATGTCTCCTTGGTTCAGTGGTTAGAGCGCGAATTTACTGACCGGAAGGTCCGTGGTTCGAACCGACCTCTGCATGTCGACTTGCCCTGTCTAGACTAGGGCAACCTGGCAGTATCCCAGCCCTCGTACTTCCTTCGGGTGGCATAGCAGCTGAGAACCGAAAGGGTGCTACAGCTGAGTGATGATGACGTCTCCTTGGGCTCTTTTGAAAGTATGTGGCTACTAGCCTCATTTTGAACCTTAACTAAGACCTGGTTGTTTGCGAAATGTCCCTTCGTTAGAAATGGAATACCAGAATCACACAAAAAACAGGGAGAAAGAAGAAAAATTTGTCATCTGCTTAGCCAGGAAGATACGATTATATTTGCAGCCCCAGTATGAAATAAACTCATCATCCTCCCGTTTGATCTAGTCACTGATTCGTCCCAACCAGACAGCTGACATGGAAAGTATTCTTTTGGTTAATGCACGTGGGTCTGGCACGAATATCCAGAGGTTACACACAGGGATATTTGCGCATACATCGAAAGTCCCAATTGGATAGATAGAGCATGGTGAATCAAGACCATATGGTTTTCAGCCAGATTCTCATGCACTCCAGTGGCCCAATTACCCTCCAGTTCGTGACATCGGCATGTGTTTTGAGTCAAAAAACGAGCAAGCCACTTGTGTTCGGCAGTGTGTACTATAATTTTTATACTAGTTTTACTAGATTTTACTCCGCTGTATATCCAAAACCCAGGCATTTCGCTGCTTCCAGATCATCCAGTCCGTAGGTCGCACTTTCGCTCGAGCGTGCTCACGTAGACATTTGCGTCCGGAGCACGCAACACTACACGGCAAACTTTACCCTCCCCTCAGGTAGGTGGGCTGGTGATAGGCAAGGGCTGATCATGAGCTCAGTCCTCCAGCCTTTCGGTCACCATAGCAGGCCGGTAAAACTGAGTCGGACGATCAGAAATGAACACTGGATCCGATTAACTCAGGTGTCATACAGGCCGACCGAATAAGCTGTAACAAGCAGAATGCTGATTTAGCGGTGAAGAAAACAAGCACTAAACCCACATTTCTAAGAGGACCGGATACATCGTACACCCCTGATCGCCTGACTCAGCTGTACCGTCATTAAAGTTCTTTGGACCGAGATTAAAATTAGGTACAACATCATCGAATTCTGTTCATGCGCTTATTTAGGAAAAAACGCCACATAGTACTTATCGGACATGCTGGAAAACACCGGAGTGCAGCCTGGATGTTAGTGAAAAAATACTGTTTTCGTTCACTTGTTAATCTTTGAATCCCATTTGAATCACCATTAGATTCTAAAATTACAAATCTTCAGTACGACTCTCTGCTCAATGTGAAAATTTCTTTTACATTCAGACGAACGTTGTGCCTTTGAGCTCGGATAAATTTGGGTGAAGTCAACGGGTTAGATTCTTTACGTCAGCTATCACGCTCCGCTATCTATTAGGCCATAGGCACCGCTTCTTGTATTTGTGAATACGGATCTTGCATATCCAACAATCAGCCACAAGTAACGAAAAATTCCGAAAAATCTTTATGCGTCCACCGACTTAACAGATCCAGAAGTACTGAGAAACAAGCCGTTAGATCAATAAAGCTGGGACAGTAACTGGGTCGTCTTTTGAAGTTTCGGGTAAATCAACCAGTCCATATCAAAAGGCAAACGTGCTCGTTATTCAGCCGTGATTAATCGAACTCGCCCAGTGTTTGTTAGTGAAGCAGTCGTAAGAAGGTCGCATAGCGTGTCAGAAGTACAGAGTTCCAGCCCTAGTAAGAGCAAAACTCGACTCGAGTGCTCTTGACCTTGGTGTTGACTAGCAAGTGCAGAACATGCTAGGACAGATACAGGACGGTTCAAATGAAAGCCGTTTGAACACAGATCTTGCCAATCTTCCAACTACTCGAAACTTTCAGAAACCAATTGGGGGGGATAATGGAGACTAATTTTTATGAGCGCTTTAGGCTGGGTAATGATTAAGCTACAAAGTATTGACAAGAGGGAACCACAGAGATGGAACTTTACCTCACATCCTAAAATCGCTATAGGATAAGAGTCAATCAAATTAATTCCGCTGCAACTCACGTTTCGTGTTCGTTTCACAGGTTGAGTGCACATGAGTGCAAGCGTATCTGGTCTCGTGTGACGATATATCATCTCCATCCTAGTGGGGTTTCCTTCGAGGGTTACATCTGTTACGGAAGATGGCCCTTTCAGCCCGCCTAGTTGTGCCCTCCTGCAACAGAAGTGATTGTGAGTAATCGCATGTGATGCTCCCCAAATGAACGAGAGTTCAGGCATGTATCATCTGCTAACTTACATGGAATAGTAGCACTCAATGCTATTGGAACCAACGATCGTGTGGGCTAATCAACACGAACATAATGAGAATAAGTCTCTCGAGTTATACACTAATTTGCAAATCAATTTAATTTTTGCGAGAGACTCACCTGGAACCCAGCTGAATTTCCCGTTTGTGATGTTTCCAGAATAAGTCTCATTTGTATCTCAAACTGAAGCACATGCGCTTAAAATTTATCGGATATTATCGTGGTGCAATTGCCTATGTGCACACACAATCCAATCAACCACAATTGGATCTATCCACAATACTCCCACATGCATGCCAAGTTGAGAAATGAATAGGAAATAAATGAAGTGGGGGTGAATGAATGAGTGAATTAATTATGGCATAATTGAAGTCGTCGCCGAGCATGAGACGTGATAGGTTCAGTGGACCAATCATAGTAAGTTATTGGCCAAACAGTTGAGGCATGCTCGCAGCTGCCATGCTTTGCACAGGACCCCGTCAAAAAGTTGTACAGTACAGTATGCCAACCAGCCTCACCGGAACAGATTTTATTCATTCACTGGGCTGTACCAAGTTCCGTAACGTACACAAGAAACTAAACGACTTCGAATGATGGTGGGTTTGTCCAATTGCTCCCATAAATCCAAATGAACCACTGCCGCCCATCTAAACGGCAAAACAGTTCTGTCCACTAGCCACTGTACTGATCAAGTCACTTGCAGCTGTAAGGAAACCTAGTAATCGTGGGATTAAGACAAGGTTCGAGACATCAGCGGAACGAAACCGGAGCTCCACTTGAAATTTAGCTCCTGGAAAGCTCATGCCAACAATCATTGACAAATACTAGGTTCGTTTTTGGCGAGTTGTCCAGATTACTATGGTGTGTGACCGGACGATAATATTTATTTGCTCAACTGTAGTAAGACATTGTTGTGCACACAAGAAGGTCTACAAGTTACCTTGCGGTTCTCGTGAATTTATTGGACGGGACAAATCACTTAGATAGGGCGTGGATTACGATTCTTTTACTCACGCCTTCATCTCGCAGTTACAAGATTATCCCTTACTCTCGTTATTTTCGTTTCGCTATTCCTAATGATGTTGTCGTACATGCAGCACCACGCATCCTAGTCAATATGGCCGCAGCATCGATTGCTTGCAGTTTTTCGTCCCTGTTTGTTTTTTCAATCGCCTAAGCGTTTGGAAACGTCTACGATATCTCTAAGAGCCTGACATTTCGGCAGGTATTTATTTTGGTTGAATTACAGACTATAGAGTTGGGTTGACGAGAAGGTCAACAGGATGGTTGAGGCTTATGTCCCTATGACTCAAAAAACCTATATGCATGTTTTTTTCATAAAGGAAAACGTCGATGTGCGCTATATTAATCAACCAAGGCTATTAATATTGTTGTACTGTATACTTACATAGAGGTACTATATTTTATTTGCTATTGTATTGTAATAGTATTGAGAAGTCTTACATGAGAAGTCTAACATGAGAGGTACTAAAGGCTGCACTTTTTGCGCGTTTTTTACTGACCTACAACCAATATCTCGACGATATTTAACATCTGACTGCCAATGTTTCATGAATGGTGTGAAAATGAAAATCCGCCTTCCGGAAATAGTGACTTCAGGTACAAGGGACTATAGACGGGACATGACAACGCCGACCGACTGATCACGTTTCTTTCGGAGCCGCAGATCAATGAAACGAGCAAAAGCTCACCCTACATCGTCTGACCATGCATGTGAAATATATCCTTGTCCGCTGTGCTAAAGAGGTTTGGGGATGCCTCAAACAGTTTTATCGAAACCGTTGATGAGAAAAATGCATAACTACGGTGCCCTAAATAAGTAAGAATTGATATTCTCTCCCACGTAAGACTACCCTCTTGGCGACAAACAAGTTATGGATCAATATCTCTCTGCTCCAAAGATTTTCATACTTGTTGTGCTGTTGTCTTGGTGAGAAATAAGATTTTGCTCGCATGAAGCCCAAAAATAAGTTCTGGGCGAAAATCAAGATCCATGGTCTACTTGATGCCGCATCTGCTCACATTTGTCGTATAGCTTCAATCGATTATTTATCGTTAGATGATTATTTTTCCGCGCAAAGTACTTTTAAGCAGAATATCCGATGTTGTCCCGTGTTTCGGCATGCATTCTGCATGTTCAAAGTACAAATTCTCACTTCCGGATTTCTCATTTTCTTGTGCCTTTCTGAAAATTCATAATGAAGAATTTGTGCTTACTTAATGCACTACTCATAAGGTTGCTGAAAATTCTTCGACAGTCCACGACCGGTTTCGCCCTTCTTGGGGCTGGCTCATCAGGTAGGCGCAGTCCCCGAGTTTCCGTCAACCCCTTAGGTTCTACCTGAACCCAAATTGCACTGATTTCGAGAAATACACTAATTTGCAAATCAATTTGGTTTGCGACACTGACTCAAGTGTTTAACGAGAGGTTGTCGGACATGTTGCTCTTTAAATTGAGGACCTAGCAAGTGCGGACATGCGCCTATGCACCACTGAAGAAATGAAGCGTGCAAGAGACTGCACACGGAACCAGGTAGGTATAGTCCTGATGGATGTAATGCACGATAAGTCTCCTTTTGAATGCGCAAATTCTGAAGATACTACCGATAAGTCTCCTTTTGAATGCGCAAATTGCGAAGGCACTGGCAATTCACTTTTTCGTATCCGATTAGCTGAGTAGTGGTGAGTAGCTGGTGCTTCTTATGAAGTACCATTGCGAAAACTTCAAATGGCAACTTTAGGAACATCAAACAGTTCGTCGGCATCCACATACAACTCAATTAGTAATTTTCACAAATGAGAACAGTGTAAGTACCGGTTGTTTGTTCAGGTGAACGATCATACACAATGCGTCGTCAGGAGTCAATCAATTCGGTTCAGCTTGGACGGTTCGTAAATCTGCCATCTCAAGTCCTCAAGCAGTGGTCAAGGAGAAATACGTAACGCTGCTCATACATATATAAGTCTATCGACTATTGGTCGTTGATCACGTGGCTGTTGACTTGTTCCGTCGCCATACGAGTAGATCTCATCAGTGCGGAGTTGGGTATGTACCTCCTGTTTGCCTGCGTGAGTTTATATAGCAGTTGAAGGCTATCTGTTAACTCTTAACGTGATTGGGTAGTTGAGTGACAGTGTTTATCGTGAACTTCTTAGTCTGTCCGCGATCTTTGTTGCGTTGTACTCTGCGGTACCTTAAGCCGATTAGTTATCCCAGTGAGTTTTATTTTTAGTAGTTTCTTCCACCGTTTTGATTGGTACCCTTCTTGATTTGCATTGCTTTGTGGTCCGATCTTCTCGAGAGTGTTTGGTTGGTTGCACCATCCTATCTTCTCCATTGTACCGACTGGTGTCTTCGCATTCGCCGGTTAATTCGATACGTTGGTTTATTCACTGGGTACCTCCTCGCATCAAATGGATCAGCCCGTTCGAATCGGGCTCTGCTGCATCTTTTACGAATTCCTAGTCTGAATGCTTGTGCAGTTCAGAGCTCCGTAGTTCTGGCCTTCTCTTGCTCCTAATGATTAATAACTAGGATCAATTTCGATATGTTTGTTGATAGCATCTTCGGTGGAGTATCACACTACCATAAATGCATGTTCTTTCTTCGTTCTTGCTTGAGCCATTATTCGAATGCCGCTGCAGTCGAACTCATGTCCTTCCTAACCTTTGTTCATGAAGAGGAGAGAAGATTGATCGTGTCTTTTTGTAGCGGGCTTATGTTCGTATACTCTGGTGAAGAGTTTTCTTCCCCTTTATCCTATATATGGTTTGTTGCAATCCTTGCATTGGATCCTTGATATAACATAGTTCTTTATCTTTGAATCCGATTTTCCTTTGCCATTACCAAGTGATTGCGGGTTTGTAAACGACCGCGTATTGCGCTGTCGTAAGAGTCTTGCCATCAATTCAGCAGTCTTCTTGATGTATGGAAGTGTGGCTCGTTTGCTTCTTTTTTGTGTTGTTGCATTGACTGTGCTTGCCTTTGTGAGTGATGAAATTCTTTGGGTATCCATTTCTCTAGAACAATTTCTTACAGGTGTTTTTCTACTTTAATCTTAGATTCTGTTGTGCTGCAGTGTGTCTCGATCCGCTTGACCAACTATTGACCCCTAGTTTAACGCTGCGACTGTATACTTATGGCGATTTTACCATTCGGTCTAATTCGAAGTAAGAATGTCAAAATCATTGGTCACTTTTGACTCAAGAACACACAGTAACTATTTTATACGCTCTCTTTGAAGGTCCACACTCGTGAGGACTCCAGTGTGTCCTTCTCACACTCAACACAATTACAAACAGTAGCACCCGAAAGTCCTTTGGCTATGTACTTCTGTGTCTCTTAAGACCAGGTGGAGAGGTTTCAGTAGAACTGTGCTGTTGTCCCGATCAGAATTCCTAAAACTGATGTGTTTACGCGTTTATTTAATTATTAGACTGAGGGTTGGTGGGATTGTTTTACCAACTACGAAGCAGATTACGCATCCGATCCATGGTGCTACAGTTAACCAGAATGACGTCAGTGAGAACATTTTCACATTCATGTGATATAGGCACGTTGACTGAACTGAAGAATACATGCTAACTGTTTGCTCTGCCTGAACTTTCAGCCCATATGGACGTGTATTCGTTAGTGTCGTGTGTTCAGTCCAAACGAATAACTATCCAATAGTCAACTAACCTGTTATTTGGCGTCACAGCGTAGACACCATTGTTTGGCCCAGCGAGTAACTGCTTCTTTGTTCTACCTAGGGCAGCTACCCAATAAACCTTTCCAATTAAGGGTCGACACTTGAATACTATCCAGCAGCACCGATATAATGGAGGTTGTAAGGTAAAGTCTCAGTTTGTGTGTACCCACTGACTTCCCTAATCTCATGCGAATGTCTTGTGAGTGCTGCGATCGGAAAGGAAAAACTGAACTCTATCGGTGGTTCGAGTTTCATTCCAAGAACCAACCAGCCGATCCTGAGAGCATTTTTATTACTGCTTGGCCAATGGTCTGATGACTCTCCTTGCTTGTGAACATTCTCATTCGTACAGTTCCATAGTCAGAGGACTATAAGTCATTACGTAATTTTGCAAAGAAAAGTGGTTTCTTTTAGAACCTCTTTTAATTTGGAGCGTTTTTATAAGTGAACCGTCATACATAGTCCTTCCTTTGTAAAAAAAACACGTTTATGAACCTAACTCCTTCGAACATGCAAAACTCACCGTTCAAGGCGATGTGTTCGTTTGTTCTGACGCCATTGTTTTCCCGCTCTGACTGTAGACTCAGCATTATTCAAAATGATAATGTTTTCAGGTTTAATTTGAGAGTTTACTGATATACACTCTTTTCTCTGGTTAGATTCGTCCATTTGATTTCCCTTCATCTTTACATGTGGTGAATAGCTGGACTTATATGACGTGCTCTGATTCAGCATTGCTCTCTGGTCGAAAAATACTCGGAAATTTGGATCACTGTCGGAAAACCTGAGGCTGCTGATGGAAGGCCAACAGTGGTGGTCTGCGGTCGGCTGGAGTTCAGTTGCACCAATGCACTGAGTTGAGCTGGTGAATGTGGGCATTCCTGTTGGTAGTAAACATTATGCGGGCGTTTTTTACGAAATACAGAAGATGCTCTGCTCGACATGCTCAACCAAAACCTCTGTCAAACTAGGGTTTACACAGCTGGAACTGATGCTGCTGGAACGCCCATGCCATAGCATTTAACTTTGTCAGAAATTTTGCTTAGAAGCCACAAGTCGTTTACTCTACAAATTTCAGTGCGTGCAGCGCAGTCCGGGAGAAAGACCTAATGAAAGACGAAGGTAAGAGCAGTAAAACGTTTCCTCTGTGTTGCTTACATTTGAATTTTTATACAGGCTGTGGGAAAGTTAAAGAAACCGCCTTAAAAGTCGCGATTTGATTTTCCATGGGTTGATCGTGACAGCCGGAGAACTGGATAGCCGGTTAAAATGAGTTATCAGGAGTTCGATATGGACCCCCAAAACCCAGATAGTATCAAGCACTATCTAGCTTCACACTTTTATCTTGCCTTTGAACGCCTTTCATTCCCAAGCAAACCAGAACGACTGGTTCCAGCTAGGGTTCCAAAAACCACAACGTATGCTATCTCAGGGGTCAGCTTATCAATCTGAATTTTAGATATGAGATTTCAGAATGAACTTCGCCTGTTTTGCATGCATATGGAGACAAAAATTTGGGCACCGTCTGCGAGCTACCTTCGTTGACCTCAGCAGCCGGAACGTAATAGGTGCGCACGCATAAGGCAAAAATGGCTAGTGCTAGATTCAACCTGGAAGAACTGCTATAACCATTGCAATCACCTGCTTTTCATGCCCAAACTTCCACCATTCGTTTCTAGTCCTCTTTTGAGAAAAAATATCATTACTGTTTGGCAAACTCCCGAAATAGACTTGGTAAGCATCATCACGACATGCAAAAGACACCTCCTGCTTCTTGGGGGAAATTAACTTAAGACCGAAGAAGGCGTAGAAGACAACTTCGTGTACCAAAACAACTACACGGACTGCAATAAATATCACACCGGACAGACTGGAAAAAAAATCAACTACCAGAGGACACGATCCGCTGCATCTTATTTCCTAGGTCGGCCTGTGGTATGTAAAACACACATGTATAACACAGCGCACTGGTGACGAAATGTTTGCAGCCAAATTACGGAGCTGGGAAACCGTCCATTTTTTGAAATCACGGGAATGAGCACGTTTTGGTCCACTTAAGGCTGGGGGTCTGCTGTCTGCACGCTTTTGCTTGACAAACCCGTACAATATTAGTCTGTATATATTTATATATATATAATACAGATCAACAGGGTGGCTTTCTAGTATACAGTAGTTCTAAGATGTATGCATCACCAATTTTTCAATCAAAAACGTGCGCGTTCGAATTAATCTGTCTAGACTAGCAACACGGTTAGTATTCCAAACTTGCGCTTGTGATATCCAGCCACACTGAAGTAACACAGTTTGACGCCTTCTTTGTTTATAGTCCCTGTTGTCTCCTTCACTCTCGCACCAGTGGCCTGTTGGTTTTACATCAAAAAACCTCCTCTAGCGATCTACTTATCAATGGATAATTTGTTATAGCACCGGGATCGACTATCGCGCTGTTGAAGTGATAATTCCTGGAGCTGAATTTTCGGGAAGTTTTAGCTGCCTGCTTCGTACAGTTTGGACGAACATGATGTTTCTGAGCCAACCACCTATGACTGTCGATTAGACTCCCAAAACAAGTAGTTCGGCTGGGGACTCCGATAACTCCTTTATGGAACTAGACTTTCTAACAGAATCCAAGAAAGTTTAAGACCACAAGAATAAATCTGCATTACATTTTACGGGTTGCCTAACCCACTTCCATGTATTTTTGCCTCTCCTAACTCACTCTTGTTGATAATGGTCGGACGGCAGGAGTGACAGCTGGAATGACAAATACCCGTGAACGATAACCAAGACGTACCGTCAATTCCACGGCTTCTCGAATAATCAAGGCTGTCGGAAAAGTGTTTTCTCCTTGGTCCTTTTGATGTGGAAGGACATTTTCCGGTTACTTTGCTTTGTTTCTTACGCTTGAAGTTTATTCTAACCCCATTCAAAATGGAGGCTGCTCGCGTGATGCAAGGAAGTGTTTCACAGTCGGATGCGTTTGCTAAAATTCGTTGCTGTGGCATCTCATCCGTTATCGCTGAAGTTAGGAAGATAAAAGACGTGGTTGTTTACAAGGGGACTTATACGGTTTGTGGGAAAGTTTATCGTGAATGCAAGTTTTCTCAAATGAAAGCGGTTGTAGCGATCCGGTTATCGTTACATAAGCATAGTTCGAATAGCCGAGTTCGTTTTGTTGTTTTCAGTAAAAATGCGTCTAATAGGCCCAATTACGGCCGAGATTAAAATGCCTGGTGTTGTCCTTCGGGGCTGGAATAAAAGACAAGAGCAGATCCTCACCTCGTGAACTGATAAAGAGGTTAAAATAGAGAACTGCGCATACCTCTTAGGTAACTATAAACTGATAAGTGAATTCGGGTGAGGTAGCAAAGTAATTATGCATACAGCAAGTTGAAACGATTCCAAATAAAAATGGAATGAAAATGATGACAAAGTTGTGACGCTGGGGATAAGCGGAATATTGGCAGTCAGAAAGGTGAGAGAGTACCTGTGATAAGGGCTTCTCAAGGGCATCCTTTCGTCTTGCACAAATTTTATACTCAAATTGGACTTCCGCACTGATTGTCGCCTCAAGTGGCAAGTAAGCTGGATAAGTCGTTAGCTTTATATATATATATATATATACAATATATTTATGTATGTATATGGTTAACAAAATGTGTGGCAGAGTTGGAAGATGAAGGAGGTGGAAAGGAGAGCAAGACAATATTTGCGTAAAAATGTTCTCAAAAAATCACGCAAAACTACTCCTGTATAAAGTCCAGTGAGACAAGCTACCTAAAGCTTCTGAATTGCCAGTTATTATCTGGCCTTGTTTCGACTAACATGTTCTACTGTGGGCCCATTTTTGTTGCTGTTGTAACACTGGGACTTGGACGATGAGTTCGCGAATATTACCTTGCATTCGGGAGGCTGACAGTCGTTATGGTTCAAGGTTTGAAATCAACGTTTAACCTGGTCAACTGCTTCGTACTGCAACGAAATCTGTCCATCAACTATGTCCTAAAAATTCTCACCGCACATCTCCAATCCGTATAGTTCATCACCCGTGGGAGAAAATGTTTTTGAAGAGTATTATCCAGAGCTGGGCATAACATTTAGTGCCCTCAAGTCAAGCCGCGAATTGAACAGGGCCTGGGAAGTCGTTTTTATCACTAATTCCGGGAGCACATTCCAAATTTGGATAGTTCAGGCTGTTAACCTGTACACACGTGGAAGTCCGACTGTTCGAGACGTCCCTAGTTTGAACGTACAACCTTGTTCCTGGACATCAGTTCAAAAAGATGCATCAGGATTGCAGGATTCGAAGGAGCTTGTACAACGAAAGCATATCTTTCTGTAGCCTTCTGTGGAGCCACAGTATAGCGATCCGCGACACTGTCTCTTTGCTAGCGAAAAGAATGTGTAACTGGGGAATTATTCTTGTTGTGACTCCTTCCAGGATGTCTATCTTATAAATGGTGCTGAACAAAGTTGAAGGAGCGCCGTACTTTTATCGCCTCCATGAAACTGGAAAGTCACTCGTAGTTGACCAGGTGGTCGTGACTTGGCAACCGACTTGCAGACATTTCGTCAACATCCGAGGAATAACCGGTGCGCGGACGGGTGAACGCACACGAGTTACCAATATTCCAACATATCGCTAGTGGAAAGTTAGCCTGACCGTTAGGATGGACAGCTCGCGGATATATGTTGCGGTTTTCGTAACCTCCAAATGGATGAAGCCACTTCTATTTGTATGTTCATGCGTTCTGGAGCCTGACATCATTAAAGCATTCAGGCCTCTGGTAGCGGACCAGCCTTCAATAGGACTAGCTTCTCCGCTACTAATGGTGAACTAGCAGGTTTTTGCCGCGTGGAAGTGACCATACAAAGCCCACTGCTGAAGTAACTCCACATTTCTGTGAATGCGACTTTTTGATTTCACTGCCTGCTGAACAGTTTGACGAGTTTTCAAGGCTTCGGTGTGTACCTATATGTGACGAAGATTTCTTAACTTGCTGCTATCACTAGAGTCAGAAGTTTCAAAATGTTTGCGTGGGAACCGTCGCATCCGTGGTTTTGTGCTCGTTCAACAGTGTAAGCAAATATCTGACTGTCTCTGGTGCACACAACAACCTGCTCAGTTGTTGGCTTGACACTGGGCAGTTAGGAGATAACAGGACTCAAAGTTCTCGAAGTATTCCGTCCCAGCCTGAGTACTTACGTGCCCCTTGCCCTCGTCAAAAACCACAACCAAGGGACCATCCTGTTCGCGGAATCAGCGATCCATATATTAGTGAATTGTGGCCAGGTGGTAAGCCACGTCTTTTAACAGTGTTCTTTCATGTCAATCTTTTCTTTCTTTTTGTGTGTCATTCCGGCATGTTCTAATGATTCTAGTGCATAGAATCTGTGATAAATATATTAAACCAACGGCGGTAGTGTGTTAGTACCTACTCTGGGTTGTCTATCTAAGGGAGTGCTCTAGCAGCAATGCTTACCTACTTCAGTCGTACGTACTTTTCGCACATTCACCGTAGATGTTTTTAGTGTCTCACATTACTTCCACACTTGCTTCTGGTGAGATACCCCAGCCCAACCACATTGCTTATTGCCTATCTCAATTATGTCCAGTCTCCATAGATTCGTTACGTATCTGTGTCTGAACATTTTTCGTCCACAATCGTTTCTCTGAACGGTAGCACCGTCTTTAAATGCTGAATAGCTTCGGCGTGACTGTAGTATAACAAATCAATGCACGACGGTTAGATTACCTCAACAAAGCAAGTGTCCATTACTATCAGCTAAGATGCCTTTTTCATCATGGCTCTCTCTATGAATCGCATTTCTACAGAAGAGGCCACTTTGATCGCTTCCAGAATGAGCCAATCGATTTTTGCAAAGACGAAAACTCTCAAATCTACATCCCTTTAAGGTTGACATTAGCAGCCACCCACGAGATCCATAAGAAACAGGACAAAAAAGGGACTGATTACCAATAAAGGACACGGTTCTGAGTAAGAGGCGGAATAAGTATAAGACTAATGTGATACTGCAAAACAGACATGTTACTACTGTCGGGTGATCCACGGATAGATTCGTTTTGGTTCCAGGTCGCTTCACTCTAGAGTATCCTTATCATAACCCGAGCGGTTTCCTTTATCGCCTGCAAATACGAAGCTCTATCTACACACGGACATCAGAAGGTGAGACTAAGCTGTCTCCAGACAAGGGACTCATCTTCGTGAGAGGTAAGAACTACAGAGCAACATGCATTCTGCACATGGTCAACAAGCTGTTTAGTGTTTTCGATGGTAGATGACAGCCGGTATTAGATTTAACCACTTCAACTACCAATATGTGGAACTGGGATACGCTGATGCATCAGCAAAGTGTGCTTGTATACTTATTGTCAGAGCCTCTCCTCTGGTCTGGAAGATAAAAGGTTAAAAAAGTTAATCGTTCAGCTGAAACACTCTTTCAGTGCCTAGGTGCCATGCCACCCAAAGGAAGCACGAGGGATACTGCCAGGTTGCCGAAGCCTAGACAGAAGAAATCGAGATGCAGAGGTCAGGTTCGAAACACTGACCTTCTGGTCAGCAAATGCGCGCTCTAACAACTGAGAAGGTCATCCGTGTACCTGTGACCGAGATTCAAATAGGGACAAAAAGCTATTATGGCTGCCTACTGCCCCCCCTCAGTGCCATTCTGGGATTATTTTTAGGACTGTGGCCCTCCTGACAAAAGCGAATCTCACTGCGTAGCAGAACTAAGATCCTACCCTAACACTACGACTCAGTGGCAAACGTAGAGAAACTGAAAAAATAACGGGCTTTTGTGTGTTGCTTGCTTCTAGTGCCAAGCTCTCCTGCGGTGTTGAAAAGTGTTTTTCTTTGCACAACCAATAAGCTTAGTCCCGCCATTTTCACAAGCTTTGGTCTATACCGCAGTCCTGCTGGTAGCATTCCTCTTGAAATTGCGAAATATAACAACTTATATTTTGCGCGAACTATTCTTGAATAACTACGGCGTTAACATCAATTTCTTGATCTACCACTGGTTGTTGTTTTCACCCAGCAAGCATAAATACACTATACTAAAACTTCAAACCCTTGACATTACACGACCCATGCGCAAATGTATTGCTTGGAAACGATTTCGTTAGCCCACATGAGAAACTTGAGACCCCTTTCGGCGTACAGCGCACTACTCTGTCCTCTTGTGGACTACTAGCAACAAAAGTGGAATCGTCACCACTGTTTTCTACCAGGTCTTTGGACTTCAAAACTGTTGCAAGAAAATCGCAACTTCATAATCCCGATGACAAACAGTTCTTATGCACTAAATTTTGACGTCTGTTAAAAGATGGTACCAATGAATCTTCAGCATTCCCGTGGAGGGTGTAGATTCTCATCACTAAAAACATAAAAATAAAGAATGCTTAGTGAACAACAGCAACGTAACAAACAGCCAACGTGCATATCTTAGTGCGCATTTACAACCAGTGAACGACAAAATTAGCGAAAACGTCTTCATATATGAAGTTTTCAGCACGCTGGATCTGAGGAATGCTTGTCATCAACTTCCCATGGACTCTAAAGGACTTATCAGACTTAACTCAGAGCGAATGCGACCTATGAGGCAACTACAACCCACGTGACGCTAAAGCCCAACAACTAATTGTAGGGATTTCCAGTTGTCATTCTAGGTGGATCCCCTCCTTATCTGACAAGACCAATTTGCCTGCAGAAAAAGAAACAATTCCCGCGGCGGAACATGTCTGAACTTTCTTCAGCAAACTCAAGGAAAAAGTTGAGAAAGCCATGACCGTCATCACTGGCTATGACAGATTAGTGGTTGCTGAAGTGCCCGTCTGAAACATAACCACCGCCGCATCTCTGAGCCAAAAGGGTCGACCCGTGGCCTGTTGCTCCGGAACTCCGCTGACGGAAAATGTCCACGCTATTGTGGAAGTGGTGGGAAGTAGCGATACTGTATCCCAGGAGGATGTGTCGAACTAATCCATGAGCAGAGATTACTAGCTCTGATTTGCGAAGAAACGAAGAGAACTAACACTGACAATGACAAAATTCATCGAAAAACTTATTGGGCCTTTCGATCATTTAAGATACCTTAATGTAGGAACTACTGGGATTGCAGTCGGAAATCAAATAACCCGGATGCATGTTGGATGACCATTCAGTACAACGTTGAATTGGTTGTGCGTGAAATTCTCCGTTTGGAACATTTTTTCGTGTTTAGCGCCCGGAGTTTAGTCTCAAGCCAATCATTACTGCCTTGCGGTTCGGCTTTTGACCCAGTCTTTGGTTGAGAACACTAGTAATCCTACTCTCCAAGTCTGAGTGCACTGACGGTATCTCAGCCGATATGAAAACTATGAACTTCACACCAACGGAAAATCATACAGAGTGAATCAATCATAAACCCAGATTTTGCGGGCTATAATAGGTACGAAATAGTTCGGTGTTCCAGCCAGAAAGTGCATGGTACAGGCTAGAAGATCTACGCGCCCTTCCACCCCATAGAATTTAGTCACACCGGTACTTTTTATCTCATTCCCACGCAAAACAACACACCTTATGAGGACCACTACCACAATGCGCGATACACCATATAACTATAAAACTTTATGTCAACTTTTCTGCAGTCGTGGATAACTATAAAACTTTATATGTCAACTTTTCCGCAGTTATGGGATAAAATCGTTGTCATAGATCTTTAGCATACGCAAAAGTTTGTTTATTGCTTCCTACGTACACACACAGCAGGATGCCTTGAACTCGAATTTACAGGGTCCCTTTGTCTGGCGAGAAATTGCAAGTAAAATTTTCACATTCATTTTGGTTACAGATTTGGGCTTTTTCCAGACTACGCAGAGGAAACACTGTATGGCAGTGCGTTCGGCACATATTCATATCTTCTTCATAATCACCTGAAAAATGAAAATGGAGCAAACCACGGAATATACACCTTAGGAATTTTTTACCAAGAGAGCAATAATGGGTGAGTGACTGGTTGCGTCTGAGTGACATACGGATCACATTCTTGTGTGCGAATCTCACTAAACACTCTAATTCCTATAGCTATTTCCAACTGAAAATTCAATCATTTGATGAAGCGGAAAAATCCCTGAATTTTATAGGAGACAATTTCATGGATGCAATTGACGTACAAAGATTGGGGGCTACAGAGGCGGCACCTATCCTCCTCGTACTTTTCACCTTACTCATAAATTTCTTCCTACTTAAAGTAGTGTTTGTCTAACGTCATCGTCGTTCATCGGTAACACACTTTCGGTGTGGTGCTCCCCGGAACCTAGACGAGAGTAGAAATGCCAGGGTTGGGTTCGAATAACGGAGGTGACTCGGTGAACGTAAACACATGACTATCATTTACAGCGTTCTGGACAAGCACTATAGGCTATATGTTGCACAATCTATTGTCTCTACGAGACAATTCCAGTTAGGCTGGCTCTGTAGTCCATGCAAGATGATGGATCGCATTCAGAAGTTGGCCGTTCTTAACAACTTCATCGCCAACTCAATAACTTTAACACGACATGCACACCCGCGAAACCATTTTGTGTTGATAAAATATGCTTATATTCGTGGATAGCTTACTTTTACTCACAGACAGAAGGCTCATATCCGACACCATTCTTTTCGACTTTTCGAAAACATGAAAGTAATTCTCACACGAACGACTGCTCTACACTCCCAGGGCCTATGAAATTCAAGGGAACACTACACGCTGGGTCCAAGCCCCCCTTGCTGACTGAAAAAGCGATCAAAGTACTTTTTTGCGCTGGCCTCCATTAGGGTTCCTCAAGGCGGCGTACAAAACAGCTTCTGCTTCTGATCCCGATGCACTCTAAAGCTCATGTCTACTTTCACCTGAGCCTCAACGCCAGCGCACCTCAAATGGATATCGACGCACCAAAGCAGTTGTCACTAGACTGATATCTTTCCCGAGTGACAAAAGATGTCATATATTACTCAGAGAGAGCTCGGTAGACGCCTTCATCATTCACAAAAACATGGGCGAGAAGACACCATGAAACGGGATACAAAACAGGACTTGCATATCTGGCCTTCTTCGACTCTTTCTGACTTTCCTCTTGGTCAACGGAAGTAGTGGGCCAACTTCATCCACAGGTATCCGAGTTATCCCACCTGATTCCCATTTTGCTGACATCCTTGAGGACTTTCCTACCCTTACTTATCCATGTCAGTACACTCAATCGGTCATACATTCTGTCGCTTACCACATCCTGACGAGAGGTCTACCTGTCCATACCAATCTACGTCGACTCCATCCAGATAACCTCCAGGCGCACTTCATCCGCACTTCATCGAGTCACTGGTCGTCACCCCTGCATATGACACCCAAGAAATTTAAATGTAATTAAAGACCTTGCAGAGATTACCATTCCCTCAATAACGCCACTATCCCAGACAGGTACCCCATCCCACATACCCACGATTTCGTAAGTGCCTTATGCCATACAAACATTTTCTCCAAACTCGATTTCGTACGTGCATACTACCACATACCTGTAGTCCCAGATGACATCCATAAAACAGCTATCACAACAACGTTTGGCCTTTTCGAATTCACGCGTATGCCCTTTGGTCTTCGAACTGTAGCTCAAACATTTCAACGTTTCATGGACAAAGTTTTGCATGGCTTGCCTTTTGTCTATGCTTATCTAGACGACGTTTTAATAGCTAGCACCTCCCCAAATGAGGATGCGGACCATCTCAGGGCAGTATTTCAACATACGTTTAAACATCGACAAATGCTTGTTTGGTGCAACCAGCCTAGATTTTCTTGAGCACCACATTTATCCAACCGGTATTCCACTATTATCCGATTGCATTTTGGCCTTTGAAACTTTTCCCATACCCACCACTATCACCCAACTTCGTCGTTTCATTGGTATCATCAACTATTATCCGCGGTTCATACCTCATTGCGTGAATATTTTACAGCCACTGACCGATTTACTTGGCTCCAAAGAAAAATCTGTTACTTTGCCCCCACCGCTATTACTGCTTTCGAAAGAGCCAAGCAAGCCATCACTCACGCCACAAAAACAACTTTTTCTCGATACCCAAGAAAATGTAAAGCTTGTTTTTGCAACTGACGCTTCGAACGCTGCTTTCGGCGCTGTACTGCATTAGTTTGTTAACAACGTATTTCAACCATTAGCCTTTTTCTCACAGATGATGCAGTCTGCCCAAATGCGTTACAACACTTGTGGTCGTGAACTACTCGCAGTTTAACTTGCTATTCGCCACTTCTGGCACTTATTAGAAGAGAGCTCATTTACCATTCAAACTGACCATAAGTTACTTACGTATGCTTTCAACGCCAAGCCTGACTGATATTTACCACGCGAGATACGTTATCTAGACTATATTTCCCAATTCACTACCAACACTCTTGGATCAGCCAATGTCGTTGCAGACGCCCTATCCCGCCCAGATGTCAACACTTTCCACTCTTACACGCAGTTGGACCTAACCAGGCTGCGAACTTTCAGAAATGTGATCCTAGGTTTACGTCCGTTCTATCCTTTGCTTCATTTAAATTTTCTTAACTTCCCTTACCCCTCCATTTTGGAACCATTCTTTGTGATATGTCTACCGGCATAGCTTGTTTACTCGTCTTCGAAGCTTTCCATTTCCATGGACACTCTCATCCAGGAATCAGGGCAACAAAAAGTTTAGTTATGCACGTTCGTGTGGCCCTACATGAATAAGACTAACAGCCTGGGGCAAATAGTAAATCGCCTGTCAACGCAGTAAAGGTACTCGGCATACAAACTAACCTCTCGGCTCACTTGCATTTTCTGATGCTCGATTCACACAGGTTCATCTTGATATCGTTGGTCCACCTTCTCCATCAAACGGTTTTACTCATATTCTTACCATGAATGATCCTTTTACCCAGTAGCTGTGCCCAGTTCGGATACTTTAGCTGAAACTGTAGCCTTTTCGTTTTTGCAGCATTGGGTGCGTAACTTCGGCATACCTTCCTCCGTTACTAACGATCGCGGTTCACAATTTCAGTGTAATCTCTTCCGTAAGTTTTCTACACTATTCGGTTTCCATCACATTTCGACTACCGCGTATCACCCCTGCTCCAACGGTCTGGTTGAGGGTTTCCATCGCTACAGCTGCATTGACTTCCCAAATGAACCCGTCTTCCTAGTCTTCTTGTTTACCACTCATTTTTCTTGCTATTTGTTTCAATATTAAGGAGGATCTTTATTGTTCACCAGCTGAACTAGTATACGGTACAACTTTACGTTTACCTGGTGAACTGGTTTCTCCTCCTGGCACAGAGCCCAATTCCTCCGTCACATTTGTCACCCGTCTGAAACAGCACATGTCTAAACTTTGTTTGAGGCCAACAAGACGATCAACACGAAAAGAGCACATCTCAGCCGATCTCTCTTCTACACCATTTTGTATTTGTCCAACATGCAGCAACAAAGAAACCACTTCAACCCTGTTATGATGGTCCCTCCAAGGTCATCGAACGTCACTCCAAATACTTCATTTTAGAGAGAACCGAGAAACGTGATACAGTCTCCATTGATCGTCTGAAGTCTGTTTTCGCCGAGGCAACCACGAAGCACCCATTCAGCCATTCTTCTAGCCCACCAGCGCCCGCACCTGCACAAGATACCCCTACCATTAACCTATCTCCTTCCACTAGTCGTTCTGGAAGACGCGTCTTTTTCCCTCAACTTTTCACTGATTACGAAACTTGAAGTGAGCACCTCTGTGATTCATTATTTCCATTATTGGAGCGTTTCCGCCCATCACGGCCAACGCCCTGATGAGGGAGTAGTGTGATGTTTTGTATTTTTCTTTTGCTCTCATTATTTCGCCAATTACACAGACGTTCTTTGTTTGAATACGAAAAACTACAAAAATGCGCTCTTGTACAATCTACACACAATACAAACGTAGTCACGTGCTTCACGTTTTGCTTCTGATTTCGCTCGCGCTTACAGCGGTCATTTGCGGGTTTTACGTGCTAACTCTGCTATCAAAAATATTTCAGACTATCTTCAGACTTTATTATATGTGAGAACTGTTCAGAAGAAGATTCCTATTATTTATTTATTTATTCGCTGACATAGGCCAACGACAAACTATTTTAAAGAGAACAATTCCTTGTGGGTCTGTTGCAATTGACCCCCTTTCTTATTCTATACTCAATCTAGCGCCTACGTTTTTATTTCCTTGCCACATACTTCTAGTAAAGTAGCTTTTTGTGTAACCAGACCACTACAATTCCATCATAAAAGACCGGCCCAAAATGGTACATCTTCTGCCGTGTTAGGACTTCCGGACATTCCATGCAACCCACGTCGAACCGTTTCGTGAAAACGTCAACCAAGTTGTTTGTTCGGGATTCACTAAAGACGTATTCCTCGGTAAGCGCGCTCAAGGAGCTGCCTCAAAGCCGTTGAGAACTGGAAGAGCAGTGAAACATTAGTTTTTCCGCCAGTGCCCTTCAGATAAATCGAAGCTTCTGGACAAAAATAACAAGCCGGGTGCAGAATTTTGGGTGAGTCTTGACCACATGTTAATTTCATGTCGACATTTTGTCTTCTCCTGGACTGTCGTGCATCCAAGAAGGTCCGACAATCACTTATTCCATGATTAGCAAAGGCCTTGCCGATGAACTTTTCACCGTTGACCTATCAATACAGGGTAAGGAAGTCTTTCAATGTTAGAG
The DNA here is from genome assembly GCA_003604175.2 of Clonorchis sinensis. Lineage (NCBI taxonomy): Eukaryota > Metazoa > Platyhelminthes > Trematoda > Opisthorchiida > Opisthorchiidae > Clonorchis > Clonorchis sinensis. The sequence goes on from CM030371.1 coordinate 27,792,063, forward strand.
CGTGCAGTTTCTTTAAACATTTTTATTGTGGATAGTTGATGAGCGAGATAACCCCTCGAACCAGTTTCTAAGCCACATCTCGGAACTAATTTAAGCAACTTCTAGATGATATTTAATGTGACTTCTCGCCCCAACATACTTCCAAAAACCGAGGCGTCTCGGCATACTCTGAAGAGAGGTGCTGCACCCTTTTTCACATGTGTCTTTCAGGTGAACCGAAGACGCTGAACTAAAAATGAATTCCATCTCGAAGGTTTCGGCAAACGCTTTCTTGCTGTCTATCCATCCGGAAGCTTACATCAGCAAGGTGTAGTATGCACGCTATGGAAGCACCAGGGGACAGTGATTCTCCGAAGGCAGGTGTTCTGTGGATGGAAAACAGAAAGAAAGCTCATGAGCCGAAGCCCAGTAAGCAAGGTTGTACATCACCAATACTTACATATAAATCAATCAAAATGGCAGACACCGTATACTACAAAGGGTCGCACCGGAGACAGCCTGAATTCACACCTATATGTTAGCGTGGTGCTGATAACCATTTTGATGTATTTAAATAATACTTAGTTCAATGACGAGTTGCAGAATGGTTGACAGACACATAGGGTTGGAAGCTGTGCTTCTGCCAAGAAACTCACTCACCCACTTTATATCTATCATATTTTATGACACCAGAGCGCTGCATTTTCTCGCAGCTCAAGAACTAACCACTTTGTTGCCCAGGAATATATACAGCCTTTTATTTCACGGATTCACGAATTGATACACAGGATTGAGGCTTTCGCTCCCGGATTCACGGATTCACGGATTGATACACAGGACCGAGGCTTTCACCCAAGTTTCCCGGGTCGGTTTTGTTCTTTTCGTTCAGCGGCTGTCGTTCACCTGAAAGGCACAAGTGAAAAAAGGGTGTAGCACTGCTCTTTAAGTTCTCAGCGCGGGGCAGTATGCTTACCAGCGCGAGGACTCGCGTAAATAAGGGTGTAATAGTGTTTGGAACTGAGTTCTAGAGGGAGCGTGGACAACCGTCTCAGGAAGGTTATTCCACGCAGCAACTACCCGAAATGAGAAAAAAGTTTGCCTAATAAAGGTGTGCGCTCTGAGCTTAAAAATCTTCTTAACATGTCCCCGCCGTGTGTTTGCTGGGTCAACGGTGAAAAACCTGTTGGCCAAGCCTTGTTCAAACAGGGCGTAAGTAAGAATTAAGTCCCCTCGGAGGCGACGATACTCCAAGGGAAAGAGGTCGAGCACCACGAGACGCGTTTCGTAGTCCATGGACTTGAGACCGGCAACCATTTTCGTAGCAGCTCGCTGGACACGCTCAATGAGGATTACGTCTTTCGTGCGTCCTGAGTAGACAACCGGGTTGGCATATTCAAGGAGCGGTCTGACATAGGCCCCATAGAGTATTTGGAAGTCCGTGCGAGTAATACGAGAGAAGGTACGCCGAATCATCCGTAGAACAGCGAATGCCTTCTGAGCCGATTTCTCAAGGTGCAGTGAGAAGGACAGGTTTGGAGAGAGCCAGATACCCAAATCTTTTTTGGCATCTATCCTCGTGATGTCTTCTGGTCCTTTCTCACCATGCATGACAAAGGAGTTCGCTGAGTCTCCTCCAAATGACATATGGACGCACTTTTCGTCATTCAGAGGAAGGTGCCAGTCCAACGACCACTGCTTTGCGGCGTCTACATCAATTTGGAGGGCACTGGCATTGGAACTCCACGATTTCAAGTCGTCCGCAAAAAGTAGACATGGACTTGAAAGAACATCTGGAAGGTCATTGACGTATATCAGAAACAGCAAAGGTCCCAAAACGGAGCCCTGAGGAACTCCAATGGAGACCGGCGCCGCAGAAGAGTAGGTCGAGCCTACTTTCACTCGGAATGATCTGTCTGATAGGAATGCCTTGATCCAGTGTAGGATTTTCCCTTGAATCCCGTAAGACTCGAGTTTGTGGAGCAGAGGGACGTGTGGGACTCGATCAAATGCTTTTGAAAAGTCGAAAAATATGGCATCCGATATGAGTCCCTCGTCCTTGGCTTGGGTTAAGCTGTCCATAAATACGAGCATGTTCGTCACGCAGGAACGGTTTGGGAGAAATCCGTGTTGAGCTTGAGAAATCAAGTTGTTGGAAGTAAGGTGATCTAGAATGGCTCGCTTCAGAATGCGTTCCATCACCTTGCATGGCACGCTAGTGAGGCTTATAGGCCTGTAGCTGCCAGGCGATAGTCGGTCACCAGTTTTGTAGATTGGCGTGACAATCGCTTCCTTCCAAACAGAGGGAAGGTGGCCTTCGTCAAGCGACTGACGAAACAGCAGATGGAAATGAGTTGCCAGTGTGTACGACGTTTCCTTCAGGATCCTTGGGTGGACTTCGTCGGGCCCCAACGCGCAGAATGGGTTGATCTTGTGCAGGAGTTGACGAATGTCCTCCACCGTGAATACCAAGTCGGTTAGAGGCCGTTCGTAGGTACGCCTTGACAACGTTGGATGTGACGAGGACGCTGGGACTGAATACAGACCTGCATAGTGATCTCTGTAGAACTCAGATACCACTATTGGGTCACTCGTGGGTTCCCCGTTCCTGTCCCTCAGGGAGAACGCGGATGGTTTGTTTCTTCGGCGATGCCGCATGTATTTGAACAGCACATTTCTGTTCTTCCGGGCGAGGTCTAGAATGGTGGCTTGTTTTCGTATGTTCCATTGGCGGATTTCCGATTTACAGCGGTTCCGCATTTTACGAAATGCCAGCTCATCTTCTGTGTCTCCTGTAGTCAACTTTTTGAAAAATAGTTGTGACCTCTTTTCCAGAAGACGCCGGATCCTTTTGGGTAGTTTACGGCTCATCCGACTGCGTGCTGGTTTTTTTGGGACGAACATCGCGTCAGCCTCGTGAACTTTCTGGACAATAGTCCTATATAAGTCTTCCACTGAGGCTGGCCCCAGTTTAACTTGGTTAAGAAAGATGCGCATTCCCGAAAAGTCTGCACGGCAGAAGTTTCGAATCCACGTTTGGGGTTCGGGATTTCTGGCCCAATAGCAGATGAAATCAAAGGTGAGCACACAGTGGTCGCTATGTCCCAGTGGAGCGTTAATTGTCACCTGATCAACGAAATGTCTTTCGTTGGTGATGACCAGATCCAGGAGGGACGGTTGTTGGCCCGCGCGGTATCTGGTGGGTGCAACGACATGTTGAGTCCAAGCGCTCTGTTGAACGACTTCGGTCAACGCCGCTGCAAAGGGTCCACTTGATCCGACGCACTGGAGCTCCGTCCAGGGGGCCTTTGGAGCGTTGAAGTCACCTACCAGCAGGAGATGAGTGAAGTGGTAGCTGGAGGAGAGTTGCCCAAGGGTTCGTATGAGGAAGTGGTCATCTTCCGGAGGACTCGAGGGGCTACGGTAGACCACACCGAGAAGGAGAGAATCGGACCCGCGCAGCGGGACTTGAAGCCACAGTGCATCACAAAAAGGTGCAGGAGTGGTATCAGAGAGGACAATCGGGATTGGCAGGGCCGCATGTAAGTATAAAGCAACCCCACCAGCTCTCCCTCGTTTTGAGTCAGCTCGAAAAATAGAGTAGCCGTCTATTGAGATCTCCGCGTCAGAGACATCTGGTGTGAGCCAGGTCTCTGTGAATGCGATGATGGACTACTGTTCAAGACAAACTGACTGTTTACTATCGCGAAGTTTGTTGGAAAGGCTAAGGCAGTTTGTGGACAAGCATTTCAACACTGTCTCTGCTGCCTCCGAAGGCGAGGAACCGAGAGGTGTGTAACCAGGGAGGTTAGCAGACTTAATAGCTGTACGTCGGGTTTGATTCGAGGGCTCCAAAGGGACCTCTGGGGCAAACTTTTCTGCTCCCTCGATTGGTGGTCTCGTGGGCTGCTTTTCATTTGCAGGGTCTTTTTTCGCCCTGTGGGATCCCGGTTTGCGCGGGCATATTGCCTTTGGTGGACGAAGTTTTTCCCCGTGGGCGAAAATTTCGACCACTGCTACTTGTAGCCCTTTCATTACCGCCTTTTATACGACCAGATTTGCTGTTGCTCAAGGGGTAATCTTGCATCTGTTTGGTTTCTTGGGCATGTGGGCCCGGTTTGGTCGGAAAGGTGTCTCTGTGAGGCTTGAGCGCCGGGTGGCAGCACCGAGTAGCTCTTTTGGTGGTGCTCTCATGAGGTTGGTTTTCGCAGAGGCCTGCACCTTGAAGCCAGCCAGCAGTTTTCTGATTTGGCGATTCGTATATGGCTTGTTTGGCTGCAGTCGCCTTTCTCTCGCGCTTGTGTGGGCATCCGGGTCACCCGCGCTCAGCGTGGCTAACTGGGCGTATGAGGGACTGTCTTGTTCGCCGTGGTCAGGTCTGAGACTTTGACTGTCAAGGTCCTGGGCGACTACTGTGTCCACAATCAAGTTTCCCGGGTCGGTTTTGGTCTTTCTTTCAGCGGCTGTCGTTCATCTGATAGGTACAAGTAAAAAAGGGTGTTGCACCGCTCTTTAAGTTCTCCGCATGGAGCAGTATGCTTGCGCTACGCACCATCCCTCATTGCTCCATTGCTCTAATAGTTTCCACTGTTTCCGCCCCGGTGGGCTCTCGAGGATGGTATGGCAAGGTGTAATTTTGATGTGTTGGCGGGAGATAGAGAATATTTTTACTAAAATGAGGTGTGTTTTGCAAGCTTTACTCTCATTACCAGTAGAAAGTGCCTGAAGAACGCCCGATGGTTTGGTTATGCGTTTCATCGCCACAGTCGGTAAAATCTAAACTATCGTGCCGCAAAACATTCTCCCTCAATCCCGTGTACAGAAATAAAACAAATGTGCGGAGAAAACTGGATAGAATCGGTATTTAACCACTCAGCCTTGTTGGTCTTTGATCTGTTCGCCCAGCTTCGCAGTTGGATTGAAGATGCTTCATCACCAATCGGGGTAACGTCACCAATTCTGGGTGGAGTGAATAGCTTCTTCTGTTCGCAATTATGTAGTTATAAACAGTTTCTAGTAATTCCAATAATCCTGGGGTTATTGGGCACTGTTTAGAAACCATATAAGCACAAATAGAAGATGGGGAATCTATCGACTCCCAAGACACAAATAATACCATCTCGAATAATGACACCTGCCAGGCTAGGCGACTACGAATTGATTATGGCACTTGCGCACTTCCAGATACTAGAAATGGCAGGTATTAAAAATGATTGGTATGTGGGAGTAATCAGACTATTCCCAAATGACCATAGTTGTTACGGTCCACAGACCACATACTGATCCACCTGATCCCATTATTCCAAAGATCATAGAATAATCAGTTAAGGGAGCACCGGACATGCAGAATGCCTAATCCGGCCTAGGAGTTTTGCTCAAGTGGTCGCTCACGAAGGTTAGTGTGAAATCAAAAAGCTTCACAGGGCTATGTGCATTCTGCTTGCTGACAGGGTTTCCGACCATGAATATCACCTCCCGTTGCTGCATTTACGTCACAGGTCAGGATCCGCGGGTTGCTTTTTACGTGGATTGGTTCATTTTTCGATACCGAGAGTGGCTGTAAGAGAGAATGGCACCTCTTTTGATCAGAGGTAGGGCATAAGCGGGCTAACACAAAGGGACATCCTCAACACCAGACTGTATTAGGCTCGCCACAAGATCGCCTGTCACGAGACGGCTTGTATTTACGGAATTTGGGAAACTTTTGAAGGGACTGGCCTTTACTTAAAGCGCGTTGGAATCACAGGGCGATCTTGATAGGCTGGCGGGCTGGTGCTGAGAATTTAAATCTGGGCCGACAACAGCGAGCTAGATGCGCGGGAGTGAAAAGTGGGGCTATTCCAGTGGTGCGGCCGGTAACAGACGTCGGAATATTCATCATTCATTCATGATTCATTCGGTGACCCAAGTGACTATAAACGCTCAAGCTAAAATTCCACGCGTACATTCCTGGGCCAATCAGCTGGACAAACTCGATGTCCATCCCTCTAAAAATTGGGATGCTAACATCCGTATTACCTGCTACGTCACAACTGCGGGGAACTGTAACCGGAGCGAGTACAAAGCTAGACACCCGAACGTTGGCTGGGATATGGGGACCATCCTATGTGCAACGGCAATGAGCGACGAAATGCGGCAAACTTGAATAGGCGCCAAAATACCGACTTACCTTTGTTGTTCACTGGGTTGAAGAAAGGGGATATCCGAATGTATGGCGCACGTTCTTGTGTGCATATACCATCCATCAGGACAAAGCTACAAAATCCAAATTCAGCGGCTGGCATAATAAGTGCCTGTTGCTCCCTCAGAATAGTGCTCAGTGTTGATCAAAATTCTGCTATACAAAATGCGGAGTATAAGGACAAATCTTTTCGACTATCTACTGAATCACCTTCTTGCTTTGCCCGCCAAAACAATGCCGAAGTTATAGCTTTGTCTCTTCTAAAACAGCTAAACACCGAAAGGACGCGAACGTGGGCGTCAGCCCATTGTACCATAACCATCACAATCGTGGTCAAAACCGGAAGTCCCTCCGTGGCAATAATATGCATTTCGGTGGTGCGGAGCACAAGACGAATAACAAGCACACGGCGCGCCAAAAACTTGCTAGGCGAAAACACGGAGCGCACAGTCAAGACCAAATGCGTATGAATTCAATCGAAGACTGCAGGTGATATCAAACAACATGGCTTCATGCGATAGGAGGTAATTCAAATGACCTGATAGACGAAGTCAGTAATAAAGGAAGAGTGTGATATTCATACGGGGTAGCTCACACCAAAGCTCCTTCGCCGTTTAGCCATTGCGTTCGCGCTCTGAACATCTCCATTCTATACCCATTTTCCCAAAGACAGTCTCATTTTGTTTACCCCCTCCGTGACCTTCCTTATCCGGCGGCTGTTTGCTTGTTTAAACTGACTGAGCTGTTTTACTGCCCGGCCTTCTCGCCGACGGGAAAAATATTTGGTAGCTGGAGTTCTTCATTATCGCATAAGCCGAAGTTATGACTGCTTGGTGACTTGCTATCTTACAAGTCTGGTGGCATGCGTTAGGGATAAGAACATTGTGTTTTGGCAGGGTAAGCTCTGCAGGGAGGGGCGCTGTGTTGCGTTGCCGTGGTACTTTCGCACACACGCCAGCCCGCAGTAGCACGGACGCATCGTCCATCGCCAGTGCTTCTGAGCCTGGACTTTAAATCAAGAAATCCAAAAAGGCACTGCTCGTGTCTGTTTGCAGTTGCTGAGTCGGAGTTGATTGTACCACACATCTGGCAAGTCTATACGTTACAGACGATGGGAAACTGACATTTCGTATCAAAAAGTATTTAAATGTACATATGATAGCCTAAGAATACTCTGCAGTGCCCATGGCTTACGTCACGCAGGTATCACGAAGGTGTCTTAACACGCCCCTGAAAGCTTTCGATGAGCAGCAGCCCCTGAACCAGAACAACAAACTGATCTGGGAAGCTTAGGCAAAGGCCTGTGTATCGGTGAGTCCATGGGTCGCGTGCTATCCGATGGACCAATTAGGTTCAAGATTCTGCTCTTGTCCGTTGCTGACACTGGGTGTGTTGACGTTTGTGTTATCACGGCTCATGGATTCACGGATTGATACACAGGATCGAGGATTTCGCCCAAGTTTCCTGGTACGCTTTTGTTCTTGCGGATCACCTGAAAGCACAAGCATAGCACTGCTCTTTAAGTTCTCAGTGCGGGGCAGTATGCTTGCCAGTAAGCTCGCATAATGTCTAATAGTGCTTTCAATTGGGTACTAGATGGAGCGCGGGCGACCGTCGGAGAAAGGTTATTCCACACAACGACTACCCGAAATGAGAAAAAAATTTTGCCTAATGAAAGTGTGTGCTCTGAGCTTGAAAATCTTACCATGTCTCCGCCGTGTGTTTGCTGGGTCGTCGGTGAAAGACTTGCTGGCCAAACCTTGTTCAAACAAAGCCTAAGTAAGAATAAAGTCTCATTAGAGGCTCTGTTTGAACCGTTTGGCGAAAGCCATACACAGCTACCCAGCGGAGTAAACTGATGGTGGATGTTTCGCAGCGGGGTCACCTTCCATGGACCATATGGACCACATCCTGTCCCAAATGCGCAACGTCTTTGATGGATTCGCGGATTGCTGCACAGGATCGAGGATTTCGCCCAAGTTCCCCGCGTCGGATTTGTTCTCGTCGTTCAGCGGCTGTCGTTCACCTGAAAGCGAAAAAGGGTGAAGCACTGCTCTTTATGTTCTCAGTATGGGACAGTAAGCTTACCAGCGCGAGGGCTCGCACAAAAAGTGTCTAATAGTGCTTCGAACTGATTACTAGATGGATCATGGGCATTCGTCGGAGGGAAGCTGTTCCACGCATCAACCACCCGAAACGAGAAAAAATTTTGCCTAATAAAAGTGTGTGCTCTGAGCTTGAAAATCTTCTTACCATATCCCCACTGTCTGTTCGCGGGACCAACGTTGAAGGGTATAAATCAGTCGCTTCAACATCTCAGTCGAAACGAAGTGCTACGAACATATATTTGACCGATAACTATGGAGAACTCCGTACACGGAGCGCTATACGAACTGCAGTGTAGTATGCACGCTGTGGAAGCAGTATCCAAGCCCTCGTGCTTCCTTTGGGTGGCATGGCAGCTAGGCACCGAAAGGTGGCTACAGCTGAACGATTCTTTTTGCGATTAGGTTTGTTCGAAGGTGACGATACTCCGGTTGAACTAGGTCAAGTACCGCGAGACGCGTTTCATAGTCCACGGATTTAACGCCGGCAACCATTTTCGTAGCAGCCCGCTGGACACGCTTAATGAAGATTACGTCCTTCGTGCGTCCTGAGTAGACAACTTGGTTGGCACATTCAAGAGGCGGCCCGACGTAAGCCCCATAGAGTATTTGAGAGTCCATGCGAACAATACGGTGGAAATTGCGCCAGATCATCTGTAGAACGGCGAGTGCCTTTTGAGCCGGTTTCTCATTGTGGGTATAAATCAGTCGCTTCAGTCGAAACGAAGTGCTACGAACATATATTTGACCGATAACTATGGAGAACTCCGTACACGGAGCGCTATACGAACTGCAGTGTAGTATGCACGCTGTGGAAGCAGTATCCAAGCCCTCGTGCTTCCTTTGGGTGGCATGGCAGCTAGGCACCGAAAGGGTGTGTTACAGCTGAACAGTAGTAGTATATCCTGAACCGAGTACATTAGGCTTAAGACTTAGGTGTTCTTGTAAACAGTGACAAGTTGGGTTAATAATAAAGTAATCGTTCAGCTGTAATACTTTCGGTTCCTGACTATCATGTCACCCGAAGAAAGCACGAGGGTAGAGGTACTGACAGGTTGCTAACCCCCAGACAGGAGCAGTCTAGATGCGGAGTTTAGGTTTGAACCACGGAACTTCCGGTCAGTAAGTTCGCTACTTAACCATTGAGAATCATCCTCATATCCATAGACAACGTGACATCAATGTTCAACACCAATCCTTCGCTGCCGTACAACCATTATTTATTTGAAAGCCTTGTTGTGATGAAAAGAATAAAGGTGGGCGGGGAAACTATTTAGTACTACCTTATTACAATCATTCCTAGGTGCCTACACCCTCAGACACTCATCCAGGTAATCTGGATAGAAACTGACATCAGGAATGTCATTGAAATCGATCAGCAACCATATTTTGCACTGTCTACAATCAGGCGCAATGAGGATCTCGCGGTCCCGATCCTGGAAGGTGAGTAGCACCGACAGCACCAAAACGTCTCGTAATCTCTTTCATACCCCTCTGCCAGGTCAACGTTTGATCACCTCTCTGATTCCGCCACTCTGTATTGGGTGCGGAAAACAGCACTATTTTCGGCAACCGATAATTCGGCATGCAGAATACATGGCCTAATCAACGCAGCTTCTGCTGCGGGACACATTCTTCAATGGAAATTCCCGTTGCACAACCGAAAACTCTGTTTTCAATTGCCTCGTTACGGATTCTCCGAAACCAACTCACACGAGGTATGGTCCCGAGACAACGATTGTCCAACACCTGAAGACGTCTCAGTTCCGCTGCTCGGTACACAGCCGTACAACAAATCAGCCCGCGTTGTAGCCATACACTCACGTCCCTCGGGATTCATAGCTTTGACGCCATAGGTGTCTCAAATTGGTAAGCGCGACCCGGGCCTTGCAGATTCGTGCACTGACCTCATGTGTCACACTACAGTCAGAACCAATATAGCGTCCAAGGTACGTAAAACGCTCAACAACTTCGAATGCCTCTCCCTGGACTGTAAGTAGCGTGATCAGTGACTGCATGTCCACGAACATCACCTTACACTTTGTGGATGCGAAGGACGGGAGGGATGACTTTGGTCAGTTCATCCAAAATCAACTGCACCTTCTTTTCTTCAAATATAGGAACCATATCGTCTGCACATTCCACCATATCGACGACGTCCTCTTTACAGGCTTTTGAACACCGGGGTTTTGAAGACCCTCCTGCGTTCGTCTCATGATTTCACCGATCACGAAATTAAATAGGAACGGAGATAGTGAGCACTCGTGACGGATATCACTTCGTGTACGGAAGCTTTTGGAGAGCTCTGCGCAACTCTCACACGCCCGGAAGTCTGAGAATACAAAGAACGTATTATGTTCACAAACTTCCGGAGCATTCCTTAAGGGGTAAGTGTGTTAAGAAGAACAGACCGGTCAACCGAGTCGAATGCGCCTTGGATTTCCAGGAATACCAAAATTATGCGTCGTTTGTACGTATAGCGTTGTTCCAGCACCTGACGGAGTGTGAAGATTTGGTCAATGCAACCCCTACCAGGCCGGAATCCTGCTTGCTGCCCTCAAGTCAGTGTTCCAAGACCTACCATAAGGCGACGAAGCATAAGTAACGCTAACAGTCCCGTTACGACCGGGGTCAAGCTGATACCCCTATGGTTACCACACTCACTACGACCCCCTTTTTTGAAAATGGGCACTATCACCGACTCTCCCCAGTTGTCTCGGACGGTATCCGTTTCTCAAATACGGGCAAGCTGATCCAACAGGCGCCAACTGAGGACTTCACCCCCATCTTTAATCAATTCGGGTGTGAGGTCATCCGGATCAGAAGTCCGGTGGCGCTTGAGAGGTAATATCTCGTATATCGCTGAGTTTGTACTGGGTTCCACATTCACCGTCCAAGGCTCAACGTCAGTTGTTGGCTCCAGATGAGTGGCAGCCGGTGGCCACGATAACTGCTGTTCGAAGTATTCGGCCCAATGGTCGAGGCGACCTTCTTTGCTCAGAACGGTCATTCCCTTCCGATCCTTGATGGTTTCGTTCACAGATGGTTTTCGGGGGACCGCTTGGACGGAGCAACCGAAGTACTCTTCGGGCATCACCGGCTTTCTGGGCCTCTTCCATTTCCTTGGCTCTCCGTGTCCGCCAGAATTCAGGGTCGGCTTGCACGCCCACTTTCACTTGACGTCTGATAATTCCTCGCATCAAGTTGTTTTCGGGACCCGCTGGGATACTTCTCCGAGATTTAAGCAGTGCCACTATTTGGTCTGATATCCAGGGCTTGACTGCGCCTGGTAGTGCCGTGCCACAGGCGAAACTGTGCAAAGAGGTGGCGATCTCGCCCCAGTATGAATTAACATCTGATGATGGAGCATTTGGAAGAGATTTCAGAAGAAGATTTTGGGAAATTCGTATAACATATGGATCTGCCAATTTCTCAGTTGCCAGGCGATTTTTCCGCAGCTTATGTGCCCTGGAAAACGAAAGGGGAAGCGATTCCGGACGAGTGCGTGGTCAGAATCCACAAATGTGTTCCAAAACGAGTGTCAGTCAGTTATTGATCCCCGCCACCGGTAATTGATGGAAATATGATCGATTTGAGTTCGTGGCCAGCACGCCGTTGGAGGACGCCATGTGGCCAGACGACTTCGGCTATTTCGGGAGGTAGTTCTACCTAAAAAACCTGCGGTTATCACACAGCTGAAGCGATCGTTCCTCATTTTCCATACGTACCGAGTCCAATCCATTTCGACCTCCTAATTGAGTCTCAGATGTGCATAGCCTGCCCACTTGTGCATCCATATCTCCGACAACCACAATGATCTCTGAGCTTTAGCTTGCCGCAATGGGGCACTCAGGGTGTCTTAAAACTTGTCTTTGATGGTGTCAGAGCTATAGTCAGTTGGGGCGTAAGCAGATAAGGCAAACAGACAGTGATCGACTTTCCACTTATGAAACTCCTTCACAGATGTTGCCAGACGAACTGCGCAGAGGCGAACATCAACGGGCATTCAGCCAAGGAAAGATCCTTCCGCCTGGTTTGCTAGCATCCTGAACTCTTGTTTCTGGTAGCACAATCAATGCCAAGTGAGTCCAATGTGAGAGCAAGAGCAACTTGTTGACTTGCTTGCTTCAGACTGCGGACATTGAAGGCAGTCAGATAGACTTGGCGTCTGATGATTGATTTTCAGATGTCTGAGGATGTCGGCACCGGATGACGCGTAGGTGCTGCTTGCAAAACCGTTGCAGGACGAACGGAGTCATCAGTCCCAAGTTCTGGGCCTGCAAGGTGAGAGTTATTAATGGGGTGGGAGTGAAAGTGTGTGAAAGAGAAAGAAGGGAGGCGTCAGCAGTACACTCTTTTCGCGTACCCAACCTGCTGTATGCAGCGAGTAAAGTGACCCCGCAAGGCACCACGCGACGACCGTCCTGCAAGAGGATGCATCGATCATATCTTCACCCTCCGACAAATTCTTGAGCAGCGACACTGCTTCCAGCAACCAACAATGGTTTTATTCCTCGATCTGAAAGCTGCCTTTGACTCTGTAGACCGCCAGGCACTATGGCAGTGTCTGTGGAGCAAAGGTGTCCCCCATAAATTCTTGACCCTCCTTAAGGCGTTGTACGCCAACTCCCGCGGCCGTGTGAAGGTCTACGGGAAGCTCTCGCCTGAGTTCACCACATCAAGTGGTGTCAGGCAGGGCTGTCCTCTTTCACCTTTCCTGTTCAACTTCGTCATTGATGCGATCATGGAAGACTCACTATCAGCCTCTAATGCCTGTGGAGTCGAAGTGCTCTCGGGGCGTCCGCTCACAGATATCGAGTATGCAGACGACATAGCTCTTCTTGGATCTGACGCCGTGGTAATGCAAATAATATTAAATAATCTAACTAATTCCGCCTCACGGTTCGGCATGCGCTTCACACCTGCAAAGTGTAAAGTGCTAGTGCAAGACTGGGTGGGCCCGAACCCTAGCCTAGTGCTTGCGGGTGAACCGATTGAGGTAGTAGACAAATTTGTCTACCTGGGCAGCTGTATCAGTCCCGGTGGTCTCGCGAAAGATGATATTTCCATCCGAATTGGGAAGGCCCGAGCAGCTTTTGTGAACCTGCGTCACCTGTGGCGTAGGCGTGACATCAGCTTATCCGTCAAGGGTCGAGTTTATAATGCTGCGGTGCGCTCCGTATTACTATACGGATCAGAAACCTGGCCGCTGCGCGCCGAGGACGTCAAACGACTTTCAGTGTTTGACCACCGATGTCTCCGGAGCATTGCCCGAATCTGGTGGGAACACCGGATCAGCAATGCTGAAGTACGTCGAATGGTATTCGGGAGAAATAACTCACCCTCGATAGATGAACTGATCACACTGCATAGGCTGCGCTGGCTTGGCCACGTGCTGCGCATGCCAGTCGACCGACTTCCTCGAAGGGTTCTTTTCGCACAACCACGTGAAGGGTGGAAACGAGCCAGAGGCGGTCAAACAATGACTTGGCAGCGAAGTATAAAAGCCATTACCAGCAAACTCAGCTGCGCTGGTCACTGCCGTCTTCCTGGATGGGGACCCCGAGACGGGCCACATCAATGGTTAGAGACATTGTCAGACATGGCCCAATCGCGCCCTCAATGGCGCTCATGCATCCAAGCTATTGCCTTCAATGCATAGCCCCCTTCCCAATTCCCCGACGTAACAGCCCATTGACAGTGGTGCATTTACGCAGCTCGCGCCTCCAATGCGCAGCTACCTACCTCACCTCCCCAAATCATCGGCGGACGAAACTGTGGCAGCTACAACCACTGTACGACAAGTACACGGTTCTTACAGCTGACGATGATGATGACGCGACGACCGATGTGGCATGAGTTTATTTGTATATGTGCAATTCATGGTTGTACATGGGCTGGGATACTGCCAGGGTGCCCACACCTAGACAGGAAGACGATTAGGGTCCTCAACCAAAGCCTTGGGCTCAAAAGCCTAGCTGCAAGGCAGCGGTGTTCGGGGGGAGGGGATGCAAGTGCATAATCATTTTTACGGAACAGGTCACCACACATGTTCCAAACCCCAACCTGGAGGACCAGGAGACTGCGTTCGTCAGAACTCCAACCATTGACCAATCTGCTTTTTTTTGGGTTGCAGCAGGTATTGTGATGGAATAGTGGCTCGCCTGTCGCCTGTGCTGATAATGCTGGTCTATTAGGGAGCTTGGGTTGGCGTATGTAAATCTTTCCTCGAGTGCCTTGATGGTTTTACAATGAAGGGAAGGGGAAAAGATAAAAACGAGACGAAATAAGCCATTGACTAAATAAGAAAGAAAACGGCAAAAAGCTCCAAAGAAAGAAACCTGGAGAGAATTTTGATCTATTGATCTTTGGGTCTCCATTTTTCGTAGCGTGGTTGGGTATCTGCCTCCTGGACAGGAATCCGAGGGACCTTTGGGCACCTTGCGCAACACTGTGCACGCCTTCTTTTGTTTCTCCACAAAGGCTCTACAATCTGACCTTAAAGTTCTCTGCACTCAACCAGTCACCGAATACAGCTTGGAGTCCTGATGTGCATTGATGGTTATTCCCAGCAGGTTTCTCAACTTTTTCGCATGGACTGACCTCACATGCAGGAGGAAAATCCGAATTCCAAAGTTCTTATCACAAAATAAGATGTCTCTGTAAGACTGAGTGGGATCAAACAGATAGACAAACAGAACAGTCAGTCGAACGTGCAGGTGAATTTATCTATCTGGAGAGCTGTATTGATTCGGTGGACTGCCGAGTGTTGAACTGGTTTTGTTCCGTTTTTGACGTCATTTCCTGTACTGATGTAGTGATATCGGTTTCATGCTACTGGCGTAAACGGTCGCACACATCTCTTTTCAGATGAGCACGCATGCAGTCATATACCCAACTAGAGGGTATGTTCATTTTGACCACTCCCAGTTCATTTTTAGTGTCCGGTTTCACCAAGGTTTGCTAGTGCTTTCGAAATTACTCAAGGTCGTCGCTTACTTTGCGGCCTTCGAGTTTTTGAGATACATACAAACGGTATCATTTCTGCTTCTTTTGAAGCTAAGGTAATAGTTATTACAGTTGGATTTCAGTTTCCAGTGCTGCTTTAATCCTCTTGCCGTTGCAAAGGCCTTTCAGCACAGGACCTGCTCTGACAAAGCTACAGGTGAGAAGTTACTTTTACATAAGTACTTTATATCCAGTGGTTTCAAGTTTGCAGATTTTCCTTGGCAAGGGTAATACTCGATGCACTATGGATTGAGGGATTATATCTCTGCGGACCTTTCAGGTGCTTACAAGGCCGTGCAATTTAACCCATATTAGATCAGTTCTGTTGTTTGAAAATAGTGAGCTCCTGGTTCTGGCAGCTGTCAGTACGGTTATGTACGGCGCTTCATCTACTTCCAAAGTAAATAATTATTTTCCCATCTTTATTGCAAGGCACGTGGGGCCTTATTCTTTATTTTAGGTGTCGTCAGTGTGGCTTTCTTTGACAATGATGCAGTCGATGGAGATTCCCTGCACCGTATCCTTTATTCTGTTTGTTGCTAGTTTCATTTATGCATAGAAGGCACCAATCGATGTACAAACTTACCAATGATAGTAAGGCAATAAATTTTTACGCGTACCGGGAAAAATTCTATTCCCTATATCCCATAAACCACGTGGTACTAGGGACATACTGTTTTTGTCTCACTACTCCTTTGATGGCGAGCTGTTCAACACCGATAAGTGATGTTAACTTAATACGCCATCTATCACTATCTAGGGTTAAAGTTCATTTTATTTGCCCTGTTGCACCACTATCGTCTTGAGTACTGTCTTTTGCTGCAAAGGGGCTATACCTTATCGTGTAACTAGGGTGTTTCACCTTGACGCCCGTGGAGTTTCTCATACCAGGATGGACAGTGGATACAAGTCTGACGACCAAAGTCTCCTAGTCCTCCAGGTTGGGGTTAGAATAGACACAGTGAGTTGTTCCAAAAAAAACCTGTGGTAGCATTCCCGCACTCATGCGCTGCCTCTCAACCAGGTTTTTAAGCCAAAAACTCTGGCTGAGGTCCATAGTCGCCCTCCTGTCTAGGTGCGGGCGTCGCGACAGTGACTCAGGCCGCGTGCAATCGTGGACTTCACGACCAAAAATATTCTCAGGTCACATCACCGTACTGCCATCAACCAGGTCACCTTACTTGCTGCGTACAGCAAGCGAGTAAGCGAAAATATGCTACTGCTGAGGCCTTCCCTCTCACTTTTCCACGTATTCCTTCATACCCAGTTATAGGTGGCGAGGGCCTGGTATGGAATACCTGTGTGGACACTTGTCGTGAACGTCTGTTGTTGGTTTTTGCTGCGCTTTTCCGGTATACGTAAAACATCACATGCCGCTTCTTCCTTGCTCAACTTCATCATTGATAAAATAATGAGGCAAACGCTGGAAGGTCTTCTGATCCCCGGCGTTTAAATCGTTGCTGGTGAGTATCGTGTTGATCTGGAGTGCGCAGACGACATAACCCTCATTTTTGAAGACGGAGGCGGGGCACAGGCTCTGTTGATTGCACTGATAACCATCATCTTTCGGCATTCTCCTTGCACCTTCAAAATGCAAAGTCATGCTTCGTAACTTGCAGTGTCTAACCGTACCCGTTACTGGAGGTTGTGGGGAATTTTACATACCTCAGTAGTTGCATTATCTCTGAAGTGTATTTGAAGAAGTCAATGCACAGTAAGGACTGTGTTGTTGCATAGTTGCGAAACATGTGAGGCATCTTCAGGTTTTGACCACCGATGGCTCAGGAGCATTGCTGGTGTCAGACAGCGACAAGGATTTCGTAACGAAGTAATCAGAAAGCGGGTGTTTGGTTGTGTAGTAGGTACTTCAATCGCGGGTAGCACACAGCACCGAAACACGCATGCCGAAACACCGTCTACCGAGACGGGTGTTGTTCTCCGCGCCTCCTTCAGAATGGCGCAAACCGCGAGGTGGACAACGTATGACTTGGCAGAAGGGTGTGGAAGATTACGCAGGGTTTGCTGTTGGTGCGGCACACCTTTCAGGATGGGGTCTCCGTGACCCCTTTTGCGCTTGACTAGAGACATTGCGAGAAGTCGTGACTGATCGATGTCAGTGACGTTCGTGCTGTCAGTCTCTTTCTAGATTGTATGACTGAGCTTTTGGAGGTGTGGGCACCTCAGGTTGCTTGCGGTAGGTTTGTACCAGGTTCCTCCCTAATCCACTGTCCTCCCGTTTTTCTCTTTGAGGCTTTAAATATAAGTTAACTTTGTGCTTTTACGGTGGTAAAGCATAATTGTCAACGTTGACGTATCTGTCTCTGATGGTGGTGATGTCTTCAAAGCCGGAAGTTGCTTGGCGAGGTAGCGTTACGATGCCTGGCGAAATATCCACAACTCAGTCCACCTGTATTTGAAAATTTGGAACATACGTTAAATGGGCACTGATAATTTTTACTTGATTTTGGTTATCAAAGAGCTTGGATATGGCCCGTCAGGAGACGCGAGTCCGTTTGGACCTTCTGTTCAATACACAAAAAGCAGTTACTGTGCTTCCTTCTGATGGCATGACAGCTAAGCACTAGAAGGGTGTTACACCTGAACGATTTTTATTTTTATTTGCACAGAGACCAGTTACTGTGCTTGTGAGGGTTCCCTTTTCACTTTTTTCGGGCCCTGCTCGCTGCTACCCTCACTACGGAAACTTGCTGTTGCACGCAAGTTTGGTTGCACAATGCTCCCAAACCCATCGTTAACATGTAATTCTTGGTAACTTTGAGTGATTTTACCGTAGAATATTACTTACTGTTCAGCTGTAACACCCTTCCGGTGCCTAGCTGCCATGCCACCCGAGGGAAGCAGCCCAAGCCTAGACAGGGGAAGTCGAGAGGCAGAGGTCGGGTTCGAACCACGGACCTTTCGGTCAGTAAATTCGCGCTCTAACCACTTGAGCCATCTCGCCCCTGAGCCATCTCGTAGAATATACAAACCGTGATCCAAGGGCCGACAGTTTGCAAGTTGTTTCCGAAATCAGTGAGCCACCGACCATGTCGAATTCTCGCTTAGTGTTTGGAGCGCGAATTTACTAATTCGGAAGGTCCGTGGTTCTAACCCGAACTCTGTCTAGGCTTGGGCAACCTGGCATTTTCCCAGCCCTCGTGCCTCCTGGTGGCATGGCAGTTAGGCACCGAAAGGGTGCTACAGCTGAACCATTTTTTCACCATTGTCAGGGCCCGTTAGATCATCTTAGTCTATGAGGAGCGGACGAGCCATCGCACTGCATGAATGCCATGAACGTTGGATCGCACCAAAAAGTTTACTAATCACTCGTAGATATCTTGTTTTTTAGGCAACGGATGTGATGGTACACACGCCATGGAAATGCTTGTAGCCACCTGCCATATTTATATTTAAAGAACAGTAACTCACCATTCTCCTACATGATCTTACCTGAATGCTTGTAATGTACGATTTAGCCTTCGTTTAAACCAGTGTATGTGTAGCGGCAGGATGGGGTGTGATTGAACCAGAAGTTCATAATAGTTGAGAAACGACCGGATACTGTGACCCAGAACACCTCTCTTGGGTAGTTGCAATAATGCTGATGAACTGGCGGAGGGTTGATTTCCTTAGTAGAAGGGAAGAACGTGGGCCTTGCCTATATCATTTGTGTCAGCGTGACATCGGATCCTCTTTCACTGATGGACAGCGTTTATAATGCTGCATTACGCCCCATCATGTTCTGTAGATCAGAACTGTGACTATCTCGAGTGGATGATAAGTGAATACTCTGTGTTTGACCATCGATATGCCCGACGCACCTACGGAATTTAGTGGGAACATCAGATCAGTAATCTAAAAGAAATAGCTCCTTCCCGATGGGGAGCGTTCGTCAGGTCACGCTCTTTTCACAGTCCTGGTAGGTGGAAGTGATTCGGCAGTGTCCTGTCAGCTGGGCTTGAAAGTTTGTGCAGCAAACTCATTTGCATCGGCAGCTGCCGTCTCCCTGGGTGACAACAATGAAAGTCATGGCTCAGTCACGCAACCGATGGAATTCCCGCATCAGAGCACCGCTTTCATTATGTTAATACTCAAAACATAATAGCAACCCGAAGTAACTCTCTCCGTCGGTAATTTGTTTACTGCAGCGGTGCAGGCTGTCGCCCTGAATGCCTAACCTTCTCTACTCTCTACGCATTATCGTGGATTAATGATGAATGAATGCGTGACCACTAACTCGGTTAATTTTTTTAGTAGCTGGTGTACTGGCGCGCTACGCTACTCATTTCTCCACCGTGCTACCATCCACATCGCCAGATTCTCCTTAACTGGGATAACTTTAGCTGAAGGTGTTCACAAAAGTCTTCTGATACACAAGCTTTACGAAATGTTTGCCAACTTTGGTCTTTCGGATCACAAAGTAAGTCATGCGAATCTTTCTCATCACACTTTTTGATGACTTTGGGTAGTGCTACTACCACGTCGTTTTCAACATTTATAGGTTTCTAGTTGCCTGGTGGTGTTTTGTTCCTTCTGGTTATTTATTCCATTTATTAAGCTCGGATTGGACAACCTTTCGAGTGTTTACGGTTTCACATTGTTATTCCATCTGTAGCTGTTTGCATTTCGGCTTGTGCTTGAGGCATTGAGGAGGACTGACCAACTTTGACTCAAGTTGTTTCACGTTCCGATGCGAACATTGTGCTAAGGGGACGAGATGGCTCAAGTAATTAGAGCGCGGATTTACTGACCGGAGGGTCCGTGGTTCGAACCCCACCTCTGCCACTCGACTTCCCCTGTCTAGGCTTGGGCAACCTGACAGTATCCCAGACCTCGTGCTTCCTTTGGTTGGCATGGCAGCTAGGCACCGAAAGGGTGTTACAGCTGAACGATTGATTGATTGATTGTGCTAAGTCAGTTATCTAGTCGGACTGTTTGCATGCTCTATCCGGTTAGTTTTCTAATCAGAGTAGCGAAACGTGGGACCTGGTAACGAGTCCCGAAATATCGTAGTCAAGTATCACCGGGCAAAAATGGATTGGTGGCTTTACATACGAGTTTTGTGAGTTTCCTTTCACATTCATTCACTTGTCAAAGGCCAAGCGGGTGCAAGCGTTGGAGTCCATTAAGTCCCACTTTTTGCAGTTCTATTAGAACTGGAGCTTCGAGTTCCGTTTGATCAGATATTCGGCTTGGTTCAATTTCCGGAGCGGAACATGTGGCAACTGGAGTCGATGTTGATCAAGTTCTGATTATGATTATGTATAAAATAAGTCTAAATACTAGCAACCACCAGCATAGTAACATTTCGAAGCCTTAAAAATTCTCATGTGTCAACTAATAATGTCGGTTTGCGGAATCACAGGGTAGCAGTCGTGCCTTCTAAAACTCGTTGATCAACTATCATTTTTGAGTCACGATACTACCTCTAAGAGATTCCTCCTGCTGCGAAGTGAAGACATGCCAAGACAAGAACAGACGGTCCAAAACTTCTTCCACCTTTAGCAGTGAAAATCCTCTGGGGAAGTTTTCTAAGAGGAGAATGACGTGCTCACCCACGTTGAAAATTATTTTCTGTGCCTGTTTCAACTCTTTGCTAGCCTGGGACTCGGTTGGCCGGTTGGCTGCAAGAGTGTGGCCCACCACCAAATCGGCAAGTCTTTTGGGACTTTCGTTTGCAGGACGAAACAGGTGAATCGTGGAGAAATTCACCCTTTCGGGTACAGCATTTCCAACACTGCACTCAGAAAACATATCATCAACAAGCTTCTCTCTAAGTGTCGGATTCTGAACTTGGGAATCTTAAACTTGTTCATTCCCGTACTATTTAGTTGGTACTAGTCCATTAAACCTGTTCATTGTACTATCATTGTTTTGTGTGATTTAATCCGCACCTCAGACAACTAAACGAAAAGAGGGTTTTGGGTCTCCGCTGGTGATGGCCCCCCTTGGAGAGACCATTTCTGAATGATATCTAACATTATCGCATAAGATCCTGTGTTTGTTTTGTCTGTTGGGAATTTGCCGTTTAACTACTGTATATAAAATAAAAGGGTGGTACCGTGTTGCATAAGGATCTAAGAGGGCGACTAGCTGAAAAGTGTGAGAGTCACTGCTAATGACTGTGTCTGACTGTGCAGGCTGGTTGCAAGAGATCGGCTAGTTGCCCTTCAAAAATACCCTACCCCTATGAGGACGAGATGGCTCAGTGGTTAGAGCGCGGATTTACTGACCGGAAGGTCCGTGATTCGAACCCGACCTCTGTCTATCGACCTCCCCTGTCTAGGCTTGGGCAACCTGGCAGTATCTCAGCCCTCGTGTTTCCTTCGGGTGGCATGGAAGCTAGGCACCGAGAGGGTTTTACAACTGGACGATTATATTCCTATTTTTTATGATACGGCTGAATTCGCTCCTTGTTTTTGAGGTCATTCTAGATAGGATCTCTCTGCTGTAGTGCTCTGCGGAACCGACAGAAGTCAAGCATTTTCTTTCCTGGCTATATGCTCTAATGTGCTCCTTAGGCGAGACCGCTTTGTATCCCGTTGAGGTTCAGCATGATGTCGAAGTTTGTTGCATCAAAGATGGCGTTAGTAGTATTTGTTCTGCACTCCAAGGGTTCACACTTGCAAATAATGCTCAGTTTTACGTTCAGTATTTGAAGTTGTGAACAGTATGTCCTAAATCTAATATGTGAAGGCTATTAGGAGAGTTCACAGGTGGCCATTGTGTTGCTGTTCCTATATAGGTAAGATTTCTAGATTCTTACCTTGGGCTTGAAGGAAATCGAACTGTTCCATGTTTTTTTACCGTACGCCATCAACAATGCCCTATTTTGCTCGGTACCCAGCAAATTGAACGCTCGTTTTGACTTGCATAACTTCTTTTTTTAGGTTGGCGTTGTTATCCTGTTTCTGGCGGTATGTCTGGATGCAGGATGTGCTGCGCTGTCGAAGAATTTGGTTACTTCCGTAGGCGGCGCGAAACGCTTGCACGCTTTGGCTGCCCCCGTCAGCTTCGGTATTTTGATCCCGATTTTCTTGCTCAGTCATCTCTGGGGGACTGGATTATCGCCTTACCAAGTATGTTTACTATTTTTATAAATGATTCAAACAGATTGAGTTGTCTTCACTCACTATGTCACTCATTTCATCCCACTCCTCTGCTAATTTAGACCCCAATTGAGAGAAACGAGCGGAGTGCGATTTTATCGGCAAATTTACAAGCGGGTCCGCTCATATTCCTGCTCATGAAGCTAAGTTTTGTTGCTGTGACAATCGTGATGGATTTTTACTTCACAAGTCTGGTGAGCGTGCGTTTGGGTGCTCAAGCTACCACTTTCCTGGCCAAGCTATGTGTCACAATTACGGCTCTGGTTCTAAGGTGGGTTCCCGCTTGTTATTTACATGTTTTTCTAAATTTTTACATGTTTCTAAATGTTCTACATGTTTTCTAAATGTAAACGTTCCGCCTATGTATTCCGGATTGGTTAAGGGTACATTTGGATGGCGGAGTCGCCGTAATGCATAGATTTGTAGTATCCTTTCAAAATCGACTGTTTCTTACTGCCCACAAAAATAGTTCGCCAGGGAACGGAGGATTCATAGTCAGAAACCCATTGTAACGTCAAAATGGTTAAAAACATGAATCTTTGGGACATGAAGAATACCTCATTACTCTTCAACAGCCCACGACCGGTTTCGCCCTTCTTGGAGCTCATCAGGTAGGCGCACTCCCCGAGTTTCCGTCAACCTTATGTTCTAGTTGAAACCAAATTGCACGAAATGAGCGTAACACACTCATTTGCAAACCAATTTGCAGGACATCACAAACGAGAGATTCAGCTGGGTTCCAGGCGAGTCTCTCGTAAAATCAAACTTGTTTGCAAATGAGTGTATTTCGCTGATGCTGGATACACGTTCGAGGCGGTGGGCAAACCAATCACATCGCTCAAGTGTGAGCAGACCTGATTATTCGCGCGTTCAGCATGTGCTGGTAGAGTGGTCGTAACACACTCGCCTTGGATGTTGAACATTTTCAGTTCTGTAATAACGGTATTTTCTCAGCTTAGTTCTCGGTCTGAACCTTCCCAGCTAGCGTTTCTGTCAAGATTACCACCAAAGGTGTACAACGTGTATTAACGCCCAAAACCAGGTCAAAAACACCTGTACAGCGCTTCCTATATGAAGCGTATGCAGCGACAACATTCTGGAACTTCTGACGCCTTCTAGATGCATTCGGCGGATGCTGAATCATGATTGGCTGTTGCGTCCACACTTTCGGTCAATCGGAGCTCGCCTTGTTATTAGACCGGCAAGCGGCCCAATATTCTGGCCAGTCGCATGCGGGATAGGCTTCTTGGTCGTAGCAGCGCCTAACTGCGGGCGGTAGAGCGGTATCGGTGCGGAATTTGGCCTAACACGTTCAAAGTCCGGCACGGTCAAGAATATGCACCGCTGATGACCTCTATTAAGAGCGAAGTTCGAGTCCAGTGCTTCCCCCCTTTGGTGTGGACTCAACAGAATAATAGCGCCAGGACAAGAGGATCGCTGTTCAAACGACAGTGATGTGGACGTGTAAAAATTTGGGGTTATGATCATGTATGACGACTCTGGTAGTCTTATTCCAACCGCCAGTACATTAAAGCGAGGATTTTGATTCAGGCGCTTTGATCGAATGCTCTAATCGCTTTCTTCTCTGGGTTTGGGAGCCCCGACAATATTTCAACTCACGTTCAACTAGGGCACAAACAAAAGCCTCTTCATATCCTTTTGTGTGGGGATATCAGCCGATTCGAATCGTTCACCGCACATATCAAAGTGTTTAAGCAAAAACCTACGGCTGCTGACATCTCTCTTTTTTTCATTGTTAGGTTCTAACTGATTTTCTGCTCTACTTAATGATTGATTCCGTAGATCTCAGCCGTAGTTTTATCAGACACTCATGGAAGCGACCAGTCGGACGCCGTCGCATACGTTTACCAATTCATGTTCGCTATTCAGACCTTGTTCCTCTGATTTTATCACTGCCTTTAACGTACAAACTCGGTCAGCAGGTTACTTTTGCTCCTTCCCTGGGAAGACCTATCTCGTACACAATTTTGAGTACGCTAATTGCACTGATTCGGAATAATACGGCCACCTCTTTCAGTTCTTGAGCTGTAGGAGAACAAACCTGGTCCCCCAAAAGACAAGACAAAGTACAAGCATATTTTCTTCACAAAAGTTAAGCGGGTCATTGATGAGCATGATATCACGGTTAGAATGCTCACTAATAACGCACATTACACGGATTGCCCGGGTCGGCACATTATGCTCTTATTAATGGGGGATCAGGTAGGAACGCAAGGTAAACCGTAGCTGTATTTTTCTTTGACTTTGTCGTTGTTTTCAACCGATCGTGACAGTGGAAAACTTCACATACCTCGGTAGTTGTATTAGCTCTGACGGAAGTGTGTCTGATGAAGTCAGTGCAAGAATCTCAAAGGCTCGAATCACGTTTGCTAATTTGCGTCACTTGTGGCGCCAAAAAGGCATCTCACGAAGAGACTGGACCTTACCGTGGTGTGCTACAGTAAGGGCTGTATTGTTGTATGGGTGCGAGACATGGCCTCTACGGACAGATGATGTGAGGCGTCTCCAGGTTTTCGACCACCGATGCCTCAGAAGCGTGGCTGGTTTTGGATGGCGTCAGCGTGTTAGTCACGAGGTGATTAGAAAACGGGTATTTGGTTGTGCTGCAGGTACATCAATTGGGGAAATCATCCAGCACCACCGACTACGATGGCTCGGTCATGTGCTACGCATGCCGAAACACCGTCTACCGAGACGAGTGTTGTTCTCCGTGCCCTCTTCAGCATGGCGCAAACCGCGAGGTGGACAGCGCATGACTTGGCAGAAAGGCGTGAAAGAGATCACGAAGAGTTTGGGTGTTGTTGGTGCTGTACGCCTTCCAGGATGGGGTCCCCGTGACCCCGCCTGTGCTTGGCTGGAGACGTTGCAAGAAATGGCGGCTAATCGATGTCAGTGGCGTTCATGCTGTCAGTTTCTTTCCAGATTGTCTGATTGAGCGGTTGGAGGTGTAGGCACCTCAGAATGCTTGACATAGGCCAGCACTAGGTCCCCTCCCTCATCCACTCTTTTTCTCTTCTTTTCACTCTAGGGCTTTTTATATATAATTATATATATATATATATATATGAAACTAGATGAACTTCATGGTTGTACGGCAGTGAAGCATCAGTGTCAACACTGATGTTGCTGTCTTTGATGATGATGATGATGATGATGATGATGATGATGATGATGATGATGATGATGATGATGATGATGATGATGATCGTGACAGTGTAGCACAATATATCGAAGGGTTTGAAGAGAATTCGTCCTGACTGTGTACATCAGCTCACATATGTTTCCCTCTCTGTCCCTATTTTCTGTCAGTCTCGTATGGGGTCCAGATTCGTACGTTTCGTTGTCCTCCATATCACCGTTTCCAGGAGAGAGCTCCCAGACACCGGGATTATCTGTACATGGTCTTTCTGGTGGAGTCATCTTTGCAATGGTCTCGATTCTATATGGTAAGTCCTCGTGTTTTTGTTGACTGGCTCAGTACAGGATGCAGACATGCTGGGCCGGCATGCGTTTCTGATTTGGCCTGTAACACTGCGATACGCCGATGGAAACCCGCGCACGATGGCTAATGCTACATACGCTTTGCGTTGAGCCACATGTCCATTCACCTGGGTGCTCTTTACCCGGTGTAAACCCGAAGAAATAAGACCATAGGATGAAAGTTACGGGCAATTCTAAAGCCATCAGCATGCCCATAAATATCAATTCAAATGGGTACAGTGCGTGTATTGGGTCATCTTGTGCACTATACCACTCAGAAAACGCATCTTAGGCTCACACATATGGCTAGTTAGTGCCAGCTATCGTTGAGCTAGATCTGAATAACGACGGTCACAGAGGGAGGTTTACGTAAACAGTAAACTGCAGTAAGAAAACATACGGGGCCCAGGAATTCGGGCAATATTCCTCAGTCGTATACTGCCACACAGGTCATAAAATTAAGTGCCTCATTCGGTGATAATAGGTGAAAGGTGCGAAGTTCCGCCGAAAATGTCCGAATCGGCTCTGATGATTCGGGGCAAACGATTGATGTAGCCATCGATTGCCCTTTGGGGTGAGATGGCTCAGGGGTTAGAGTGCGAATTTACTGACCGGGTGGTCCGTGGTTCGAACCCGACCTCTGCCTCTCGACTTCCTCTGTCTAGGCTTGGGCAACCTGGCAGTATCCCAGCCCTCGTGCTTCTTTCGGGTGGCATGGCAGCGGGGCACCGAAAGGATGTTACAGCTGAATAACGAACGGGTTAGTTAAGACATCCTTAAACAAGAAGCAATTTAACAATTTTTATTTCCTGAAGAAAATGAGTTTGCATGTCGGACACGAAAAAATTATGACCGACAAGCATGTGTGGTGCAGTAGAATAGGGCAGCTGTTGCACACAGCGTTGCTGCACAGTGTTTTACCACCGTTTTTGAAATATTTTTACCGATGGAAAGTAACTTCCTTATGATTTTCACTAGTTCTTTAAAGGCAACGTTTTCAATACTAAAGCCCCCTTTACAATGTTTTGTTACATAGCTCAATTCCCCACCCTCTGAACCCACCTGTTTCATACCTTCTCATTTTTACCGGTTCCAGCTTTCCCCATCCGTGAATTGCCG
This sequence comes from Clonorchis sinensis, assembly GCA_003604175.2. Classification (NCBI taxonomy): domain Eukaryota; kingdom Metazoa; phylum Platyhelminthes; class Trematoda; order Opisthorchiida; family Opisthorchiidae; genus Clonorchis; species Clonorchis sinensis. The sequence goes on from CM030371.1 coordinate 27,819,062, forward strand.
ACTTAAATTCCAAATTTCTCCCTTATTTTAGCTTCGAATCTGTTAACCAATGTAAAACCTGGTTACGGCCCGGACGGTGCATCCAGCGGACATTTCATCGGTTACTCTATGGCTGGTCTGCCTTTGTTCACAGCCGGCCAGACGCCATCTCATGGTGTTGCACTCTTGAGCCACCCGGAAACAATGGGTTTGTGGTATCATGTGCGGACAACTATACGAGGTATCATGTCAGAACATTCATCCAGGAGAATATTCGCCTTTCTCTGTTTGAACCTTGTGAGTTGGATTTCCTCAGCTGTGATTTGACATTTGCCCCCATCTATTGTAGCAATACGCTTTTCACTTGCCTCTCTAGGTCGCATAAGTTTTCGGCATTTGAGTTTATTGTTTAACCCGAACAATTCCCCAAGTCAATATTTATGTATTCTATAGCTAAACAGCAGTCAAGTCTACCTGGTAGCCATTAGCTCTCCTAAATTCCCGTGAGTGCAGACGACACGGAAAGTCGGAAGGTGGCGTGGCCAAGTCATGCGTTCCATTCTTTTGTGAACGCATCCCTGTCACTCAGTGCATTACATAAGATTATCTACACGATCAAAGACCCCGTCAGTGTGTGGTATGGTGTTATCTTCTTGCAACCCCTTCCCGGAACTACCCGGACCCCCAAAGGATGACGACAGGCTAACAATCTTGGATCGACCTGACCAACGGGTTGTTGGGAGCGACTGTGGACTATGATGGCGATCATTTTGTGGAAAAGTGGCGTGGTGCTCATAGTTTTTAAGGCCGTTTGCGCTAGCTTCAATGAGGTCCAATGGACGTCTGACGTCATCAGAATGTGCATCTCCAGACAAACCACTGACTAGGATTGCGCACGTGAATCACTGTGATACCGAATACTGATCATTCTAATAAGTAACAATAGGTGCTGGTCGGTAGCGGATGTCCAAGATTCGGAGGAAACTTACGCGACAGCTCTTTTCAAGTGAACCGACCAACCCGTGCTGCCGCTGCGGCTGTTACTGAGGATGATAGTGATGATGATGATTATGATGACTATGATGATGACAGACAATTATGATGATGAAACGCACCATGTAGACCAAATAGCTCGCTCCTCAAAACCTTTTCCTCGTCATCACAATCGCTCCCTTTGGGGACGGTTTGGAACCCAAAGAGACATGGAACCAGTCACTGTTACACATCAGGGTTCGAGTTTATTAGGTTCAACTGACATAACAGAGCAAAGCCATATCAGCGAGATGGTCAAATGATATTTGCTTGTCCACTATGAACGTCTAGGTTAATAATTAACCCAGAGATGGTCATTCTTAAGAAATAATAGCATTTGGTCACCGCATTTGGTTACCGCACTCACAACTAATGAGTTGTGCGTGCCGTGTTAAAATTTTGTAATTCTGAAAACAAGAAGTTCAAGACGGTGGTTTCTTAGACAAATGAAGGAACCTAGAACCATCACATGACCTTGCGATTACAATTCATCTGAATTAGGATGTGTGGCGAATCATTTCATACTAAGTTCTGGAGGCCTTCAAAAATGAATCAACTAATGCCTAGCACCTGTGAGTAATGCAAGGAGACTTGGTAATTATCGGTGGAGCTTTCGTCTTGTAAGTGAAGCCAATCTATGTTGATAAGCCAAGTAGCACCGTACAGTTGTTTCATCCTTGTTGAAAGTCACGACCAATCAGATCTGGGCTTGATGCCGGACCGGCAAGCGTCCCGAATTTCTGGCCAATCTTGCGTGGGATAGGCTTTTTGGCCGTAGCAGCACCCGACTGCGAGCGGTAAAGCGGGATCTGTGTGGGATTCCGCCTAACAGTCGGTCACTTAGATAACAGAATCACGGTTTTAGTTGAGAAGGGGGCGAGTCACAAATCAGCCAACTGAGGCTGTCTACTGAACCTTGACGTTTGCGAATAATGTCCTTTCTCTATTTTTATTTGTCAAAGTGACCATATTTTGCTTAATCTGTTCCACCAACCAATCTCGTTTTGTAGGCCTTCACGTTCGTTGAACTCCTGTACGGTGTGTGGACCAATAGTTTAGGCCTAATATCAGATGGGTTTCACATGCTGTTCGACTCGGCCGCTCTTGTTGTTGGCCTGTACGCCGCAGTAGTTTCACGTTGGGAACCTACACGTCTATTTTCTTTCGGGTAAGTCTGGGCTTCAATCAGTTGTAGGCTCCTATTGCTAGACTCTAGTCTTTGTCGGAGCTGATGGGTTTGTGTCTTCGTTTATATCGGGCATTTGTGTTCATATGTAAAGTTAACCGAATTCCCTTTGATAGAAATTCACCTGCTCCTCCTTAACACATGCGGTTTTTTCTACTGTACCCATGAATACAAAGGAGATAACTTTGTCGTATGGCTTGCAACCGGCTTGAATAACTGAGTGTGTTTGACGTTTCTACTAGCCAGCTTTCAAAGTTTGGGCTGCTCGGACATGTTGCCTGAAGTTGATTGGATTGAGCATCGGTTTTGATTGTTCGTACGATCGTCAAATTGGGTAGCGAAAATAAAGCTGATTAAAACACTCCTGGAGACTCCAGACGTATATGAGCCGGTCACCTTTCTCCGAAATGTCAGAAGAATGTGACAAGAGATTAACAAATCCAGTGCATGAAGTACCGGAGTTATGAGTGTTATTCAAAGAGACAGCTACTACTCTCAGTCTGAAGTCACCTGTGGTCATTAGCTAGGTTAACCCCGAGGTATTCCACGTCATTGGGGCTTGGGAGATGAATATTGTCAACTATAAGCGATGGTAAGCTGCCCGTGAGATCCTCTTTACGCTTACTTCAAATGAAGACGAAAGCAACGTATTGACATTTTGAAACAATAGAAAGCGGAGAACTTTCTTAGGCCACCCAACAAGTGGGGGTGATATAGGCAGTTAATGGCGTTTCCGTGTGGTTTGAAAAAAGCGATAACGTCACACAAAAATCTTCTTGAGGAATACCCTGTTTGAATATTTGCTTTGGATTAAATGCATATTGTAGGTGTTCCGTCTTCCTATTCTAGCTTCCTGTCTGTTCACGTGATGCCTTTTACTAGTTTTCTTGGGTTGGCTTTGGGAATCCATTGAGCACCGATCAGTTGAATCCGTCTGTTAGGTGATTTCGCAAACCGTTTGTGGTCATGTACACAGTGATTGGTCATTCGACTGTTTGTGTGATGGTATTCAATCTTTGTGGATCTGTTCACTGGACATAGTTCCGCTCCGTGTGACATTGGCAGGACTCGGAAACTCACTACAAGTCGGGAGACAATGGCTAATAATCACGTCCTCTGCAGTGCTTTTGACTGAGTGTTTTACGACGTCAGGGAAGACTGGGTCCACTAGACCGATTGCAACGGGTGTAATTAAGGCGCTGGGAACAGTCCTACTAAGAGAAATTCTAATGCACCACCCCCATAAACTCGCTTATTAAGAATCGTTTATTTACCTACCTGCCGTCCGTGTATAAATCCTTGATCAGTGTAATTCTGGGACTACACCTTCTTCCTCTTTCAGTTTCCATAGTGCGGAGGTCCTATCAGGTTTCGTAAATGCTCTATTTCTTCTGGTTATTTCTGGATCGGTGTTTGTGAACGCATTGGCTCGTATCCATCACCCACCGCATATTCACACCGACAGACTTATGGTGAGTCACTCAAAGTCCATTCTTAGCCAAGTTCTAGCCATACGTTGAACAGCACTCATTGTTTCCCAGCTCAGAAAACAAACTCACGATCATTTGTAGGATCCGGTGGTAAAAATATCTGTTTTATTTCATCGTTTATTTTTGAAGAGCATGGTCACAGACATAAAAAGTGAATGCAAGCGATGAATGCGAAAGGGTTACAGGAGAATATGAGATAAAAGAAAGAAATGTCTCATTCGAAGTCATGCAACCAACAGTTCCAGTCAGATAGGATGAATCCCAACGTACGTAAGAATTTTGGTAAGGAAACATGCGTGTAAAGTCTAACAACCGAAGAAAGGACAAACAATGCTGAATGCTCTTCAAGGCGCGGTAAGCGCTAGCACAGTCAAGACTCGCACATCAGGCACAAAGTGTCCGTCATACTGGGTCTGGTGTGAGATTCAATGGCAAGAATGTACATTCAACGCCATGTGCCACGCATAAAAGTGTCGTACGTACGCAGAGAACCCACAATGGCGAGCAAACACAAGTCACTGACTGTGACTTTAGAAAGTCCCAGTCCGATAACAGCTTTGGCGGATTGAGGAAAGCAGATCCCTCGATAAGAGATGATCATCGGTTGGTGGACCAAAAAGTCCACATCACAACCAATAGCACGTAGGGCTGAGATTATGGCGAGGGAAAATTCATCAGCACCATACTTCTGCTTTTTCTCATTCCACACAGTCATTCCGCGCCCATCCGAGACTATGCTGACGTCTATTACAGTCGCTCGGCGCTCCCGAACGGCGATCAGGTCAGGCTTGATGAAGGACGTCGAAGTTGGTGCTCTCAACTCCTCAAAGACGGTGTATCCCAGGCGACGGAGGCGTTTTGCGAGTTCCCTTGCAACCCGATTATGACGAGCACATCTGGCGTCATGCGTGATCCAGCAGGACTGCAAAATATGCACCAAACTCTCTGGTTGGCCACAGTTTCCACGACATAAGATCGTCTGGCCACCGTGACCATGTCGAGCGCTTCTAACTCTCGTCCTGAGCAGGTTGCATCGGAGCTGGATACCGCGGATAAATATCCGAGGAAACACTCTTTCTGGAAATACAAGCCATCGATTAGAAAGAGGCGAAGCGACCAACTCTCGTAAACCGCGACCGTCAACGCTGTTGTGCAGGCTATCACCCCAAGCAGCCACCAGTTCTTCCTTGGTGTTTACGCATGAACCATGGACACGGATCGGAAGGCTGAGATCCCGAACAACCTTGCCAAATGCGGAATCGTTGACCACATTGCGTAGTACACGGCACTGAGTAGAAAGCAGCTTTTCCATACGCACTCTCCGCTGCATCGGGATTGTTGCACTCAGACTTGGGATACCAAGTCCCCCATGTTGTTTACCGGCATGGATGTAGCTGATCGGGGTATCCTTCGGTAGACGTAGCCAGCCGCGAATAGATTGCCTGATGTAGTTGTCCAACCTTTTGAGCGTGTTTCGGTGGACTTGGCCAAGCACGAGCGAATATGTCAGCCTCGGTATCAGGTAGTTCCTTGTGATCTCCATTCTTTGATGCGGCTTCAACGGGGCACGCGTCACCTCGTCGAGCAGTTTGAGCAGATGCTGTCGATGGTTGAAGACTCCTTTCCCCTTGAAAGTAAAGGGGATGCCCAAATATGTTACTGTGTCTGTCGGACCCAGAGGAGTGATGAGTTCCTCGGCGAAGCAAAATGGTTCGACTGAGACTGCTGTCGCCCGATGTTTCCTGTCCCCACAGATCACCATCGCTTTCGTCTTCCGGGCGTTTATCTTCATACCAGCTCTTCCCAACTCAACCGCGGCAGCTTCAAGCTTCTCTTTGAGGCGAGCTTGACTTTCTGCACACACGACCCAGTCGTCAGCGAAGGCAAAACCATCTACTAGGGTGTCATGGAACTGGTATCCCAGTTGCGGCATCGACAATCCAAGAACCTCATCCATTGCCATGATGAACAATAATGGGGAGAGTGGATCTCCTTGCCTCACACCTCTGTGGCAGTGAACCTCGGAACTGGGGAAAACTGCTACAGCATTCTCATAGGACTGTGCGATGTATCGAACTAGAGGTGACGGTGCTCCAAACGCCTCGGCAGATCTGACGATTGTGTCATGCGAAACCGAATCAAATGCTTTCGAGATATCGACGAACGCCAAGCTGAGGTTAGAAGCAGTCGCTGAAGAGTGACGAAGCAGGGCATGTAACAGCGATGTAGCTTCCAAACAGCCGTCCCGATGTAGAAATGCAAACTGGAGTGAAGGCAGTTGCAATCTACGACTCCAGCGATCAGCAAGCACCTTGTGAAAGCATCGGACAAGAATGGATGATACGGAGATCGGTCTCAGTTGATCCGGTGAAGTCGGATTAGGGACCTTCGGAACTAGAGTAATACGAGCACGACACAGGTGTGGGGGACAACCCCCAGCTAGTAAGAGTAAGTTGAAGTACCCAGCAAGTACGTTCGCATTGAACCGGCGGAGCATCCTGGGTGTGAGCTTGTCCAGGCCTGGGGACGAATTGCCCATTGAACGGACCGTACGGCCGACTTCCTCTCCTGTGATGGGCTCAATCAAGCTCCAATCGGATGGTACTACTACGCGACTGGGCCGGCTGTCCACGTGTTTTGGGGCTGAGAGCACCTGTTTCCAGTACTGCTCGGCGTCTGGAGGTAGGCCGCAGTTGCCTTTGTACAGATCTTTCCATGACCCATCGAGCACAGCAGACGCTGCATCTTTCCGTCTTTGGTGGTATAGGGTCTGGATGGCGGCGTAGTTGGCTCGGCGGATCTGCTTTCGGTTGACCGGCATCCGATGGGCTAACTGACGACGGCGTCGGGATACGGTTTTCCAGGTGTGTGGAAATGTCCTGGAGGCGTGGAGGTCCAGAAGCGAGAGGACTTGTTCCGGTGTCATGATGCCAGACTGCAACCCTCGGGCAAATGCCAGAAGGTCAACACTAGCAAGTGAACTGTCAGCATGGGATTCTAAGAGTGACACGGCGCAATCCACGGTTTGTTTAAACCAGACGCTATAGTCATCGGCTTCTGACGAGTAGGCCGCTATTTGACCGATGGTTTGGTCAGGTCCACCAGATGATGATTCGTCCTGTTGTGCTTGCCAGTTAAGCACCCGTAACCTGGTTTTGATGCTGATAGCCGATCGACCAGGAAAATACTGCTCCAGTCTCGCGAACAGCGCGGTTTGCGTTTCACAAGACGGATATAAATTTTTAGCCAGGCGCAAGAGCGATTGTGACTCTTGTTGGGACCAGCGGGCACCGGAATGCTTCACTCGGCTGAGCTTATCTGCATTATGCTGAGTGGGGTGTGCGTGCCGGCGATGTTGACTCAGGCCAATCTTCGTCGGAAAAAGGCGGGAACAATCAGCGCAGGCCAATTGGGCGACCATGTTCGTACCAACACTATCATTGTCGTGAACTCGATGGTGGGCTACCAAGCCAGCTTTTGATTTACACCACTTGCCACATTCCTCACACGTGAGCCCCACGAGTCTCTCCTGTGTACTGGTTGGAACTGGTGCGGAGGCGCCAGATGTTTTGTAGTGTACATTGTCGAAAGTAACCAGCACATTGAAACCAAACAGGGTGGTTAGCCCTGTCTGGAGTTGCTGAACTCTTAGCTCACCCAGACTGGCGTCCAGGCTACCCAGTCGGCACCACGAGGAGGTGGTTCAGCTCGCCGATCATTTGTAGGATCCGGTGGTAAAAATATCTGTTTTTATCTTTTTACTTCACTTAGTTACCTGCGCTGTTGCAATGTTCTGAGATTAAAATTTTGGGAGTTGTGTACAAGAAACGCGGTTGCGTAATTTCGTCACACAGCGGCCCGTAGTTCGCACTCGCAATGACTACATTCCAGAGAAACCAAACTACTTGGAGCAGCCTAGTAACCGTCGGACTGATCAGATGATTAAAACTAGGCGGGATGAAAGGGGGACCATTGGCCGCACGATGCTCTTAGCTGCAAAACCTTTGCAAGTGGAATAAACCTTTTTGCACCAAAACGTTGCATTTTGTTGGTGCGTATATGCTCAGACCAAAAATCATCATATTTTCGCAGCTCACCAAATTTCATTGTCCACTGAAGCAATCGTACCCCCAAGCGGAAAACGTCTGGTGGAATACTTTCCTAGCATCGCTGAGACTCCGGGATGGACTCGTACTCTGAACTCAATTGCCTGTCTCTTTTAGCCCATTAGGAACACGTTGTGGCTTTCTAAAATTCAATTCCATTGTGCGAATACTGAGCTTTGGATGCGAGGGCGTTTTCGATTTGGTACATACTATTTAAGATCACTGGTTCACCTGACTGGTTATCATTGATGGCGATTCGCGCGATCAGCCAGTACTTTATGACAGAAATGGATGGATCAGAAATTGGTCCCGGTTGGTCCAGTCAGATGGGGTTTTGGGGATTTTCGGTACCAGAGTAACCCTGACACAACACAGATACGGTGGACAGCCTCCCAGACAGTTACAGCAAGTAGCAATACCCAATGAAGCATTGGCGTTGAATCGGCGGAGCATTGTGGCTCTTCCAAACGGGTCGTACAGCCAAATTCCTCCCCCCTTAATTGGCTTGGTTAAACTCAACTTGGACGGTAGCGCCGCGCGACTTGCCGGCAATTTAGGGCTTCTGTGGCAGAAAGCACCTGTATCTGGCGTTTGAAGGTAGGCCGCAGTCTCCTTTGTATACTTCCTTCCACGATCCATCGAGCACGGCGGACGTTGTATCTTTCCGGCTCTTGTATGTTGTAAGATCTACATGGCAACGTTGTCTCGGTGAATCTATTTTCGGTTGGATTGCTCTCAACGGTGTCGTGAGACAGGTTGAAATGTCTTAGATGCGTGGTGGTCCAGTAGCGACCGAACTTGCTCCGATGTCATGATGCCAGTTTGCAACCCTCATGCAAGAACCAAAATGTCAACACAAGCAAGTGAACTATCAGAGTTGGATTTCAAGAGGGACCCGTTACAATCCGCGGTTTGATTGAACCAGGTCGCATGGGCTTTATGTTCGGACAAATGTTATGGGTCACCAGACGGTTCGTCCACGTGTTTTTTTACCAGCAAAGCACTTGTAACCTGGTTAGGAAAAGTATAGTCGATCCAGCAAGAAGATATTATTTCAACCTCGCGAACACCGTGGCTTGTGTATCACAAGACTGATATAACTTGTCAGTCAGGCGCAAGAGTGACCGTGACTCTTGATGAGACCAGCGGTCAAGCTTACCTGCATTACAATGAGTAGGTTGTGCGTTTCGATTGTGTTAACCCAGGTCAGTCTTCGTCGGAAACCAGTGGGAACAATCAACACAGGCAAACTGGGTGACCATGATCGTGCCATCACTTTCATAGGCGTGAATTCGACGGTGGACTGTTGGCGGTTTGTAAAAGTTGCCGCAGTTCGCATACACAAACCCCACGGGTCCCTTCTGTATACTGTTTGGAATTAGTTCGGGGGTGCAAGCTGGATCGTGTTGTTTGCTGTCGAAAGAAACCAGTCTGTTGCAACTAAACAGGGTGATCAGCCACATTTGGTGTTGTTGAACTGTTAGGTCACCCAAATTGACATCCGGGATACCCAGTCGGCACCACTTGGAGGTTGGTTCAGCGCGCCGACGTCATCGGTTGAAAAGCCCTTGTCCGTTGCGGATTATTCCACAGACCCTTCACATTTCTATTATGTAACCGAAGACCTCGGCTGTAGCATTTGCTTACGCATTGCGAATTAAGTTGAGACAACCAATTTTATGTGCGCAAAAGGTATTGACTCATCTACCCGCTCACTAATATCATATTCATACTCATCCATTTGACCGTTTTTTACTTGTTATTTCTCATTGTTGTTGCACAGCTGTGTTTTATGCAGATGGCCCACGAATGTGAAAGAGATGTTATCATCTTGTCAGTTGTCTTTTCGCGGCTCTGTTCAAACCAGAGGTTTCGTTGTATCTCAAGAATATCAGCTTGGTTTCCAAGAATAGGTTAACTGAGACCCGAAATCGAAACGAGCAAGCAAACACAGTACGTGTACACACTGTTTTCACCGCGATGAAAAAATGTTGCTCCAGGAGTGTGTGTTGCAGATGATGTTCTAGCCCGATGATTGGTTTTAACTATACAGATATCTTACCATGCAGTTTGTGTTTGACAAGCTGGTCACAATAGGGGGCACGCGTTTGTTCTCACTATCGCTAAAGGAAATAGATACCTATTCCCTAATGAACGCAACATAGACTTGATGAGAGGGGGTGAGATGGCGAGATGGTTCGAACCCGACTTCCGCCTCTCAACTTCCCCTTGTCTAGGCTTGGCAACCCGGCAGTATCTCAGCCCTCGTGCTTCCTTCGGGTGGCATGGCAGCTTAGGCACCGAAAGGGTGCTACAGCTGAACGATTTTAGAGTACCGGAAATTCTTCCTGTTTCCGGTCTTTTTTTGCCATGACAGAAAGTAATCACATAAGTATGAAGATGGAAGGTCGGTAAATACAGTTTTGCCTTGTCGGTTTGCCGATTTGGTTTAGTCTGCTAGTTGATTTTCTGTTTTCCTTTCAATATTTTCAGCCACAGCAATAAATTGCGCATAAATAGCAATCCCACGGTAGCCTTTATTTATGGTTAACTTTGCCAGATCTTTTGGGTATCATGATCCGAGCACTGATGATTGTATTGTCTGGATTAGGCGTTATCATACTTATTGCCTTTCTATCCATCATTTCTTCTTTTTGAAAAGATAGGGATGGCTTTGGACCGCTGGCAGGTGTGCATCCATTTTAATCAGAGCTTCCGGGTGTTGCATCTGATTTGTGTGTGATTATTTTCTTTTTTGTTTCGACTTGGTTATTGTTTCTTTGACGCTGCGTGCAAACCGCCGAAAACTGATAGAACTACGCACAGTACGTGGACTTTTTCGTTGATGCAGTCGGTTAATTTGCTCTGTTAGTCGTCGCAGCGTGCTGTGTACAAACACCCAACACTGTTAGGTTACATTCCGATCTGCTTCGATGCTGTTGCGGGCCATCTTTTGACACCTTAGGTCGCCTTCCATCTATCGTAGCGACATAGAAGGGTTACCTGTCCAGTAGCACAATACTATTTTTTTTCAAGGCAGCCCTACCAACCATTTTGCTTTGCATTTTACTGGACGACATTCCTTTGAATAGTATCCAACTTGAGTCGAGCTTCGTTATCAAAACGTAGTAACAGTTGTATCCGAGAGTTTCTCATGCCACCTTGCCGGAGCGGGAGGTCAAATACTGATTTTACAGTATGCACTACGCGATCCCGTGTTTTGGTCGCATCATTCAATGGCAACCATTTTACGTTTCGTTATCAGCTAGCTACTTGTCATCTTCAAACTCTTCTGTTTGTGACCCCCATTTAATTACACTTTACTGCAATCAGCATGCCTTTGTTATACCGTCACTGGTGGTCACCCTCTATTTTTGTTACCCATGAACTTATACCGTAATCCCGTTGTTCACTATCCGACACCCAGATCTAGTTTATTGTGCCGGATAGACAACATGATTCAGTGCGCGTTATTTCGCCGGTAGCTATGTCATAGCCGCCTTGAGTCTTGTGGAACTTACATTCACATAACCCTCGTTTGAAAAGCCTTGCTCCTGTCTTGGCGCAGTCATTCTGCTGAGATCACACCAAAGGGGGTAAGCGCTCTACTCGACTTGATACGCTTTACTATTCAGGGGAATGTTTTATGAATGGTTGTTCTGCTCCCTGAACTCGACAATTCGGTTGCAAACGTTTTATAACCAGTCGAGGTGACGAGAAGCGCGATGGCCCAAGTGGTTAGAGCGCTAATTTACTGACCGGAGGGTCCGTGGTTCGAGCCCGATATCTGCCTCTCGACTTCCCCTGTCTAGGCTTGGGCAACCTGGCAGTATCCCAGTCCTCGTGCAACCTTCGGGCAGCATGGCAGTTAGGCACCGAAAGGGTGCTTCAGCTGAACGAGGTGACATCATCAGTGTGAGCCAACACACCGCAGCACTGATGATGTAACATCGATTGGCGACGAAACGTTCATGACCAACTTACCAGGTTCAGCCATCCATACAGCCTGAGATATTGCGGTGTCGACATGTTTGGACTTTGTTAAGTATTGAACTCGGTATGGCGCCGTTGTTGCTGACTATTATTTTTTTCAGTTCAAACATATTTCATTCTTGAGTTCGAGCATCCGACTACAGGATCATACCAATATTATTCGTCCTTTTTTTTCTACATTTACCGATATACCCAAAGTAAGTCACGCTCGCCAATATGTATTCCTACTAAGAATTCCTGTACGTGCTTTGAAGTTGATAAACAGCGGGTTGAATTCGTCACACTAGCGCTGTTTAGCTTCATTATAAGGTGGTAAAAGGCTAACCGCCCTTCATTTTTTGTGTAGTGGTAAGAGGTAAGCTTGCAAACTTCTAAGAGCGGGAAACCGGGTCTCTCCCGACACATCAGGAACAAAGGTACAATACTAAAGAGGTCACAACTTTCTCAACTAACACGGGGTGGGGGTTTCGAACTTTCATTGAGGACTTCGTTTTGTTTGTGAAGCTAACCAGTACCAAAATAGACTGTGCAACTGTTTTTTTTTCATTTATGGGAAGCATCAAAAATTGGCATCTCATGAATCTCCAAGGGAAACTTCTGAAATAAACCGTTTTTTGCTAAGTGTGGCAGATCAGCAGTGTGATCGACTCGCACTTAAGATATAGGGACACTCATCCGCCAGTCAAGGAACTCACATCACATGGTCTTGTGCTGATTGACTCCTGGAGTAACGGCTCTGCAAACAAAGGCTAGTTCATCGTGTGAATTATTCTTCCTTCTCGGTGATATTTTCTGAGTAATCAATGAAAAAGTTTCTATTTTACGTGCCTCTTCTAAGCTGCAGTTAGATCAGGTTTTCTGTGGGTCTTTAAGTCAACAACGTGCTCAAACAAAACCTGTTTATCGGACCCAGTGAGCTCATCATGATGCTGGTTACAGATCACGGCAAGCTGTCTTCAGACTGTATACGACTGCCCTGCTTCTCTACGTATACGTAACACTGTTATGATTTTCAATCGATAAAACTTTCAAAAACAGTGGGATGTAAGTGTAGGCTAGTCTGAAATAGGCCGGCGGTAAGGCGGGAATTAGGCAGCTGAACAGATCAATCCTATCGGGATGGGACAAAGTTAACATAGTGGCGAAGAAAAGCGAAACTACGCAGAAGCTATATTTGACCTTCATCGTAAATCATAATCCGAGATAGAGATCAGACAGGAGGTGAATGGACGTAATTACCTTGAAATGGACCATGTGTTCATCATCTATTATAGGCGAAGCTTTAGATTTTTCGTGTGCGATTCATCTTTTGTGCATATGCCACTTCATATTCACAACTACGACTAGTCTGCTTACGTAGGATGACAGTACCGGGCGTATATCTAAAAACGTACCTAATTGGCTTTGTCGATATGGTTATTTTGTCTTCGCTGACCGTCACTCAAGGTCGTCATTCGTAACCGTACAACATCGTCTATTCTTTGATGGTTAATTTACAACAAACATTCCGACGTAATTCGACTTGTGCGGCCCGTGACCGAGCCACTTCAGACTGTCATAAGGCAACTGACAACCGCACCAGTAGTCCTTTTTTATCACCACCTTATTGTGAGTTGGCCAGCGTCAGACTATGCTGATGGGAATTGGGCTCACATCTCACACGGAAAGGTACTATTGACTTTTGTGGCCCGCCGCTGCATACCTTCGAGATGAGGCGCCGATCATTGGCCGGAGAAAAATGAACACACAAACTAGTAGGATAAATTGTTTTGTCTGCAGACGACTTGATAGTATCAGCATGCACTCCTTGAACTACGACAGTAACTTGATTCACCATTTCTTGTCCTCCACCACCCCCTCTGTGTTGCTGCTCACTGACGCCTAAGTCTCCGAGTCCGGTGACCTCACTCCTCTTTAATGTCCTATTTGTATGTTAGTCATCGTTTCTGGCGTGCGGACCTTCCCATCTACGGGCTGCATCTAGAGTTGGTAGATTGTATCCGAAGCTTCTTTCATTGTCGCCATGTCTTGTAGAACTAGAGCACTGGCGCTAGAACCCCCCAAGGCTCTGTGCTTCCCATGACCCTGTTTATTCTCTATGTAAACCATCTACCCTCAAGTCCTTCATGTTTCGTACCCCATGGGCCAATAGCTTGAATGTCGTCAAAATTCTACTCTGATGGGTGACTGGAAAAACACCCAACCATGTGGCCGAATTGGGTCACCTTACGTTATTGACGTAAAGTAATGGTCAGTGTACAAACTTTTGAGAACAGTATGGGTGAGTTGGGCAAAACGGCTACTGATCAAGGTCAGCGAATGTACTCCAATTCACGAAACGGTTTTTACCTTACCACCCCCAGCCCCCCACATAACTTGGATCACGGTGACCGTGCGCCTGTTATCGCCGACATTCGTGAACCGGGTTGAAAGAATGCAGAAACGTTCAGCCCTTCAAGGACTTTCCATGCGTCTATCTCCATTCGTCATTGCAATTCCGGTCTGACTCTCATAGAACCTTCTGCCATCCTCTGCTTTGACCTGTTTTAACAACTAAGCTGGGCTGTCACACTTCAAAATTCCGAGGGTGTTCATCCTGGATTTCTGACTAGGCCATCAACTCTAACTTCTTTGTTGTGCATTGGTTGCAATTTCAGGTGGTTTCCGTAGCCGGGAGGCCATCAACTCTAACTTCTTTGTTGTGCTTTGATTACAATTTCAGGTGGTTTCGGTAGCCGGATTGCTTGTTAACCTGGTAGGAATGGTCGCACTGGGTCATGCTCATAGTCACGGAGGTTCTCCTTGTGGTGCGCACGGTCACACGCATGGCGGGGCTGGACATGGGCATAGCCACGGTGGACATCAAAAACACAGTCATAATGTGGGGGAAGACCCACACTACGGTCACGCCCATGGGCAAAAACGACAGAGCGGAGGGCACGCGCATTCCCATTCACACGACAGTTCCGGTGGGAACGCAAATCTTCGTGGTGAGCATTTCATTTTACATGATCTTCTTGTGACGTTTTTGGTAGTCTGCTATGATACAGAGTTCAAGGTCATTTGCGTTCACTTTGGGGTTTTCTCGATGCTTCTTATTTGGCGATTGAAGCAACATACTGAATGTTGATTAATAAGGTTTCGAAAAATGGAGCCTATCGAATGCCTGTGGAAAGCAAGCTTATCCTCAACATTTCCCTCGCAACTTCGTTACACGGCGCATCTCAAGATCGCGTGTATGAACCGGATGGAAACGCGCTCTCCTTAAACGTCTTCGGAGGGTTAGTCAAAACTAACCAAGAAGTATTGGTAGGTCTTCAGTAAAACATCTTATTTACCAGACAGTCGAATGTGAGTTCCATTCGGCACACAACAGGACAAAAGTGGGTGCCATTGCTGATGCACAAACATTTATTCATGAAGTTTATGTAACTTCACCCTCATGCCATCAGTAATCTCTTCATAAGAGGCGTAAGTTTGAGGGTCTATATCGTGATCAAAACCGAAAACTTGCGCACTAATTTTTTGTTGTGGACAGCGTTCAAAGATCGAGCGAACATCTCTAGTTTGCTCAGTTAATATACCTTCTCAAAAGTTTAGCTGGTGGCCTTGATGAGCGAGCGTCACTTCGTCACACTTCTCATGGGAGGTAGGATGCTCCTCTGCTACGCATCTAGAACTGCCCGCTGGTGCGTATTCTTCCAAATTAGCTCCGCTCTTAAGCAAACAAATGACGTCATGTGGCGGCCTCAAGGTCAACACTACGGTCCACTGCCACCCACGGTAAGCACGTAATTTCTGGAAAAACGAAGTAGCCAGTCCTCCATCCATTGAATTTATTCAGATCAGCTGAAATCTGCTGCCCGATAGGGAAGCTCATGCAAGAGCAATGGAGAATTGATTAATTCGTGTTGAGCTATTTAAAGAAAGATCCTTTGATAGTCAATCCTCTGTAATATTGCTGAGAGGTTGTTTCGTACGTTATGTTATTTTTCAAATGTGAATCTTGCTTCTCAAGTACTATCATCATCGTGGACTACAGCGTTAGTGT
Organism: Clonorchis sinensis; assembly: GCA_003604175.2. Lineage (NCBI taxonomy): Eukaryota > Metazoa > Platyhelminthes > Trematoda > Opisthorchiida > Opisthorchiidae > Clonorchis > Clonorchis sinensis. The sequence goes on from CM030371.1 coordinate 27,834,899, forward strand.
TTACGCTGATGTTCTACTCCGGTGGAACTTAAGGTGGAAACAAAAACGCTTGAACACGGAAACTAACCGATTTCTAGCTGACCACAATCGTTCCGAAGTGCATGCTCCCTGAAACGCTCAATCAGACACTCTGGAGAGAAACTGCCAGCATGAACGTTATACCGTCATTTAGACAGTATATCGTTAGAATTCTCCTGCCAAGTAAGCGTTATCGGCTATACGTGAGTCCCACATCCAGTCCTATCCAACCATGCAATTGAGTTTCAGCAGGGCTAAATCTTCGTGCGTACGTGTCGATATGGACAGCTAACACAAAGATGTCTGGTATTTTATAGTGTTTTAAAATGAACTCTGAAGCCCCAGTAGACTACACCATTGGTTGTAGTGTTTATTGGTGAACTACATGGTGAATTATTCATATGTGGGGTCAACCGCAATAATATAAATATTCGGGAGTAGGTTTCTCAAGCTCTCTGTTTGAGTTCCCAAGTGACAAGATCGCTTGCTCGATTGGCTCGCTCCCAATTGATTTAATTCGATTAGACTTTCGAACCTCCCGGGCGTCTTCGGTCCCGTTCGGGACAGTGCTTCTCTATTTGCAGCCTTTACCCGTCAACTTGGGCTATCCGGTGTCACATAATTTAACGCAACGAGAATGCATATTCCTCTGCCTGCATTCGATTGGTCGAATTCGGATGGCACTTTTTTGGTTTCCGTTCGGTTAAGTACAGGTCTTCCCAGTTGAATATGTCAAGGCGAGCCTCAAGCAAAATAGGTGCGAACATCTCGAAGGATAGTTACCTTTGGATATGAGGTGTTTTACCTGTGTTTCACTTTTTGATGCCCACCTAATCAACAATATTCCTGTGCTGTTCTGCTTCAGGTGTTTACTTACACGTGCTTGCCGACACATTGGGCAGCGTTGGTGTGATCTTCAGTTCCTATCTTGTGTCCACCTACGGATGGAATATTGCGGATCCGATATGTTCGGTTTTTATTGCGTGTGCCATTGGCTACTCTGCACTCCCTCTACTGTCAGACACACTGAACCTGCTGACGTTGAGAGCTCCGAACACGGAACATACGTCAAACCCGGAGTCCATGGTTAAAAAAGTGCGTTTGTGATTTTTAGTTGCGTTCATGTTCTCGTGTGCTTCCTTACCCACTTTCTCACACGCCTTGTAGTCTGTGGACGAAATGCTAACTGTCCTCCACAGACCGGGTAGACTTCTAAACAATGTTGCACAGGGGTTTACTCAGTTATGATCAGCGAAACGGCCCAGGGTTTTGTTCTCCATGTGGTCATGTTTTTGTTATCACCCATCGTTAATGACCACGTCGTCATTTGTGACAGTCATTAATTCTAGAAGGAAAGGACTTTCAAATCCTCTCATACAGCTACAAGGAATTTCCGTGATTTTTCCCTCTGGTTTATTCTAATGTTACTTATGGTTTGTTGCGTGCCTACGTTTCACCGTTGGTGTTGGATTATGACGTTCAGTTAGTCAGGGAATCGGGTAGCTACACATTGAAGTCGATAGCTTTGATGCACGAGCGCCACCGACTGCGCGACTGAGCTATTTCTGCGAATGTCATTAACCACTAGTGATTTGAGTCCCGGGGTCCCCATCCAGGGAGGTGGCAGTTGCCGATACAGCTAAGTTTACTGATTAGTGTTTTCGTATTTGGTTAGACATTGTTTACCTCTCGGTCGCTTCCACTCATCACAGGGTTGGGCTAAATAGCTCTGTTAGGCAGACGGTCTTCTGGCATGTAGAGTACATGTACTAATCTGCGTAACCTATGAAGGGTGAGTTATTCATTTATCGCGGGAGAGTTCCTTTTTCCAAAGACCATCTGGCGCAACTCAGAATAGCTAATCCGATGTCCCCAACAAACCTGACTAATGCTGACCAACACTGACATTTTCCGTATGTCATCTGCGCGTAGGAGCCACGTTTCTGATCCATAAAACAGTATGGACCGTACCACCGCAGTGTAAACCCTTCCCTTGGCAGACAAGCTCACGTCACGTCGACGCCATAGGTGTTGGAGGTTGGCAAAAACTGCCCTGGCCTTTCCGATTCTAGAAGTAATCTCATCTTTAGCCAGTCCACCGGAACTTATACAGGTGCCCAGGTAAACAAATTTATCTACCACGTCGATTAGCTCCCCTGCAAGCATGAGGTGTAGGTTTGATCCCACCCAGTCTTGTAGCAGCGCTTTACACTTTGCAGGTGTGAAGCGCATACCAAACCGTGCGGCAGCGTTATCTAGGTTATTTGAAATCGTTTGCATCTCGGAAAGATCTGAACCAAGGAGAACAATATCGTCCGCACACTCAATGTCTGCGAGGGAACGTCCCGGGAGCATTTCGACTCCCGAGGTTTGAGAGGCAGGCAGAGAAATTTCAAGCAGCATATCAATAACAAAGTTGAAGAGGGAGGTGAGAGAGGGTAGTCTTGTCTTAGGCGAACGCTTCCCATATACTCGTACGCGTCCACAGAAGTTCACATACAGTGCTCTCATAAAGTGTATATTTGGAAGGGACACCTCTGGACGCCAGACATTGCCAAAATTGCTGACGATCGACAGAATCAAAAGCAGCTTTCAGATCGATAAAAACGACCAACGTGAGACGTCTGAAGGAGTGGCGTTGTTGAAGAATTTGCCTCAAGGTAAACATATGTTCGATGCATCCTCGACCATGGCGAAACCCAGCTTGATTCTGATGAATCACGATAATCCAACAACTTGCGCAAAATAATGCCAGAGAGCACCTTAGATGCGACGGATACCAGGCTGATACCATGATGATTTTCACATGACGTTCTTGCGCCCTTTTTAAAAACTGGGATGACACTCGAGAAGCTCCGTTGTTCTTTTTTCGTTCCAAATCTTCTACAGTATGATCTCAACATCACATGAGAACAGTGGTACTTCACTGGCCCTTGGATTGACAGTAAAGGCAAGCGCAGTCAACATCCATGACCCGACTTATTCATTAAATTAATGAACTAAATTTAAATGTAAATGAATTTTAATTAATGTAATTAACTTTAAATTAATTTAAATCAAAATTTAATGAATTATTCAGTCACATACCTGCTCGGTAGACTTTCGTCATGGGTATCTCATTCTTCTGGAATAGCTCAACTTCTGTTGGATATCCTCGGTTGAGGGTAGAAAAAACAGGGAAAGGGAACCAACTTCAATCACAGATCAATGTCCTCAGTTTGTTTCAGTATTAACTGGTTTCGGTTGGGTTTGTTTAAGATCCGGTCATCGATATAGCCTGTGTGTAATTGAATGAGAAAAAGCAAGAGGTGGAATCCCCATGTATTTGCAGCACTCCGGTATGCTCTACGTTGAGCTTTCAGCTGTGTGAACTCCAGGCTTCTAATATGGCCCTTACGAGATGATAAAAATAACGCATTATACGTTGTTTAAAATAAACCCATCCATCATCCAAACCCAAAACATCCTCATCAAGTTGGGTTTCGGGCTGTGACCTAATTCGTCCATCTTCCAAATTACGGTGGAACGTTCCGTTGTATTGTCCTGTCAGATGATTTTATCTCGAGTTCGCTCGTCGGGCACGTAGGGACTTTTGAATCTCGCTGATGCATACCACTGCTGCTCATCATCCATCCAGCGTAGCTATCTGCTTTTTCGCTTCTCCGAGGCAGTCCTTCTTTAGGCTTCCTCTCCCAATGAGCATCGGTTTTTGGTGATATTATCCCGCTTTCCTGGTGGTTGATCTGTTCGCCGAGCTTGGCAATTGGTTTGCAAATGTTTCCTTCCCAGTGGAGGAGACATCCTCAGTGAGCAGTTGAGTGAATCCTGCTTTCACAGGATTCAAGTAAACCTGCTTACGTTTATTGGATGGTTGAAATATATTACGAACGGGACATGTCCATTTGCTTATGCAGGTAACTCTGAGCTCACATGAGTTTCCTGTTCGTGTACTCAATAATAGTCATATACTTACGGTATTTCTTCGTGACTCTGATCTCCTTAAATCTTATCTAGCAGAATCATGGATCTATTGGTACTTCAGGTTCTTTTTCTCGGCATGAAGCGCATCGACTTCTTCTAAGAGTTCTTCGTGCTACACTTGTTTTTCTGACAGGTTCTTGCAGTTGAAGGCGTTCTGGCTGTTTACAACCCATTCATCTGGTCGTTGACCCGAGACACAACTTGTATCTCTTTGTGTGTGAAGGTGGAAACCGAAGTGACGGAGCAGTTAATTTTGGCAAGAGTGAGTCCACTTTATCGATTTCTTGGGTCAGTATCGCTTTTTTCGGTTTATGTTATCTTGATACTAAGATGAAGAAGAAGAAGGGTGAAGAATTATGATCCCGTGTCGACTTATGTGGGACTGGTCGTCCTCCCTTTTCTTCGGGTCGTGGTTCGTCACTCAAAACATCCACATCGCCGAATCAGTTGTCCTATTCTGTAAAATACCAAGCCGACGTAGGTCGTTCATCTTCTATACAAGCCCATACCTTTTAACTTCAAGTGAAACGAATATTCCTTCAGGCGCAGGCTATATAGTTCCAACTGCAGTCAGTAAAGACTCTGCCACAGTTCGCCTAACTTCATTCACAGAATTAACCGCCAAACTTTTGCAACTTGTCTTTGTCGAATGCTTTGACTAGCTTAACTATTGACAATGCACGACGTGAGATGCACTTCTAGATTTTCTAGGTCTTCCAAGCCGATAAAACTGATAAAAATGGCAGATAGAGCGATATCGGCGAACTGCTGAGGCATGGTTAGAGCGAAGGTATTGCCTGACGACTGACCTGCTTAGCACAAGCGCTTCACGCACGGCTGTACTGCACAATCGACCAAAATGGAACCTGATTAAAACTGTATATCCCACCAAGCGGTTTTGTTTTCAGTGAACACTACGGCATCCGCATATTTTGGCCCCCGACACTTCGGTCTCGGACATTTCGGTTACCAAAATTCGAACCAATCACATTACGGATTAGGGTGAGTACACTGATTAGGTCAGAGCGAGTCCGCAGCTATCTACTCAGAGTACTGTTCCAACGGTTGTCCACAACTAATACATTTTATTCGACGATGGAAAGAAGACGGGGCTTCTATGACAAAAATCTTTGGATCGGTCTTGACACGAAACACTGTGTATGTATGTTGTGGGCAACAGAATGCACAAAGGCAAGAGGAGAAATGGAGTAGCGGGCACGTAATTCGCGCATAATATTCCATGAATATTCCATGTTCGATTTCTGTCTCGGAGCCACAGTCTCGATTGAGTGGCTATCACTGCTATGACCGCTCTCTCAGTCAACCGGTTACATAGGCTCACAGTCAGTGTGTAACCTGGAAATCGATCGGGTAAGTAACGAGGACAAAGGTCACTTGGCAGACACACTCAATCTATGGGGAGAAATGGTGTTGAGAGATCCTCTAGGTTCTGTGTACAGGTTGCATTCCTATGAACAGTGCGCAATCAGGCTTGTGTGCATCCTATCCGCACGTGGCGCGAATGCGCTTAGAAGTCCTTGGTTCATGCTATGTACTTTCTGCTTTGAGTACATTTGGAAGAGGTCAATACACGAGGGGACAACGTGAGTGTCTAGCATGTATAAGTTAAGTTCTGACAGGATTTGCGCAGAGTTATAACCGAAAGGGCGTGGTAGGTGGTCTTAATAACGTGTTGTTTTATGTTCATTCTCGTCTCCACTGAGTATATCGTAATGAATGCCGTCATTTTTAGAACGAAAGGATTCTTTGACCCTGGTTCGTTCACTGAATTTAGTGATGATCGTTATCCAACAATACTAAGTACCATGCTCTAGTGCTTGTTCATGTTCAATGCGATGAACTCTGGTTCCATTTATACTTGACACACTGCTCATAAGGTTACTGAAAACTCCTCGACAGCCCGCGACCGGCTTCACCCTTCTTGGGACTCATCAGATAGGCTCAGTTCCCGAGTTTCCGTCAATGTTACGTTCTACTTAAACCCAAATTGGACAGATTTCGACAAATCCTCTCATGTGCGCACGAATTTGCTTTTGACAGGAGACTCAACTGAAGCGGACCATCATAAACGGGGTACTCAGCTAGATTCAGTTAAGTCTCATGTGTAAATGAGAGTATGTGTCGAGTTTCCGTTCGTAATTTACAAAGTAGTTTCCTTCAGAAATAAGTACTAACCCGAACATTTTGCCTTGTGAAACAGTGCGCATCAGTATAGCATCTTCCAGGTTTTTAGATGTATATGGAGAAATTAAAATGTCCCTTTAATTTCACGTTTGGTTGTAATCTCAACATAACAGCGGTCTACTCATTTACATGGCCTGTTTTCTCATTCACTCGACTGAACACTTACGAGCGTATCAACATGTTATGTGTGTGATTTCGTTGCTCGGATCGTTTAACGGAATTTAATGTTCCCTGGTTGCTGCATAAACCCGTAAGCAACTGCTGATCCGAGTTGGTTTCGCATTTTCACAAGGTTAGTCCAATTATCTGACTACGCCTGACTACGCCTTTTACTGCACCTTGCATTAGCAAAGATGTGACGCGATCGGCCTGGAAACACATTTCCTAGACACCTCCACGCGTTGTACATGTAGGCACTCCTCAAGTAGTCTGTGTTAAACACTAACACACGTCAAATGGAATTTGCCGGTAACGCTGGGGCTACGGATTCCGTCAACGAAGTGAAGAAAGGCATTCTGGCTAGCTATCGTTCTCCAAACGTAGACGAAGAACAACTAGACAAAGAAGTCTTCAACTTCTTTAAGGTTTGCACATCAAGGGAGTCATCTGATGACGGTCGCCTTAATCCTGGTACAATTACTTTTGTAATCTTCTGGCGAACTAAATTGTTTTCCGAAAAACGACTAGGTTTTATTCGTCACGGCCGCCCTCGATCCGCCCTAGAATAACATCCTTATTTTGGCGATGTTTGAGGGAATTTTTCTCTAAGGGGTGGGAGGAAGTCGGATAGAGGTCGACTTCTGCTGCTCTCGGTAATACAAACTTGATCAGCAACTGCTATCGTAGAAACAGGTGCTAATGAGGACAACTGCTCACAAAGTTATACAAAGTTATTTCTGACAAGGAAGGTTAAATCAGGCAAGAATGTCTCCAATTGTTATCGATCAACCAGAATATTCCACAAGTTTGCCACACACCATCTTGGATTAAGCTAAATAAATTTCCTAAGGGAGCTGGGAGGTAAGTTTGAAGTTAGGACAAATTTGCAAAACGCAATGCTAAGGTTTTCCGGAACTCTACTGAACTGAGCAACTGTTCGTTGTGTTGACGATCCAGTCTGAGACCTCACCCTATGGCGCAAGTTACACGGACTGATGAAGGGTTTGTTGTTGCAGTGATTTCACAAATTGACCGTCCTCAAAAGTAGCTAGAATGGACTTTTTGGATGATAACAAGAAATTTCGCTCCCACCCTAACATTTGTTTATCTGTTTTTCTGCTCCGTTCCCCTCGCTTTCAGATTAAGGAGCTTATCACGATGCATTATCAGAATGTTGGTCATATCACAATCCAGGTGGAAAAAGAAGCTATTCAACATCACCTCCAAGCTCTAGGCCTGAAGCCGACCATCTTGCTGACATTCTCTAGGTCAGGGGACACTATGCATGGTTCTAATCACCATCACTTGATTGATTTGCTCCCAAACGGAGTCGGACGAAGACTGTCACCAGATTCAGCTGCTTTAATGCCTATTAAATTGTTATAGACCATCTATGGCTCCACTTCGAAATGTGATCTGGGTCTTTTGTCTCAAATGCTTCTGGGATTTTTCATGTTTACCCGCAACCGTTTTACCTTTTTTTTGTTGTTCTGGATACTCTGTCCTTCTACTTCTAATATACTTGGAACCACATTTTCTTCAAAGTGCTCTTTTTTATCCGAAAGAGAATTGGTCTTTCCACTTATTTTACTGTTGATGATTACTCTGAAAGTGTAAAAGAACTTCACCGAGGGTTGTGTAAATTAATCGAGTTTGGTGTTTTCCAATGAGATCTTGAAGGTCCGCTTGAAATTCACCAGGATACTGACATCAGTAATCTTCGTTTCCGTCAACCGTCGTTCTGATCACTAAGCCAGTCTTTTCCAGTCATGCTCACATGCAGATGAATTCGTGACCCACTCACAAAGTCTGGCTCCTTGCAAACGGCTATTTTTAGCTAGAGATGTGATACGATTACCAACGGATTAATGGATGAACTGCCCCCTCTCGAAACACGAAGCTTATCAACCACCTGTCTCTGTGCTCTGACCGTGACCTTTTTACGGGTGAAAAACAGGGCTGTACCCGATGCGTCAGACGATTTACCCTCTACTGATATGGTGCGAATGGGTGGCGCAGTGTTCCGCTAGAGTTCCACGGCTAGCCAAATGTAGCATATCGAACGGACAGGTAAGTGATTCCGTTCTTTCTACTTCGAAGGGCTGGGCGAAAATGGCCGCATATGTGGGGATTTCGCAAAATGGAACCCGACTCTTATTCACACGAGTTTCACAGAGTTATTAGCTACTTTTTTTCGTTCCTTACCAGCTGCTGGTCGATTACCTCAGACCGACATAATATGCAAGACCTAGAGTTTGCTGATAACATCGTTCTCGCCCTGGACAAATACGGTCTATGGAGGTTCCTCAATCAAATCCGTCAGTATACTCTCATCGTTGGATTGAATACCAGTTTCTAAAAAAAAAGGCGTCTTTTCACCGTCTTAGTCCGAACCTGATCGATCATTTACGATAGACGGGGATGCTGGAAGGTGTGCGGGTATAAATAACTTGGAAGCGTTCAAGGGTCAGGCGCGGAGCGAAGTCACGCTTGATTGATGCCAACAGAGAATTCCTGCAACAGACGGCCGAATTTTCCGATCTGCAGTGTGGTGTACATCACGTGCTTGCGAAACGGGTCCATGCACGTTCGGGCACCTAATAAGATGGAGGGTTTTAGTCCTTTGCGTTTTAATTGCACCTTCAGGATACGTCCTCAAAATAGTACAACAGTCAAGTAGGTCCACCGTCCTCATAGCTAAGCCAATACCAACTCCGATGTTTTGAATTGTTCTTCGCAGTCCATCTACCGACGTAAGTAGAACAGTGCTTTCGATAAATACACTCACTTGCAAGTCAATTTGGTTTTGCGAGAGATTCACCTGGAACCCAGCTGAATCTCTCGTTTGTGATGTTTCCAGGCCTGGGAACATTCAATAGCTGTTGAATCTGATATCTGAATAGCCGAGAGACTGAGGATTTGAACGCGATGGAAAAAGGTTTATATAGGTCAGACAGCCAGGGAATTGCACACCAGAATCGGTGAGCATAAGCGATCAATTAACAGACCACCGAGAAACATAGATGAATATCAGGCGATAGTCAAAGACTCGGCAATGATAGGGTATGCACTAGACACTGGGCACAGGATAGATTTGGAAAATGTGGACATTCTGAGACGGGGTTTAGGATTCACACCACAGTGACTGGTGACCGAGGCGGTGGAAATCGCCAAGCATCCCAGCTTGGATAGAGTAGAGGGCGTAGAACTGGCAACCGTGTGGAGAGCGGTTTTAGATCAGCCGAGATGACATGAGGTGGTGTGCAGTTATCAGCGAAATGGTCTGGGTCTAAAAGTACAGAATCCAAGCAGAGTAAGATCTAATTGACCACCCTCGCCCCCAAACCAATTGTCCAGGCACCCCTCGACGAGTACAGGCGAACAAAAATGTGTGAATGACCCAAGAAGATTATTCCATTAAGGTGTCCTAGACAGAAAAATCAAGGCCGGAAAAATCCGGGTTCAACATGAAGACAACTCCTCCCTAACCAATCTAACGTAGATGTTAGTCATCCCCACTAACCAACAAACAGGAACTTCAGGCTGATACCCAGCACTGATCAAGTCGGCTAGGCATTAGAAATCTCACGGATTGGTTCCCTGACTGCCTTAAAACCCAATCAACCTGCTTACTTACTCACTTGGCCTGACGAAGCTTTTGTGTCAAAAGCGAAACGTTGCCCAGCAATAAATCCACCGATTGTTTACCAAACCTCTCTGAAACGGTAACGGTTAGTGAGGGTGACAAAGGATAATTGAAACGTCTTTCGAGAGCCTTCGTGTTCAGAATGATTTGCTCAGTCGTGTAACGTTATCGTTTCTAACCCAAGCAACAAATATCACCACTAAATTGTACCCAATGCGCACTGTATGTACATTTGTACATTCACATCTTCAACCGGTCCGTCATTATGTCAGTCGTAGATCACTCAGTTTCGCGCCCGTAATCTATAGTGGACCGGTGTCCCTCTCCGGACTGACAAGTCACATGACACTACGCTGATGGAGACCCGCAAACGATGTGTATAGCCACGTATGGTTTGCGCTCAGCAACATATGCAGCCACCTGGGTGCCTTGTATCTGATGTAGGCTCGAGGGGATAAGTCCAGAGAGTGAAAAGGGGAGGGCAATTCTAAGCGTAGCCAGTGGCTCATAACTCAATTCAGAGGGAGTACAACTGAGCCGATGAGCTCCGCAGTGCCAAGGGTCATCTGATGCCTCGCACCCTTCAGGAGACGCTTAGGAGGCAAACGCATGTGGCTAGCTGGTGCTAGCCATTATTCAGCAAGGTCTGCACAACGATAGCCACCATTTTAGGGTTAACACTCTGGATTGTTCGCAATTATAATGTGGGCCCCTTAAAGATGGATAGACGAGGTACACATAAATAGAATACGATCGGATACAATGCGGTGTACACAATGCAGATTCGAGATAGCAGTGCAAAACAACGTTCAACCGGATCAACAAACCAAAGCTTTTTAGTTGGGAAACATTCACGGTCCCCTAAAGGTTAGGACGCTGGACATAACCGAACGACTGCTAATCACAAGGTACAGAACTTTGTCTGGTGGCCCGCACCACCGTGTGGAGCGCGTCTCTGGAACACGCATCTGACCAGCCAGCTTGGTCTATGCAGCAATGGTCAGAGAAAGTAATTTCCAGGACACTAAGGCGGTGCTTTGGTGACACAGTCTGGCGGTTGAACCCAATGGTATCCGCTTCGGATAGATTGGAGCTGCATTAAAAACCCGAACCAGAAGGTATCCGAATGGCGTTGTGTAGATAGCCATGATTCTACCTGGTTCCATTCACACGATGTTGACTGCTGAAAGTCACATCTAGCACGACGGCGGTCTGGGCTCACCGAATTACTGTGTGACAAGGAATTCGCGTGGGTTTTGATCCGCACGGTGATCTTCCAAGCTAGCGCACACATCGGGGCAGTGCTCAACGTCAGACGACGGCAGGGCCAATCTGCCATCATATCGTCCAACTGTAGCACCCCTTCAGTGCCTAGCTGCCATGCAACCCGAAGGAAGCACGAGGACTGGGATACTGTCAGGTTGCCCAAGCCTAGACAAGGGGATTCGAGAGTCAGAGGTCGGGTTTGAACCACGGACCTTCCGGTCAGCAACTTAGCGCTCCAACCACTTGAGCCATCTCGCCCGCTCTACCATCATATTCCTGGAAGGAAATGGACTGACAACCTGATAACAGATGCAGTCGGCTTTTTTTGACAGGAGACCAAATCTGGGCATAGTGTCAGTTGCTCCAGAGCAGTTTGTCCTGGTCCCATAATAGGCATGATAAGCTGTGAGTAGAACCATCTTCAAGGGAGTGAACACTTCGCAAGTCATCTGAATTCCTATTTTATTCGATCTGCCGTAGCATATCTTTATGTGAACCAGTAAACCAACCAGTCTCTACACATTCGGCCAACTGTGGGCTTTCATCTACTTGAGCGCTGAATGAAGGTACTGAGTAGATCAAGTGGTGCCATTAAGAATTTTTATTCATTTATGATAGGTTACTATTGGGAAACCGCCCAAACTCTCCGTAAGGTACTTTTGTGCATCGCATCGGCTATCGGATGACATTTGCCCGAGCACAAATACGCTCTCTTCACGTTGTAAGGCAACTACTCTTTCGGAAAATGAGTGCCATTTGAGCGGCAGGGTATCTATTCGAAAAATTTTCGAAACACAAAATGACGGCACCAAACATTTGTTCGCTCCATAGATGTTTAACATCCCAAGTTAGGCACTTGTCTGACAATGTTCATGGTTTACCCATTTACCAAATTTCAGGATTCAAATTTACCATTGGTGTGGCAGACTGGTTGAATTAAAATCTATCTAATGTTCTGAAGATGCTAAATTTTGGGTTCCATTTTGTATTAAAATTATTTACAATGAAAGGAGACAGCTTTTTAATAGTAGGGAATACCAAACTGAGTGTATGATCTCTCCCAGGGTAATATCTAACCAAGCCAGACCTGAAACAGGTGTACACGGAATTAGACACATGTTCACCGCCCATTGTGGATAGGATGACATGTTTCGATACCCAGTGTTTCCTTCTCCAAGTTATTTCTCCACATTAAAGATCTACCGATCCAAAAGGACCGGTGTTGTCCAGCCTCCGAGAACTTTAACGTTAAATCTATGAATAAGATTACTCCCGGAAACATTTTGGTAGCATCGACCATCTTTGTTCACCAGTTGGAAAATCTGGGCTGTATTTGGCAAAGCAATTGATTTTTGTTTAACCAAGGTGAATTTAAAAGCTGTCTAGCTCAACTCCGAAACTGAAAACTGCATGTATGTAATGTGGCAAATCAGGAGATGTGCGCAGAAGCGTGATTTCGACCGTTTTTACGGTCAGTTTTGGGAATACTGACGATTTTAATCACCCAAATTGTTTTGTCGATCGGTAATCCTGCTACCGAGTTCCGGTCTTTAGATGACCAAACCGTCAGAACTAGGGCATTTCTGTTTCTCAAGGCTGAATAGAAGATGGTTTGGTTCGTCACCAGACTCACAATGTAAAATTATCAAAGGATTTCAGTGTGAGCATTACTGCAGTTACAAACTTTTATCTACCGTTTTTTGGGGGGTACTTTCGTAGGGCAGTTCACACCCTCTTGAACCACAGTGAGTCATGTAGTCTGGATCACCCTTTCTGGGAATGCTCAGTCACGCCTCATGATGTCACGAAATTTTCGGCTTCTTGTAGAAGCTTATTACAGATGACTTCCCTTTGATGATACTCTGGCACATACTAAGAAGAACTTCATTTCCAGACCGCTTATCAAATAAATTTTCTCCTTAAGGTCAATCTGGTGCGGAAAACCAATTTTTCGGTAATCAGGATATTTCCGTCCGGCTTCGTCAACTCTGTATGCACTTTAGCGGCACACGTGACTACTAAGTGCACACGAATCACTCTGTTGCTGGATCGTGTCCAACTACATAGGGTACGCTGATCGTCCAACATACAAACTGTGGTTTATCTAGAAATATATATTTGCTCCTTCATCCTAAATGTTGCTCGTTACATAATGATGAAGCTGAGGACCACCAATCGAAAAGCCCAAAGAAAGGCAACATAGTGAACTGCAAGTAACAGTTGACTGAATGTACGAACAAATTACCGTCTTCAGTTAATGAGATCCCGCTAACAGACCGGGTATTAGGCCCTTAGTTTCATCCCCTGTTAACCCCTTATTGTACAAGAGCCGTTTTTCAAATAAAGCGAAGTTGAAACAACCCAAAATAAAATGGCAAAAGTGCTTTTAAGAAAGTCAAAACTCTACTTATAGCCCACTCAGTTTACACAGAAAAACTGGATGTCAACCCTCTCAACTACGGAGTAGATCCCGGAACGGATTGGTCTGACCAGTTCCCTTGGGTGATTTCCATCAGGACAGCAGTCTCAAGCATTATCCAGGTTTTTTTTCCGCGGTGAAACATTTCACTGTCATGTTACCCCATTGGTATTGCAACCTTCTTGTATTAACGGGTTATTAGTTTACGCGGCCATTATGGCGGCTGCTTAAGTGGGCACAGCTGACTCGCTAGTGAGGTCGAACTTTAACGCAGTCACATGGACGACACTCGACCCCGCGCTGACGACCTCGGCCCCATTGGTGATGAAACGTTTGCATTCCAGCCACCAAGCTCGGCGAACAGACCAACAACCATAACCTCGAAGTTATCATACTACCATACTATGATACTATCATGATAATATGATACTATCATACTATCATACTATGAAGAAGGAAAGATTTTGGAAAGATGTCCACAGGACAAGCCGTTGCACAAGTCAATGAGGACCCTGAGGGGCAATAGTCTGTTTAAACACACACAACTAATTTGGTCATGCTCATACGTAATGCACTACTCATAAGGTTGCTGAAGATTCTTCGACAGCCCATGACCGGTTTCGCCCTTCTTGGGGCTCATCAGGTAGGCGCAGTCCCCGAGTTTCCGTCAACCTTATGTTCTGCTTGAACCCAAATTGGACTGTTTTTCGAGAAATACACTAATTTGCAACTCAATTTAGTGCAGCGCATTCAGTTGCCTGGAAACATCAAAAACGGGAGATTCAGCTGGGTTCCAGGTGAGTCTCTCGTAAAACCAAATTGATTTGGTCATGCTTGTTTTTCGTCAGCACAAGCAACAGTACACTGAATATCAAAAAAAGCGGTACTCCAACTGTATGCTCATGGGAGATGTGTACGCGGAAATATCATTATCGTACAATGATGGAATCACAGACCAAGTGAGAAGTGTATCACCTCATGTTCCATAAGCGCTTGTTTAATTCTACGCCTAGTAACAAGATACGGTTGCTGTCATCCTGAGCTATCGTTTCTCCTGTTTGAAATGTTACGAGTGGTCTCTTATCAAGATCCCTTTAGAAAGAAATACCTAGGTACCTGACACTCCTAAAAACGACGTTTTAGGCCTAGTCCAGCCCACTTTATCCGAATAGGTTACGATTTTCAGTCACTCAGCAACTAATCTCAAGTGGAAGACAAGAGTTATCTTGGAAATTTTTCCTGAGTGTTCTTACTTTTCTCTCCTCACTAATGTGTACCAGCTGAATTTGTTCCACAAGTCTGTAACTGTCTGAATTTTTTCGTTGTTCAACTACCTGCAGAGTTATCATGCTAGAAGAGTAAATGTATGGATGTATTTTTTGCACTTTTTGTCTAGAAACAAGTAACGCGAGTGAGATTTTCTGACCCAATTTTGGGGCATCCATACGGGTCGAATTTTTACCACGCAACCTATTGTGTTAGAACGACAAAGTTGCATAGCAATAACCTAAGAGTACAAAAAACTCGATTTGGGAAGAGGGAAAAAACCAATAAATTGACCATTTTAACGGTCCCATTTTCAAGCCATAATGAGCAGGACCTGTGGTGTGGAAAGGTATTAGTCAAGAACGAATGGTCAGGTTTCGTGTATACTCAGAGCCAGCAACTAAAACAAGGTTATGGTATTGACTGATGGCTGTATGCGTCCTTAAGCATCTAGGCTGTAGTACATAACAAATTTCGTCGTGAAAGCTCTGCAAAGTTCAGTAACTGCCCGTGAAACACGATATCTTAATACGCGCCCCTTTAGAGGTTCCACTCACAACCATGATTTGCAACCCTGCCACATATGTTGTTCACCATAAAATGACGAGCGTGGACATCCCCAGCCTTCACATCAAGTACGTCTCCAATGTACCTGAGTATTGAACTGGAATGCACAATGGGCACATCGCATAGATGTATGTGTGCACACCTCAAGCACAAACACGTGGGAACAAACTGAACCAGTCTGGTCCAGTGAGTAGACCGGATAGTTAGTGTATCATGGGAATATGACCGATACGGGGTCAACATAGACACAGAGAATAAGAATCTAGTAGGGAAATTTAGCTCTACTCGAAACTGAATGAGATCTACGGACAGCGAAAAGGGCAGCCTACCAAGACCAAACGAAAGGCAGGGCCTGTCTAGGCAACTGGCAACCTGAACGTGACAGAAGTTAAATGACCGATGCATTCGAATCAAGCTGCGTACGTACGACACTTATGCGTGGTACATGGCGTTGAGTGTACATTCTTGCCATTGAATCTCACACCAGACCCAGTATGACGGACACTTTGTGCCTGATGTGCGAGTCTTGACTGTGCTAGCGCTTACCGCGCCTTGAAGAGCATTCAGCATTGTTTGTCCTTTCTTCGGTTGTTAGACTTTGCACGCATGTTTCCATACTAAAAATTCTAACGTACGTTGGGATTCATCTTATCTGAATGGAACTGTTGGTGGCATGACTTCGAATGAGACATTGCTCTCTTTTATCTCATATTATCCTGTAACCCTTCCACATTCATCAACTGCATTTACTTTTTGTCTGTGACCATGCTCTTAAAAAATAAACAATAGTTTTAGTGTGAAGTTTCACTAATTTCGATCCACTTCCATGGGTTTGCTGACCAACTATGTGCATTTTAAACAGCCCCTAAATTAGGTAGCCAACCTCAGTCAAGTTTATCGTTTTTGCCAAAATACTTTTGCGCTTCCTGTTGAAAGCTAAAGGCTTTAGATATTCACAAACGACTTTAAAGTATATAATCGAATGTTGACTTTCACCCTTAGCTTGAGTTTCATGATGTCTCTATTTTCTATTGAATTGATATATTTTTCATTATGGACTTATTGAGGTCCTTCAAAAAAGCAACACAGTAAACTTAACAGTCTAGGTGGCATATTCCTTTATTTTGTTTAGCTTACTTAGGCTTCAGTCAGAAAACCGATAATTCATTGTTGTGGCTTTGGTCGGGGCACTGAGTCACGTGTTTTCAAGGGCTTCATCACCGAGCGAAATGGTGTCACCCGTATGACCTGAGGTAACCATTCTCAATCACGAGGATGTGCCTGCAATAAGTGGACTATGGAGTTCTAATACATGCTGACGCGAGATAAGCCATCTTTGCAAATAGAATGGACCCTTCGACTGTCGGTGTTCGCTACATTTGACTCGATGGTCCAAATGAACTTAAAAAGCAGACACAGGGTGGCTACGGGTCACTTAGCTTCGAACAAGTTTACTGCTTCGTAAAAAAGAACAAAGCTTTCCACATTTATCCTAAATCGGGACCTTCCTTATACGGCTCCGTGATTGGCGCTTGGCGTCGTAATATGAAAAGAGAGGAGTAAAGAACAGGCATCAACGAATAAAAAACAGTTCACTTGGTGGGAAATAGGCCGTTATAGGTGGAACACACCCAGGCAACCTTTGGGATAGTTGTATTCAAACCATTGTATCAGAGCGGTCGCCGCACGCGTCTTCAACGATGAAGACGATGCAGGTTTGCATGTCTGACAGGAACTGTTGATCTGCAACCACTCAAGGAGTGCTGTATGCAGGCACCTCCGATAGACTTGATAGACACACTGAGCAGTAGGTTGGTATCTTTACTGTCAATTTATTCGATGAAAGTTCACACTGAGAAGGAGAGGATGCTTTCCAATCGATGCATGTCTTCCGGGATGAGCCTGTCAGCGTCGTCGCTAGTAAAAATCAGAAAATTCCATTCATAATGAAGCAAGCAGCGCTCCTCTGAGGTTGTATCGCGCGTTTACGGGATTCCCTCACTCTCCAAAATAAAACCTTCGAAATTCTCCCAAACCAAAGTAACATAGTACACATTTCAGTACTTCAAACCGATATTTATGATGTTGTTCCCCGGCTGAATCAAATTTAAATTAACAGAGTTGAAATTATCAAAAACGAACTATGGTATGGGAATTGGCGAACTCGCACCATACTATATTGTGCATCGACTGTTTGAGAGCTTGTAGTCTTGCGGGTTCAGAAACACGTTTCCTATCCTCATGGTTGACCCCACTGTTGCGAACAACATTTACCCCACATATGACAAAAAAACCTTCTACCATTTATCGATAAATACACTAATTTGCAAATCAATTTGGTTTTTGCGAGAGGCTCACCTGGAACCCAGTTGAATCTCCCATTTGTGATGTTTCTACCATTTAAATTTGTCTGGAAATCAGACGGATGAACTTATTTAAAAAAACGACCAGTCGTGCTGATCAACTTTCTGGGTGCTGGTATGGTCGTATGTTCAAGTCGTTACTGGACTTAGAGTTGATGCCGCTGATTTAACAACGAGAAAGCAGTATGGGGATCCGACCAGTAGTTTTATGGCTGACCAGGATGACACCAAAGAAGCTACTCTCACATCAACTTGGCAGTTTGACTAAGGTTACTCCTGCATGCTACTCTTCTCCGCTTTTCCTAGCGGCGGTCAAATTTTTCCACCAGAATCGTTGTATATTCGCTGTCAGATATCAATAAGACATCTATCCAGTGACCCGATAATCTGTTGCTTGGCTTCACCATGTCTTCGCTAACGCTAGATCTAGCGAGAAGACGCATTCACGACGCGTTCTAGCCGGACTAGCCTTCCAGTAGACAATTCAGTAACATTGGGCTGCGCTGGCGTAATGTAGCTCGGCCAGTATGGCTGCAAATCCATAACTTACTGTTTAGGTGAATAAATTCACCAATTCCATCCACTATGTGTAATCATAAATCGAAGAAAACTTTATTTGATTCTATCCAAATTAATCTCACCTTTCCAGTGATTTTGAACAATACACGCTGTAGAAATACCCCAGTTTGAAAGGTATTTAAGATAGAATGGTGTTTCTTCTGACACAACACAATGTAAAAAGAGGTTGCTGGAGACCGTTGGCCAGTTCACCAGCGTTTTTCTCCTACTTGAGACTCATCAAGTGGGCCCAACTCCTAAGTTTTCACCAGCCTCATCTGCTAACTGAAGACTAAATTGTACATAAGTAGAGTTTTACAGTCACTTACTGGCCTTCAAATCACACTCAGTTGGGCCTCCCAGTTTAATTTGCAAACGAGGGTATGATTCCACTTACGTAAGCTCCGGTGTCCAAGTGGGAAATAAGGTTAATGGGGACTACCAGGTGATTGAACCCGATAGTGGCCATGTGTAAAACACGTGATTGAAATGAAAATTAGCGTCGTTATTCCCACCGTTCTAGTGTTAATTATCCACTGCAGCGATGTAAAAAGGAAAAATTCATGTTTGTGTTTGGAGGTCTTTGACGACATTCCACCACCGTCGTGATTGCAAAACCCTACCCAAAAGAGACAGTTTTTGTAGTTTAATACCAACACATGCATCTGAAGGAAACTTTGTGGGATTTCTTCGTCTGTCTTATTGTTGCCAATGGGACATGGTGTGCATCCACCTCAACTCTAAGTCCTGACAATATTTTACGAAAAGAACTAGACAGTACCTGATATGTGAATCGATTTTTTCGACAGAGTAGCGGCCAGGTTTAAATTTTGACTTGATTCAGGACAGCCTGCCTTCCTCATAAGTATGATATACAAAAGTGGTTTGTTCACCCTGGAAGGTTCTTTCTAGTTATGGAATCATATGAACTCTGCGGTCACAGGAGGACCGACTTTTTCCATGCGTTCTAGTGTTGCATATCTTTGGGTTTATTTTTTATCCTAAAGCCAGTTTTGAGGAAGTCCCAAAGACATAGTGAATGAAGATATAACGAACTCATCGTATTGAGTTCTTTTCAAAGCTGTGACCTTGGCGTGTCTCAAGAAAAATTCTGGCGTTTGTTGGTGACCAGTGAACACGCTGCTAGAGGCAGTGCCCACATAAATCGACACTGAAGAAGAATGCCCACTTTTCGTCTCCTGGTGACAAGTGTCTGCCGTGAGTATCTAGTATGGAAATGCTATTAAACATTCGTAAGCAAAAAGCTTTGAACGACAAAGAGCATATCATAAAGACTTTATCCTAATATCTACTAGGATGATTCCGAGCGAATTTTTCGAATATCCATAGCCCTCAGTTTTATTTCATTATAACGAATTCGTAACTGGCTTAATGAAGTGTTCGCCTCAAGCTAATTCATTAGGCCATTTACCGCAATTCTTACCACCACAGCGTTGCACTCCACAATAGTTCGCTTATAGAACATCTTCGAAAATGCAAGAAGCTATTCATAGTGTGTAGTCATGGAACTGCCGACCGCCTGGGACTGATGCGCACATTAGTACTGTGAAATGCCCGCCAGGTCCCATCCTCGCACGTGTGTGTGTCAGTGAACTCGAAGGCTGGTCCCTGTGTTAGCTAAGCGAACAATTCTGTTGGCTTTTGATCAGGTGGCTGTTGACGAGTTCGTTGAGATTGTCAACTGGATTACAAAAGTTTCGTCACCATTAGAGGGGGCATCCTTATTGCATGCATGGGTGGGTAGTTTTTCTCTTTATACCCGTTTTTATATAGGTTGTAATCAGAATTCCCCATACCTAATCTGATTGGCTACCATCTCCCTCGAATTTAGACTAGTCCGCTCATGGCCTGCGCTGCGCCATACTCTGTCATTCTTGAATCCGCCTGATCATGTGCATAGAGTTATTGTTGTTCATTCTCTGCTGTTCTAAGTTATCGTTAGTGATTTGTGTTACAGTGTGGTCTGGCTCCCTGCAGTCTGATGGGTAGTTTATCTGCCTTTCAATTTCAGTAGTCTTCTGAATTCATTCTCATTGGTCAGCTTGCAATCTCTTTTCTTATGTCTGGTTGGTCAGTTTGCGCGGACTGCGTCTACAGAGTTCCCATTATTTCGGCATGCTTGATTGCCTGGTCTGTAGGTCAATGGTAAGAGTTGCATATTCCGGTTCGTTTAAAGTGTTCGTTGCATCTGCGCCTCCAGTGTCCTGCTTTAATTGGTGATGAATTCGATTCGTCGGGCAGGTTATAGTTTGATGGCTGTGGAGTTGCTTTGTCCACACAGGTCGATAGAGAGGCCCCACCACACCGCACCCGTTTCTTGCCTGTTTAGTGAAGTATCCATCATGCATGGATTCGCGCACATTGCTGCTGATTTTGCATGCCTCAAGTTAATTAACCGAACCAAGTTGGATTCCCCATGTGTGTGCACGATGACTCCCAAGAGCCAAATCAAGAACACTGACAGTGCCAAGGAGCCACATAAAAATTCAGGCAAATCATGTCAAAATATCAGTGGCTGGCTTGCATCAAATGCCCGCATCCATTGGCGAACTGTTCTATTTCATCTTCGTGGTTTCGGAAGGCGTACAGCTTTGGAGTATTTGCTGGACATGCTAGAATTCAAATTTTTTTTACCGTCCAACGAGACTTGTGCGCCTTATCATGGGTCCGTGCACTAAAAGGGATATAATGGTGAGCAATTTTCGCGAATCCAGAACGGTGAGCATACGTACGCTCTGGAATTCCTCTCACACCCCTTTCAACATTTTAGTGGAACTGGTTTAGACCCGAAGGTACGAATAAACTCAGACAGACACTGGTAGGTAGGTTTTTTCCAACGTATGCGTGTTAAACTCCACTAATTCGGGTTACTTTCGAATTCTGCTGACAGGAAGGCTTTTGAGTTTAGTCCGGGTCTCACAATACCGTCTTAAAAACTGAGAACTATATTTAAAGGGCGATTTGTTCAGAGTGAATTGCATCCCACATTTCACCCTGAATGGTGTACCGTGATATAAACGTTTGCGTGATTGTGCACTACAAAGTGTCCTGGAATTAGTCCATTGAATGGAATCAGTTATTCTATCCTCGCGGTCCGAACCACACAGACTGCTAACAGGAAAGTTGTGTGTGCCGTTATATTCAAATTTGTTGTTAATTTCAAAAACAACAAACAGATCGTCCACATTGCAAGCGCATGAAGACACTTTGCTTACGAGGTCTCTCCGGGGCGACTTTCGTCTCTTCGAAGATTTGAATAGTTCCCAGCCCCGTCCCACATTCTATCGACCTTGAAATGATAAAACAAGTTCCAGCGTGGTTGAACATTTAAAATGTTTATTGCACGTGAAAGACTCCTTATGATATTAGGTTGCAAGACGATGAACCGTGTTCACTGGTTTCCAAAGGACGTGGTTCCAAGTACGTCTGTCCGTGAGGCCACAACATGAAGAACAGGTGGAACGGCAGTAGTTCACTAAACTTGAATCGACATAGAAACGGACAGTTGTGGAACCACGCTGATAAAACTAGAGTCACTTGTCCAGAAAAAAGTCAATCTTAAATGATCTTATGTAATCCAACGTTTGCGTTTTTGACATGGTGAACGCAACGCGCAAGTGATCTCCAAAAATGTGAAATCGGTCGGAGATAAGGTATGTTCCGCTAGGGTGAACTGCCAATCGCTCTGCGACTGATCACAATGTTGTAACATGCAAAATTCAAATTCAGGGTGGGATGGGCTATCAGTTTCTATGTATCAGACGGTCTGAAATATCAACAGCAAAATCGCGTGTATTTCATGGGCTTCACGTGATATGGTTAGGTTATCCTTGTACCAAGATAACTGGATTGTCTTTTCGTTGGCAAGGCAAGACGCAGTGAGTACACTTACCGGCTATCAACTCAGAGGACCAACGGTCGGTCAAGGTCAACCTGGGTGAGTAGACATTATATCTATCCACTTGCGCGCAACAACCACGCAATTATGACCTTAAAGGACTTCCACCTGCAATATTCTGGCGATGTCGCCTCGATTGGTGATGAAAAGCTCACAACCAGACCGCCTAACTCAGCCAGAGTTCCTTAACTCGACGGAAAATGAGTTTTTGTGTCTAAGACATTTTTTTAAACTTTGGCTGTTTCTCTGAATTCTCTGAGGGAATCTTTCGATGACCACGAAGTTGCAGGGACCAAGGACTGCCCTCAACGTGTACAATATTTTTTACCCATCTAGAAGACTTTACGATGAATTCGAACCCGCCCAACTGATCTGACATTAAAAGGTCACAAACATAATCACATTGCTGAAGCACACGCGAAAGCAGCAGAACTGTCAAATACCTGCCAAAAGGCTCTAAGTGGTGGACGACCTAGGCTGTCATGTGAGCCAGATTTTGGCGAAACCTTTTGAATTCTGTTATACCAATACTATATATGGAGGAAGAATGTACACTAATCCAAGTCTTTCTACGGAGGCACCGCAAACTCGCATTCAAAGCGGTCCAGAGAGGTGCGTAAAGTCTCACTGAGCTTAGATTCAGTGCCAAGTCACTTGAGATGTTGTCATTAGGACCTGTGTGCTGACGGCTAGTTGAAGAGGTTCGAAGTTGCAAATTTCTACAGCTAACAACAACCTCTATGAGCAGGTATGATTAAATTAAATTAAATTAGATATAGTGATATGTATATATTAAATTAGATATAGTGGGCTGTTGTCACAAATATCGCCGAGCTGCTGTAAATCCTTACAGCCCTTTCAGTGGTGGACGCCTCGAAGCTCCGAAGAACCTAAGAATGAACGAAAACATCCTGAAGACGCGTCCAGAGAAATTTCATAATATCTCTGAGATTGTGCGCGGTAAATTCGACGGCAACCTGGTCCCTAAACAAACATCAATAGCTTGTATCTTCCTACAGCGAAATATGTGTATATGAAAAGACGTTTGAACTGGAGACTACCTAACTGGATAGTGCAATATATCTTACGAGATTATTTTACGCGCCATTCCACTGCAGTCTAAGGCGAGTATTTTCAGTAGTATATGATCCATCTTCGTTATTTTTGCAACCCAAACTTTATCTATGCTTGAAGATTATCTTATATATTATATATATATATTATATATTATTACCTTATATTCTGAGGAGGAAGAATGTTTATTAGGGCAAACTATGTGACGCACGAAGCAAATATTCCGCGACAATCAATCCAGCGGACACATCAGGAACAGAGTAGTCATGGATATAAAGGCAAAAGTGACTACATCCCTGCCAACTGCAATGATGTTGTTGGACTTGGAGTTGGCCAATACGGTTTCATGATAGCTTCTTATGGACAGAGATCGATGGTTTGTGTAATTGAATCTCAACAACCCATAACACTCTGATGGATCCAAAGGCGTCTGACAGACGGATGATCTGTCTAAATTTATCCCGCTGGAATTCGTTTAAATGGGGTTGGGTTCGCACATTCTGTCGGACAAATAATCCTAGTACAACTAAAATACCAGCTTAGAAACAATCAGGCGGAGAAGCTGGTGGCGGACTTCTGAACCTAATGTTAGTTTGAACCTAACGGTGTAACTGCAACCCCAGTGTTAGTTAGCGACTTTTTGGATAAGACCGATAATGCCTCTTGACAACCACGGTGATAACTGTATACTTCGTGTCAAGCATTTTCGTCCACTTTCCTAATTGTATCGAAATCGCGTAACTGAATTTGGCTATTGTTTTCAGGTCCCAGATAAACTAACTGTAGCGCGAACACAGATGAAGAAATCCAAAACGGAGGTGGGCACGATATGATCTCTTGCAAGCAAAAACACGTCGTCCAGGTAGCAACAATAGATTGTGGTATGTTGAGCTTTTGGTTTTTCGGTCTGATATAAGAAAAAATGTGTGCCTACATGGATGCCGGACTAAACAACGGATGCATCGTTAGTTTAACTACCCGAACACAAATTGGCATTTTGGTCATCAATACTCTTCAAATCCTATTTGATGTCTAACAAGCACTCCAAGTTTCTACCTCTTGCGCTGTATAGATACAGCGCAAGATTGAGGACAATTAAGCGCACATCTTATGGGTACGCCAACCTAATTTGCAAATGAGTGTATATTTTGCCGAAAGAGATCAATATTCACGTACGGGAGAAGCTCATAGTGATAGAATTTAAAATGGATTGTAATCAGCTGTTTTTAGCGCGAGTTATGCGTGGAGCTGTCATTTTAAAAAAAAGGAAACTACTCACAAGGTTGCTGAAAATTCTTCGACAGCCCATGATAGGTTTTGTCGCAATCAGTCCAATCTGGGTTCAAGTAGAACATAAGGTTGACGGAAACTCGAGGACTGCGCCTACCTCATTAGCTCCAAGAAGGGCGAAACCGGTCGTGGGCTATCGAAGAGTTTTCAGCAAACTTATGAGTAGTTTCCTTTATGAAAATATACTGCGATATCTCGAATATCGTACCAACTAAAACATGAGGCGGCCTGTGTGCAGCACATTCAGTTGAAGAACATCATAAACGAGAGATTCAATTGAGTCTCCCGTGAAAACCAAATTGATTTGCAAATGAGTGTATTTGTCGCGCTGCCACCTTTTGTTTATGCCAGGTGGCAGAATCACAGTCAATTCTCATCCTTTTTTGTAGACTTCCTGATTGGTTGATTTGTAGCATGGAGCTTTGTCCCATGGTCTCCAGATTGAAATGAACTAGAAATTGCGTAAATACAGCCAGATGCAACGACTGAACTAAAATCTACATAGAACAGACAATCGGATCAATACACCAACATCGAATGAACACAAGAAAAGAATAACCAAATCACGAAGAAATACAGATGAAAATCAGTCACTAGTCAAAGACTCATTAATGGCAAGATATGCATCAGACACAGTACGTGGAATAAATCTTGAAATGCTTGAGGTTTTAGTAGTGGGACTACAATTTTTACTACACCGGCTGATTGCCGTGGTGATGGGAATTGCTGAGCATCGCGGAGGCAGTAGAATAGAGAGCGGAGAACTAGTGAGTGCATGCGCGGTACTTTCAGATAAGCCGGGTTGACAGATGGCGATGTGTGGCCCAACCTTACCAAAATTCCCTTGAATCCTCCTCTTTATCCAGGTGTTGTAACCCTAGATCAGTCAAACATGGACAAATGTTGTGAATCTTCACACTAATCACTAATGTTGACCCTAGATCAGGCCGAAATTCATGTAAGTTTCTTCCTCCTCGCCCATTGGTCTTCACACCTTCCATTCCACATACAAAAACAAACTCCTCCGGATGGCACCCAGTAGACCTACCAATAGAAATGGATTTCGATGACTGTTTCTCCTTCTGCCTCGATCAGTCTTGTGACGAAGCTTTCAGGCAAAATGCAAAGATTTGCCAAGCAATAAGTTAACGGGCTGATTTCCCTGAGTTTTTAAGGGCATCAGACGTTTAGAATGCTGTGAGGTTTCTTCATTTGCACTCCAAGGAAGGCTTGTACCGCCCGTACGATTCACTTTGTTATCACTTCAGAGAACAACTTTCGAAACGTCGACACTTTTTGATGGTCCGACTCAATTGTGCGGCAGCAGCATAAAACTTTATTCATTGTTGATCAGTTGGCCTGATCTGTTCGCCGAGTGTGGCAATTAACCTGCAAACGTTTCGTCATAAAACGAGAAGATATCATCAGTGCGCAGCTGGGTGGATAATTTCTCCTTGCCTTCGTGAGTTTATATAGTACTTCAACGGTGTCCGTTAACCTCTTAACTTGATTGGTCAATTAAGGGACAGGGTTCTCGTGGTTCCATCGGTCCATCTGTTACTTTGTGGTCTGCCTTCATTTGGTGTGATGGGTAATCCTGACACCTTCTTTGTTCAGTAATTTCCTTCCCCTGTTTTGACTGTCCTATTCTAAAATGCAGTCTGTTGTAGTCTGATTAATTAGGCAACGAAGTTGAGAGATAACATGCTAGCAAGCAAGTAAGGAGGAAGTACTCACACAAGTGAGTACTGATGATGTCTTCTCGTTTAGTGACATGGTGTTTGCAAGTTGGTGGCCAAGCTAGGCAAACAGATCAACGGCCACCTTATCAACAATCTGCAAACGCACCCGAGCTATCAACATTTCGACACAATGCCAACTTGAAATTTTTTCCAATGGCGTGCGTAGCTTCGACTGATCGAGAAATTTGCAACTAGTTTCAGTCACTGCGAACGACTGAAGTTACCGATGAACAAACAAGCATTTGCTGGGCACTTTTGGCAGTATACGACTTTACTCCATTGTCCTTATGTTCACCTCAGAGCCAGGTTCGAAGCCTGAGTTTTCCTGGCACCAAAATCATGTATTCATAAAGTCTTCGACGGATCATTATCAGAGAATTTCTAGCAAGTCGGTAAACGCTTAATTTGGATAAAACTGCCGTACGTGTTAACACCTCAGAGAAACACACCGGTGTATAATCGAGTACGGTTTGTTACACTTTAAAAAAGGCTTGACAGGAACGGAAACCAAAAATGGTTGCTAGGAGAATACGCTCATTTGCAGACCGCTTTGATGTTAACGGGAAACTCAGTTGAATCTTTCGTCTGTGATGTTCTTCATCTGAATGCGCTGCACAAAAGTCTTCTCACGTTTCACTGCGCGTAACACATGAGGTGGCCTTGGTGCAGCCCATTCAATTGAATAATATCGTAAACGAGAATTCCCTCTGAGTCTCCGGCTAACAATGGCTATCTGGTAGGTCTCTAGAAGCACGAAACCGGTAATGGGCAGTTGGAGAGTTATATCAAGGAAAAATGTTCCCTTTTACCAGGAATTTGTGTTTAGTATGACTTCGATTTCCTCAATCGTCCTCTTCAAACTCACCGGGGAGACGATGTTGTGGCAGGGGATATTTTCCGGAACACGTTGCCAAAAAGGGCACATTGACCCCCAAGAGAACACATCACAGTTAAAATGTACCACGTGGTAAGAAACTATCAACAGAGGACCACTTCTCAGAATTTGTGGTTGGATTTGAGCGCACTTCACATACGCAACGCAGTATTTTCCAAAACGTCTCACATTTAAAACGCTGGTTGAATGTAGTTCACTGACAGATGGGATGAGGAAACATATTCAACAAACCAAGCCTTCGCGATCTTCTTGAGTAATGAATTACCGCATCAAGGGGTTGCTATTAGGGTCCGAGTAGTTAAAAACATCCATAGTTTCTAATGGCCCAGAAGATGGGTCAATCATGCTTTGCTATGTATGTTCAAACTACGGATATGCTGGATCATCCACCCCAGTGGAGATGGAATATCCGTCCCAATCGTCACCGTCAGAGCTGTCAGCAGCCCGCTTCGAAATGCTTGCAACATGGTTTCCAATTGTTGCCTTTCCCCGAGGAACCGTCCGCATAGAGTAATAAATACAGAACCCTCAGCGGGCTTTTCCCTGAGGAAAGAACTAATGCATCACCATGGTAGTATCAAACTCTCAAAAAGGTCAAGCGAATTCGGTTGAACTATTGGGATAGCAGCTAGTTAAAACTACTTCATTGGTTTTTTAGCTCCATTTCCGAGGTCATCGGAATCAGTTAACCGAGTTCGTTTTTTTTTCTGAAGCATCATCAGCTGTTGGGAATGTACTGGAATATTTGTAGCTCTGGTGCGTTCATTGGTCGTTGGTCAGGTGACCGCTAACTTGTTCATCGAGCTTGTCAATTAGCCAGTAAATGCTTCGTCAACAATCGAGGTGGCATTATCAGTGCACGGTTGACTGAGTAACTCTTCCTTACCTTCGTGAGTTTATATAGTACTTCAACGGTGTCCGTTAACCTCTTAACTTGATTGGTCAATTAAGGGACAGGGTTCTCGTGGTTCCATCGATCCATCTGTTACTTTGTGGTCTGCCTTCATTTGGTGTGATGGGTAATCCTGACACCTTCTTTGTTCAGTAATTTCCTTCCCCTGTTTTGACTGTCCTATTCTAAAATGCAGTCTGTTGTAGTCTGATTAATTAGGCAACGAAGTTGAGAGATAACATGCTAGCAAGCAAGTAAGGAGGAAGTACTCACACAAGTGAGTACTGATGATGTCTTCTCGTTTAGTGACATGGTGTTTGCAAGTTGGTGGCCAAGCTAGGCAAACAGATCAACGGCCACCTTATCAACAATCTGCAAACGCACCCGAGCTATCAACATTTCGACACAATGCCAACTTGAAATTTTTTCCAATGGCGTGCGTAGCTTCGACTGATCGCTCGTCATCATTTTTGCAAAAACGTATTGAATGGTTGGTCAGGGTTCACCTTTAGGCCCATATTACGGAAACTAGTCCACCCAACCACAAAATAAAGAGAAGCAAAACTGGGCTATTTCGTTTGGTTTATCTGTAAACCAGGTAGCAAGTGAAACAAAATCCAGGCTTAACAGGCTACTTGATTTGTCAGATAAACTGTGCCCTTAAAAGCATTGACTCACACTGGAACAGTGAACCGAAAGTATGCAAATATTGACCGGAAGATGCACAATACTCTCGCGGTCTTGTTGGGGCTTTTTATTATGTGCTTTGCACTGCGCTTTCGAAAACTGTCGTTGGACCAAAATACGCTCTGTAGATTCATGGGTGTAAGCATTCAATGAAACTCATATGAACCGAAAAGCTTGAAAAGCTCCCTGTCCTCAGAAAAACAGAAAGCACGTTTTCCCTGTAAAAAACAACTTCATGTCGCGGTCTTTCAAGAAGAAATATTCAGGCTTAGCGAAGTACACTAATTTGCAAACAAATTTGGTTTTGCGAGAGACTCACCTGGAGCCCAGCTGAATCTCTCGTTTGCGACATCTTACAAAGCCACATTTGTTTGCAAATTAGTGTACTTCGCTAAGCCTGAATATTTCTTCTTGAAAGACCGCGACATGAAGTTGTTTTTTACAGGGAAAACGTGCTTTCTGTTTTTCTGAGGACAGGGAGCGAGAACAGTGTCAAACAGCTAGCTACATTGAATGGTTCAGTGGGTTATGTTACACACGCATGGGAACAGCTAGTGACTACTGCTGCTCGTAGTTTCTGGAAAAAACCCACATCATACAACCTGAAAAGTGTGAAGCTGTGTTATCAATCGGAGTAAATTTCAGCCTCCGCCGTCGTTTTTTGAAACACAAAGTTCAAGAGCACATAATATGAGAAGAAAACTGAACAAAATCTACAAAGACCAGCGGAATCCCGAATGTTTTGCAATTCTCATATTGAAAAGGCGGTTTTTACTGGACACCATCCTAAAATACCAGTTTCGAGAATGGTGACAGGTAAATAAAATTCACTAACAAATATTGAGGCTATTTGGGTTTGTTTCATACAAGAGCAAACTCAAAGAGCTTCCATGGTCACCTGAACCGTTTTTGCAGAGGTGATGTGGGTATGTACTGGTTAGTTTCTGACTCCGTGTCCTGAGTTGTGGAACAAACCAAAGCTATTACGCAGTGGGAATATATCAAGCAGGTACTCAGTGGTACCTACGATTGCTGACCAACAAATGAGTTCTCCATTCCGTTATCCGAGTAGTCAATAGGTGTCTTTTCCAAGTAATCGCGACGAAATTTCACACCGGAGAACTGCCATCCGCCAGTGGGCGAACAGTTCCTGCGCGCTAAGATTGTCCACTAATCGACAGACCCATACACCTATTCTCTATGATGGTGTGACTTTTTCACCACCAGTGTAACGGCGGATACTACTGGTGAGGCATGCGAGTAGTCTGTGGTCTTTTCGAAGCTCCGCCCCGCATCTCATGGAAGGCGAAGTTTATTACGAAACTTGTGGAACTACTTTGCAGTTTTCGTTTACCATCGCGTGACAGTCGATGAATATCCATGAAAGTTCATGAAGACGCTCGATAATGTTTAGTTTTTAAAAACCATTTGCATATGGGACGTTTAGTTTTCTGTCCAATAGTTTGTAACTGCTTAGTTCTTGTTTGCTAATGAACGACTTCACGGCAAAGGGTGTGCACGCTTACACCAGTAGCGATAAATTTAGTTTAGTCTATTAGGCTGGAAAAATTATTGTTTGGTTGTCGTGAACAGCATTGGTTAGCGTTTAAGCCTGAGATTATCCGCAAGAAACATTCATGCTCAAAAAGTAACTTATATATAGATTGTAACTCCTCGACACTCTATATACCATCTTAGCTTTTTGCCTGCACAATTTCACAAACTACGAGGAATCCAATGATGTAAACCGTTGTTCTGTAGTCCATTTTTTGGCTGTTCTTCTTAGTTTGATGTCCGACTCCCCCAACCATGTAATTAACCCAGTCGGATTCAGGTGATCGTAGGACCCTTTGGCAGCTTAGTGTTATTTCCTTCACAACAGGTTCAGATGCAACATTTTACATTCCAAAGAAGGGAATATGGAAGAACTTATCACACTGCAAAACATAGGCCAACTAGCTACATTTGTCAGAAGAGGTATAGAGAAGCTTGGCGGATAACGAACTCGACCCAGGTTTACTAGCTTCTCGGTCGACAGGACCCATCTCTTTAGGCGACAGAATCTTGTCCACAGTCTTTATAATCACGTTTTCAGAGTGCAACACAGGCCAATTAATACAGCCAAACAAAGTACAAACATATTTCTTACACAAATGCCCTCAGCACACCAGGTATACAAGAGACCGAAGTTTATCCCATCTCATATCAATACTGTAAAATATTTTATAACGACAAGATTATATCCGAATAAAAGATTTTAGATGCTTGCTTCCCACCCTCGAATGACGCCCAGATCCGAATTGGTATGCATGGTATTGGTTCAAATTCGAAAACAACTTAAATAAATGCCGAAAGGGCTAACTTTAATTGCGTTTTTGTGGAATGATCTCTCTACGTCCTATGTACAGAAATGCGTTTCCGATTTACATCTTACGCGTCACATGAGTACGCTTGTGGAAGCACGGTTAACTAAGATGAACTTAATACCTGTGCAACACGGATGGCATGCTCTAAAGGCCGTTCTCAGCGATTATTAAAGGCAGCATCCAGAAGGAAAATCAAATATGTAGAAGAATGAAAAAAAACAGTGCCAGCATTCAGGTGGCTGGAAAACTAGCCACCACCAGGAAAACCAGAATTAGTTTCAGATAATGAGGACTTGAGGGACTGAGGTAACATTTTTTAAATGCACCGGCAAAAAAACTGGAAGTTGGCACGTTGGAATATTTCAGGAGTTTTGTGAGATGCGCGATGTAACATCTATTCGGTGTCTTCCGGCATCCCGGTATGGATTACCTTTAATTGCGCGACAAAACCTCGATTAAAAGATGACCAAAAAGTCAACAAGTCCGTGCTTTTGGAAGAGTCGTGAATCATCAAGTTTAAAAAGGTAAAATGCCATTGTCATCCATCAGCAAATGTCTGGTTTATCGAGGCATATGATATTTAACTAATTTCAGAAATTTGCGATTGGTTTCTCGGCCATTGCACACATCACGTTCCATCACGATAACTCCATCTTCCGTTTGTACAACAACATCCACTGGTCTCAAACCAAGCCCCAAAAATACATGTGAAGTTCACCATGAAACCAGTGTGACGCAGCAGTTTGATTCTCCTGTGGAGTCATGGAATTCCGTTTGCTGCCTCTTCACCCAACACGCCAAATGAATTTGCATCCTCGTTCGACCGCTGGAACAATTGGTCAGCACGCTTTCTACAAGATAGGACCACAGCACATCCGAGGTATAGAAGACTACCTGAATGAAATCCTATTCCATAAATGGAGAGGCAATGACGTCCTAGAACTTAGGCTTCCAGGATGTCAGTTCTCAATTCGCAGGACGTTAGTTCAGTTTGATTCACCTGGAGATCCAGTACCACGAGCCACCCTGCCACACTAAGCAAGTGAAAGCTCATATTATGGAGGCATTTTGTTCTCTTAGTAATGGTACATTTATACGTCACGTGTGGTTTCTTCAATGCTCCCAGTGACCGGATGCGTGTCTGCACGCATTCTGTAATCATTTTAATGGACCTTGTGAGTCCCGTAACAGTCTCGAAACCAGGTTAGCTGCTTTGCATGATCGCCAATACCTTTCGCACATAACCTACAAGAGGAAACCTCCATTAAAAATTCCCACCTAAATTCGCCGTGTCTTACTATATGTACCTCGGTGTCACTATCCATCGGAAGCCTTTGTGAGTGCTGGGGTATAATCTATCCGTCCCAGCTGTTCGAGACTTCTTCGATTTATGCCTGTGAAGCCGGAATAATGTGCGAATGTGTAACATGTGAAGTCATGCAGGTCGAATAAAGTGACATTTAACATCCATTCTCGTTGTACATTTCAGGTTTTGCCCTTTTGGTTGACGATATCAAGAAATCCCATGCTACGCTTCTTCTCAATTTGACTGGGTGTGCATCGGGTTGGTAAACCATACACGGCGTCTCTCTTATTCATCATGAAATTGCCATCTGTAAGGTATTCGTGTCTCCTTTCTACTTGAATGTATCTAAACAATTTTCGTTGCAAATAGCGCAAACTTTTCTGAGGTTCATTAAAACTTGGCTGGTCTCTCGTTTCCCTGGATCACTGAGCCGTTATATATATATATATATATAATATATAGTTGATCTCGTGGAACTAACGAAGAACCTCAAGAGGAACCTCAAGTGGGTTCACAGAACGAAGTTGGCTAGAATCAGATTCATTCTATGCGAATAACGTTTTCTTAAATTCACTGATGATTCAGCGTTCACATATTCAAAGGTAGACACTAAGCATGCACCTTTGTACAGCCTGCTGATTGGAACGTGCATTCTGGTTAGCAAAGCCCAGAACACAAAGGTCGATACGGAATCCTCGATAAAAATTTGCTCAAGAAAATAACCATACCCTGGTACATATGCCACAGTGTCATCACATGACCTTGAGGGTGTATGAAAACACCGTACCAACAAGGGGGAAGGAACAATTTAGTGATAATAAGCAAGATTGTTCGTGTACCTAGACAAAGCAAAATGGTTACCTGGATACACTTCACATACATGAAGAATACGGGAACAACCAGTCCAAGTTATGCAGGTTGAGCTCCTGGTACAAACTATGTGGCCTCCCTCTTGATCTCAAACTTGTGGAAGATGCATAAAGGTTGTGTTGTAGGCCATCGGAAATCTTTCGGCAGCCTTATGAGTAGTGTTCGTTCGATATATCGAATATCATCTCGGCCTTTGTGTAGCATGTTCATTTGAAGAATGTCACAAATGAGACATTCAATTGGGACTAATTCTAGTCTCCCTTGAAAAACCAGATTGGTGCGCAAATGAGTGTAGTTTGAGAATTTCGTACAATTGGGGTTTGGTTCGACCGTGAAGTTGAGGGACGCTCAGGGACCGCACCTGCCTGATGAGCCCCAAGGAGGGCGAAACTGAGCTTGAGCTGTCGAAGAGTTTCAGGAAATTTTATGATCGGTGATCGCTGTGGAAAATTTAATTTTCACCTTTCAGACATCTGGGTCATTTGGTAAACATGCGGGTAGCCCTTCCTATAGCACCAGACTTTGCATTTCACTTCAGGAAGGCTGATGGTGAGCGAGGGCAGCTACTGGATGGCCTTCAGTTTTGAAGGAACCTATGAAACTATCGCTAGGTAGGTATCCTATAGGCAGACAGGCAACCAGAAAGTCACTTTCTCACACTGCGCTTTTACGAGAAGGGGGATCTGGATGGCATTTCAAATATTACAATTTTATTGACTAAACACATTCCAAACGAGGTGGCTGAAACTTTGTGACAGTATACGACCGGTTTCATTCTTCTTGGTAATCCCCAAGCAGACACATCCTGGGCTTTCAACCAACTTGCTGTTCCATTTGAACATCCAGTAGTACTCCACTGAGGAATAAACTCATTTGGAAACACATTCGTCTCTAACGAGAGACTCAGATGAACCAAGCTGAATCCGTCGTTCACGATGTTCTTTTTAAAATGAATATGCTGCGCGAGGACGTATCATGGTTTGGTCGGCATGATAGTCGAGGTAGCGGTTTAATTGTTGTATTTTTTGTATTTTTTCGTCTAGATTTCATACTCACGACTCAAAGACGCCGACAGCGTGCGGAGGAAAACCAAAATCGCCATGTCAACGAAGCTTCGGTTGGTGCAGTCGGTCTCACACCCATCGTCTACTTGGATTGGCCGTCTATCTAACGCCTTATAAGCCCGTTTTGGGATTGCCCTGGCACAAACGATAGTAGGGGCCAACAATTGCTCAGCATCACGTGTTTGATCGTGTTACTCAGGCTGGGTGCCTATGGGGTAAGCGACTGGTTAAGCCTGTCAGCGCTCGGTAAGGCATGCATGCAAGCCTCAAGGTCAACACATATATTGGACACCGAAGGACAGATCAGGCAATGTCTTTCCTGAGAGCTTTTGCTGTTAGCCTGGATTCCCGACTAACTGCCTATATGTTTTACCAAGCGTCTATTTGCCGGTTTAGGCAACAGGCTTTGAATGATCAAACTGTGATCAGGCAGATTGCTTTTGTGCTGAATTATTTGCAATGCGTGAATCACGCAACTTTAATGGAGGCCTATACCAGACGTAAAGGACATTGCCGAGCCCCTAGTCAAAGAGTGCTGTCCTCAGGTTGTTCAAAGAGATTACGCTACTGCAGCGGCTACACGTATTGGCGCTGTCCTCAGGTTGTTCAAAGAGATTACGTTACTGCAGCGGCACAAGGTATTGGTCTTTAGAAAAGGTATTCTATGACCTATATGAAACAATTGTGCGTCTCCAAAGGTAGGTAAAATAACCGTATACATGTTGTGCTATGTATCCGTGGATTATCTGTCACCACGAAACCATGCGGTTAAAAAGCCTCACCATGCTGGCAGTTATAAGGTTTTAGAGGCGACGCATAAAATAAGCCAACTAAGCAAGCTGTGGATCGCCCGAATTTCAGGTTGTTTTTCACTGCTACAAAGGTCAGGCACAATTTCACCCGCAACAGAACAACCCCACCTTTCGGATATGGCTTGGATCATACAGTCAACTGTATAGTACCCTCTTACAGCTTCTAATGATTCTTCATGAGCATAGCCTTCTGTAGTTTGCATTATATTGGCCGTACGTTGCTGAATTAAGGACTCTTTATCATCGCACTATCCGCATAGGCTTTCCACATGTGACTCAACCTACTCAGGCCTCAGAGAAAAGTGTTGCTGCATTCATTGTGAGGCTTGAAAACACTTAGCAAGCTTTGGAAATAATTGTGTTTGTTGAAAATACACATGATTCTACATTTTTCATAGAAAAGTGGAAACAATGCAGGTGAAGACGTTGCTTTCGAGCTTACAGTCAGCGTCCTAGTCTATTGAAGGGGCACGATTTCGGCTCTGTTTAACCTCCTTGTCTCAGATTGAGGAATTGGAAACCAACTTTATGACCAAAGACTTCAAACGAAAACTTAATACTTCCTTATTTATGCGTGACTACTTCTGCGGGCTGGCCCCGTCAGAGAAATTCGAGACACAAATGGACGTTTTGTTATGCGGCCAGTAATGGATCACGTACTGACAAAGACTTACGAACTACATTCAGATATTCACCGATTTGATTTTGGTGGGGCAACTCAGTCCAGCTGAAGTTCACGTTTATGATGTTCTCCAAATGAGTGTGCCGCCCAAAAGCCAACTCATGTTGCAGTTGGTATGATATTCGGAATATCGCAGCATACATTCTGGACGGAACATATCACTCGTAAGGTTGCTGAAAACGCTGCATCTTGAAGGGCATCAGGTAGGTGCAGATGCTCAATTACAAAAATATTCGGCTGTCTTATCGGCTTCAGGAACACAAACGTGGCAAGTAACTTTGCTGGTAAATGTCATAATTTCTGAGACAGATATTGTTGCAAATCATGGGACTTTCAGTTCATGAAAGACTGGAGCAAAGCGAACATGGCTGCTTTCGGCGAAACTCTTGAAAAACCGTTAAAACTCGGATGAGTCCTAATAAGTCACCCTTATTTTTTGCTCTGTAGATTCACACGACCATAGATCAAGATGCGTGCGATGACAATATGGAGTAGCAAAATTGACAAACCACTGTGGTGTTGTAGATGCGTCTGCATCTGGCACATGTACGTACAAAGAACCAATGTTCTACTGAGAAACGACCTCTTCGTAATTAAACTGCGTCGTATCCATTTCTGGGCGAGCATAATGTAGGCATGCATGATGAACAGAATGTTTTTGGGATTTACTTGGTGTTTAGAGAACGGGGATTCGTTGGGAGTTGAATAGGCACACACAGTGATTAGTGGACGGTCGTTATTTGACAGGAACAGGTAGTACAACTTGCTGAACCGGTGAACGAGACGCATTAATGTGAACTGCCGTTTCACATATATTGTTTTTGTTTGGAGTATTACTGCCGACCAGTGATTGGGCTGCTAATATCCCCGCCAAACTGCCATTACTGGACACCGAACACCGGGATTGCGTTGGTCGAAGAATCGGTATCAATAGCCGTGATGTCCCACTGTGGAGATAAACTGCGCGAGTAGAAGAATATACGGCATGTGGAAACGGAATTTGCGGCACATAATCCACTCTCTTCTGAGGTGCCTTCGCGGTAAGTTGCTAATCCATCACTACGCAGGACTTCTAGCTCAGCACCGATATAGTTTCCAGCTGTTGGTCGGTGCGCTTATCTGGGTCGGGACTGGTAGGTTTCAGCCGGTTGAAATGATCAACCATCGGGACTTTCCGGCACCGCCTTCCCGAACAGAATAAAAAGACTGTCCATACCTCCTCTACTATAAACGGGCCTTCTCACTCTTTATACAGCTTTTCGGGCTCTCTTGAGATGCGGCCAGTTACTGACTTGTGTAACCTACCTCAGCTAATGTTTTGTGCGTTTCTTTGTTGTAATATTCTCTTTGTCTTAGAAGTAATACATTACTCATAAGATTGTTGAGAACTATTCGACAGTCCATTCAGTTGCTTAAAAACATCATAAACGAGAGATTCAGCCAGGTTCCAGGTGAGTCTTTCATCTAAACCAAACTGGTATTCAAATGAGTGTATTTTGCTAATTCTCTATGTCTTCTTCGGCGTGCATCTGGATGGAGCATTTAGATTCAGCGACTCATTAGTGATGTACCCTTGTATACATTGCATTATTCCCTGGCTACTCTTTGTAAACGGTCACCTTCTGATGGTTGTGCATCCGGAGCAGTTGGATTTTGCCACCTGTCCAAGGAATGTGTAGAGTATGCCTCAGTGGGCTGTGGGATGTGCGGCGGTAGTATATGGTTGCTTGGCTTGATGCTCAAAATCAATGCCGTATTTCTCCCGCAACTGTTTTTAGCAGGTTATTTACCTTTTGGTTAGTCTTCTGTACTAACACACCGCCTTCAGAGTGCCAGGCGGTTTTCCGGGTTTTCTCGGCCTTTAGCACTTTGCATAACTGAAACACGATGCTGCTTGTGATCAGAATGGACCTAGCCGGGTTCACCACAATGGTATACCCAACTGTTAAAATGACGTATGTTACTGTGGTCGCCATGACCTCTGCTCACCTGGTCAAACAGTCTGCCCATTCCTTTGTTTTGTTTCTAAGTGGGGACCCATAATATCATCTCCAACTAGTTTGTTAAGATACCCCGCCTTCATCTTCTATAGGGGTACTTGTCGTGAAGCCGTGAGGTTCTTTAACCGATCACAATACTATCTGGTTTGGCAGAAGTCTTGTTCATCCCTTTTCAGACTATCTTATCCCGCCTAGTTTGACCAAGTCCTCTATGAAGTCACTCGAGTGTTTTACTTACATTTGCTTGCAGGACCACCATTCGTTTCATATAAATCAGCCCGTACTGAAAATGTAGCCCACATCCACTTCCACTTGGAGTTAATGTGTCCGCAACCTTCTAGCTCAATATTTCTACTTCCTCCCCTGTCGGATGAGGTCTCATTGCGGACTCTCCCGTATATGTTGGTGAGTTCTGAATTACGTTCAGGTGGTTCTGTCCATCCAGGGTTATCGGTGCTACGTTTTTGGTGTTGCAGGCATGGCAGTCATCGTGTTTCCGATTGCGGGATTTTGTGGTAGTGTCCGAGTGTCCACGTGCCGATTCCCCGGATGGTACATGCAAGTGAATGAAAATTCTAGAAGGCAGTCTACCTAAAGGGTTGTCTGTCCCTCGGGCATTTGTCTTGCAACCTGTGCGCACAGCGAATGGCCGGTGAAGTAGGTGGTGCCAGAATTGTTTAGTAAAAATATAAACGCCAACGCCTTCTTTCTGGTTGTGCAATCTCCATGTTTGCTTAAATACACGGCTCTACTGCCGTGTACAGTAGCCTTCACAAGACCTGTGTGCTATGCTGCAACATGGCGACTGCAATTGCCGAGTAGCTTGCGTCAGGGTCCAAGTGGCATATGTGTTTTGTTTTGCTCTGCTCTGCATAGAACCGAGAATCCAAGACTTATCCCCCCCGGGGGGCCTCTATCCAAGTGGCTTGGTTCCAAATGCATGAAAGAAGCTTGTCCAGTAGAATATTTCTTCTGGCTTGTATGGCTTTCGTCTGGACGCAAGTGGACCCTACGCTTCGGAAACAGCAACCGAGAAGGTGCATTGAATGTGACGCGGATGGGGTTTGACGGTGATCTATCGCCATCTTTAGCTCTCCACTGATACCAGTTGATTCAGTGCGGTACATTTCCACTGGACCACGGCAAAATTCGGCAAGAAGGGATGCAGTTTAAATCAGAATGGCATCTTTGAGAGGAAAGTGAGAAAAACGATAATGGATTTTCAAGCGTGTACTGGTTAAAGAGAAACGTGTCTAACGAAGTCTAGATGCTTACGAACGTGAAGAAGATATTTAGTCTTCTTCGAACGAGTTCATTTATTGTGTTTTTAGCTTGAAAACACCTTGAGAATTTTCTTAGTTTGCAAACCCGAAAAAGCCTCTGCGTGTTTTCAAAATATCATTTCTGTTTCTGGCCTCCTTGTAAAAGGATTCAAGAAACTCACCCCAAGAATGATTGCCCAAAGCCCAGTTCAAACCTGGTAACAGGCAATGGATAAGTGACCTGGGAGAGAATTTCATGGTGATGTGTCTTCTGCTCTGAGAGCCCAATATAACCGGAACCCGTGTCGGTATCTAGCTTTGTTTGTCTAAATGAACCAAAATCTGAGGTAAAATGATGAAATGTGTTAGTAAACAGCAGTGAGGAAAAATAAACAGAATAAAGGCATTCAGGTTAGCAGGTTTTTTGATGGAAAGATAAGAAATGATGTCGATTAATATAATAAAAAATAAAAAAATCTTTTGGCCGTAGCCATGCCAACCGGAGGAAGCACGAAAGCTGGAGTACTGCCAGGTTGCCCCAGTCTAGATAGGGGAAGTCGAGAGGCTGAGGTCGGATTCGAACGACGGACCCTCCGGTCAGTAAATTCGCGCTCTAACCACGAGCCATCTCGCCCCCGTGTCGATCAACGCAATGTTGCTAATGTCCTCTAACAGCACTATGCAAGCTGATGAGCTTCTAAATAATGAATTAAACCAGGAGTGTGCCAAATGATACCTAAAGACCACGTCAGAGGCCATCAGATTCTTCAGCTTTATAAACCGTATGCATGAGTGCAGTAGTTCTATCTGCCACAGTTTCGTTTGCAATGGTCCGGGAATATAGGGGATGAGTAGCTGTAGCTGATACAATTCATGCAGGGTCAGAGATACGAAAGTAGTTGATTGTTGGCCTGTTCGCCGAGCTTGAGTGAGGTGACATCATCAACCCCGCACTGATGATGTCACCTCGATTGGTGATGAAACGTTTGCAATCCAACTGCCAAGCTCGGCGAACAGGCCAACAATCAATCAGCGCACCCGAGCTACCTATATTCCACATCGTTGCCGATACGAAAGTAGTTATGGCGACAATATATTTTAGGAGGATGTATACCACAGCAGAATATAGAACTGATCTTCATGGTAAGGCAGCCGTCAGGCTTTGATGGCAAAAAGAAAAGCGTATGATACGATTGTTGCATGTTATCTGTTGCGGTTAAATCGTCCAAAAGGAAGAAGACAGAAAAACTGAAAAAAACCATCTCTTACTTCTTGAGTTTTTTCTTGATTTTGGGCCGTGACGCCGAAGCAGTTACTACACCCTGAGTGATTACGTCTGACTTAAGACTTAGGATGCGCTTTGTTTCCAACGAATAAGCGAATTGCGGTCTTTTGCGGTAGTGTCAAACATCTAATGTCCTCTGCTTATGGGTCAAGGATGATTTCTGAAGCACTCTTCCTAATTGTGGGGAGCTCCGCATTAGACAGACGCTTTTGAGAAGGGCCTGCTCTTCGTTTTAGCCATTCGTAAGGGTTTGAATCCTTCCGGCTAAAAATGACCAGGCTTGCGAAAGCGGAAGGCTTATTCGCACATCTTCCTCATCCTCATATCACGGAATGACTGTTCTGGTGGGTCCACATGAAATTATACAACTTAAAAGCGGCGTTTTCAGTTTTGAACATACACGGAATCAAACTTTGTCCATCCGGAGCATAAGATAACCTGACTTGAACCGTTCACCAGCGCTTGGTTGAGGAAACTGATTCCTCAAATCGGGGCAGATGCATATGCATGCTTTGGCGATGAGTGTAATTGGCCCTCACTTGTCCACAAGTACTGGGGAGCAAAGGGAAGTCTGCCAAGACAGAACGTTAAAAATTACACACTTTCAATGTAACTCCTGACTTTACATTTCCCGTGCTTTTGCCAAAGGCTTTATGAGTAATTTGTGGGTTGCAGAAGGTTACTTGAACCAACTTACAAGTTTCCAGTTTGTGGCTTTTTTTAACTTCTCTCACAAATGACCATAACTTTCCTCCGTCAATAGGGGGTTGGTAGTACACAGGACCTCAGTAGAGATGTTACACATATCCTTGAAGTGTAGATCTAACGTAGTTCTGATAGATCATGAAAATGCAGGCAGCCGAAGTTACATATCTGACTCCCGGTACCTCAAAAAGTCACCTAATAGTTTGGAGCACTAAAAGGACTGAATTGACACATTTCACTCCTCTTTTCAACCGTCCAAGTCTGGCCTTTTTTTTACAACTCCTGATCTCAGCTACAATGCGAAAGAAGCTGAAAAATTCAGGCACCAAAAGACAAATCTCACTATTTATTCTCAACTGTATGTGGTAATCTTGGGCGATTCCAGAAGCGTCCTGTTCAGCACACGGCATCCGAGATGAAAACCTGAGAGAAACAACCATTCAGAATCAGTGTAACTGATAGTAGAAAAGCAGTGTATTTCCATCCGTTTACCTATGAGGGTAGAAATACTTTGAGTATGGATAATTTACAAGTCACTATTGTCTAGTTTGAAAAGAAACTGTTCCAGCACAATAACAAAATCTTTCAACGACCTCCTTGTCTAAGGACAACCAGCTTTGGACCAGTCGAAGTATGATTCGAGATTTCCTCTCCGTTTGATATCCGAAGTCCAACAATGGAAACTTCCACCAATCGAGTTGGCATGGCGCAGAGCTACCGGAATGGGTGTGATTCCTATGCGGCGGTACATTTCGTGTATGGCAGTCTCTCCTTTCTCAACGAGTACACGTTCTGGGTCCAGCATGAGGACATTCATTGAGAGCCAAGGTGAACCGAGCCAGTAAGGGTGACCTGGACGTAGAAGAAAGAGGTGGGAGAGACAAATTAGTTGTCCAGCTTTTACACTCTAACTACCAACTTATTATCAAAGGAGACTGTCGCTTATTTAGCCCCGAAACAGTTTCACATAAAAGTGATGTTATACAAGAAACTTATTGAAGCTGGAAGTCCCATGTATTGTTTTGGGTTGTCTTATATACCTTCCAAACAAGTGTCTCTTGGTAAGGACAAATCATTCTACTTAACAACTAGCTTTCTCTCTATGGCACCTTGTCGCAGATTCTCCAATTTTACTCAGATCAGTCCTTCAGTTTGTTTTGTGTAACGTTCTGTATCCATTTGTTCCCGAATAGCGCCACATCTAGCCCAACAAATACTTTACTGTGGAAAAGTAGTGCCAAGAACATAAATCGATTTTCACCACTAGAGTATTCTGAGTAATTCAATATCCGGTGCGTCAGCTGCACACGAAATGATATCATGATTTGACCCGAATGGACGAATTTGCTAGTTGACGTGTAGACTACAGTATTTTTGGTCCCACAGCTACGGATGTGAAGATAAGCGGATTTTATGACAAAAAATATGTTAATCTACCGGTGTCTGAACTATTGTCCGATCAATGTCACACATGTGCGTTTTTTTTCCGAAGACAGACAGTACTTTTTTAAGAACTACGTATTCAACTCCTACAAAGCGAAGTAAATTTTCACATCAATATTTTTTGAAGACCTGTAGTTATTTAAGGAAAAGCTAAAGTACAAAACATCTGACGTTTTTGCCGCAGAGATCTAAATTGCGACAAGTGTATTGACTGTAAGTAGCTTGATCAAGTTTTGGCAGACCTAGCCAAAAACAACGTCTTGGAAGGTATACAACCGTCGTCAAATGCTTCATAGATCCCGAAGTCCAGAAAAAGTTGTCTGTCTACTCCGATCCACCTGAACGATTAGCATAACGCTAATCATATAAACACACGAACTTTGCTCCGCGGCACAAACATTCAAACAGAACAACAAACCGTGACAACAGACCCGAATATTAAGGTTCTCAATGCTAAATCGATTTCCTTATCATGTTGACTGGTAGAATTTGTCTAGGACATTGGAAAGTAGTATTCAGATTCCGTTGAGCTTAACATTTTTTGTTGTGTTGCCCGTTGCAGAACGGTTCAATAAATTGCGTACAGTGGTCTTGTCGACCTTAAACATAGACGAACCAACGCTTTAGTAAGCAGAACCTATACCGGGACTCTAGCTAGACGACATTTACTCATCATTGACGTGAATTCTAAAGATCGCCCAACAGATTGCATAGATCACATGTTTACGGAAGCCTCCACTAGGTGTTATTAGGGCAAAGTTTGGCCATACACCAGCCATCCGTCCGAGAAAATCGACCTTGTCACCAGAGTCTAATTTTCACAGTGCCAGAAACAAGCGCCTTCCGGAAATACCGGTTGTTTGAAACCTCGGCCAGACATTTTGTCAAGTAGAATCACTGACAATCTACCGTCCAGCGCTCCTTCCAGTAATGACTTCGGCTTCACTACTACCTTGCAATTGTGCTCATCGACTGCGTCGTTAGATCAATCTCTGCTCCACAACCCGAGCACCGTTCCAAATCGACTGAATTCACTTGAATTTTGTGAGACTGGGTCGCACGGAATGAGTACCGAAGTTAGCCATAGTAAAGGAAGAATTGTCAATGCAAAAAATGAAACTGGTTTTCTTGTGTAGACAATTTTTATTTTTTGTAAAATGCTACATCGACAAAAAAATTCACTGTGGTGCAAACAAAATGTTACGCGTTTTATTAGTGATGGTTTTTCTTAGACGAAGAAATAATTAGTTAATGAAGTCAATTGATGGAATGGCATCCTGAACAGAGACTCATGCTCTCCTTTAATGTCACGTCTCTTTTGCTTTTTTGAAAGTTGTGTGTGAAAATGATAGGGTTCTTGCTTGCTACGGCACGCAGTTAGAGTACTGCAGTTCAACATATCTCTCAAAACAACCTATATTGCTGAATGGTTCTCATCGGTATCATTTGTTCACATTTTGGAAGTCGCAGTTAGCTGAACCAATGGTATAAAAGTATCTGCACACCACAGACAGCGTATAACTGATCCAGTGAAGACGATACTACAGATACTCTGGAACGTGTTTGTTGCAGAGAACCGAATCGATGACTGGAACATGCAGTCACAATTAGAAAAGCAAGCCTACAGTCTACGCCATGTTGTTGAGGTGAGTTGTTATTTTTTGCATACCTCTACTCGCAATCAACTTAGAGCTTCCAAGTTTAGCAAAAGGCTCAAGTGGGTAGAGCGCGAATTTACTGACCAGAATGTCCGTGGTTCGAACCCGACCTCTGCCTCTCGACTTCCCCTGTCTAGGCATGGGCAACCTGGCAGTATCCCAACCCTCGTCCAACATTCGGGTGGCATGACAGCTAGGCACCGAAAGGCTGCTAGAGCTGAATGATTAATAAGAGGCTGTCTCTTACTGGACAAAATCGGAATCCACGTAAATGTTTGGGATTAAAAATGCGGACCTGGTAAAATATCGTCCATCACTGTGTGAAGTAGGAC
Organism: Clonorchis sinensis; assembly: GCA_003604175.2. Taxonomy (NCBI): domain Eukaryota; kingdom Metazoa; phylum Platyhelminthes; class Trematoda; order Opisthorchiida; family Opisthorchiidae; genus Clonorchis; species Clonorchis sinensis. The sequence continues at coordinate 27,879,631 of CM030371.1, forward strand.
CAAGGCAAATTACTCGTCAGACTGACTACTTAAATGAGGACGGGAAAACTCCGTATTCATCAGTGTTCAAATGATTTCACCTAATTTGCTCCTATTCAAGCTTATGTAAAGTATCCTCTTAAGCCTCACATGTTCTCTTCATTGGGTTCTGCACTTCCGTAGAAAGACGTTAGTGTCATATAATCAAGTCCTGGAAACTAATTTAACCAAACTTGCGTCAGTGTGGAAACACTGAGTACTTACACCGGCACAACCAGGGGAGGGGGTAGTTGGAGCAAAGCTAAGTAATCGAAAAAAAAGAGAAAAGCAAAAAGGTCTGCTGGATGCGTATTACATATACCGAAGTTGTCCACATAACCGTTTATCTATTTAAACAATCTGAAAAGAATCCAACGGCATAAACATTAATATCGATCGGCTGTAACCAAATAGGGGGAGGAGCAATAGGACCAATTCGTGGGATGGGGATAGCGCTGGCAACACACCAACTTTCTGGCCTATCATATATTTTTTTCTACCAAGAAAGGCGAAACCGGTTATGCGATTTCCGAAAGTTTTCAGTAACCCTTTGAACAGTGTGGTTCGTAAAGGAAGTTAAAGTGACCTCAGTGAAAATTCCAGCAGTTTTATTACCAAGGATGTACTAACTGTCGAATCAGTTGGTTTTTAATTTTGGTATGATGAAGGCAAAGTTTTCAAGATAAACACCCTGTCCATCTGTTCACCGAACTTGCAAAGAACTATCTTCTGATGCCTATGCGCTGTTCAACCAGATGCGAATTTTTGTTCCTTCTGAGAGGCGATCACGTGTTCGCCATAATAAAGAAAGAGGTGGTTTGCAAATTTGGCAGGAATTTCGATCTTTTTAAACGGAATGAGTAAGTCAGGGGGCTGAAAAACTAAGTTGCTTGTCAGTGATCGCTTCGGAAGTGACATGAATGAGCTGAAACACAAAAAGCAATGTGGGGAGAAATGAACCATAAAGTTGTCATAAAAAGACCGAGAACGGAGAAAGGCACAGTTTGTTAGCTTCTGACCTAGTTCGTCAAATATCTAGACGTGGCAAAACGAAATCGCTGGCATAGAATACGGGGAAACGCTGCTTGCAATTGACATACTTATGCAAAAATGTCGTTCATTCCAAGTGTATGAAATAACTGGAGCATTGAAAAACAATATACTCGTGATTTACTCTTTGGTACATTTGGGGTTGGAGCGTCTATGACATCCCATCCAGCCGCCTTGATGAGCTCGGTCTGATCACACGGACGATCTGGATTCTGTATGGCAATCCCTGGTTTGGCAAAAACAAATGTGGCATCAATGTGCATTGGACGTGGATCTGTGAAAGTAAGTTGATGAACCCTTATTCCAAGAGGTTCTACGTGCCGTCTGACCCATTCGATCCCGGCGAGATTTGTTACCTGGTAACGAGAAGGGAGAACACAGACAGGGATATTCTTTATCTCGGAAAATGCCTTTATTTCTCCCCTATTGGAACACCGCATCAACTCAGCAGTGTAGTTCCCAGGGCCGAAGGGAGTTCATGAGGAAATATAATTTGTGCTACTCATCAATAAACAGTAGTTTGCATCAACAAAACCAAAGTGTGGTCACGAAAAGTTGAGATCAGTCGGATCTGCAGTATTATTCAACCGTTTTATTCCGTTGTTACTACACGGGATAAACCCATTAAAAATATGGCGCGGTCAAAATTTATTCAGCTTCACAGCCCACGGCTGAACAGTCATTTTATCTTCCACTGCCAGTCGCCACTGTGTAGCCCATGAAGCCAATAAGGGACAAATGACAATTACACACCATTGCTTAATTCCAATGAGAATCAAACATATATACAAAGCCCGGAGATTTCTACAAATATATCGGTAATTTCGATGACTGTGCTCATGACCAACCACTTATAAAAGCCAAATAAGAATCTCCTCAGTTAAAGGAGAACCAAATTTTCAGTGGAACATCTCATTTCATGTGCTCGGTCACATTCACTGTTCGTACATTGATCTTGCGGTTGGGACGGCGGCACCCGCTGACCATATACTACCTCCCATGGGTTTTCCAACCCATCGCTACACCGCTGTATCGTTTCGTCAGATCACGACACAGTCAGCTTCCAGACAGTCGGTCATCTCATTCTCCTGCAAACTCAACGGCTATACAACTCGTCACATCAATCTTTTTTTCGGGGGAGCGTAGATTAGATATTATGAGCTGCAAAGCACTGCCTGTTTTCAGGGAATTCACTCCATAAAAGCAGGAAAACTGCTGTGTTCCAGGAAATCTCGGATAGACTTGGTGATCCCAAGGAACCGAAAGCCCCGGCAGTTATTAAAAATAGGATTCATTCCGGAAGAAAGATTCGCTTTTTTATTAAAATATGGTCGTCATAGCACAGATAAGGTCTTAGGCCCAGAAATGAGTGGTGTTGTCTTTGTCGCCAAAAATATGAATGCTCGGTTTTTCTTGAAGTAGATTCACTTAACTTGCAGTGAGAAAATCTCGAATTAAGTTTACAAAACCCCTTGTACTATCGACAAACCATAAATATCTAAGAAAGAAGGAGGATTCACGGTTTCCTTGGACTTTACATCAAAGGAGCCTTTGTCAGATGAAACAGACAACACGTGTAACCACTTAAGGTGAACTCCTCGATTAAAGGATAAGTGGTGCTGTGACATAAGTTCGAGTTATTCACACCGCCGATCAGCTGTTCATGGCCGACCGGTTGTCCTCGCGCTGCTGATGATCTCCAGTAAGTGTGAAACGGCCGTACAACGGTTCTCGGCTTCTTATCACATTACGGCGGAAAAAAATCCCAACAGAAATTCCCACATCTCCTCATACCATCAACAAGTTCTAAGTTGGTTAGAAACTAACACTCTTGAGGTTAAGAAAGTACGCCTGTCTGATGAACTGCCTAACTAGTATAGTTTGCTGTGAAGGAGTCCACATCAAACTTGTAAGTGGAATTGTTGAAACAAAGAAGGGAGCTGAAAATTCTTCAGCAACCTTATGAGTAGTGTATTACGTGTATACATGTATCGCGATATCTCGAATATCGTAGCAACTGGAACATGAGGCGGCCTGGTGCAGCACATTCAGTTGCCTGGAAACATCAAAAATGGGAGATTCAGCTGGGTTCCAGGTGAGTCTCTCGCAAAAACCAAATTGATATGCAAATGAGTGTATTTCTCGAAAAGAAGGGAGGCATTTGATGGTGTTTGAAACACGGCTACAGTGCTATTAGGTAGACTTTGGTTGACCTCTCCCATTCTGTAAGTGGTTATATGGGAATGCGCGTCTGAACTTGCATCGGAAAAACTGAAGCTCAGTTTCATGATGCTCTTGTTTGAATAGTCATCCTCCTGTCCTGCTGCAATTGTTCTGGTGAGTCAAAGCTAAAGGTGGGAATCAACGAACTCAAGTTCCATTTTTATCAGGGCTGCTCATTAGTTCAAATCTTTGGCCGTGACGAGTATTGAACCCCGAAAATCTGACACACGAGGTGAGCGTGCTACCACAACCACACCAAACGGGAGTGATGTGAATCTAGCAAATACCCACAACTCTGAACATCATCCAATAGGTTTCAAGCATCCGCGGAGTTACATGACTGGGAAATCCTGATAGGCGGGTTAATTGATCGACAAGACCAGAACAAATACTGGGTTGTCGTGCGAGGCTTCGGGCAAGCCAGTCACACAGAACAATCTTGAATACGTTCGACCGTTCAAACTTGGAAATCCATATGCGTCCGGCATGCATCGGTGCACGCAAAGTTCTACAAATAAAAGTCAAGTTTCGTCAAGAAAGTTACTCATAAGTTTTCTGAATAAACTTGGACAGCCATGACAGTTTTCGCCCTTGTTGGGGCTCATCAGTTAAACGCACTCTCCGAACTTTCCTCAGCATTAGATTCTATTTGAACCCAAATTGCACAAAATTTGAAAAATGCACTCATATGCACACCAATTTGGTTTTCATGGGAAGTTCACCAGAATCCCAGCAGAATCTCTGGTTTATGATATTCTTCAACTGAATATGATGCAGAAAGACCGATTCATGCTTCAATTGCCATGGTATTCGAGATGTCGCAGCATATGACTCCCAACCGAAGAATATTATAAACGAGAGATTCAGCTAAGATTCAGGAACATCACCTGTGAAAACCAAACTGATATGCAAATGAGTGCATTTGTAAAAGTGCAGTTGTACTGAGAAAGTGGTGGATAATCGTTTAGCTGTAACACCATCCAGATGCCTAGCTGCCATGCTACCCAAAGGAAGCACGAGGGCTGAGATACTGCCAGGTTGGCCAAGCCTAGACAGGAGTAGTGGAGATGCAGAAGTTGGGTTCGAACCACGGACCTTCCGGTCAATGAAATAGCGCTCTACACACCGAACCATCTCGACCTCATGGGGGTAAACCGAGACATCAGTGTCAAGTGAAGCACGTGTAACTGGCTATCAGAAATATGGATTTTAGCAGTGGTGGCTGACTGCATGATGAATTCTCATTAGTGGGGTTATACAGTGTTGCAGGATTTAAACATGTGAGGTTGGATCTAGTGTCCACTGGTTATCAAAGCCCCCTTCCATGTGTATGTTTGCTGGGAAGGGGAACGCCTTAGCTTACCTGAGGATTTCGACATTGGTGTTCAGAAAATCACATACAATATACGTTCATTATTTTCCAGAAAACTCTAAATGTCTTCAGAACATCTTTGATTCCTATGCGACTAGTTACTTTTAATGAACACCTACCTTAAAAATATATCTACCACGAACTTAGTGCATTCTGATGTAATGGTTGTGTTTGAAGCTATGAGGACGGGGCAACAGGGTTCCCTAGCAATTCTCCTTCGTTATCCCTGGGATCACGGGATCACGCCCACGGTATTTCCCCCTCTGAGAATTAGGGTTGCCTAAAACTACCCTTTCGTTTATCTTGTTTCCTAGTCGTCAGTAATTTGAAGTGGAAGAAATTTTTAAAACAATGTGATATTCCCTGGATTAATTTTACCCGCCTGTTCTGCAGTTCTGCGCGGATTGTTCTAGTCTGGCGCGGCAACTCTTCGTGTGATAACTTTTCCGTCGTATGAATACTGACAGATCAATTCCTGCAGTCTCTACCCTCAAGATGTAGATGGAATTTTTTTCCAGATTCTACCAACCTCGTCATAATTCACTAGTTTAACGCTCAACTAAAAAAGCCTACTATTTTGAGGTCATAGACCCCCTTTTGAAGGGATAATATGTGGACTGAAGTGAACTGCACCCCATCAGACCCATTGGAGGCAAGTAAGTCGAATCACGTGAACTGAGCTGCTTGCTTGAAAATGACCAGGGGTACATTCTGTCTAAGTGAACCATTAGACACACTGATGATCCGTTATCCACAGGCGTTTGAGAAAGTGTTTGAACTTTTACCTGGGGAACTGCGGGTTCAAATCTCCCCAGAGGTTTGTTACTTGCACATTGCTTTATAGCTGTGATCGATTTTTTGCCTGGACTGACCAGGATAAAACCCAAAGTTCAAAATTCTATTCACTTTTAATGGACGACCAGTCCATTGTTTGACTGTATGCATGCGCATACTTCAGATTTTGAGGAATACACTTTTTTGGTCAACAGAAAACAAGACCAAATTGCCAGTGGAGTCTCTGCAGATGTTGGATAGTCTCTGCGAATTCTTATTGTCTAACAAATCAACCACGTTTCCCAAAATCGTGCCATGGTTCACTCCAGTTTCTTCGACGTCTTTACTGTTCAGTTCATTTCTTTGAATATCTGTTGCTCAGTTGCATTCTTCCCGTTCAAAACCAACTTACTCCACATGCAAAGACACAGAGGGGAATTCACTTTCGGAGCGTGAACTAGACCAAACATCAATAGAGTACCCATTCATCCAGAGACACACTAGACGAGGTGGTACCAAATTATCGTCCCTTCTATTTCAACACTGTGGATGAGAGTTCTGAAGAACAAGTCCTCTTTCACACACAAACTACGTGATGGGAATTCTGTGACGTTTGCAAACGCTTGAGCCGGTTTATAATCAGAAACGCAAGCTTTAGATGAAAACCTCACGGTACGCGTCCACTCGCGTAACAATCCCATTCCAATGAGACTACTCAACAGAATGTACGAATCCCAGTTCAGCTAGTTAGTGGACGAGATTTGGTGGAATTCAATACATAAAACATGTGATTTGAGATCATGCTTCTGGGATTCGAGATAGTAGCAATGAAAGTAGGCTGTGGTTGGTGTGAGACACACCACTCTGATCTGGGGAAGTAGGTCAGCTTCCATTGTTGGCCATAGTGCCGCACAATCACTCACTACGCCTGCGCGCATAGCGAGTATCTATCTAAGTGGTCCCTAACGATAAAGGTGAGATCAGTCAAGTGTTGTTTTTTATTTCACAATTTTCAAGACTTTCGTGGCGAACCTGATAAGTATAAAGCATATACAACTTTGAATTAGGCTGGCATTAAAGGTAGGTTGTGGTCAACTAAAAACTTAGAAACAATTTAGAACCAATCACATCTTTCACGTATTAACACGTTCGCTTGCTTACACTTGACAAATCAGGCGAGTCCAGCTTGTGCTGATGTAATAGTAGTCACACACTCGCCTTTCAGGTCAAACTTCTGGATTTCAATCCTCAGCACGGCCAAGGGTATACAGTTTAACTCATATAAGAGCGGAACTCGAATCCGTTGCTCTTCCCTTTCGATTCCAACTCACGAGAATACGTGTACCAAGACATGAAGGGGGCTATTCAAACAAACCACGTGAATTTGGATAGTCAGTTGCGATTTGAAACTCTGTATTTGCCGTATTTGCCACGGATTACATGACACTTGTGTGCTATAGGGCCAGACTACAACGATGTTATTCATGAGGTTTTGTTGATTCTAGTGAGCATAAAATTGACGTCTCACTGAAAGAACACTCCATAGACGGCTAGCTCTTTCCTCACGGTTGCTCGGAGGCTGTGGTGCCTTGCTTCTTGTATACCACCAGATACTACGCTGTCGATCAGGAATGTGAAACATGACCATGAAGATACATCAGTATGCACAGTATCACTGGAAACATACCTGACTACGCTGACAAAAGATATCACGCCCGGCTCGTGTGAAGTCAGCCGCATCGAAACACGGTTCGGACTCAGTGGTGATGAAGCCTATATTTGATTTGTCTGATACGCCGCTGTCCAGCTTCTTGGTTACTTCCTGTAGCAGAAAAAAACATTTGACTTACAATCAGATTTTAAGGGGAGTTCGTGTATAGGGTGCTTGTACATCAATCTAACCTGACATCACGATAATCGCTCCATTCATTCGCTCATTCCGCCCGCACACTGTTTGTTTTGCTCCTCCGTACCCGCCACTGATCTTGTCACCGCGCCCGAAACTAGGAGACCTCCGTGTGTGTTTGCGTGACCAACCCATGCGTGTTCGTGCCTCGCTGCTAGGCCTGCGAGGCCTGGCTCGTCCTGTCGTGATATTCGCGTTATCGCGTCGCCAATCATAACACGAAACTGGTCTAGGAAATGACGACCACAACCCATACTGGTGAGTCATATTCCGCTCATCTTTGGTTTGCGGACCTTTGTACTGCTATGCGTCGGTCGGTGACAGACTTGCGCACTTGTTGGCGCCACAAATGTGGACATTTGAGGTTTGTCGTGTAATTTTTATTATCTCTCTATATAAGTAGTACCATGGACATTCGAACCCAATTCTTCCTTTTGATAGTCGGGATCGTCGAACCCAAGCGTGACTCAAAGTTCCGTATCGGGAACCTCAGCATAGATTCTCTCCATAGCAAACGAAAGTGGCCGAAACTGCAACTCCCATCTGCTTTACGCAAACCCATCACTCAGTGAGATGAAATTCCACAAGGACGCGGCGATATATTTTTTCGGTGCGTCTGACAGTTCTCCTAGTATGACGATCATCAAAAGAGTCCATGATTTAGTCCCCCCAAAAGCCGTCTAGTTTTCATGGCGTGGTTTCACAACTCAGAGTCGGAGCTCCCTAATATATGAGGACTCTTGTTATCCGTGTGGGTCAACAAGCACTTTGTTCAAGATCTCATCAGAATTCCATACAAACGACCCAGCAGACATATACGGTATGGCCTTACGCTGATTCACACAGATGCTAGCTAAATCGCGTTCGTCCTAAGTGGCGCGATCAATTACGTGCCGCCTTGGCTAACAATTTACACTGTTTACCGCGGCATCAGACGACCGCTGAATTCAGCTGTGCGCAGGGTGAACATGAGGTAAATTGTTTGGCCATGAAGATGCACACTCATTTACATATTCACATGTTAGTAAACAGACGTCCAAATGAATCTCTTATCTGGAACGTTCTTCACATGTTAGTAAACAGACGTCCAAATGAATCCCTTATCTGGAACGTTCTTCAAAAATGCAGCTCAAACTTTTCCCTCAGTCGTTTGAGTAGTGTTAGTCCAGGAGAGTGATTTCTCTTTTTTGTGCATGTGACGAAATTGCTAAGAAATTTGACCAGTAGTAAAGGTCTGGTCATCTGATCTCCTAAGATTGTGTTACTGCTTGTCACTTGTTCACCTGAGGTCGCTCTAAGCAAGTCCGTTGTACGAACCATTCTTGTAATGACCCACCTTCATATACGAGACCAACAAAATGCCTTCAGGTAAACGGTTTATGATGATAGATTAGGTCCAGTTTGGCTTTAACGGCATCCCCGAATAGACAGGCTCACAAATTTTCTGTTTACACCAACCTTGTTTATGATGGCATCGAAGTCTGTTGGTTTCGGAGCTACAGTCCATTTGGCACCCTGCTTCCAGTATTCCAATATTAGTGGTCGGTAGGCCAAGTATTCAAAATATCTCGATCGCCAAGTCATGGTTGCCTCAATCAGCTCATTCCCAATGACAAGCAAGAAGTCACGTGGCATTGCAGCGTAGAAACCTGACAGAAGTGATAAAAAATAACATGTGTAACACAGTGCAATTTTTAAAATTACACTCATATCTTCTGAGAGAAGTGAGTAGGAGACGAGAATATATTTATCCCGGTTGGTTTTGGTTGCATTTCAAGTGTACTCAGACCGCAGCTATCCAAAGAGATCGATTGCAGAACCCCCCGGTTGCATTTCAAGTGTACTCAGACCGCAGTTATCCAAAGAGTTTGATTCCAGAACCCCCAGAATCAGTTCTGTTACAAACAATGGTCAGAAAGGCCGAGCGACTGCAGTTATTGTAACTGATAGGGCTTTCGAGAGATGTTTTAATGCATAACAGTGATCTTCTAGATATTTGATGGAGGCTAAAAAGCAGAGAAAGCAGAAAATATGAGTGCTAATCACCCAGCGGCATGACGATATGATCGATAAAATTTATTGGAACTTCGCATGTGACCTACAGAATGAAATGAATTTTCTGCCCGGAGTGGACAGGTTGCATTTGAAAAAGAACTCGAAACTCCAGATTAGGTTATTTAAAGGGGCAAAAAATGAGAGGAGGCAAAAGTTTAGGATCAAATTTTCATGACTAGGTCCTGTCGTTCTGCCCCAAGATCCTGATAAATAGCCTCACCGTACTTTTATTGGATGAGCAAATGAGATTTTGACTGTAATCGTTGTTTCCTTTCTGTTTTAGGCTGCCGTTATCCTGTCCTAATATGCCATCCAGCAGTTCACATTTAACAACGAGTGGCTACCCCAAATCCCCACCTTACAACTGTAGTCTTATTATCGTCTCATTCTTACCTACCGTTAACCATTGATAGTATGCTCATTCTACGGAGACCACACTTTCAAGTGTTAACTCCAGCTCTTTGAGTACAGTGCTCATCGTCGACTGACCCTCAGTCTTGTGCAGAGGGCGTGCGCATCGGTAGCTTTTTTGAACCTGAGAAAACGAAACGTACTAGTTCAAAACGGCATTGGATGAGGTATGGCTGAATAACGCCAGTTTATATTTCTCCCATGCTCAAACTTGGTTGATGGGTGCAAAGTGTTACAGTGACCAACAAGTAATCACGTGCTCATTCGTGCTACACCCACCTGATGTGTCTAACTCGGAACAAAAAGCATGACTGATCGCTTTTCTAGGCTGACAGGATTCTTTCTTCACGCATCAAAAAGCGTGTAAGGTCTACTACTCGCTTAGACAGAAGTGGGCCGTATTCGATTTCGCGATATAAAATGAATGAACCCGAGTATGCTGTTATGTCAGGACTTTCCAGGACCCTCTATAAGTTGCATCAGTACAATTTCTGAACTGGTTTGATATAAAACTTCAACGTGTTTCAATAGAAATCTGACGCGGAAAGAATGTGGAGATGGGGTGTTTCAGTGTGAATGGTCACCCACTGGGATGAAGCTCAAGATATATGAGGAGACGTCGTGGATGTTCAACAGAGATTTCGCCATATTATTCGTCATGACGAATGAAAGTGAAGCAACGCACAATTGTTTCTTATTTCGTGAAGGTGATGCTACTTATAAATAATGAGTAGCCCAGGAGGAAGATCAATTCGCACGAGTAAACCTTCCATCTAAGAAGTGGTCAGTAGATGAACCAGGCAACAAATGACCACGTGGTATGAAGCCCTTAACTGAAGGATGAATGGTACCATATTCCGCCGGAGTGCGAGTTAATCACATTGCTGAGGAACCGTCCGTGGGCAAACGGTTTGGCCTTCACTTACTAGCCGGAGGTCCAAATCTCTCTGGATGTTTGTGGGATTTGTACCACTGATGGTCTTCAAAAGGGGTAAAGAAATTCACAATGCATATCGGTTTTTCGCCATGAATAAGCTCTGCTTACTGAAGGAAAACAAACTTGAAGTATTACGTGCCTCCCAAAACATCTTGCCCTAACTACAGTAAACCTTATTAGGGCGATTAAATTTTCTGATTTTCGTCATTATAGATCCCACAGATATCCCAGAATGTCCAAATCGGAAAGTTATGTTGGTTCTTTCCTATGTGTGTCCCTGAGTGACTTCAACTGTATCAGCCGGAGTGGAACAAGAGGTAAGGTTCTCGTAATTCTCCTCAATAACGTGGAGAAATCGTTTGGAGATCGGTTTGTCAGATATGACAGGATTGTGTATTTTTGGACTGTTTCGAGATAGCTTGGGCGATTATTCACTTGCAATCAGTCCGTCTTACAGGTCCATTCAGGCGGAGAATTGGAGCTTTGTGCATCAGGTTGGAGTAGAAATAACGTTTTGAAAACATAAATACTGATCTTGACCAGACATGCACTAAAGATTTCTTTTTCCGGTTTTAAACTGAGGGAATTGCTTGTAGACTAAATATGTATTGAAAAAAAAAACTAACCACAACATGGATGGTCTATGCTCGTCGGTAGCTACCACGCTGGTTACTAAGTTCTGTCTATCAGTTCACCGTTTCTAGATCCCTTAGGTGTCATATCTCCACACGATTTTACCGCAGTACTAGGGTGCAGTTTTCGGTGTTGCCAGACGTCCAGAGCTTCTGGGGTCAACAAACAAACCTAAATGTATTCCCGCAGTTGTGAGCTACACTGACCCGCATGTAAGCGAGCAACGTGTAGACACCAGATGACCGTAAACGTGTTCATCATAGTTGAGCCGCAACGAACGGCCAACAAATGCTGTTCTGAACTACGACTTTATGCACTGGATTGGTGATCAACCGTTTCACCGAGACATCGTGGATGAACCGAGTACTTCTTTTCACAGTATAGTTTGGTCGCATAGGCAAAACATGGATCATTCTTAATCACTGTCGTTGTTATTGAATTAGAAAAAATATACAATGCTCCCAAACTGATATTTTGATAGTGAAACTGAGCGAGATTCGACATTTTAGAGCCGCACGCCCAGAAAACACAGCCGTCTGCAAGTTTAGATTGAATTCGGTAAAAGAACGGTGTTAAAAGTTTTGGATTCCTCACAGACACTCGTTCCGAGTTTCTTACCCATTACCGCTCATGAAAGACAAACAAAAACGCTGGTGTGTTATCAACGTCTACAACAATCCAAGCCGCCTACTTTGATCTACCCGTACAAACTGAGTTTGTGAACCTTACGGCCATCAGATACGAATAAGTTGATGTCATTATCATGACAAAGCATGAATTTGAGGGCTGCGTAATGAACGGAGACTATTTTCAATTGTCAATTTATGCTGGATGCATCCACGAGTCTGCTCAGAGATGGAATAATTTCAAAACATGAAAGAAAATTCCATTTGAGAAGGTGTGACTCGAGCAGACATTCGATACGTGGCCGTGTGATGTGCGTGGTTTATATCAGCGAAATTTGATTGGTGCTATGCCCGTTCTAGATGAGAGCTGATCACGCGGCTGATTAGATTACCACTCGTGGTCAGACGGTTAAGTGTTTAATCACTGGCCTGAAGGTTGCGGGTTCAAAATACTCTGAGTTTCGTGAACTACACACTGCTGGCGACGAGGATGGAACAGCTGTACGGTGCTTCACAGCTTTTTAGCACAGATTGTTTCCATTGATAGGATGAAACCTCTGTTAAATCATTCGATTTCACCACAATTGGTCTGCGGTTTGATCTGTTTTGATCAACTTGGACAGCATATATCAGCTTTCAAGTATTCAGGGCTTTACTATCAGAGTAAAACTTCGTTTGGAAAAACCAGGGTGTGATAAACATGCCTTCGGTAATTCATTTCATGACCCTCGGTTACCGTTCTTTTTATACCACTATGTTTACTTTAATTTACAGTACAGAACACGTTCGAACTGGTTCTCATAGAGGCGTGTTCGACTGGTCGTTGATTTCAGCCTTACATGGGACATTCTAAACAAAATTCTAAAGGTTCGTGGATGTGGATTCATTTGACGTCAAGAAGCACTTTTTGTTCGTTCGAAACTTTATTTCATACAAAGCTCCGCCCCGTCAGTTTGGATAGTTTCGATCTATCCACTGGTGTCGTATTGCCTTGCCTAAGAAACTTCGGTTCTTAAGTTTTCTGTTTTCGTTCTGAAACCCTGTTTGGGAAGGAAAACTTTCCCGCACTGATCCTACAGTGTGAATGCCGCATGACATTTGACAATACAGAGGTGGATAACACTCTAATATGGTTTATTGGCGAAGTATCCGTGTACGGGCTGCGGAACTAAGACACACGGACGATGAGGCTTCAGATGCATCTTCCATGAGCACCTTACTGAACTCATGTACCACGCCACCCTCAGCACCGGCAGGTTCACACTGATGACCACAAAACACCGTGATGGTATTCTTCGAAAATAGCACTATGCTACGTTTGTCGCTTTGGCTATTGTCTGTTTAGGTATGATCCTCGGCTGGCGAATTTTCTCCAGTTGCTACCCGCAGATATTACATTCGAAAAACAACTGTTTCATAGGCTTTCGAACGGCATGTGCACGATAGTTTGGTCACCTTAAAAAACTCTAATCTACTCTACGCATGTCTGTACACCGGTGCACTAAACGAAAATCACTTGGAACTCAATTAGTTTTCCACGATTTCTATGAAATCAAAACCCAGGTCATGGAATAATTTCTGGTGAAGAGCTTCTTCGTGGATAATACTTCTAGCAAAAGCTTCACCAAGATTGAGGATCCGAAACATCCGGAAGCACATCCTACGTAACTTAATGTGTAGTTACTGAGGGACAATCCACCGGAAGAGACCATATGCGTCTCTGTCGCAGTGCAATTATCCTTAAAATTACCGTAACTTGGATGAAATCCAGCGAATGGTCACAATATGGAGGACGACCAACAAGAAGCATTGCATTAACAATAGGTGGGATCAGCGATCCTCGTGGAAAACGAATGACCGCGTAACTCTAAATCATGTGGTTCAAGGATGATCGCAACTATCATTTAGAGGCAAGACCAGTATCACGCCACTTCCTCTCCACATGGGTATGAAACAGAAAATTGTGGCAAAAACACTTTGCGGTGGAAATATATATGTAAAGACCGGTTGTGGCCTTTCACGACTCAGGCAGAAAGTTCTGACCATTCTGAGAGCAAAACCTTGCAGTAACACTGAGTTCATGAAACTTTACACACACACGCTACGCAACGACAACCCTCTTCTGAAGGACATTTCTGACCAATTTGGGTGGGGGCGCTTGAAACTGGTTTCATTGAAGAGTGTTTCTCAAAAGCAAAATATGTTAAGTTGATTTTGGACAAATCTTACGCCCCATGGATAAGTCGCGAACCAAATTAGGCGTGGGTCACTCAAGGTCGAAAAGTCTGCGGTGACTGACCACAGGTGGCGTCGCCTACGAGGTGTTCTTCTCGAGGCGAGGGATCACAATCATTGGACCAGGTCTTATGGAGACAATCAAAAGTTGCTCCGCTAGAGAACAAAATCCGCCCAGCCGAACTCAGTTACAAATCATTTCCCAATGTTATAGGCTTTGCCAGTGTTTTTCCAAAGAATGGGCTGTGCATTTTTCATTCCTCTGTCGTTCGGTTATCTTCACTTGACTTGATATTTGTTAGAATTTTCCTAAATATTCAACATGAAAGTACATAGCGAAAGGGAGTATTGCTAACACAATTCCTCCAGAATGTCGTCTCTCGTTCTATTCTCCATCATTTAACTACCCACTTCCCTCCAATTCCACAGCTTTGTACTTACATAATCCCTAAGGGCAACGCGGATTTGCTAAACCATGTGTGTTCTCATTTGAAGTGCACCGGCAAACTTGGGAGGAAACTCATTTACCCAAAATGGTTGCTAATTCTATTAACTGTACAGAGTCAAACCTTTCTCACCGCATCCAGTGACGCGTTATTAGTTAATTTGGTTAAACTGCGCTGTTTCAGAAGGTTAACCGGAAATACTTTGTTTTTCTGTGCTAAACGGTAAATTTCACCGTTCCAAAGAAAAATCTCAGATAAACTGCCTATAGAACAACAAGTTGTTCTTCGTTTCGTAAGACAGACTTTTTCTAGAAGACCACCTAACCTTTTGTTAAAAGAACACCCGAAAAAATGAGAACTGTTCTTGCGTGGCTGGTGACCACACGAAAACAGGTGAACTAACCTTGAGATTCAAATCCGAGTAGTTTGAACGTTGACGAATGATCGACTTTTGATGGACGTAATACTTTCACACCCTCCATTTGTAGTACACGGACATACTCTTCTACCTCTTTGACCACTTTCTCCCAATGTTCCTTCGGTATGCAGTCGGCCCAGTAGCGTCCCGCGTTTTTCTCATAAAACTCCCACGTATCCATTGGTGTGCACATCTGAGGAAAGCAAGCAATATTATCGCCGGTCAAAGAAAGACGTAAGCGGAAGGATTGCACTGGTTTCTGCTCAGGTTGAACCTCAAAGTGGTTTCAACAAGATTGGCCCGACTCGAACTGCTCTACGCATGATATGCTGAAGGCACCTCGTTGCCACCTGGCAATTCATCAGGTGTGTTTTTGCCTGAAACTGATTCGCGTTAACAAAGAATACACCTGGATCTCAGCTGAATCTCCTTGGCGTTTTAGTGTTCTTGCCTAAATTGAATGCACAAGTGTTACCCCATGTTCTAATTGGAACGCTGTTGAAGATACCGAAGTCAGTCTCTTGACTATATCTATTTGCAATGGTACTGAACACTCTTCGGCAGCGCAGCACCGGTTGACATGTAAGTGTTTCGCCGCCATCTACGTCCAGCTTGATTTGGAGTTACAAAATAAGATTGATCGGAATTTAAGGACAAAACCCACCTGCTGAATCTCAAACAACACGATGTGGATAGTTCATCAGTCAGGAGTTTTTGTCCAACGTCTGATTAGTGTTGTTACAAGTCTAAGGTGCATTTTCGCATTCATTCCTCGTCCGAACTATATTCGAATTTATTTGTACTTTTAAAATTACCGGGTTAAAGGGGTTCAATGTGAATGCATTTTTCTGAACAGCCGGACTTATTCCGAACGCATGGACTGTTATCAGTTGGAATCTTTTCGGCTGTTGTCGGCACTCAGCAGTACATATCATCCTTTGTATTTGATAAATGAGTACATTGTGCTACCTTGACGCCGTCAGTGGACGCTGGAGGTACCTGATTTATCATATCAGAACATCTAAAAATGGACACTTGAGCACTTATTTGCAAACCAATACGGGATAATGCATCCATTATCCACCCATTATCGACAGAAGCTTCCCCGAATCTTTTTTGCTCTGTGATACTCTTTCCTTGAACATGCTGATTCACGCCTCGTTTGGAACGATATCCAAGGTATCCAATTATGTTCCAATGCCAACCACAAGGCTGATGAAAATCTGGGCAGCCCGTTTCCGGTACCAGCACCTCAGGAGCCCATCGAGTGGGCCAGGGTTCAGAATCTCCATGATCATTTGTTCGTACATGAAAGCCAACTAGTATGGAGGTGAACATTCAATTGGAAATTGAAGCGCAGTTAATGGGCGATTCAGCTGAACCGGTTCATAACTCTCTTCAAGTCAAGGAAATACGTTGCCACCTTGAATCTCAACCCAAAACACATGCGTTTAAGTTGGTGTTCGGACAGGAAATAAGACTGATAGAAATTCAGGAAACTCCGAAAAAGGAGGGACGTAGTTTCCACCAAACTTGTAGATGATTTCACTTCAATTGAAGCGCGTTTTTTATTGCGCAATTCACGTGATTTCATTCAGAAGACAAACAAGTTATCGTTGTGTTTTTGATAACATATGTCAGTCACGACTTCCTGGTTGGATGATGCAACCGATGGATGGTTTATTTCTGGTTGAAGTTGAACATTAAGCCTGGAGCCACACATGTGCAAGAGCACTTCAAACTCAGGGTAAGGAACTTTACCGCAGATTATTCATATGGTTCCTTGAGTTTTGGAATCACTGGGTTCACTACCTCTAAGACGAACTATCGATCAATCGTCCGTTGATCAGGTAGCAATTGATCCATTTGTTGAGCTTCATAACTGACTCCCAAACGTTACACAACCATGTCTCCTTGAATGGTGACGAATCGTTTGCAAGCCAGTTGTCAGGTTTGACGAACAGAGCAACTGCCACCTGGTCAATAGTCAATAAACTTACCCGACCTTCCAGCATTGAGACTCATCGATTATTCGCAGTGTCACTGGTGTATGTGACAAATGGCGATAGGGAAATGGAGCGTGCGTGTATTGCAACTCTCAGATGGCGGTTATCAACGGTCGGGATCAGAAAACCAGAGTGAACCGTTTTTCCTCATGCCTACACGTGTACGGATATGTGCATAGAACTTCCCCTGATTCCGACCGAGGACAACGCTTGTTTGTGAATTTGGTAAAACATGCACAATTACATTTTGTTTAGGGGCAACTTTGTAAGTTCTCACAGTTTGGCCGACCACAGAGTAGCATCCACTGTATGTGTCACCAGTTGAATCGCAGTAGGCGCTTCTATGCACTGTCTCTTATTGGTTCCGTATTCTAAATGAGCCAGGTGTTATCGGTTAAATTTCATCCGTTTTGCTTAGAACGCAAAGATTTCAATGTCCCTTTTCCGGCACAACCTGAGGTAGCGGAACATGGACGATTTCACAGACATGTTAGCTGAGCTCGCACAGATAAAGCAAGCAAGAACTTAACACACTACTCACAAGGTTGCTGAAAACTCTTCGACAGCCCATGACCGGTTTCGCCCATCTTGAGACTTATCGGGTAAGCGCAATCCTTGAGTTTCAGTCAACTTGTTGTTTCAATTGAACCCAGCTGAATACCCTCGTTTATGCTAATTAGCTCCAAGAAGGGCAAAATCGGCCGTTGGCCGTCGAAGCGTTTTCGGCAATCGTATGAATGGTGTATTACGTCTATACGATGTGTCTCGGTATCTCAAATATCCGGACGAATTCTGAACCATCTGCTATTGGACTCGGTCCTCCAGCTTCCCCATGATGTAAGCAGGTCCAGAGTTAACCCCATAGTTACCGTTTAAAGAAGATAAATTTTCATCCCTGATTACTCACCGTCTAACTTTTGCAGTCAAGTATACTTCTAATGGTGCTTAGTTAGTCCATCTTTCAGCCGACTTCGTTCAATCCAACCCCACCCAAAATGGGCTGAGTTGTCTTGCGTGCCAAGTCCAATTTGGACTTTTGCGTCGTGTCTGCAGAGTTAGACACGTCCGCAGAACTACGAGACATCTCAGGACACGAATAGTGGACATGTCAGGGTAGAGTTACGCTTCCTAAAATCGCCGCCATTAAATGCACAAAAAGCTAGAAGGTAGAACCTTAAACTACATACTCCGGTGGAATGTTACCTTCCGGATTAGAAAATGACCAGAATTAGAGATGGAATCCTGCAAATAGCCATTTTACAGACTGGACAACAAGAGAGTTCGACCTTTAATGACAAATCGATGCTGACAGCGATTATGTCTTTTTGAAATATGGGAGATGTTGTGAAAACACTTTATGTTTCGTAGACTAGGGAGTTCAGTAGGAAATTATAGTTGGTCATTTTTCAGGCCAATATCTTAAATTTATCTCACCTGAGAGTTCCCCAAAGAAAATTTACCTCCGAGAACATGACAGATAAATTCTTTTGCCAATTTGGTTAAACTGAAAGCGATAGAATATCTTTGAAGAGAAACGCTTTTAGGAAAAGAGAATTTCGGAGCAGCTTTATTTGTGCGGACTTCATTCCATACACAAAATTATGGTTTTGACTGTTGGTAGTAGTTTGTATACGTGCAATAGTACATCACAGCCTTATCAAGATTGGTCTGTCTGATGAGACCAGCAAATTAAAGAGTATTTTTCCCAGTCGAAAAGCTGAACCGATCCGTAATAAAACTGCGATCTGTTTAAGTATTCTTATGATGTTTTCCTAAGCGGCGTGGTGGTGTTTACTGAATTATGAAAACACCTTTTCTTATGAAACAGGGCAGTAAATCTCCCTGAAAGAGGCGTCTATTATTGAAAGTATCTCAGTGTCTCATAAATGAGTGATCACGACGGTGAAAAAAACCTACTTTCAGTAGACCTTACGCTTCGTTAACTAGTGTATGGATCGAAATTGAACGAATCGTCGCACGAGCATGAGATCAGCTGATCACTTCAAGGTCAGCTCACTTAGAACAGTCGTACTGCATTGTTCAATCAGTAACCACGTATTACAGGATTCCCTTCTGGAATTTCCGCCCCGCTTACTAAATTCATCAGCGGTCCCAGTTATTCGCTGAAAACCATTCACACCATTATTAGCACGTTATTTTGTGTTAGTAGTATGTCCACACACTTTGCCAACTGGCAAAATACAGGAATGGACGGTATTTATGCGAGATGTCTTCATGTTGCTGCAGAAAATGTGTCATTACGAACAAACATTTCGATTACACGTCGGCGGTTCAGTAAAAATATGTCCGCTCAAAAATTTGCCTTGAATACAGTCAAGTTGGTTGCAAAATGAGGCTCAGAGAGCACCTTGATCAGAGTTCATTAGGGGCAACAGGGTACATTTTTGGTCCAAATATACACTGCCCACTTGAATTATCTACGACCGGTTCAACAAAACACAGACCGTCTTGATGCAGTCCACTTCAAATCGAATTACAGCAAAACAACGAATGCTCATTTATTGTCCAAGCCGGACTTTAGTTGAGTTGCATCCGCTTTCCTTCGAATTTTCATGGACATCCATACTTAGCGTGTATTTTCATTCGTCACGCTGTTTTTGTCTAGGTTCAATATCCAATATTTTTAACTACGAGGTTCTGGACTTCACCGAGTCAATCTTCCAAGTGGGTATTAAATTTTTTGTAGTCACTAAACTAAAACGACCTCTCGTTAGAAAAATGTGAACCATTTGGACTGCAACTTCGGAAAATCGCTAACTTACTTTCACTTCTGGGAGGGGCCGTGGCACAACGGCACCCTCTGGTGTCCCGACAATGATTTCTTCCAGTGGATCCCACTCATTCCAAGACCAAACTGGACTTGAGGAATTGACTGGGGTCTTAGAGTTGCCGCCGGTATCCGAAAATTTTCTGTGAAAGATTTGACTTGAGCTAAGAAGATGGTTTCTCTGAAGTAGAAAGGAGAAATGTGTGCGTTTATCAGTACTGTGCTTCAGAAGAAATTACATAGTTTGGATTTGATTTGGGTTGCTTCCAGTGTGAGCAGCAGTTTTTCTTGTGGTTCTGTACGATTAACGCAGAGAAAGTAGAGGGGTATTTCTACCGTATTTTGAAACTGATGTCACCCCACAACTTTCCTTTGAATTTCGCACAAGCCTTTCAGCTTTTGGAAACACTTGCGAGTAGCCTGTCCGTTCCTATACAAATTTAGACATGTACCTGGCTGTTTGCTTTACATGATTCCTTCTGCAACTCTGTCATGCCAGTCCGCCTGCGCTTCGAAATCGCTGGCCATGAAGCACACCGCGGTGCGTCCACAATATGCTCCAGTTGACCGTTCCAACCCGGGTTCCCATAAATCCATGCTGCTTAAATCCACTTCACAATTTAGGTCATATGGCAGATAATTACTGAATCAGTGAGATGTAAGGCAGATATACTATCAAAATGTGAGAGCGATAATGATTCGTCCTTCTTTCAACTATCTGGAGTGATCAGGTGAGCACTGAGTGCTTGTTAGTACGTCGGTTCAGTGAACGTGCTCATTGAAGGCAATCTACTAGCTTGGGACATTGAGGAGATAATGCACAAAAGGAAAGGTTAGGGTCCTCAGGTTCTATCGACTCAGTTTGACGATGGGCCTAGGAAAGACATCTGTCTAGGCCGTACCGTTGCTCAGGGGATCAGCGTGCAACACACACGGATACAGCTCCCCTACATCTTATCGGCTCTCTTGCCTTTAAATGATCCCAAGTGGAATAGCTCACTTAGGTGGCACAAGCGTACAATCATTTGAATAAAAATCGATCAAGGAACATGCTGGACATATTTTTGTATGCCTCCAACCGCATAATGTAAAAGTACAATCTCTCTTGTATGTCTAGGTCACAAAAGGACTCTAGAAAACGAAACCAAAGACAATCCCGTTGAAACATATACCACCTCTCATGCTCTTACCAATGGTTAGCAACCTACATAAGCTGTTTGGTGAAGTTTACACTGAAATGGTGAAGGTCAATATACTAACGTTTTCTGCCATTCCAGAGTCAATAGCAGTGCTCACAAGATGAATGCACAAGAGGATTAGAGTCTTTAACTTCTCGGTTCCTAGTTCAGCAGTCTACCGTTCAACCGCAAATGGTTGCTCAACAATGTGATTACCTTGCACCAAGGCAGGAGCAAACGTCACACTTTCTTCATTGGCAAATATCATTTCCCATAACATGGAGTTGTCTTACTTCTCAAATGAATAATTCCAAGTGCGGTGCAATCATATTTTTAAGATACTTTGCTTTTCTTGTAGATCAGTTACCTGGACTCGGAATTTCACAGAGTCCTTACCATTAGTTATTGATCAGGTGGCTGTTGATCTGTTCGCCGAGCTTGACAGTTGCACTTGCAAACGCTTCGTCAGCATACGAGGAGACATCATCAGTGCGCAGTTGGGTGGCATTGATGATCTGCACCGATGATGTCTCCTCGTATGGTGACGAGACGTTTGCAAGCCAATTGCCAAGCTCGGCGAACAGATCAACAGCCACCTGATCAACAACCAATAAACTCACCCCAGCTACCAATATTTCAAAGCATTACCAGTCCTTACCATCCAGAAAAAGAGCGGTCCACTCTCAGAGAACAGCATTCGAACGAAACCCAAAGCCAGCCTACGTGAACTGTTCAAATGAAGGGCAGACAACGTTGCAACTTTGTGTGAATGCAAATGAATCACAAGTCTGACCAACCAGTCGCACGGAAGTGCTGGTATTCAACCTATTTTCCTCAAGGTCATGGATTCAAGTTTCCTCAAATGTATTTGGACAGTATACTCACAAGTATTCAGGCATGTGTATGAAATCGGTGCTGATGTTAATTCAAACCAATCATTCGACGCCATCGATTTCGTCACATTGCGCTGAACAACTCCTCAAACGACCCAGCTTGCCGTATTCACAGGACGTGAGCCCATCTGGTTTGAATGGTTTCTTTCTCCACGTCAACTAGCCGTAGTCCCCTTGTCACCAACTTGGTTATCAAATTGTGCGTATGTTGCGGCCGACATTCGTGTGCAAAGTACCTAGTGCTGGAGAGCGACCCGGCTGAAGTTCGCCTACCATTCCTCGTTTACAGTGTGCTGTCAGATACTCACATAGATCGTAATCTTACTAGTTTGAAGTTGAAATGTAAACGGCGTCCATATTGGTAACAGCTTGGCTGGTGGCGGGTGTGTAGGCGATTGCTGTATCCGATGGACATCCTGTTGTCATCCAGTCCAGCGCAATGATCACACGACCAAAGTAATCAATCACTGTTCACCTAATTCCACCTCCATTTCGCAATCGACCGCAATAGCTTGATCGTAAACATGACTAAACAGGATAGGACAAGCATTGAGAGCAAACCATAAACCAAAGAATCATCATTTCCGGAAAAGTGCGACCACACCGTTATCATAAAATTGGACCCGTCCGCAGCACCCTCTCTCCACGAAGCTGCCGCGCAAACCTAGCTGCTTCCAGAAGGCTCATTATTGTTGGGCGAAAATAAAAGTCACTTCTGCGGAAAAGACAACCGGTGTTCCACTAGTTGGTACGCTTAAACCTCAGTGAAGTATGTTAGGAGTTTTCACCGTTGATGAACAATTAAGCTGTTCCAGGGGAACAAAGAGGATTTAGAAGAATTTCTCTCAGTACACATATACACGTGTATATATATAACGTATATTTCTTTCTTACGGAAGCCTCAACCTGCGAAAAAAAAACATATTATTAGCCGACTTTTGGCCCTATTTTGGCTCGTTCGGACATCTTTCGCCGTAGATAGAACTTGAAACCCGACTTCCGTTCATCGCTCGCTCGAGACCTAACAGACATTCCAACTCCTCAGTATTAAGGGGTCTCATCTACACGATACTCTGGGTAAAAAACGGCACTGCCCTAATGGATTAACTATAGTCTAACAGTTTGGCAAGCAGCACTCAAAAGGTCATCAGAGGAAATTCATATGGGCCAACACAGCATAGAGATCAATATTTTGAAACCATTATTGTGCAGACTAGGGAAATGGTCCAAACTATCTTGGTCAATTTAACATAATAAAGAAACTTACTCCTTTTTCCAAATTTCCAACTGAAGCCACCACTCTGACACTTTACGTTTCATATATGACCCCATTTCAACTAATCGTCAATTTTCCGAGAAAGTGATGGAGTTGCCGTAACCTCTCTACTTGGTCCGCTGTTGAGGGACATTTACATGGACAGGCTTGATGGCTATAAAGTGAATCATGGTGTGAATGTACGCGTTTTTATCGACGATGTGGAGTGGCCGTTCCAGAAACTTCTGTTCTTTTACCAAAGTTTGCAAAAGCCCATTATGCCGTCCGGTTTAGTTTTCACAATGAAGCAAACAGTGCGCTACAGTCCTCGTATTTTCGTTTGACCAGGTCCGTTACAAGCTTCTACGTGCAAGATTAAGGTTGCCGGAAACGCCTACTCACAGCCTAAGACCGGTTTCACTCTTCTTGGGGCTCATCAGGTAGGTGCAGTCCCCAAGTTTCCAGCTACCCTATTTTCTATTTCAACCCATATTGTACCAAAGTTAAGAAGTGTGTTCACATGCTAACCAGTTTGGTCTTGATAGGAGATCTCCCTGAATCCCAAAATGAATCTTTGAAGAGAATATGCAAAGATATTTCAACTTTCTGCAGCACACAAATGTGGAGAATCTCATAACTGAGCGATTCAGTTGAAAACTAGTTTTGTGTGTTCTTATGTTGCTTTTGTGTGGCAGAATATTTTAGGTGAACAACTTGGCAACCAGGCAGGATAGAACGGGAGAACGGCTCGTGCTGAACTAAGAGTAAAACCCTTTGGAGGGTTTGATCACGTCATATTCCAGTTACATTGGCCTTGTGATCAGTCCAATTGAGTCCTTTTTCACCTACATTTTGTCAGTTGGTCAGTTGCTAATATCGACCCGAAAGTATGGTTTGCAACAGCTGAATTATGGCCACGTGGCCCCGGTAATATGCTGTCAAAAACGATGTAAATGAGGCTTGAATTCGACTTAGATGGTACTTCTCATCAGAACCACTCACCGCCCGTTTGACGTGATGGGAATTTGTTATCTCCCAATCATTTCCACATATTGATTACTGCTTGTTGTAATCACTGAACAAAAGAATGATTGTTCCTTCTGACATCAGCAACATTTTACCGCCGGATTTATGTTAGCCTGAGGCATCGGA
Organism: Clonorchis sinensis; assembly: GCA_003604175.2. NCBI lineage: Eukaryota > Metazoa > Platyhelminthes > Trematoda > Opisthorchiida > Opisthorchiidae > Clonorchis > Clonorchis sinensis. The sequence goes on from CM030371.1 coordinate 27,904,007, forward strand.
TTCCAAAAAAACATCACTTTGTGCTAATGGTAACAAAAACCTGTTGGGATTTTTGGTACTTTTCCTCTAGAACCTGTGTTCTACATTAGCCAAGTTGACGGTTTCTATTAAGAGCCACAGTTGAAAATGCATCGTCAAACAACAATTCTCGTCGCAGCTGAATGCAGCTGTAGATTTTCGGCGTCCTGCTGAGATTCTGCTTGTCGCAAACCGTGCAATCAGCGGGATCTGCCAGGTGGTCCAATGGGATAGTTCAGCACGATTCATTGAGTGCCATTCATCAGTTAGAAAATTGCCCGCAAAAGCATGTTTTAGACAGTGTTATTATGGATCGCACGATAAAACCTCACCAATCCCACCCCACAGTTGTATCGTCATCATCACCATCATCAAGAGCATAACATCGGTGTTCAACACTGATGCTTCCGCCGCATCGCCGACATTCAAACTTGAAGGACTTGTTACAAAACCTAGGCAGTTTGTGCGTGCGATTCAGCTCGCCAAATGGAATGAACGAGAAAGAAAAGGAAACCGTAGTAATGACAGCATGTCTAAGCAGTGGCAAGCCCATCTGTAAAAACGCATATAAAAGCGTATGCCTACGTCGTTCATGCCAGGAGTCATGCCAACACCGGAAGAAGTGTGTTTCAGGTGAACTTCCATAACGTCTCCCAGGTTAATTCAAAAATGACGCTTTACAACAGAACACTCAACCTTTCCTGCGGTGAACCGGAGGATGCAATGGACAACCTTAAGAAAGACAAATCCATTGAAATTCTACCGGCAGACAAAGGACGCCTGACGGTCGTCAGGCAAACCGGACTATATAAACACGAAACATGCTCTAATCTGGGGTACCATCAGATATCGCCTAATGGAAAACCTACAAACCAAAAGGTTAGCGAACAAAATCAACAAAGCCTTCAAAAGACGCCAAAGTCTGCAGAGGAGCACAAGAGAGAAATGTCAGAGAATGACAACTCGTGGATAGGATGTGTAGCTTTCCTACAGACTCCCGAAGGTGCACAAAGGAACGATACCACTACGACCCATTGTGTCACTAACTGGAACACTAAAGTAAAACCTTTCAAAGCACGTACGGAAAAGTTTGAATATCTCACCAATAAATTCCAGAATTTCGTAAAAGTTCACACCAATTCTTGGACAAAATAAATGAGATAAAGGTCGAAGAATACAAAATAATGGTATCGTTCGATGTTAGCTCACTGTTCACATTAGTGGACTTCAGGTCAGCCGGAGCACCTGTGACCGAAATTTTGGAAAGCTGTCGGCTGCCAAAAGGAGCCCCAAGAAAGAAAGACATCTGCGAACTGGTCGACTTCTGCCTGGCCACATATTTTGAACTCAACGATGAGTATTAGAAACAAATGAGAGCCACACAGATTGGATCGCTAGTTCTAGGAATTACTGAGGAAATTGCAACGCAAAAGTTGAAACAAGTCATAAGTAAAGAGGTAAATTGGAGATTATGGATGCCCTTCATAGACAATATCGTAATTACCGTCAAAGAGTGTAACCAACAGCGAACAATATTTCAACAACATCAAATTCCCAATGGAAGAAGAGAATGGTGAGAGACTGTTTTTCTTGAACCTATTCACTACGTGATAGCAAAATGGGTCAATACAAACCGATGTCTACAGAAAATCAAATCACACAGAACAAATCCAGACCTATATTAGTGACTTCCTGAGACATCAAGCGGATTGAAATCCACTGCAACACCAGAAAGAGAACGAAGGTCTTCTAAAGCAATGGTTATCCAAGAAGCTTAATTAGAGATCCATGAAAACTCAACGTCGCAAGGAAAAAGCCAATGGCTCACACTCTCGTACATCAAAGACACTTCTGAAATGAGAGATGGTTTTTCTATGACAGAATAACTTAACATCACCGTACAAACCGACGGAAACACTCCGAAAAACACTGTCAAACCTAAGAGGAAAATTGAGTACAACCACAAAGACCAACGTAATATACAAAATCCAGTGCGGTAAGTCAAGCAATCATGAAGAAAACTGTCCAGTAGATTGCATAGGTGCTAACTTTTGGCTTAGCCGCATGACTAATTCTCATTCGACCCTATAAGATAGAAGGACATAGATTCAACCAGGACAATATCCGTATACTGACCCAAGTAAGCACGAACAGCGAAAGTTACCCAACTGATGAAGCCAACAACAGACACGTTGGGATTAACGTAATCTATCAGGACCAAAGAGTTTCGAAGCCTAAATCTGTAAAAGAATATAGAGAGGAAACCAACAGAGCCTACGGAGAGGAAAAACTAGAATAAAAAAGGACAGCTGGAACGAACGAACTTCAGTAAAACGTGAACGCGTAACAGAATGGCAAATGTAAAATACGTCAGAATAGTGTATTTTTGAGTCAATCAGAGGTTACAATGTCACAGAAATGGTAAACGGCCCAATCAGAGCAAAGAAGGAAAACTACTAAAAATTAAGATACGCAACCGACCAATCAAATGCCAGAAATGCTGACCAGAACGCATCACACGAGAAAAATAAAATAGACCAATGGGAATTGAGCAACAGAACTGATGAAACAGACGCATTCAATGTACCAACCAGACATAAGATAATCAGGCCACGATGCATGAAAAATCCCGGAAAGATCACACACATTACGTACTGGTCAATCTAACCATATTGCGAATAACAACTAATCCTTAGGCACTACATAAGTAAGCAGAAATGGAAGGTTTAACCATCCAACTGCTCATGGTGATGTGCCTCCCCGCATGGTGACAGATCGTTTGCAAGTCGATTACCAACCTTGGTGAATAGGTCAAATGCCACCTGATCAACTAATACAGTGCTGTGGAAATCAATGGGGACTTGGTAAATATCGAGCCATCATGCCCTACTTTATCCTTGCCTGAGGTCACACACTTTCATTTTTAATTGTTCAAACGAATTGTCAGTCCTGCCACCGAAAGCTTGTTACTGTGGTTAGAGAAATGACCGTCATTCATCACACCGGATTCAGTGATAAGTTTCCTCCTTTGTGGCATAACGATGAAAGAATAGACGCACCCCGGGATCGATGAAACGGTTAAGGACACAAGATTCTGGTTGTGTGTTGGTCGACGTGTTTTTTGCTCAGTGGTTTGCTCCAAAGTTTACGGTCAAGCAATGGGATCTTTATTATCTTGGGTTGATGGAGGCTTCGGTAGTGTGACTGTCTGCGAGAGCTTTTTGGTTCTATAGGGGGTGACTGCTTAGTCGAGAACATAAGCGGTCAGTCCAGAAATTCCTACAAATATGACTAGGAGGTGGTATCCGCTTCGGGTGTGCTAAAATACAACACATTCAAAGAGTGGTCAGAAACTTTAGAGCAAACAATTACTTACCGAAAACAAGCAAACACAACAACCGTCTTAAACCACTCGGTCTAACCTAAGCGATAGGTGTAACTGCCCCATTAGCGTTAGTGCGTTGCGTTAGTGCGGCAGAATGGAAAAAGGTTCAAAGATGAAAAAATAACATTTAGGAAGACAGATATTTAGTAAATATGAGTAAGAACCAGTTAACAGAAATATTGCCTCCGGTAGCAGAATTCAGTAGTAAGTGAATTGACAGCTCATTCCATATGTAAAAAAACCAGGCAAATCCCAGATTATTCGAACACCCAGGTTAGCTGCACAGTAGCGTTTCAGGAAGTGAATACATCACGCACGAGAGCGGCATTTTTGAAGCACCACTCCTTGGTTCAAATGACCAGATTGCGTGCAGCAAACGAAATGATAAAATACTGGAGTCTGCAGCCAGACAACTACATCGCAGAATTAGTAATCCCAAGTGAGGTATAATCACACCACCGAGAAATACATGGAAACATCAAACTGTGGTCGCAGCTCTGGCAACGGCTGTTTAGTACACTAAACACAAGTCATCTAGTAGCCTGTGAAAATCTGTTCATTTGAAAGAGTGGAAATCTTAGAGATCAAGCATTTTCTCATTACTGGGTGTCACCCCTTGTCATTTGGTCTTCCAGTCAATGTGCTAACCCACCACATTTACCCCTCATCGCATGTGAATTTAGCCTAAAAGCAATTCTTTAAACACATTGGAGGAAAAGTAAATTTTTCGTATTTGTTGAACAAAGACGTACATTAAATCTCTTTTCTCCAGGACATTCATCCCTAGTTATCTGACATTTCTGGGAGGCGTTTGGACTAAGTAACACAATAGTTGCACCTTCAGTTCGATCATCAGTTCACCTTCTGCTAACTTCGCCTTCCAAGAATCTTCTTATTCTGTTCTCACTTCAGTAGTGTTTGCTTCGCTGAAACAATTTAAATTCCTTTCAAATTTCCCAGTAAACAGTAAACAGTAAAACAGACCAAAAACTGTTTCGAAAACCGACCCATACGCATCATAGGATACGTGTTCTGCACCGAAATTACTTATTGTGTGACATTCCTATGGGTCTGCGGATCGGGGTTAAAAAATCACGTTTATTCTATAACCGCCATAGTTTAGACAGTCTGATTGCATGTTTGAAAATGCTGAGATCATAGGGCGCGGAAATGTGCAAACGCAAACGCTGATCATAATGGCATTGCGTGCACTACAAAACGGTTTGTTGCCCAATGTATGTACTTCGTATTCCCATGGTATTCTACAATCGGATTGGAATGTTAAAACATACTAGGAGTGAATCGATTGGAAAACATTTGCGACCCATTGGGGAACCTTCTAAGGACTTCAGATGTCCCCGTTTTGTATGGAGTGACTGCTGTTCCGATTCACTCCTTGTTGGGCCTCGGTGTTGGCACCAACACGTAACTGACGGGCCTTACCGACAAATTAGTAACGGGACGATTACGTCAATAATGAATAAGAGTATATACGTAATGCACAACTCATAAGGTTGCTGAAAATTCTTTGACAGCCCACGACCGGCTTCGCACTTCTTGGGGCTCATCAGGTAGGCGCAGTCCCCGAGTTTCCGTCAACCTTATGTTCTACTTGAACCCGAATTGGACTGATTTCGATAAATACACTCATTTGCAAATCAATTTGGTTTTTGCGAGAGACCCACCTGGAACCCAGCTGAATCTCCCTTTTTTGATGTATCCAGGCAAATGAGTGTAGTCCTCGAAATCAGTGCAATTTGGGTTCAAGTAGAAAGTAAGGTTGACGGAAACTCGGGGACTGTGCCTACCTGATGAGCCCCAAAAAGGGCGAAACCGGTCGTGGGCTGTCGAAGAATTTTCAGCAACCTTATGAGTTGTGCATTACGTATATACATGTATCACGATATCTCGAATATCGTAGCAACTGGACCATGAGACGGCCTGGTGCAGCACATTCAATTGCCTGGGAACATCAAAAACGGGAGATTTAGATGGGTTCCAGGTGAGTCACTCGCAAAAACCAAGTTGATTTGCAAATGGGGGTATGTCCTGAATAAGAGTATGCTTGAAGTTGGGAGGTATCAAAGATCGGTGATAAACCGTCCGGAGCAAGGCAAGTGGTATCGATCGTACCCAAAAGTGCAATCCAACCACGACTTTGCGAGTTATCAAAAATTCACAATGAAGCTGTCCCCATAAGACCAATAGTGAATGCCGTGGGTTCAACACCACATGAGCTGGCCAGATTTCTTGCAGGTATCCTTTAACCATTTGCCGGCAAGTCATTCACACTCATCCAACATTCATATGACTTTTTAAAAAAAGTAGATGGGTTTCACTTGGAGCTAGTTGGAGTTCTGGTTAGCTTTGATGTCAAGTCGATGTATACCAAGGTCTCTCAAGTGGACGCTGTGGAAGTAAGTAGCGAGAAGGCTTTTACTGGCAGGCACAACGATGACACAACTCTCCGTAGACGAGATAGTTGAAGGTAAAAAAAGTATACCTAAACCTCAGTCGTTTTGTTTTCGACTCGAATATATACTCTCAAAAACAAGGTCCAGCGATGGGACCACCAATATCCCTGATTTCGGCCAGCATCTACATGGAGGACTTTAAACAGAAAGCTTTAAACGGATTTGAGTGTCCATCAAGGGTTTTCTGGCGTTACGTAGATGACACGTTCGTTGTAGTCAAGCGGGATAAGGTAATCGAATTCTTTCAATATCTTAGCACTTTAGACCCTCACATTAAGTTTAGCATGGAGCTAGAGTCCACATCGGGTACACTACCTTTCCTTGACTGCGTGACACACAAGAATGGTGGGAACTTGAAAACCAATATATACCGGAAATCAACAGATTGTGGTGGGGTCTTAAGCTGCTCCTCAGCACATCCTAAAGCAGTACGTGCTAGTGTAGTTTCAACGATGTTTAGGAGAGTAAGAGCACTGTGCACAGAGGAGATCGACCGAAGAGCAGCGCAACTTGAGGCAAAAAAGCGACTTTAAGATAGCGGATACCCTGTAGGTTCAATTAAGCGGCAACTAAGACGGGTATTGGTCCCAACACCAAGGTCCAACAAAAGGTGGATCGGAAAAGCAATTATTCCATACAAAACAGGGACGTTTGAAGTCACTAGAAGGGAAAGACTTTACGCTCGCTGTTGATGCGGTTGAAGGATCGCCTTCCGGTTGATGGGACTAGAAACTGTGTATACAAAATAAAATGTAACGTCTGTACCAATTTTTATTAGGTCAGACAGCCAGGGAATTGCACACCAGAATCGGTGAGCATAAGCGATCAATTAACAGACCACCGAGAAACATAGATGAATATCAGGCGATAGTCAACGATTCGGCAATGGCAGAGCATGCACTAGACACTGGACCAGGATAGATTTGGATAATGTGGACATTCTCAGACGGGGTTAATGATTCACACCACAGCGACTAGTGGCCGAGGCGGTGGAAATCGCCAAGCATCCCAGCGTGAACACAATAGAGGACGTAGAACTGCCAAGCGTGTGGAGAGCGGTTTTAGGTTAGTCAAGATGACATGAAGCGGTGTGCATTTATCAGCAAAATGGCCTGGGTCTGAAAGTACAAATTTCAAACAGAGTAAGATTCACTTTACCACCAAACCCCAATCCAATGATCCTGGCACCCCTCAACGCACGCAGACCAATAAAATCTGTGAACGACCCCAAGAGGAATATTCCGTTACAGTGTCCTAGACAGAAGAAGCAAGGCCTCAAACTCCGTGTTCAACATGAAAACAACTCTTCCCTAACCAATCCATCGTAAATGTTAGTCATCCTCACTAATCAACAAACAGGAACATCAGACTGACGCCCAGCAGTGATCAAGTTGGCTAGTCATAAGAAATCTCACGGATTGCTTCCCAATCAATCTGCTTACTTACTCACTTGGTCTGACGAAGCTTTTGTGTCAAAAGTGAAACGCTGCCCAGCAATAAATCCACCGATTCTTTACCAAACCTCTCTGAAACGATACTAGGAGTCAGTTTATCACTGGACGCTTTTGTCACATCACCGTGCAAATACTATCTGCTATTAACCGGACGCATTATTTCTATAAAACTTGAAAAGAAGGAAATAGAGGAGAGAAGATAGCAAACTAGAAAAACAAATGCCAAGGTGACCGAGTGGACAAGGTGGCAGATTGCCATCCCGACGGCCCGAGTTCGAACCCCACAAGTCACAATCAACTGAAGTGGTACCCTCCGATCTGATGAATTTTTGCATACAGGTTCTTTCAAAAATGTAAGCGTGAGAGGATGTTCTGTTAAACTTCGAGTCTTGGTGCAACTGAACGGAGGACAACATGGAGACTGGGTTACTGTGAAACTCTATCACCCACAACTGACCAAACTACTGGTGCAATTAAATCAGGTTAACTGAAGTCAAACATTTTTGGCGTCTCAAGTGTAGCAGGTGGAAACTCTGGCGACGTGGATCGTTTTTTAGACAACAGTCGACATGTACCACGTGACCAGTGGTGGAAACCGTTTCCACTGAGGTTCTTCTTGAACATGGAATAAGGTCAACCAAAAAGTGCTTCCATATTGATATTGGAGTGTTGAGTTACTTCTAGGGTATAAGATTCCGCATCTGAAATTTTCTCCTTCCAAAGGAGGGTTTTTCTATAAGACGGTGAAGGTTTTCAAAATAGCGGACGAAATCCGATGGTTGAAGAAACGACAACACAAGCCCATCCACTTATGATAAAAAGCCCTCCTGCAGAAGAGTGACACTGCCATTTTCAACCCAGAGGTAGAATGATGCCCTTCTAAATTGCAATCGACTCAACCAGGCGGAAAGTTTGCTCTCAGACTATCTACTTTCACTCGTAAAAGAGATAGGCTGTTCTTTTTTCTGTCAGTTATTGCAAACTTATCTACAAGTTTGGTACTCACCTAGCTCTCAGGTTACAAAAACGATCAACAACAGATGTCTTCGCGCGGAACCACGGTTAGCCTCTGGTGGAGGACTGGTACGCTTAGCCCTAAGAACAAATCACGGCATGACCACCTTTAGGTTTGCTCGATTGAGGAAACAAGACGAATGCTCCATGAGAGATACACTCACCGATGAACCGAGCTTGGCCAATAAGTTTCGAACGAGCATGCTTGATTTGGAATTTTAGCTACTACAGTTCGCCGTGGTGGAGGTGCATGTATATATATTCACGGCTTTTATGCTTATCATTAGAAGACCAATCGGAATTACCCGAGCTGGTCATTTATGGTCAACCATAGTTAGACGAACTGTTTGTGCCACAATTCGATTACTAGAACACTGCACTGTTTATTGTCTTAAGCGAAATGAATATGCTAAGTCAGCCCGCCGGTTTTCTCTTAGTGAAACCGGTGGAAACAAGGTGAAGGGGTGCGATAAAGTTTATTTTTGAACACCTTCAGATAGAACTATAAAGAGCAACTGTGCATAGTGAATAGAACGCCATGGCGCTCAATTGCTTTTTAGAATAAAGCGCGATTGTGTTTATCCTTTAAGTGTTGGCAATTTCTAAGATTTTGGTCAATGAGTGAAGTTCAGTTGATGTGGAACGCAAATGTACAGTTGCCATGGTGGAAAACTGTCGAGATACCAAGTAAGAAGTTGCTTGACAAGCGCAACACTTCAGAGTAACCCTTGCGTTTGTGCATGGCCTAAATGAAGAAGTAACCTTCCAGCATCTTGATGCGAAACACTTAATTAAAGCTTACATCGGACAAACGAACTTGTCTGACCCAGATTTGGCTGTTCCGTCCCGCGCAACTGTAGGAACGTTTGAGTTCGAAGCCGATTACTACCCGCAATATTTTTTTAGGCAACGTGCCCCAAAAGAGGATAATTGCTTGCATACTTAGTAGGAACATATCTTTTAGGTCTTTCTCTGATAGTAAACATGTTTAAACAACTCCTTCAAATCAAGGTGGGCAGAAATTTTGCAAACAGTATTCCAAAAGAGAGATCACCGTTCAACACTAACTCAGGGCCAAAGAATAGACATCCCCAAAATGATTCAGGGACAAAGAGACATATAGTTTCCGGATGTAAAGTTTACAGAGTGATTTCATCGCCATGAGGATTTGGTTTTCCTAAGCACCACCGGGTTTGGGAAATCTACATAAGTGCAGCTGAGCACTTATTTATTTGCAAACCTTATTGATCAGGTGTCTGTTGATCTATTCGCCGAGGTTGACAGTTGACTTACAGACGTTTCGTCAGCACACAAGAAGACATCAACAGTGCCTAGTTTTGTGGCTACTTTCTCTTTGCCTGCTTGTGATTATAGAGCACTAGAAGACTGTCTGTCATCTCTTAACCTGATTGGCTGATTGGGAGACAGCGTTTTCGTGAACTCGTTGGTTCGTTTGTGAGCTTTGTTGCGTTGTGATCTGCGATTGTTTGAGTCAATTTACTACCCCAATGGCTTCTGCTTTGGCTGGCCCCTTCTCAGCTCGCATTTCCCTGTAATCTGGTTTTTTCGAGATTAATTGGTTGGTTATACCGCCCTATTTTCTCAACTGTAACGGCTAATATTCCTGCGTCCGTCAGTTAATTTGGTACTTTGTTTTTGTGGCTGGGTCTCCTTAAATCAAATCGATATTTTCTGTTGAACTGGTCGTTTCTGGTTTCTTCACTGAATTTCTCTTTTGCTCATTGTTGTGCATTCTAATTCTCTCAAGTTCTGGCTTTCCCTTGCTCTTCGTGGTTGATTAATAGGATCAATTTCGATGTGTTTGTTGACAGATTGTTCGTTGGAGTAACATGCTTTCAAAAATTTCGCGTTCCTTCTTCGTTCTTGCTTTAACCAGTATGCAAGGTCCGCTCCAGTCGGAATCGAGTCGTTCCTGATTTTTGTGCCAGCAAATGAGAGCAAATTGATGGTTTCTATTAGCAGCGAGCTAAGAGCTTCCTCTCCGTTTGTCTTATGTATCGCTTGCTATAATCGTGGCACTAGATTCTGTATATGACTTTGCTATGCGTCATTGGATCCAGTTTTCCTTTTGATTTCGATTGTGTCCACTGCAAGATGCTCGCAGGTTTATAGGCCATCGTGTTGTTGTAGGAGCCTTGCCTTCATACCATAGACGTTCTTGGTTTATGGGAGGGTGACTCGTTTGACTCTATCTTGTGTTGCTGTATTAGTCTTACTTAGCTTCCTTGGGTATCCATTTTTACATAAATATCAAACATATCGGGAAAAATCTTTTAAGGTATTGGTGGAACTCACAGAGCTACCGGATTGGACAACAGGATGGGATAAGATGAACATCTGTTGCACGGTAGGAGTGGTCTATCCCAGAAAAACACTTAACTACACTGGCGAGCATATGGAAAGCGATCTTAGATAAGCGGAGTTGAGACGTGCCTGTGTGCGGGTGTCAATGCACCTAGAATCATTAGCAAATCAGGGGGGTGGAAATCCCAACCCGACCAAACTGAACCGAACCGGAAGAACTAGATCCTAGGCTGGACCCAAATCCATGTAGGTTCTCAATCGGCCTAACACTTGTTTACCCACCCTAACACCAAAAATCCCTCGACCGATACCCAACAGAGATTTAGCTTGACTTAGCTGATTGGTTCTCCTTCCGCCTTAAGTCTCAACCAACCTCGTAACCTAGTCACTTGGCCGACGAAGCTTTTGTGTCAAAAGCGAAACGTTGCCCAGCAATAAATCTACCGATTGTTACCAAACTTTTCCGAAAACTTAACTACACACTTCATACTGACTGGGGTTTAGCAGGAAATGAACTGGTTTACAAGTATACATTACTATATTGGAATCAGAATACGGACAAAATCCACGCCTCTTTGTGGGTAAAAACACCGAAATAATCATCAATACAACAAGTTGATCAGTCGTGTAATGAAATTATTATGGGGATCGATATAACGCGCACATCCTACTGACAGAGTTTGTAAGGAGGCGTGGATTTTGTTAAGTATTACAACAAACTCTAACTTGACGCCGTCCACAAAGTCAAACAAGCCCCTACACCATATGCACTTATGAATTAGTGCGTTCGTATGCTAACCGTGCACCACCGCCAGTGTGTTCAGTGCATCACAAATAATGGCAATCGTCGTGTTCAACTACAGCACAATGCATTGTTCTCAAGTTCAAAAAAATGATAAGTTTAATTAAGATTTCTTTCTGTTAGTGAAGTTAGGCCATGTCGGAAAGCTTGGGAGCACTGTACAGTCGTATTCTCCCTGTTGGGAATCGCCAACAGGGCGCGTCTCCTGAATCTCTTAGACGAATCGTGTCGTTCGAGCTAAACCGTGCAATCATGATCTACCAACTCTCACTTAGACAGGATGTAGAGCCCCTCATCCTTCAGTCAGAAAGTTCACATCTTGTGAATACGTGTTGAATGGCTCTTCGAGAAGCCACTTCTCAGAGGATAGGTCATGTGAAAAGCGATTCCTTCAGGGAACTATCCCATTTGACTAGTCGTAAGAATGCGCATGGTCTGATGGATGATAAACCTTCTTCTGGCACACAAAATCGAGGTCAGTTCGCTAATTTGTTTGGCCGTTTTACCCCTAGGTTGCTTACCTCGAAAGCACCAAAATATATGGAACTTAATGTGTTATGAATTTCCCTCAACATTCTACTCATTACATTAGTTAGTAGTCTACACACCGTCAAATCCATGTCGGTAATGTAAATCCATGTCATTCTGACTGGTTGTCTCCTCTGAAATAAGCATGTCCAAACTATCTTCGATGAAGGTATTGAGGACCTAAGATCAAAGTGTCAGTTGGGAGCAGTATATAACCGTAATATAAAATACAAAGAATATTCACCGTTCACTTCCAATAGATAATACAATAGAGTTCGCTTGCATACCTGATATATACAAGCTAATCTACAGGAAAACCGAGTTCCTAAAAGATAGGGTTGCCACCATACGGTTGATTTTACTCACTCCACAACAGTGTGTCCGTAACACAAGCCTACGTACCAAGGCCGATTTGCCATGCAGCGCAAACTTGGACGATAATCGGACTGAGTCGAGTGTCAGACTGAGTGCGCCGGTCCATATATTCAAGTGAGCGTGCACGTGCGTCTGTGTATATGCCAGTTTATAAACGCAAGCAAATTTGCGTACGTAAGGAGGCACAGCAAACAAAAAAGGATTATGACGCAAGCAAGTCAACGGTAGAAACAAACAAAGAAAGCGCCACCGCAAATGATGCCTTCCTTCAAATACTTTTCGACCCAACATGCGACGTTTAGCCCTCCTGTACAGGCTTTGTTCCCCAGGACTGAACGAACAAACGATATCTTGCATTCATCCCACTCCATCAAACTGCTTTTACGTTTAGTAGGTTTTCCCTCTTTTTCCTTTCCACCCCTTTTCTAATCAGCACTTCACAGCTTGTCGCAATTTTCAACTAAAACCTCACCTCACTTCATACATTTTGATCTTTTTGCAAGCTGACAGAGCCTCAAATAAAAAATCAAGACTGGGATAAACATACTACTCACAAAGTTCTCACGACCAGTTTTGTCCTTCCTGAAGCCCATCAGGTAGGTGCAAGCTCCGAGTTTCCGTTGTCCTTATGTTCCACTTGAGCTCCGGCTGTACGCAATTCTTGAAGAAAGCTTGATTGCGAATTAACTTGGTGCTGACGGCAGACTTACGTAAATCCCAAATAAACCCCCTGTCTCGAGTGTGCCTACCTTAGGAACCTCAAGAAAGACGAAACCAGGTGTGCGATTTCACAGCTTTTTCGACGACCCTGTGAGTAACATGTTCCGTCATGCGATATGTCGAATATCTTGCTAACTGAAAGATTAATGACACTCTTTTCTGCAATTTAGTTAAAGAGTATCAAAACCCAAATTCGGTTGCGACTCTATCAAGTCCCCCGTTTCAACCAATTTAACTTGCCATTGCGTGCTTTTCGCCAAGATCTAGGACTATTATTCATGACCCATTGCATGCTGCAACCCTGTACGTTGTTGCCCCACATAGTGACCGTAATTCTATTCATTTCGACCTTTATTGTCGCCTTTTTGTTACCTCGTATATATCTGTTGAAAAGTCACCGTCATGGAAGAATAAACCTCTTGCTGTTTTCTCTTGAACTGGTTTTCAACTGGCTTCAACTGTAGGGTACCAGCCAAAGGGCAAACCGTTGGAATAAGATTACATGGTGCCTCGACCGATTCAGTTTGCAGCCATTTCGTCTATTGACTTAAACCAAACTTTTTGTCATGTTCTCCTCTCTTCAAGAAGCCTGAGGTCAAAGTACTCCCAAACTGTTATTCCCAATGATGAATGAACAGAACGTAACACAGAAAATTGAGCACCTTTCATGCCAGACGCACCGAACATTTGGACTTTCAGGCAGCTGTGGCAAGTTCAACTTGCTGAACTAAATTCCAGATCAGTCGACCGAACTTCAAGTATATACAATCAGCAAGCCAAGAGTGATTAACACAAATGACTTTTGGTTTATCTCACTTGTGGAAAAAACGGTTGGCCACCCTCGTCAGGCGAACAGTTTTACGCATGCCGCTGGAGAGCGAACTTGAGTTGTCACTGTGTGGTCGGTGGAAAACAACTGTAATCGGTTCATGACCAGCACCCAAGTGTGTTTATCAGTTATGATGGTCTATGGTTTAAGCAACGATTTGAATCCTGTGTCAACATTTCAAGAATCAACAACGTGTCAGACTGATGCCGATGCCTAATCAAGCACACTATTGATCAACTATCGATTCCAGAGAGGTGCGACACAATTACAGTTCACACTGAAGTAAACAAAATACCTTTGGGAATACATTGTTCCGAATTTGTCTTCTCTATCGTTTGATCGACGTTTCTTTCCTCAGATACACTTTATGAAAAGCACTTTTCTTTAGGTCTTTCGATTAGATATTACTTTCATTAAGTTGGGAGTAATCCAACATGTACGCAAGCAAGGAATACGCAAGGAATGAGTGCTCTTTTTAGTTCTAGAAACAAACGAAGTAGCGGGAATTTCGTCTATCCTTTTGAACGAAGTTTTTAGGATGAGAAATTTCACTTAGTCAAAAGTACTAGTTAATCGTGCATTGTCCTCCACCAAAAAGAAGCAAAACCCTTTAGCCAATAGGAGAAACTACCCTTTCAAAGTTAGCTGCTGTGTGAGTGGAGGCCGGTTGCCTTTTTGGAGGAGGGTGTGGTAAGTTTTTTAGGTTTTTTGTGAAGTACGGAAGTTTATATCTATTCACCTAAAGCAAGAGAGCCAGCAAACCGGCCAGTGCCCTGAAAGTGGCCATAATTGTTGGTCGAATTCGATCTCAAGTTTGAAATTCATGTACTCAGTTTCCACTTTTCTGATGATGCTGCTGACTAACTGACAGACAGTTTTCGTTCGTCCTCGGAGGCGGGCTCACTTGCATCCGATAGGCGTCACTGTGGACAATGTGAGTATGCAGGTGTTTCTTGCTTCTGAACAGCCGCCGAATCATCTTAAACAGGTTTGTTCACCCTAAAACTTTGTGACAAAGACTGATGTGGGAAAATTTAGAATGCCTTTACCAATTTGAGTACTAAGCAAAACGTATGGGCCACTGAAAGTAGCAGCGGTTGACTTCATTAGTCATAGGAGAAACTTCGATTTTAACTGTTTTGAATTCGCTTTTTAGTAGTGAGGGGATTTCGCAGGTTGAACTGATATTTCGCGTCGCACGCGCAGTCGGTCTATGTTGGATTGCCGAGAAGAACTGTAAAGGTATTCTGTTCTTGCTGGGGGACACCCGCATGGCGCATGTCACAAACCCTCGGGGTGATTCGAGCGTGCACCCCTTCTTTTGATAGTTGAGCACCACACCATCCTGAAAATCTATAAAAAAAACTCAATAATTACACGTGGCTAAATGCCACATTGTTCAACTGCTAATCAGTTAGTCGCGGGTTCCAATCAACTTAGAAGTTCGTGAGATTATCACCACCGGTGGGTTTCATAACATATGAAGCATCTGTGCAGACGTTCTTGGTTTTCAGGCTTGCATGATGAAATGTCAGTTATCCTACTGTTGCCATGTAGAAGAATCGCGAGCTTAAAAGTCGCACAGTGGACTTAATAGCTAATCAGATCATCAGTTCCAGTCAACTACTAGAAACAGTTATGTCCTTTCTTCACTGTTGGGGGGAGGGTAGAAAGAATACCTCCTGCTTTGTGAACAACCCTTGATAAAGCGAATAACAGTGCCATTTTTTTGGTAGGACTCATGTGACTGTGAACGGGTAAAATAACAGATATGGCAGTTAAGCCCCTGTGTGTATTACCCGTGTGTTGCTTCATTGATGATGGCGATGGAGATGTTGAAGAGAGGGAGAAAAACAATTGACTCAACTAACGGAGCGACAGTGACACTGTTATATCTGCTGATCCGGCAATCTGTTGTATCAGCTGCTGACCCCGCTCCAGTGCCTAATGCCTCACCGATAAGGAACACAACAGCTATATTCCGAACAAGCGAGTGCGAATGCAAAAGTACAACGGCCTCAAGCCATTTATTGGAGAGACACTGTCTGAACTCGATCCAACGCTGACGCACACTGTCTGGCTTTTGTACGAGGCTGTGGCGCGCTGCATATTGCGGCGGCGTTGTCTGACCTTGATCAACGCTGATTCGAGCTGTCTGGGTTTGATACTAGGCTGTCACGCGCTACAAATTTGGAGGAAGGGCGTTGTCTGTCTCGTCAGCATCTAGCGGAGCTGAGGGTCTCAGTAGATTTCGGGCATTCATTGGTTGCTTTCAGGAATCTGACCTTCCTGATAAAAGCCATGTCTCATTCCCTTCCACACCTCCCCAGAGGCAGTGACACTTGATATGCATCGAACAGCAAATTTGCAGCCCGACTATTTCTAGAATCAAGGTCGAAAATGTACGAAGAGCTTGCTTCGTATGATATGAGAACATCGAGTTTATCAGGATCCAATCAAAAAGATGACGTTTTCTGTGTTACATGGTACTGGCTGAATAGTTAAAGGAGTAATAATGCGTTAGAAACGGAATGAGATATATCGAGCGAGTTGTCTACGGAACGAGACCAAAGCGGAAACAACAGTTTTGGGGTCATACGCCACAGCTCACGTGATCTGACACTAAGGCAGAGGTGGGAATCTATGTATAGAAACAAGTACAAAGTTTAAGAACCCAAAATGTTCCAGCTGAAGATATATAGACGTTCCAATTTCAAGAAGAGCGTACTGTATATCATTGCACGAACTCCCCGAAATGTACGAGCCAGCCACCATCCACAAACAATACATTTCAAAACGAGTGCAACCCAAGGTCTGAAACCCAACAGATGGCAAAAGCCACCAGAGATATTCCTGATAAACAATTTTTATTGATACCACCGAACAAACCTACGGACAAATATATAAGAACATGAGTAATACGTAACATTTCACTACTCACACTGCAAAGTCAAGCGAAAAGATGACTTGAATAACCTTCAAGATCTGCGAGTAAAAAATCTGCGATTTGCCTTTAGTAAAAACAAAACGAACAACGGTATCCACTAGTAAAACTGTTAAACACTCCATATCGACATCACGTTCGTCACAATGGTTAAAGTTTTCTTCATGCATGACGGATACCCCACCACCGAAACACACATTCCGGTTTTCAGATTTCCTACTGTGTTTACAGGAAGAAGGATAAGCATACTCTTCTGCATTTGGAGATTGCACTGCCACCCACATGGTGATTTATGGACACAGGCAGACGGTTCCAGTACGAGGAACCTTCATCATAAGTTGAGACGTGTGTACGCATTGGATGAAGTTTGCTCCTCTGGGTTACAAGAACATCCTGTCACGAATCCTATCGCCATATGCATTGAATATGCCCCATGCATGGCCGTGAAACCGAGATTGATGGCACAGGATGGTGCCTAAGTCAAGAAATGGTCCACTGCATTCGCTGAGAAATGCTCAGCTCCTGCCTTGCCTGGAGTAGAATCTTCATCTGCGTCCAAGAGAAGGGCTTATATCCACTGAGAAACCAAAGGGATGGTATATACACCAGTCGGTGGGTACAAAGTACGTTGGAACGTCCGTTCCACGCAACTGACCTTATGTGTTCCGCATGGACGAAAACAATCTACCTGCCTATTTCTGTCTACCTCAAGCTGTGATTCAAAGAGGTTATGCATGTGTAGAAACTCGTAAAAAATAAACAGACATAAAAGCCTTCCCAGGCTATCAAGTTTCCTAATAAGGCTTCAGTTTTGCGCTGGGAGGAAGCTGAGGCATGCGATGCCTCAAGCTTACCCAATTTAGGGCGGCTACCGCCAGTTTCCGGATTAGTCTTATCTGTTGATGTCTCCGACAGCAGCAACTCAATCGCCGCGATCTCAGGCAAATTCGACGCGAGCGCTAATCTAACCTCTACTCCCTCGATGAACGCCATAAGTTAGACGAAGTTTCTGCTTACAGACACGATCTGTAGTTGTGCCGAATTACTCTCAACTTGTCCGTCATATCATCACTGTCAGTCAGAGCAAGGCAAATATCAAAGCAATTGATCTATGAGTTTCGTGGATGCACAAGACTACCAGAGTCGACGACTTCGGCTTATTGAGCTTAGCTTTTCTGTATTACGGAATCGGTTGCTTACTGGTTCACCTGAGAGACGTTCGCATCATGGAACTGTGAGTATCCTCCGGAGGCATATACGAGAGAACATTTCCAATATCCCTTCGCCGTAAATAGCAAGGTTTAGCTGGTCAGGCGAGAAATTGTCCTACGTCACCAGTGTTGTCCACCAGTCCCAATGTGGTTCTCTCGACAAAATATCGCAGTCAACCCCGATGGGCAAACAGGCTTGTCTTCAATTAAAACCACTTTTAACATTCTTGGTTCTTATCTCATCGCATTCTCTTCTTCATTGGTCATTCTCTTACACAAGAGATTCCACTTGATGTTTTGTGAATTTCACTCTTTTTTCACCAGGACTTCCATCATATTCCTACCATCGATTTTTCACACCGCCCCAACAACTGGTTTTACGAGTAGTGGCCGTTTGCTGCGCCTATCCAGTAATAAATGAGATGACAATAGTCGGCTGAATAAGGCATCAATATGAGTACCGAGGGTTTTCTCTCATCCGGTAAGAAGACGTGCAACTTAACTGCCACCCGGTCAACAACCACTTGCTCCATAACCGATTCAAATTCAGTACCAAACTGCATAGTGGTTACTGCCATTCGGTCTAGCCTTTGAGGGCACCGTCCTGCGCTCGCAGACGCATAAAATATCAGTCGTAATTTAAAATTTCACTGCTTTCTGCACTTTGGCTGAAGGTTTTCAAAGATTTCGGTGCTGAAAAAGAGCCCGTCTTCAAAAGTGGAGCTAGATATCGGTCTGGAACTATCTTTTCAAGACAAAGTGCACATTGTTTCCACCACTGAATCAAGAATACTCCTGAAGTACTCGACATTCATGAAAACTTCCATCGAATAAGTAAGTCCCAAAAGCTACTTTGGTGCAAATCTACCATTCTCGTTCACAAGTGATATGTGTCAGTCAGCTGAAATAGGACATGAAATAAGGTAAAAGATTCTAACCGGATTTTTAGCATTACACCATAAACCAACCCAGACACTTCAAACATAGAGTAATAGAGAGGTGATTTTTTGTAAATGACCAAAGCATATTACAAGCAATGACTGATGCACTGCATTAGGGGGCGAGATAGCTCGGTGGTTGGGGCGAGGTAGATCAGTGGTTAGAGCGCGAATTTACTGACCGGAAGGTCCGTGGTTCGAACCCGACCACTACATCTCGACTGCTCCTGTCTAGGTTTGAGCAACCTGGCAGCATCCCAGCCCTCGTACTTCCTTCTGTGACATGGCAGTTAGGCACCGAAAGGGTGCTACAGCTGAATTGCATTAGGGTAATATAAAAAGATACAGATGCATTTCGAACTTCAACAGGATCATATGGACGAAATTTCTCCTTGTGAATATTTTCATTCTTGCGAGAACGATTTCGGTCCACACTACTTCAAAGAAACGCCACCTTATATAGGTCCCTAAACTTTCTAAATATACCATGGATTGTACCACTGTCGTAGTCGTACTCTACCTACCTTCAATTCTGAACAAAATCCTGCAAGTTAACTATTTACAGCTTAAAGCCCATTAGGTTTTCAAGATACTGCGCATAATCACTGAGTTGAGAGTGGAGAACAGTACTCGGTTTGTTTGAAATTTCTGCACAGGGAGTACAAAAAATCATTTTGCATAATTCTTGCCAAAAATAAAACTGAATAATAACTGTACTTCCTAGATGAGCTGCACCGGATATCCACATTTCCGGGGGGAGAATTGCGCAAAACACGAGAGGGGAATCTGCATTTAGTGATATGACGTAATGCTGGGCAGCTTAACCGGCACCTCAAGCGCCGCAGCGTACCTTGTATTCAAGGGAAGTGCCACCACCTGACAGTTTCATATGACATTTGCACTCTTTTCACTGTGCATACCGACTGCAATTGTATTCAGAAGTTTACGAGTAGTCTTGATTGGTCAAATCGATATCGTGTTTTAGAACTTCCTGCTCAGCTGTTCTTGTCAAACGAATAACAAAAAAATCAAGCAACTTGATATCGATCCCTTTTTCCAGATCCTGCAATCAAAATCCATCTCGCAATGCCTCTAAAATAAACGTGAAGATATAAAAACGAAACCGTGAACGTGCTACTACCGGTTGCAAGGCTACGATTTAGTGGGGCTACGGGAAGGGAACGTTAAATCTTATGCGCTATGGTTCATATTCACACCACTCTCGTTTGAATGGTCGTCCTCCTGTTCTGGCGTAATTATTCCGGTGAGTCCACACTAAAGGGAAGCACTGGACTCGAGTCTCACTCTTATTAGAGCTCATCAGTAGTACATATCCAGAGGCTGTGCCGGGATTCGAACTACGGAGATCTGACATGCGAGGCGAGCGTGTTACCACTACTCCACCAACGCATGTTGGACGCGTTTGAATTATTATGTTTGAAAAGGCGAACGTGTTCACCCTTGCGCGATATGATTGGTGTGCCCGACCCATTGAACGACGACCCAGTAACTGTCCTGGTTCTGACGACCGATTGATCCGCCAGTCAGTACTGGGGCTTTTGGTCGTATAAGCTACGGGATAAAAATTACTTGGTGTTTTGTTTCTATTTTACACATGATCCTATACTGATTCTCCACTACTGTAGTAAATATTGATGGAGACTGTGGTTGCTGGCGTAAGAAGTCAAAAGCCGTTTGTAACCACAGTGAAGTTTAGCTAAGTGATACAGTATAATTCAAGCAAAGCTTTTTAACGCATTTTCATTCCGTTGTCTGAGTAGAATGCCTTGTCGTCTTCTGGTAAATTACGGTAGGAAAACAAGAGCCAAGATGACAAGCGGCGATGAAGTGATAAATGCGTGAACAGATTATCTTAACTAATGACACTGCGGTACTCATGCGATGGAAATCAGAGCTCATGCATGCTGGGCCAAATTACGGCATTACACTAGCCAGGAATCGTAAGTTTGATGCCTGCCTAGTTCCAAGCAGGCAAACGGGCGCGAAACAATGTATCATTTTGTATGCCTGACAAACCCAGTCCCAGTCCATAAGGAACGTGAGAGATTTTCCTCTTATCTGTCGCATTTTACGAGTGCAAGTGCGTGCCGAAAAAAGAGCGCTTATTGGGTGAAGTTCATTCTTCTCCTGAGAACTTCAGTCGATGAGTGAAACTTCCATCTGAGATGTCGTTGCTCGAAGAGCCAGTCAACACGTGTGACCACGTGATGTGGATTCTGTGATTGGAGGATGAGCGGCGCTATATCCTGTCTAAATGCAAGTTAATCTCACTGTTGATCAGCCGCTCGTGGCCGAACGGTTAAGTGTTCAAACTACTAGCCGGGAGGTGGCGGGTTCGAGACTCTGCGGAGTTTCGTGAGATGTGCACTGCTGATGATTCTCAAAGTATGGTTCTTCTCAATCACACTTGTTGGTCTAAAGTGACTGTCGAACTTCTACTTGACCACGATGACAGTAAATCTGATATGAGGGGATATTCTTGTCAAGTGATTCTCACCATACCGGTTGGATCGCACCTGCTGGTGCTGAAAAATGTGTCCGTTTTCACCTGAGTTATGATATATCCGATCTCCCATGTGATCGGATATATGGTCATCAAACAACATGATTCGATAAGGATTCCTCTGTAGGAAACTTACTCACCTAAGGTCACAACTCCGTAACCTAAACCGAGCATCAGTGTGGTCCGCTGTCCTACCTAGACTTGGTCTTGTTACGCATTAAAGCTCGTATTACAGGGAAGATTTCACGCAAATTGAATTCCACTATCATACGGAGACTCTGACAAACAACAGCAAATTTCTCCCTAAAACAACAACTAAAGCAACATTCAGTTGAAAATTCACTTGCAGGAATTAATTGGAGTTTCATTAAACCGATGCTGTATTGGTACCTAGTATGCAAACACGATGAACAACCGAACGTAGCTTGCCAAACCTCTGTTAGAAAGTCATTGGTTTATGGGAATGATGGATAAACTGCTGGGTGCGAACTCGTGAATGCCCTACAATGATGAGTTTTAACATTTTGTAAGGTGAATCTCGACATAAAAACAGTTCACTATGTACACTACTCTTAGCAGTGCACTTGGAGAACACACAATGGTAGACGTGTGAGTTCCCAAAGAATGATTACCTAGGCGATACCATCTTTTTGCATATAGTGGAAGTAACAAAAATGCCTCATTATTAGTGCAAGCGACTATCAAATTTTATTCGACTAATCACAGACTCAGCAGGTTAGGTATAGCCATTGTATGGCACATAATCTTGGCGAGGGGCAAAGAATAAGGAAAGTTAACATGTACCAACCGAAAAATATCATACCTGAGTTGCATGAGTCTTTAGGGCAGCGGTGGCTTTGATAGGTATGGTCAAGATACGCGCTAAATCATCGACGTGGTGTGTGCGATGGTGAGGAAGAAGTGTGTACGATACAAGTATTGCACAAGGTCCTTGCGACCAAGGCGACACAGTGCTTTTATCAGCTGTTCGACTGTGAAGGTCGAGTTGTATTGGGCTCCCAATAAAACAGCAGTGGAACTCAGTTGCTTCGTGCCACTCTGAGTCATTATTGACTTGTTCAGAGGATCTGTAACACCAAGCTCAGCTGCAAACTGTTGAAGCTGGTGCTCTGAGTATCCTTCCGATTCGAGGTGGTTCGCAATCTCTCGGATTACGGCATGTCTTAAATCCCCCAGAGAGGAACAATGTTTTCTTATTAGCTGAGAAACTAGGTGTGAGTCACCTAAACATAAGTCATCCAAAAGCTGTTCTGGCACGTCCCACTGTTCGTCTGAATGTATCTGAAAACGCAGTAGGTCTTCATCGTTTGGTTCAAGTGGCGACCGTTTTTGGGACGAAGTGGAATCTCTCTTCGCAAGGTGACTGGTTTCCCGCAGAAACAGTCTCCAAACCGAATCGGTCAGCTCGGCTGAATCCCATGTGGTCAGTCGTGTGAGGTCTCGAGCGGAATGTGGATCGGAGAGCAAGTCGACACGAAGCTCAAGCCCGGGACAGATTGAATCGAGATGTTGACAGATAAGGTAGATGATATTGTGCAACAAACCAAACGTCCTTCGAGCGTGTTTGACCAGACACCGAGCCAGCAATATGAGGCTCTAAACATGACAGAAAAAACGGATTTTCCTGATAATTTCGTCAGAGAGAAGATTTGATGCGATATGGTGTGGTTGTTGAAATTGCTGGGCCATAGAATTTGTTCCAAAGAAAACAATTAACCAGATAAAACTCGATAACTAGTAATTGGCTAATTTAATGTTCCTTCCAAATTCAGTTAATGAGACTAGACTCCTACTCTGTTAAGGTTGGCCCGATCGAATGCAATGAGTATTTACTTTTGAGCGTTCGCTATGCAGGCATCACAGACCAGCCACATTTCCCACACATAAACTAGATCAAAATCGCAACTAACAAAGAAATGTAACTGATTGAAAGTGTTCCGTATTGGGAAGTATTCACACCGGATTTAGTTAAACAAGTGACAAACAACTCATACTGTCCTTTGACCAATTACTTTATCCCGAAACCTCTGGCTTGTGTTGCAGGTCTTCAAAACCAGAGCGGTATGGTTGATATTTCGGCTCCCAAACGGTTCTAGGCCTATTGCACAATAATAGTGACCTAGAAAGAATTTCTAGCTCAATCCGTCATCCGGGTGTGCCCAAAAATCTCAGTCGGTTTGACTTGAATCCTGCTTTTCCTACCATACCGAATGCTACGTTGAGTTTACTGCCTTCCAGGCGACGGCGACATAGCTGAACTCTTCACTCTTGCGAACGACAACCGACAAAACATCCTGCAATCAGATATCTCCTTCGAGTGAGTTGCACAGCCCCGAACGGCTCAGTTTTCCTTATAACACACATTAAACGGCGTTTGAGGATCGATCATTCGCGTGAACAATTTTCTAAATCCAGAGCCGTCTTCGTCCAATCGTATTTCGGACTCTGACGGGTGTCTTAACCGGGAGGCACTTCTCTCCGTATTCCAGAGTCTATCCCATCCCCATCAAATGACTCCCATTGTCTCATTACATTTCTTCCTCTTTCCTGTCCTTTGATCTCATTGGTCCAACTCAAACAACTATCTGTTGGTACTTTGCGGTCAACCCTAAAGATATTTGTCAGTATTTCCTACTCTATTGCCGGAAATGTTATCCTTTAAAGTTGTTGGAGATTCCGACGATGTAGTGCCTGAAAACACACCTAGCTATGATTATTCATGTTTCAGCGGTTGTTAAATGCACTTCCCCAGAAAGTTTCACTGGCCTTTATCACCGCGTTTCGAAACAGTCAGCCGTTTTGGCTCACGTGAAACTACTCCATCTTGCTTTACCGTTCCAAATACGTGTTTAGTTGTTGCTAGTGATTGCGTGATTTGTAGACTACACACTCGCATGACTAGTTTGAACAATCGTCCTCCTCTCCTGGCGACATCATTCTGGTGAGTCCACACCAAAGAGGGAAAGCACTGGACTCGAGTTTCGCTCTTATTAGAGCTCATCAGCGGTGCATATGCTTGGACGTGCCGAGGTTTGAACTCCGCACATCTGACATGCGAGAGTAGAGTGCTACCACTACTCCACCAGCGCACACTGGACGCATGTGATTTTTTATTTCTAACAGGTGAACCTGTTCGAGCTTGAGTGATGTGAGCGGAAAGCTCGAAGAATCGAACGAAGACCCGGTAACATACCTCGGTTGTGTCGATTGATTGGTCCACCAATCGGGACTTCCAAGTCAGGTAGCGTCACAGACGCTTGAAACCTTCTGGACACTTTTTTTGTTTAATTGTTGGTGGTTGCAGGGTCTGTAGAATACACACTCACATGATTCGGACCGTTAAGCCGTTGCTGCAACCGGCACCTTTCGATCAGTGAAATTACTTGAAAAGCTGCTTTTATTCTTGCTTCTCCTTCGTAGCCAGATGTGTGAAGGATGAAGCAGCTCCGAGCAAATAAAAAAACGCTAACCGAAACGCTAAAAGAATAAAATACATTGGCTACCGCAACAATAAGCAGACTCTAACACGAGTCTAGCAGGAGATGAACTTTGAGCAACCAGCCTCGTGAAGAGTGACTCTTCCCAAATACAAACCTCTATTGTCTTCTATTCCTAATAGCAAAACGCGACCCACCAATTCGTGTATGAATGATTATTCTGGACATTTAAATGATCTTTTGCTTTTCACCTGGGAGATCTAACTGAGTAGCCACTAGCCTTAGGAGTGGGCTTGCGTTTTGTTTCGGGTCAAGCGCATCCACAAAGCAGGCCATGTCACACGTGGTGGCCAAGGTAACGGTCAGAAAAGTGTGATCTACACCTTCGCTATTAACGCTAACTCGTTTCCAGAGATCAGTCTTCAGACATCGATCTCAATCTCCGTTTTGCCATCCCGCGGTGCCACCAAACCCGAAATCAGTCAGACGTTCCTTCAGTGACTCAAACTATTGAATACTACTTATTCTTTTAACCAGCATTGTAGCGAGGAAAAATGTGACTTTTGTTTTTAGCTAGTACAGATATTTTTATCAGGAAACTTACTAAAAAAACAATTTTCCTGGAACGTCACTCTTGCCTCAGTGTCTTTTATTCTATGGAGATCAATACATCTCAGCGTGGTCTTCGACCGATTGGATTGTACAGCTGCCACCAAAAACTGTCAACCATGAACAGAACGGCTTCCCTTGGACGAAATTGTGACCCAGACAGGAATCTAACTTCAGTTAGGACGTGCTAATTATCGGGAGTTAGCCCATTTAGGAGACCTTGTGTTGATTCTAGGAGACAGTGGCTTTCAATAAGACATAAAAACTAGTAACATGTGCGTTTGGACATAAGAAAAACTCACGGTGTTGTCTTGGTGCATGTTGATGAGAACCTCCACAGCCCCTTTCAGGATAACCAGCTTTGACCCATGCAGCCACTGCGACAGATCCCAACGTGTTGAGATATCACGTAATCTCTCCGCTCCCTCTCCGACCCACTTTGTCTCATGCAACAAGTCAATGGTCGAATAGCGCAACTGCAGTTGAATTCGTGGCATTAAATGTAACATTGCTCCGGGGCTGGACGACACAAGATAGCCCGAGTAGCGCAGCTCTTGATCAGTGATCACCTTACTCCATTCTGGCAACTCCATTGGAAGCAAATTGAGTCGAGGGATTTCGATCTGAATATCCTCTCTTCGTACCTCATCTCCCATAGAGATGATGTCACGTGCCACATAGGCAGATACAACACTTTTTGCCGGCAGACGCTGAGTAGTTGGGTGCGACTGACTGGCTTGCTGGAAGAAATCTGGTTTTCCGCATGATTGGGACTTCTTGCAGCGTGACCTAACCTCATGTGTAGGCTGTTCGTGAACCACACAACAGACACAAATGCCGAGGGCTTCCATCAGTACAATCAGTTTCTCCGTGTTTTGTGCACGAACAAACAGTTGGAAGTCGTCGACCGTGAAGCTTCCGGTTACACGAGAACGACGGAACATCTCATGGCTGAAGCATTCGCCCAGTATGTCATTCAGCAGCCAGTTGGGGTTGAGTATGATCATATCGTCCGCCGATGGGGATTCGGTGTATACGATCTGGAAGCAAATACGGGAAATTGTCCAATAAATGCGATTTGTTTTGTCATGCTCCGAGCAACACAATGCAAGACTATATTCTGTTCGTTCCACCAAGGTTTGTTTCCAAGCCCTTATCATTCAGTAGTCTCAAGCAAGAATTACTAATTAGCTCACACAGAATGAAAGCAGGCATGTAAGAGAGCTGTGGTCACACGGGTAGTACTGCATGTAAGAAATACGGTTTCTGGACATAAATTGGTATGTAGGTGGAAAAAAGCCAGCCTTACTTACACTGCCAGTATACTGTAAGTGCTCAATCAACGTGTTCAGATGGTCTTCCGTGCAAAGTGGGTTGACATCCTTTCGAACCCGATCAGAGAATTTTTCCAATGAGTCCATCGGAATTATGCGATCTGCACACCATCCGTTCAGGGCATGTGTGACGTCAGTTAGTAGGGTACTGATCAGAGGCAGTGTCTAAAACGGGTAAAAGAATGATAGCTGCGTGAACCAATGAAACGCACGCTGTTCAAAATACTTTATGGCGACGGGGTTGGATGAGAACGGCAGCAGACAAGTTATGTAGAAATCTTCCCAAAAATTGTGGGATTCGTCCAAATGAATAAAGATTAGCAAGACTGGAGGAGTGTAGTTCCATCCAGTCAACATGTGGTGACGAATTAGCCTCCAGTATTGTGGGTAGCGTTTTCTCCAAATCTATGAAAAGTATTGCCGCAAATTTCACTACAAAAATCTGCATCATTGTTTATATCATATTCAATAAAGTTTCTACTCTAACGCGAAATGCAAAAACTCACCTGAATTATGGAAGCCCGAGTGTCCGTGAGATAACATTTTAGATGCTTTAGTTCAGCGGATGTGGCATCCCTGGCATCGAGACAATAGACTGTATCACATATGTCCAGCTTGTAACTGTAAAAAGAACAGATTGAAACAGCCGTAATTTTTTAACTTGGTACATATGATCAGACAGTTTCCTATGTAGTTGGGACTTTGCTACGGTTGTGTTCGATAGTCGGACATGCGAACTGACATAAACTCATCTCAAAAAAATATGCTAGAAAGAAGGATAATTTCAGAAGGCGAGTGAGGTGCCCCGGTCCTAAACCTGTTCCTATTACGTGAAACAGACTGTTTCACAAGATGGATGCTCTCAAGTTATCGGCAGCCCGGTTACTTAGATTGAAAACTATTCTTCGGGCCAATGCAATTCCCTTCGCAAAATGGGAGCTTTGACCGTTTAGGAAGTGTGGCACTAACGAATGTCTTTTCGGAAGCCAGTGTCCGAGACATCAATCTTATCAGCGTCCCTGCATCACTGCAAGCACATACTTGACAGCGAATTTCATAACACCACTATTGGCGACGGGACTCGTTTCCTAACGCAGATCATGTTTAGATACATATAGGTGCAAAGACGCACGTCCAAGGCCGAAAGGCATCATTTTGTTTGATGAACCAAGGCACACCACGTGCACTCTCAGCAGTCGATAATCCGAATCGAAGCACAGTTTGAACATGGTTGAATTGCCTCTTCACTCAGCACTGCTTGCAACCGCTCTGAAAAGTGCGACTTTCTGCACTGTCATGGCGCACAGTGAGTACTAAGCTACCGCAAGAAACTGTCCATAGGAAGCTTAGGTTCCAGAGCAGTACTAGTGAGTTTCGGTTATTTATGATGCTCTCCTATAAACCCACATTTGAAACGGGCAGACCGTTTGACAGGAATGAAAAATGAAAGGCACTCATTTCTTGAAATTGCAGGCAAATAGGCGGCAGCGCAAGCTATGGCATTAACTTCGCTACTACACCATCTGACCGCAGAGACCCTTGGTTATTTTGCCGTTACGCGTTCTTCACTGTAACCCTATTCAGTTCAATTTCTACTAGGATTCAATGACCAAACTGTACTTGGTGTCCCTACGTAGCACTTAGTTTTCACCTAAGATGTGTCTAGACCAGTAAGGCTGAAAACCTTTGTCCAACCCATCCACCCCCACCCCAAGAGGAGCGTCATACCGGCTGGGTCCGAGGATGAATGCTCTTTAGGGCAAGCACGGTGTATGGAAGAGGTGAAAAAGCAATGGAATGGTTTCGAGAATAATAAAGAATGCTGGATGAGAGATATCAATAACCTGCTTTTGAACTGCGTGTGAGCACCATTTCTGGATGTGTGAATTCATACTTTGTGCGCTCGTGTGACAGTACGTGCTGCTGATGCAAACCATGAAAAGCGCTAGTTAACCAGCTGTCGCGTCGAATTCAAGAATAACTGTCACTTTATTCGATTCCGCCTCTTTGTTGCTGCCGCATTACACTGAGTTTCTTAATTTGATGCAAATGCTCTTTTGCTGTTGAGTTCGTCTGATTGTACACAGTCTGGCGAAGAGTGGCGTTCCTTCGATGGCCTCACCGGCATTGGATGTCCCTGCTTAGCAACGTGCTTGGGTTTTTCAAACGGGGATACTTGTCCTGAAGTTTTATCTGTGGGAGGGTCTTCGTGCCCATGGATATTCCTGTGGTTTTTAAGATGCTTAATGGCTGTAGTGTTCGAATGATATGTTAAAAGTTCAGCTTCCGCAAGCGTGTTTATTCAGCCTGTATTTTTTCGACTTCGACCACGCCAGCCCATTGTCTGACAGTAATTGAATGAAAGCTGCTCAACACGAATGTGAAACAAACGACTCACGCATATAGCTTTCGAACTTCATGGAGGAGTCGAGTCGCTCCTTCATCCACGTAAATACCGGCATCGTTCTTTGGACAAAGTGAATAGTCGGCGTGTGTTGCGACCAAGACCACGTGGACTGGTTTTATCGATTTTCCACCGACAACTGTAGATGCATAGAAAACAAGCATACAAATAGGCATTCAAAGTCGAAACTCAAAGATTTTGTTTATGTTCATTTGTCTAGTTTGAAACTTCACAATTAAACAACACGAACAGTCAAGCTAGCTTCATCGAAATCTCCGAATGACACTTCCGGAAAATAGATGCAGCATAACTGATTTTTTGTGTGAACTTCCAAAACAAACCAATGAAACTCTGGTGTTCATAATGCTTTTATCAAACTGGAAATTCGTAGCCCGCTTGAAATTCAAGTGTTTTTTCTTTGATAACATGACTTGAAGTGTACGGCTGCAACCTTGCCTTGGTGTTGGCTTCTCGAACTGCATCTACTCCGACGGATGATCGCGTTGGCCTCGAAGAACCATAGGACTCACCAACAGGCTAATAAAACTGGGAAGAGTTCCGTGTTACGGTTGCGAGGTCTGAAAGAAACAAACGGAAGATTTTCAGTCCAAACGCATTTCACAACTTGGGTTTTCGGACGTTTTAACTGACCTGGACGAAAACTAGTCCGGCAAGAACTGCTTATTAAAGTCGATAAGAATCTACATAGTCTTTTTGGCTGGATTAGCTTTAAATATACGGTGACTAGGTACAAACTAGTAGATAGCTAACATGATCGTACCAGGCAGTAAGTCGTGCATGATCGTTTAGCTATCCAGTACTATCTCAGATGTCCGATGCGCTTCTTATAATTTTTTTGTTCATCTATTCTATACAGATGTTGATCGTAGGTTCAGGGACCACGCACCTACCAAACAATTTCACACGTTTAACTTCAGCTCTTCACTCTTGAAGCCAGACGGAACACAACATCTTGTATCGATTATCAGTAGACTGATAGTTATTTGCAGGGATGATCTGGATTTGTTTATGTTGTCATCCTCAAATAAAGTGTTCACCCAATGGTTTTACCACACACTCTTTGGACATTGTAAGTTAATTCGAGCAATATTAACTCAACTTTGCAGAAAGCCATAAGGTGCAACAAGTAGGGATGATACGACGCTAGGAATTTTGCAGTCTGATGAAGGGATGCCCCTCCACAAAGTCCATTGTCGAATGGCCTGGTATTATGCATCATATATACACCACGGAGCTTCTTGACTGATAGGGTACAGAGCGGATAGGGAGAATCTGTACGTTCATTTTTTTCTCGAGATACTATCCTACTGATATACTATCCAGAGATATCGTATCATGTGGGATAAATCGCAGTACCGAATGATTTAGGGATAAAACAACCTCTGTCAAATTATCCCATCTTTTCCATTTCGGGATTTAAAAACTGGGCTCCTTCAAGAACGTTAACCCTTGGACTGCAACAATAAACTGAGGGTGCAGAAGTCGTACGGTAACTGATCAAAGTGTGACTCCGCTTTTCTGAAGTTGTTTCTGCTCCCAAGTCCATGTCCTATTGGAATATATCATTCCTTACAAGCGACCTGAGAAACCACTTGGGAACGCCTCACTGCAGTTTATGCCCTTCATTTGTAATTGTTGTCCACCCAACATGACTACTTAATAGAAGCATGATTGGCTATCAAGCTGGCACCCAACTCATTAGCAATGACCTGGGGACACTGTTCAACCGCACTAATTTTGGGGTGCCCACACCGCCCAACACTCACTTAGACAACCTAGACCAAAAGTAACAGTAAAAGGTATTGGCAATGTTGTGGAATGTAGGTAGCTCGGGTGCGCTGGTTGATTGCTGGTCTGTTCGCCGAGCTTGACAGCTGGATTGCAAATGTTTCATCACCAATCGAGAAGACATCTTCGCCAATCAAACTGGTTAGCTGTCATCTGTTACAACACTTATAACAGAACACAAGGAAGGCCCTGGGGACTCTCGTTTGGAAGTATGACCCCATCAGCGGGACCCAAACCTGTCGTCATTTCCTTCTTACTGTTCGACCAGGTTGCACAATTTATATCTTGCAGTTTTCACTACTCCTAGTGCAACAATCGTCACAGGAGACAATTATTCTTCATTCTTGGTACATGGTAAGTTCAACACAATTGATAATACAGGAACTTAATCGACCGCTGCACAACCAAATGCCTGCTTTTCACCCTGCTGATGCAATCTAATGGTTCTAAGACATTGGTGGCTAGAAAGCTGAAGAGGCATGAGAGATATCGACCCACGAAGACTACGTCAGGCAATCACAAAACAATCTCACAATAGACCGGTATATATGGGCCTTAGGACTAAACGTTTTACTGTCATGGTGTCACAAGTGACGCAGCTGAGCAACGGCTGCTCTGGACTTTGAGATTTGAGTTTATCAACCAAAAAAATAAAGTAAATCGTTCAGCTGTAACACCCTTTTGGAGTCTAGTTGCCATGCCACCAGAAGGAAGCACGAGGGCTGGGATATCGTAAGGTTGCCCAAGCCTAGACAGGCGAAGTCGAGAGGCAGAGGTCAGGTTCGAACCAGTCAGTTAATTCGCGCTCCAATCGCTTAACCCGGTAAGCAAAAAATTGGTGTGGACTTGACTCCAAGATATTAGTGAAGATATTTTATCGCCTCATAGATAGCGGTTGGATTAAGGGGAAGTCAAATCACCTCACGCTTGGGTGATGTCGACGGTAAAATCTGACACCAAAGTTCAAAAGAAAATGCTCATTTCCCCTGATAGAGTCAGTGTTGTGTCTTTTAGTCGCCAGTATTTCAGTACTGTCGGGTTACGAATTCTCTCCGCTGAATTCCTCAATCAACGTAACAGCTATCGATAAAAGGTCACGTGATTTCGTCTGACAGTCGAAAAGCAGTGAACACTGTTTAAACCAGTTGAAGAGATCTACTTACATCTGCTGTTCCATAACTTCTATCAAGCTGATTAATTTAACAGTTTCAAGGCTTCGGTAGATTTTAGCTTGCAGGTGAAGTTAATTTACTCCGAATATTCCATACTTAGAAAAGGAAAAAGGTATATAATCCGGTTCAGGCTTCCGTCTGAAAATTTGTCACACGCGAAGAGGCACTTAATATCAGGTCAACGTGCTATATCTTGTCTAAATATGAGCTGACAGTGGAGCAATTACCAAATGGCATATTCCAGTAAGACCATCTGCGCAGAAAGAGGATCCCAAGGCTTTTCTAAGAGACAACTTCAGGAAAGACCTAGTAACTTATCGTGGCCTTGGTGGCCTCAAACCTGAAAATCTTCGCCCTTGTTTGACCAGTTTTTTTTCTTACGAAATTGTTAGAAGAAGTCAGCAAGCAGCTGTATGCAATCGAAAACGTGCAGCGAATGTAACAAGCCAGTTTTTTAAACGCATGTTCCTTTTCTCAGAAGTTGGCTGGTTTCCTACAGAGCTACGGTCTAGTCCACGACCTCTCACGCATTGTGCTCGATGAAGATTGTGCGGAACTTTCGCGCGTGAGAGTACTTTGTGGATCACACGCGTCTCTCACAACTATTTCACAACCCTAGCAGTTGAAAGCCGATGACGCAAATGTATCATCAGAAACCAACATTGTAGGGATAGCTCTGTGTGTTATTTCGGAGTATGGCAACTGCCACGTACTATCGACAATGCTTTCGACAGAAGAGTGATGTCGCAAATTTTGTTTGAAAACGGTTGTGCAGTAGTTGTTTCCCCTACTTGAAGTCCATTCCACAAACCGGACTCAATTTACGCGTCTGAGTTGTGAAAGTTCCACAAATCTCACAACTCATACGGATTTCTTTCAAGGTTCTATTTCTTCGTTTACCTTGCGCAGGGGTCTCATGAGTGCCCAAAATCGTTCAGTCTTTTGCAGTGTTGCTTTTTCATAGAAAGTCGTGATATAGAGGATTGCTCAGCAACCTTCCCGTCGGCATTATCAATGAGGTTGACACACCATTTCCTTCACAGTGAAGTACTCAGCACCGACCATCTCAAGTAAGTTCAGACGGTCTCCTTTTGCCAAAGTAAGAAAACTGGCATTTCGACAGTCGAACTCGAAATGTTGCACGTGTCCAACAATCCTGTCTTGAATTGTATCACTTTCACCGGGTGTACTGGTCCCCTGTTGTATTCCGCGGTCTATTTGTCTCACTGTCCGACCCCTGGAAAAAGTTTCTAGATGCAGTGACGTATCAAGCGATGCAATTTCAACTTTTCAGTCGGCAAGCGCGGCAGCGCTTGTCATGGCTTCTCTCTGAGGAGCATATTGGATGCCGAAGAACCTATTCTTCGTTTCCTGTCTGACGCAGTCTCAAATTCTTGAACTGAATCTAACTTCAGACGTATCTTGGCTAGTGATGTAAGTTCCGGAGACCATTGTCTTCTGCTTAGCCCAGCACCCTCTTACTGGATAGTTCAAAGCTACGGCCTGCA
This sequence comes from Clonorchis sinensis, assembly GCA_003604175.2. Classification (NCBI taxonomy): domain Eukaryota; kingdom Metazoa; phylum Platyhelminthes; class Trematoda; order Opisthorchiida; family Opisthorchiidae; genus Clonorchis; species Clonorchis sinensis. Next base: position 27,937,842 of record CM030371.1, read on the forward strand.
GCAGGAGAAGCTGTACTTGACTTTATGTATTTATATATATATAATCAATAAGCACTACTTGACTTTACTAAAGTTGAGTTAATTCGACTTGACTTAAATCCAGCTTTGCAGCGAGCTGGCCTTGAAAACAGCAGTCTCGGTTAATTTATGTTGTTTATGTTTGTTTTGCTTTGATGCTTTGATAATGTCGACGGTTAGTGGGTTCCATACGAATTGGAACTGACCAGTAATCCCACAATCCTGTACCAGAAACCGTGTTCAGCACAATCACCTTCTACCGTCCAGTGAAACCGCAAAGATAGCACTACCCACTTCAAGGTACATTAAAACGCCACAGCTAATCCTTGTTTGCGCGGTATGCTTTGTATGCTTGGGCTAACAGTCGCACCTCCAGCGCCACTCTTTGTGCAGCTCTGCAAAGCTCAAGCAGTTAGCGCTGTTCTGCTGTCGTCCAGTCCATACTCTGAGTTTTCCGACGGCGTGTTTATGTGCGCACCTGCGCACGTATCAATGCGTGGGGAACCGTTGTACTCGCCTGTGCTTGGGTGACAGAATGGAGCAAACCAGAAGCAAAGTTTACCAGATATCCAGCTAAGAGAATATATCGGAGCAACTTAGCCAGGATCCAAAATACATGCCGTTCCAACTGGTATTGGGCGTCTGATACAAGCAACTCATCTGAGCTGTAACAAACGGCATGCTGAGTGAGTAGCGAGTGCGCAGGCGTAGGCACACTACTGGGAACCAATCTAAGCCCGTCAACTGAACGATCGATGGCTTGCGGTGGGCTGTATGCATGCCCGGGAGGCGATGACAATTACTCCCGCGTCCCCAACCTACTGGAAAGAAAGGAACCTCAGCTCAATGTGCAGGAAACCCCGACTGTCGGATTCAAGCAATTTCTTTGGCTGTGGAATCAGGGTAGACCATCAGTTGAGCGATACACCTAGAGGTCCCTTTGAAGACATACTATGCGTCTTCAGTTTTTCGATGCAATGTTTAAGGCCCTTTCAGAATACCTTATTTGCGGTCTGCAAGCACCAAAGTCTAATTATCAATCACAAGTGGCGAAATGCAGTCATTTGTAAACCAATTTAATTTTGACGGGAGACTCAACCAAATTTTACCTGAATCTCTCTTGCCAGCCTTCAAAATAATGAAGGCCACCTAATGCTTCAGTTGACGTGCAACACCTTGGTATAAACTTTCTCGCCAGAACTATTCATAATCTTGTCGAAAAACCTTCGATAGCTGCCCCCAGATTTTTAGCAACCTTATGTTCCACTTGAATATCAAATTGCATGTGCAGTGCACTCACTTGCATATTATACGGGTGTCAACGAGAGACTCAAGTGAATATCATAAACCCGTTAACATCGTACTTATTTTCGAATAAGTATGTTTTACACACAGTTTTGTGTTCATGTAGAACATAAGTTTGATGGAAACTTTGGGACCACTCTCACTTGATTAGACTCAAGAAGGTCGAATCTTGCAGCGGGCTTCCATCAATCATATGAGTAGCGCGTTATGTCAGGAAAAAAATTAGCGACTGTCGGTAAAATTGATGGAGACCAAACATAGAGTATTCTTTGCGTTTACCGGAATACACGTCAGTCAAAGCGCTAATCACTAACGGCCGAACGGCGTAACAATCAGATGAAAGCGGAAACGTCATCTACCAAGAGGTCCGTGAGGTGATGTTGATGCCTGCATCTACTTGCGTGAGTAAATCTCAAATCAAAATCGAAAATCCGTTCACTGTCGATAGGTGAACTCACCTTGTGAGTCAACCATTCTCGACAGGTTCCACGGTATTACCTCTCAGACCTTTGTAACCCGAAAAACTGGTGGCTGATAAGTAACGTACTGACCTTACAATCATCTGATAAGTACGCCTCCCAAGCAGGTCACACCAATGTGGTTTTGCCACCAACAAACATGATAAGTACGCCTCCCAAGCAGGTCACACTAATGTGGTTTTGCCAACAACAAACCGTCACGTGATTTACTTTCCTTGACTGAAGGATGGGTGGAGCTGTATCCTATCTAAGTGTTGATCAGCCGCTCATGACCGAACCGTTTGGCCTCCGACTACCAGTCTAGAGGTCGTAGGTTCGAATCCGCTCAGAGGTTCATGAGGTACTAATGATTCTCAAGGATGAAGCAACTGTACGGTGCTTCTCGACTTTTCAGTATAGATGGACATCACTCACAGGATGAAAAGTCTCTGTAAAACAAAAACATTCTTCCGAGTACGCGGATACAAGTAAACTGGAAATCGGTGAAGCAAGACAGCGCAGCTGATTACTTGCACAAGTGAGACACAATGGGCAGTAAACCTTCCAAAGTTCGACACTCTAATACTGGCGTAAGTCATTTTAAATTTTTGCGGAATAATACGTCGAAATGAGTCTACCACGTTCCGAACTAACCAACGACGTCATCACGAACACTGATGCAATGCGGTGGGCGTGACCGATAAACAGTTGTGATTTGTTTAAATCGCATAACCCAAACAGCTGTCATAAGTTTATTTCATTTACTCACGATATGGTTCACTATTTGGTGTCCGGGCGCAGAGGAAGTCCAGCCAAAAAAGGACATTGGCACGGCGCCAAGCCACCGAGTCCATGAGATTGAACAGGACCATGTGAATACAATTCACGTCTCCAATGAAATGATCGTAGATAAAATAGTATGGTTCGTAGCCTGAGAAGTCCCAAATGCTGAACTCCGAAGTAGCTAAAATATACAAACGGAGCAGTCAACATGTTGGGTTCTGCCACCAACGGGATAGTGGTTACTGTTACGAAAGTTCGTTGTAACGGAAACTCCGGTTTTACATTAATGAACTCTGTGAACCCGTGGTTGGGATCACCCAACCCCCACTTATAACTTGAAACAAAAGCCGAAAAGAAACAACAGTTTGAGCGGGTTACAGCGAAAGGCTGGTCGTGTAAAAAGACAAGCAACTTTGAATCAGACTAGACATATGAAATCAAATTGATAATGGGACATGGTTTGTTGGGGACCCGCTAGATCGCATGTTTTGATCTCGGATGCACAAAGACGGAAACGAAAAAATGCTAAAGAACGACGAAGGAAGCGTGGGTTCCCGTTCGCCAATTGTAGTAACGGTACTTTCTCAGCTTAGTTCTCGTCTGAGCCTCCCAAGCTAGCGTGCGTGCCAAAACAACCACCAAAGGTGTACAAGATATATTAACGCCCCAAACGAAGTCAAGAGCATTTGTACAGCGCTTCATACATATAGCGTAAGCGGTAATAACTTTCTGGAATTCTGACGCGTTCTGGATGCACCATTGGCAACCGGCAATTGGCCAATACTGGGTCATGATTGGCTGTTGGGTCCAGATTTTCGACCAATCAGATCTGGGCTTGATGCCGGACCGGCAAGCGTCCCGAATTTCTAACCAATCTTGCGTGGGATAGGCTTTTTGGCCGAAGCAACACCCGACTGCGGGCGGTAAAGCGGGATCTGTGTGGAATTCCGCCTAACAGCAATGCAGGACAGAATTAGTTGAGATTTTTGCACACTTGTCTCTAACAGAGTAGAGTCAAACCTGGAGTTATATTAGCTTTTGATGTCTTACAGGAACAGCCTTTGCTTCTGACGACGAAAAGCTTGTAATGCAAGCTGCTGTGCCCAGAATCTTCTTACTATTGAAGAACTTCGGCGTTTCATTGACTGATCGAACTCACAGCATAGGCTTATGTGCAAATATTTGCACATATATAAGCCCTTCGTTTCCAACTGCCTTCATGCATATCACACTCCACAATTTGAGATTGACTCAGCGGTCTTTTTTCTAACAACGACAGTGGTTTTCCAGACTGCGTGGCTAGATACACGAGGCGAGAAGCCAGAATTCTGAGTAGAACCGTATTCTGGAAACGGTGACCTTCAAGCACATCGAATTCTACTCCAAACACTACCTAAGGCGTTCGGTCTCAACTCCAAGCGCTTAAATAGTTTTGGTGAAAAATGTTTCCTAATGGTCTATGAGAGCAGAAATCTTAAAATACAGAATTTTCCTTTGTGCCGACTTGTTTGTACAAAGTTGGGCTGATGTATACAGTAGGTCACCTAGAATTCAATACGCAAAAAATGCGAAGTTTTGTTGTCCTGTTTGTTAACAAATATTAAACTGGGGATATTAGGTCGTACCACGTTCGTCTGTTAAACACCAATGTCTAATAATGTGGGCAAGGTGAACAAAACTCCGCCAGAAGGACAAAAACCATGGGTTTCAGACAGATTGGTCTACTTGGAGCAGAGCAAAGCGGCCGAAAGTGTCCGCGGGAAAGGATTTTGCTGCCAGAAGTCCCTCCCACCCGGTTGCGTCAAGACGTCGTCATTCACTGCAGCTAAATGGTCCGGAATGGTTAAGCCAAAGAGGATGCGCTAAAATATGATGTTCCACTAAGCAAAAGAACACAGGACCATTGCCAGGGCGATCCCCAAAGGACGAAAAGTGCACGCTCAAATTCTGCCACCAGTTAAATCCGTCTGCCTAGAACCCATCTGACCAATACGTATGTGACAGCAAACGGTCTTCTCGTTCGAATAAGAAGGACAGGGTCTTCTAAACAACCACAATATACCCCGTATTGTATTGATTCCATTCGTTCTCCAGTGTAGCAGTTATTTTTTCGAAAACGTCGGGGTTGTGGAATCAACTTTACGTCCATCTGTTTGGACGTGGTAATTCAGTTGTTTCCAGTGCACTGTGGTGGAGCAATGATTAATAGCAATGATTACTAACTTGTCTCGCAAAATGACCAAGAATGTGCACTTAATAAGAACAAATCTGGAGTCCACTGCCTTCCTTTTAGTGTGTACTCAGGAAAATCACTGCACCAGGAGAGGACAAGGATCGTTCAAACGAGAAGGATGTAGGTGTGAATTCTACAAATACCGCAAGTGCTTACAGCTATGAAGTTGTTCAGTGATAGCGCCAAGACGCATCAACACACAGTGCATATTGCATTCATCGCTGCTAGAAACTGTTCTTTTTAATGGAAGGTTCCGTGTAACGGTGTTCCCTTTTGAAGTTTGAAGTCTCCACTCCGTCGGATTCACTTAGAAGAAGCGTGTGTACTATAAACCTTACCCGAATCGTAACCAAACACTTTGTCAGAAGTGTGCATTCTACTCAGGTAAATGTACTCTTGTCTAATAGCTGCAGTCACTCGGCTCTGGTTCGTCCGAATCCCAATGTTTGGTCAATGCCTATTGCTAAAGGTCCAAATACGTTTGAGTCAGCTAAGCAATGCTGGAACGCTCGGGTGAGTTTAATGGTTGTTGATCAGGTAGCTGTTGATCTGCTCACCGACCTTTGCAATTGACCTGCAAACATCCTGTCATCATACGAGGAGACCTCATCAGTGCGCAGTTGGGTGACTACTTCCTCTTTGCCTGCATTCGTTTATATAGCATTTAAGGGTCACCTATTGTCTCTTAACGCCTTTGGCTGATTAGGAGACAGCGGTTTCGTGAATTTATTTATCTGCTTGTGACTTTTCTGCGTTGCGCTTTGCGTTTTGTTGAGTCGATCGGTTATCCCAATGCCTTCTATTTTTAGTTGTTCCATCCATTGCTTTGATGGGCCTCTTCTTAAATTACATTACGTTGTGGTCTGCTTTTCTCGAAACTGATTGGTTGGTTACAGCACCTTATTTTCTTCAGTGTAACGGTTGATGTCCCTATGTCCACTAATTAATTCGGTACGTCGATTTATGTGCTGGGCGTCTCATTCAATCAAATTCTTTTGTCCGCTGGTATCGGGCTTTTTCGGCTTCTTCTATGAGTTCCCTGTCTGCTTTCTTGTGTATTTTAAAGCTCGGTACTTCTGACATTTCCTTGCTCATATTTCTTGATGAATAGGAGCAATTTTGATTTTTGTTGTTGTTGACACCTTCTTCGGTGGAGTATAATGCTTCCATAAACCCGCGTTCTATCTTCGTTCTTGCTTCAACCAGTATACGAACTCCGTTCCAGTCGAACTGTTGTCGTTCCTGATCTTTACGCACGAAGATGACAGAAAATCGATGGTGTCTATTGGCAGCGAGCCCATGTTCATGCATTCTGGTTTAGTGCTTCCTCGCCGTTTGTCGTGATCCTTCCGTTGAATCCCGTTTATGAAAATTTGCCCCTCATTTGTATCCATTTTTCCTTTTGGTGTGTTCGCATGTTTCGCATGTTTGTGGACGACCGTCGTATTGTGTTATCTTGATTTATGGAAGTGTAGCTCATTGGTTTGCACCTTTGGCTGTTTCATTGGTCGTATTTGAGTCACCTCCTGAGTGGTCTCTATGTATCGTCCATTACGTTGACATTTGCAATTCCCCACGTTTGTTCTGTCCCTATTTGTAACCCCCGCTGCACTTTTGTGTTTCGTGCCTGCGTATGAACTGGCGTTTGTCTGTCCTTACCACTTGACTCACTTAGCTTTGAGGTCCTTCAGCCATTAGTGGCCGACTTTATGCACGTGTGACTGTCTCACGCGGGAGCCTGTTTGCTCATTTGTTTCGTACTTTGGTAGTCCAATTGGACCATTTGTTTTGAACGAGTATCTACTGTCGAGGTTTGTATAATTTATTAATTTGTCTCACATCAATAGTAGCGTATAGAAACCCAGCTCTGACTTTGTTTTACCTTCCCGGAGGTTCTGGTATTACGCGTCACTCGAAGACACCGTTCGCTCGTTACACTCCACATGAAATTCCTTGAATATCTACCTTTTAAAGAAGCGAACTACAGCAAGCAAGCTAACTACTAAACAACGTTTCGATGACAAAATTCAAAACTGAAGAAAAAAGCAATGTGAAACTGGTGGTTCCGGACGTCCTCATCCACAGCTAAAACTGAGGTCTACAGAAAGGCGACGCTAACGGACCAAATTTGGAGCTACCACAGCAACAATCCAACCAACCATTCTTCGCTACTTACGGTTTATAGGTAGTATCGCTATTGAGTGCATCCTGAATATTCCGGCGTCGATGGTGCTTTAATTGTCGCATCAAAGCGCAGAATCATCGGTCTGGGTTTTCACGTTCATTAGGGTCCCATAGTTTGGGTTTTCCGGAAGACGACCTCCTGAGGAGTGATGCCTCAAGTAAGAATGTTATTCCTGTTTCCTCAGCTCACTCTGGATGTCTGAATAGGTGAACAAGCTCACAGTCAATGCTTCGATTGGTGTACCAGCCGCTTCGATTGATAGCGTAGTAATCGTCCTGTTTGTGCTCGACACGCCCACTGCCCAGGTAGCACCACGGTCGTCTGAATCTCAGTGAAAACATGTGGTTGACTACTTCAGGGAAGCTCCGAGATTTATATATATATATATATATATATATATATATATATATATATATGCTATCCAGATCACCCTCGTTCGAGAAGATTTCATTGTGTCCAGGACAATCTATTAAACACAGTCCGAGCTCTCAATTCAAAAGATGAACGTGCCTACGTACGTGGGCATTGGAATGCAAGTTAATCCAGTGGTGAGTTTTGCACTATCCCCTCAGGCCAGGTTGCCGAAGTTCAACTTATAGAACGTAGAGGGCAACTCACTGCTAATCACATCCACTGGGACTGGACCTCCGGTCCATAGCTTCTGTAAGAACATAAGAACAGCTGTTGAAATCCTAAACGAACGCATTTTGCGGACTCGTTGTCGAAATCTGAGTTATATTCCGTAATTCTGCATGTCAAACGATTTGCTCTGCAGTGAAAATGCGATTTATTGCAGAGTTGGGAGCCCAGCAAATTACATCATTTTGGGCGAATTGTTTTTTGTTCACCAGGTGCAAAGGGGCACAAAAAATGACCACAGCAGTCAGCAAGTAATAGGACTTACAGTGAACCTCGATTCCACGAGTGTAGTGTTCATGTTGTGGATCCATGTTCCACTCATAGGGCAGCGTCTGTTGTCGGATATTAGACGAACCTAAGGGAGGAATAACAACACACTTAGTTGTAAACACAAGTCATATGTTACTGATGGAAAGCAAAAACTATGTTTCTGGAAAGCTCACAGTCTAACACAGGAAAACCATACCATCACATAGTTATTTGGCTAGCTAAATAAAAGATAGAACGGAGCGGGAAAAATTTTACAATTTATTTACGACATGATGCGGTTTATTTTCACAGCAAAAAATTGAGATTCTAGATTATGTCGGTATCCAGCTCTCGTTGGTTAGAATTCAACTAACCCCATATCCTCAACCTCTCAAGGCCGACACGCCGCAAGAGTGTTGTCATCCGAATTAGTCTAGTGAATTCTATCCAATGGTCGAGATTTGAAGATTGGTCTGCTACTCAAAGGTAGTATCAGAAACAAGTACGCACTGAGTCCTTTCAACGATGATGTTTTCCTTTCGATCTCTTGTGAAGGAACGCTTCCCACCAATATTCACGTGACGTGCAAAACACAAGCTAATGTAAAACACACGGATCAAACACGGACACGCATACCATGCGAATTAAATTATAAAACCCCATCAACTTTTTACACTCAAGAGTTTTCGGAACTTGCAGGCGACTAAAACAATTTAAAGTGAAACCATTTGAAAATTTAGGTCAAAACGGGATTAGCCAATGCACGAAATAGGGAAAATACAGTCACGAAGTTATAAGACCAACAAGGTGTCAAGTCGTTCACCCGCAAATCTCAGTAGTTGTGCAATCTAGGCAGAACAATAGCACGGTTGAGAAGACACGACTCGCGACAGTCTGACGTGAAATTTCCTCAGATCAACCTTCCACGTTTTCGCTTATCTGCCCTCAAAACTTTATACAGTTTAGGCGTAACCTCTGCGTGTGGAAGACCTTTGTAGGCTGTGTGCGTTTGACCATAGGTGCCTCCGAAGAATAGCGCAAGTCTGGTGGGAACTCCCGACCAGTAGTGCCGAACTACACCATGTGGTTTTCTGGGGGGAAGTTCATTCTTCCTCATCAGCGATTAAACCACAAGCTTCGTACGTCAGGGCACCGTTTGCCTCGTTGAGCTCCCTTCGCCCAGCTATGTGTCAGACAGAAATGACCTATGGATGGTCAGTCATGCTCTGGTGACGAGGCTTATGATAGCCTTTGCCATCCAACCTAGTCGTGTTGGTGAATACCGTCTATCTGGATGGGGACAGTGGGACGAGAGAAACCAAGGGTTGGTGACCCTGATAGATATGGCAGTGTCATGAAACCAATGGCGATCTTGCATCAAAGCTACCAACTTTAATGAAACGTCGAAGGATTTGAGAAAAATGAACTGATTTTGCCATCGCCTTCAATGCGTTGATTGCTCTCAAACCCTTATTCCCCTTATCCTCAGTGAACTAAACCAAAGCGGCTGGAAAGGCTCCACGTTGACGCATGGTTTTTTAGTTGGAGAATTAAACTGAGTGGATGGCCAAACTGAACTGTCGTTGGACAACGTCTGTTGTTTTCCCGAAGCATCTTTAACCAGGCCACATCACTTGAGTACATTTTGAAGGTGTACAGTTATTCCCCCGTCTAAAATGTGCAAACTAGCGAGTATTTCCGCACGGATGAGGCACCATCCTTGGGGTGTTTGCCATTATTTCTCCGAAAACTTGGATTACGTAAGTGTACACATAATGAGATTCTAGAAATACCCCTCGACATCAAAAAGGATTATTTTGACATGCACAGTACACCGAAGGTTATTGAAGAATCTTCCTTCTTAAAGCTCATCACCTAGGCGTATTCCCCGAGTTTCCTTCGGACATGACCTAGACGAGTTCTGTCTCTCTCTCTCTCTCTCTCTGATTAACAGAGTCGATAATTGTGCGTTTTCTACCTGTGCCCCCATAATAATAATAATCGTTCAGTTGTAACACCCTTTCGGTGCCTAGCTGCCATGCCACCAGAAGGAAACACGAGGGCTGAGATACTGCCAGGTTGCCCAAGCCTAGACAGGGGAAGTCGAGATCCAGAGGTGGGTTGGAACCACGGACCTTCCGGTCAGTAAATTCGCGCTCTAACCAGTGGACCATCTCGCCTGTGCCCCCACTCAACGATTATAAGAACACCGACAGTTGCAGCAGGTTCTTCCTGAAATGATGAATCCAGAAATCAGATGAGTACCAAGAAGGCTTTGAAATTTCACTGTAGTTTCAAGCAGCCGAAGTGGTTTGGAGTAAAAAAGAAACGTCATTGCGGTGTCGCAATGATTTTACGGACGCGGTTTAAGCAATCGATGGTGAAGTCTCTCTATACCTAACAGTACACACAAGGTCATCATCACATGGTGCGATGCATATTACGCTGATTATGTTGATGCAAATTCGAACAAAGCTGGGTCCAAAGGAGAACAACACAAACTAGGAGACCTTGCGGTCGTTTGTGACCGTAGATTGTATGATAAAACTGACATCTCCGAAACGATGTGACAGGCGTGTAAAAAACGTGGTGATTTTTTATTATGACGTGCTGACGGGCTGGCAGAATTTCGTCCTCATCCACTGCACCGAAAGTGACAACACGACTGACTGCGGTTGGTCGTGACTGGTAAACAATTTACCAGTCAATACATGACCACGTGATGTAGTTTCCATCATTGAAGACTAGGTGACGCTGTGTCTTGTCAGAGCTAATCGCATTGCCGCTTGTGGCCGGATGGTTAGGTGTTCAGTCACTGGCCGAAAAGCCTAAAGTTTGAAATTCTCTCAGTTTCACGAGATGTGCAATGCTGATGATTCCCAGTAAGGGTGAAACAACTGTTCAGTGACCCTCAGCTGGTTTAGCTTGCATCGAACGAATGACAGAGTTGAATTGAAAAACCGTTTCAGACATGTGAGAGCTGACGATACATAAAGGTACCGTTAAGTGGTCATGTAACCTTGTTACCGGTACATATGTTCACCCACAATCATCGTTGATTTTTATGAGGTTCTATCACTTATTTCATGTGTCCACGAGCTTCAAATTGAGTTGCGTATGTGTTATATCTGCGGATTCGCCAATCTGTTGTACTTGACCCCACTCCAGTGCCTAGTGCCGGAAAAAGGCTCACCGAAGGGAACACAACAGTTTCATACCAAACAGGCGAGTGTGCGAGCGTGAGTGCGTGCGAGTGCGAAAATACAACGGCCTCAAGCTATTTTTTTGGAGGGACACTGCCTGACCTTGGTCCAACGCTGTCTCGCCCTTTCTGACTTCGATACGAGTCTGTCACGCGCTGCGTATTGAGGGGGCGTTGTCTGCCTAGTCAGCATCTAGCAGAGTTGAGAGTCCCAGTAGATTTCTGGCATTCAGTTGTTACTTCAAGGAACCTGAAAATATTCGATAGTAAGCCATAAACAGTGCCTTGTTGGGGTTTGCATTTTAGGCCAATGAACTTTTATCGCTGACAGAGGAGAAAATTTTCTCGTATAAGTCCATGTGTCCTGGCCTTTAAGGAGGTGAGCCCAATCTGCAGTGGTGCTGTTCGGTTCGTTTATGTGACGGGTGACTCCTGTTCAATCACCATACGTATTAGTCAGTCAACACACTCCCAACTAGCAACCACACGTGAGTTTTGTTCTCTGTCTTTTGATTACTTCAAGCGTTTGTCGACAGTTCCGCAGATACCCAGTTTTCACTCAGCCGGACATGTTCCTTTTCTGTCTCGCGAGTTATATTGGAATTAAACGGTCAATTCAATATTGTGATGCATCAATACAATAAAAGAATATAAATATAGAACCCGTTATATATGTTTGTACATTTATTTTTTTCGACAAAGCAAATGAAATTTCCATTTTGGAAATTTTAAAGTCGAAACGCGGTGTAGCGGAATAAGAGGTTGTAATCCGACTTTCCGGTTGCCGTGGGCAACCTTTTTCAAGGATTTCTACAATCCATTCAGTTTGGTTACCCCAGGCGACCGAAACATTGGATTATCACCTCTTATCCCACTGTGTTGTGTTTTGACTTTAAAATTTCCAAATCTGTTTAACAAGATCCGAGGCAGGTTTCGTCCGAACCTCTAAGTCTTTTCAAATATGTCCTACGGCACAGTTCATTGGCGGTGATCTCATATAGGATCAACCATATACTGTCACTGCGGGGGGCTTTACACCACAGGAAGTTTTGTGCTCTCGCGAAAAAGTGTAACTTTAATAGAAATACAGTTTTCTTACGTAAACAAAAAGAGAAATAATGCAAATGCATGAATAAGGACAAATGTGCTCTAATTCTAGGTACCTTAAATTCCACAAAAATTACTGCAGAAATTCAGCGGGACGAAAAGGGGCAAGTCAGTTTAGACACAGACAACGAGTAGGACAACGCCCCAATATAGTTGAGTCCTCGAGTAACCATATCCCGATAAAAATATTTTTGTCCTGAAGCTTGGCTGCTATTTGAGGGTGGATGTACCATTGTTCGCGAGTGGTGCTACCGCGAACGAATTTCTCGCTGAGCCGAATGTAGTAGTAGTCACCAGGGCCATGTAATTACAGTTACAAATCAATGCTGAGGGCAATATGAATTAGCTGATTGGATTTATCGATCCAAATTTTTCGAGCAGAGCGCAACGTACCGGGTTCATTTGTCCAACCTGTCAATTCTGATACGGTTGTCAACTTTTTCCTTACAAATCCAGACAAAAAACCTGTTTTGATGGAGTTAGCCAGTTGGGATTTGCCAACCATTGTTGATCCTAACAGCTTCAACTTGATACGTGGTAAGTGTTGGTTTCGGTCGAGCAACTGATCGCGCCAATGTTTGTATCTTGCCTGGAAAAGAAAAACGCGTGAATTTTATGCCAAATGCTCTGAAATGAAATGAATGTATAATGAATAGAATAGCGACAGAGTACAAATGTCAGTTGTTCGAGAAGGGACACAGAATGCTCTCAGAAAAGCAACTTCAGGTGGAACACACGACAAAGTTAGCATGCCAAAGTATGAAGAGAACAAGCCTTAGGCATCATTGGGTGGTGTAAGCAAAGATGTACGCCAAAACAGTGTAGGCTTCAGTATGAAAATATAACAGGAAACACAATGCGCTCCTGGTATGAGAAACATCAAAGCCCACACTTATTGATTTTCTGGGATTTCAAATCGGCGCACCAACTTATCACGAAGACGCTGCCTTCGGATTCCCTGAGCCTTGCCAGAGTCCTCCGTTTTTTTGAACAAGCAAAGACAATGAGTGGTGCGTGTAACACTAGGATACGAATAATAACGAAGGCTCTACGAGTTTGTAGAGCCATTTCAACCAAACACCTACAAGTATGTTTTCTCGTGTTAAAGCTAACCCAGGTGCTTGGAAAATGATGCTATGTAGCCATAACAGAAGGGTTTCGGTCTTTTTTTGTTCAGCGAATAGTTAGCTGGCTTCCGCCCGCTTGGATTTTAAACGTGAGAGAACTCACCAATCCTATGTATACTGATAGGTTTTCACAGATTTCAGATTCAACTCTATGATTATATCGAATCCCTTGTGCTAGAAGACCCATGGCTCTGAGTACAGCATAACGGTACTAGTGTTTGCATTTGTAGGTATGTAGGTAAGTTATATCGGGTAACGCGTAAGCCGATAGCGCGGGAACGGCAACTGATATCTTAGCGTCAAAATCAGAGAATTTACGACCAGCTACTCTAGTGACCGAATGAGAGTGTTAGCTCAACTATCGGTGTTCTTCACAGCGTACAGTTGAATGTGGACGCAGGCCAACCGCATCCAATCGTCAGCAAAGCAGACGGATAATCGAAGCGATGCAACCAAACAACGGTCGACTGACAAAAACGAATGAGGAATCAATCGAGAAGAGGATGAATCCTTGTCAAGAGGATTCTAACAACCAGTACGGAGTTCGGAATTGCATCCAGGAAGGTTGTTTGTACACTCATCATGACCCGGTACTTTTCCTTGGTAAAGTGAGACCCCCAGAAGCGAACCGAGGCCCTGTCCATTAGTGCCGTCCGGTGCCACAATAGTCTGCCTACCGGTTGCGTTTTGCTACTAAACACATCCACAGCCAGCTGAAAACTATGGCTCATGATGCGAGTAACTAAGATGTGTTGCTTGTCTTTGTCTGGTAACTCGCTAGTGACTGTCTGTTCTTCTCGGTCCAATAAAAGCTTGCGGCATCCAGGTTCAGATAAGCCGAAATTGCACCTCTTGGGGGGTGGGGGGTGAGGACGAGATAGCCCAAGTGGTTAGAGCGCGAATTTACTAACCGGAAGGTCCGTGGTTCGAACCCGACCTCTGCCTCTCGACTTCCCCTGTCTAGGCTTAGGCAACCTGGCAGTATCCCAGCCTTCGTGCTTCCCTCGGGTGGCATGGCAGCTAGGCACCGAGAGGGTGTTACAGCTGAACAGTTTTTTGGCAAACTCTGACCTCAGTGTACGAATCAACGATTTCCTTCGGCTGAGAATCAGATTCCTTTTTGTTCACTTTCGGCATTCTGCTGATGCCAAACTCCTGATCCTATGCAGTCATTTGGATTATCCCATTAGTAACTACATACTTGATCAACTAAGTAGTACTAGACGCCTGTACATCATTGCTAAGTAAACCCGAGGGTCAAAACCTAAAAACGTTACCCAAGATGACGTGACATTTTTCACCAAAATTTTGTTCCACCACCCATCCAACTATAAAAAGTTCGTCTAGAAAGGTGGAACGAAGGGACGTTCTTTTTGCCTAGTCTTTAAGGAAGTTTACAGTCAACTGAGTGAAAACACGATGGCTAGGCAGTAATGTCATCAAACCTTTGAGGCCAGAAGTTTGTACGAATAAGATGACAACCGGGATACGGTTTTAATGCCTTGCACCTAAATAACCTTGGTATGGTGCATGCAAGAATTTCGTCTATAAGCCATTACGTTTTCAACTGCCAACGGACCAGATAAGATCTTCCTCCGGATGTCCCTCATTTCTGTTTGTTTTTTATAAACCCTTCTTATTCAGCAACCACAGCTGTGCGTCGTTACAGGAGCTGTGTAAAATTACATGTTTTGCTGCACTGGGTCAAATTCCTTTTGCTTTTTCAATCCACTTTTATTCCTTCTTGGACGACCAACATCAGGTTTTCCCTCTATGACTTATGAGAGTTCGTCTGCTGTCTCATAATCTCACAGTTTTAAAAATGCGGCACACAAAAACCGACCGTATTGTTTCGTAATCTTTCAACAGCCACAAGTAATTTGGCTTTGCCGAGACGACGAGTGTAGGAAGCAACTGACCCGTGGAGCTATTTATTGCCGAGGGAAATACCGGAAGGGGCAATCCAAATGTGCGACAATGAGTTGTAGTCACTCCTGATTAGGAAATAATGGGTAACTGAAAGGTGTTCTCTTAAAATTTATAACGATATTGTCCAAGAATGACTGCAGTGTCTACTGTACACTCACTGGAAGGTGAAGCAACTTCCGACTGTAATTTCGCACAGGCGGTTGCTTTCTATTCCGCGCACTCTAATGTTCTGTTCGCATCAGTTCACTAGTTGTTGAGCTGCCAAATCGATTTATCCCCGATTCCTGTTACCACTTCGTTGGTCTAATTTAATCAGCTTGTCAAAAATGATCCCTATCCATATTCGGAAATCATTACAACGCTCAATGATTTTCGCAATAATTTTAGACAGTTGTAGCTAGGAGTGCTTATTCAGCCTCATTTGGATAGAGAGTTGTGCCCATAGCATGCCCTGATTTCCATGAATCCTATCGCGTCTGGCTTTTGTCCAGTTCGTCTGTGTTCCACATTAAACATGTCATCAGGTTACCCGCCACAGCGTTATCAACTTTAAATTGGAACCGAATATCAAATCTAGATAAACCTGTAGAAACTTGTTTGAAGGTCATTTCGTAGTAAGCGGTCTGACGGATTGCGAACTGTATTCGGTTGCCCTGTACAACAAGCGAGGACAGTCTTTGCTGGGAATCTTCAGCGAGGATGGATGGGGCGAGATGGCTCAAGTGGTTAGAGCGCGAATCTACTGATCGGAAGGTCCGTGGTTCGAACCCGACCTCTGCCTCTCGACTTTTCTTGTCTAGGCTTGGGCAACCTGACAGTATCCCAGCCCTCGTGCTTCCTTCGGGCTGCATGGCAGTTGGGCACCGAAGATGTGATACAGCTGAACGATTATCTTTTTATTCATCTTTTTAAATCCTGGGGGATTTAAACTCGCAAACTCCCGGCTAGTAGTCGAAATTTAGCCACGAGCGGCCGATCATCAGTGTGATTAACTGGTACTGGTACGTAGCGTTTTTCAGTCCTGGAATTCATGGGTTGACTGACCTCCCAAAACGATTATTCTTAGGCTAAAAGATTTAAACGCCTAATGGAATTTTCCCTCGTGGACAAATCACTTCTTTTTTGTTGGTAGTGTGATGAGATTTCTAAAATTCCTGCCACTCACTGCTCTTCGCGTGGAGTCATCATCACGCTAACTGTTGGTTCCAAGTCGGTTAGGGATTGTACATTGTTCTTGGGTGGGGTAACTGAGGTCGTAGATGGCAAACAGAAGGCGCTGGTCTGTAGCACTCGGATGCCTGCGACTGTATTCCGGTGAAATGAAGGTCTTCGCTGCGAAGCTGTCTATTTGAGAACACCAACTTAACAGTTACAGACTATTGAACAGGGGAGCAAAACTCTCATATGCATCTCGTTCACAAAACTGAATATCCACCTTCTCCTTGAACGCGTCTTCCTGAACTTTTCTGGACATTCATTGACTGTTACTCAAATCCAGGCAAATGCTACAAAGAGACTCTACCAATTCCGTAACAGATCTCACTTTTCAAGGGACGCAAAGTGGATTTACGAGAAGACGTACTACTCACATGCCTCGTCAGTAGTATCCACCGTCACACCGGTAGCCTCCACAAAGGATTTAATAAGACTTACTGTAAACTGATCACTTACTGTTTCACCGACACGCCATTACAGATATAGTTCACATATCACCATAAAATGCGTCATGCGGTCAAGAACTACTAACAACTACAAAACTGGTCATTAATTGGGTCTTCATTAGTCCCTGAAAAAAGGTTGTCACGTTTGATGTGATCGTTTAGTACATGTCTACTCCGCAGTCTCCTCGAAGGACACATGAGCCAGTTAAATAGCACTATATACGGCTAAATTTAGTTGGCGAACTCCCCCACCAAAACCAATAGCGATGACTGAGGCGTTGAACAAAATGGAACCACGTTTACCTACTCAAACACCCACCTGAATCACGTAGCACAGAACATCAAGCGTTTTCTGTTTCCTCCGTAATTAACCTGGTGTCTCAACTGCTCAACTCAAAATGCATAGGTGAGAACGTCTTAGATGCATTCAATTTTACATAGACAGAGTTCCTTTTCACCTCGACGGACACACACGAGTGAGCAGTCTCAGTCGATCTCACGCAATTTCCCTCAACTGATTGGTCATTTAGCTGCTGACAGATATGGTCTGCTACTCACATAAAAAACGTGGCTTTGAATATCGTTCAAACGACAACCAAAAGTTCGCATTATTCACAAATCCAGTTCAGTATGCAAACCTTGAAGAACGCAGAAAGTCGGCAGTGGTACATCTCACTTGAGTACGTGTGCAATAGCGGGACTTTTTTTCGGAAAGCAGACAGATAATTTGTGAGCACAGTTCTTTGTGGTCCTTGACTTCAACGTTGCATGCTTAATCTATCCTAATTTGGTTCTGGTGAGCAAGGAGAAAAAGTACAAGACAAAATCAATCACGAATGGCCAAATTGTTGCCCATCTGAATTTTATCTCTAGAATGTAGAACATAAAACGGGGAACTTACTGGTTTCATTTTGGTTAAAAGCATGCCGACTCGTCTGTGACCCTGTGCGAATGCCATCACATCGGCGGTTATTCCCTTCTGAAATTCAGAATTCGATAAATCGTTGGATAAACTGATTTCAACCTGGACTTGGTAGCATTTCAACAGAATATCTAATTTCCGTCTCCAATAGTTAGAAGTATGTTTCAGTGATTTTCCTAACCTTTCAGACGAATTTTTCGTCCAGTCAGCCCGACGATGACTGTATTTTGTAGTCAGAGTGCAACTGACGCCGAAACTCTGTTGGATGTGACCATCTTTCAGCGCGTAGCCGCTGTGTAACCCAAAAGAAACGCAAGGCTTAAGTTATGGTCACTTCGCTCGGAGCTAGGCGGGAGCGATCAAGAAGTTATGAAAAGGTTCAAACCGGAGACAGCAGCTCGTCAGTATGTGGGTTTATTTGATATCTGACTGGCTGAACTGTACGAAAAAGCGGGTGAGAAAGATCATTTATTGCATATTTCCTCCAGGTTCTTAGATATATTTTGATCTATGTCAACAAACATGAACGTTCGCATAAATGGAATCGGGGCATATGGTTTAAATCCGAGTGGATGGGTGAATTGTTTGGAGTCGGGTAGAGAATCTGGATCATGGGGGTTGCTGGATTCGTCTTGTGGCACCTTCTGGTCAGTGACTGTATTAACCAAAGAACCTGGTTCACGCAGCATTGAACACAACTCAAATTTGATAGCCACGGGTTCTGCGGTCGTTAGCAATCTAATCCTCGTTCTTTGCGGTGACTTTAGACCAGATACAAGTAAATGCCGTTGCAGGAACTACCGGATATCCTGTGCCCACAAGGTGCCAACGCTAGCATTTTTTTACCACTCCTGGACATGACCAAGAAGGCATATATCTGGACGTGGTTAGACGTGGGTCCCATCGTTTAGCCGATGTAGATAGCCACACAAGAACAAGATAGTAGATACGTACAGAGATAACTGAACGAGTTAGCTGATCTCTCTCTGTGGACGTCGGAGAAGTCGTAAATTTTGGACGGAGGCTGCCAGTGTTGACTATGCGTATCGACATCTTAGTAAGCTTCTGCCTTAATAGCTGACCAACAAAATCGGCGCCCTAAATTTTCCGCCTTCCGTTGGACGAAGTTAAGCGTTTTTGGTGCAGACGGCTTCCAAAAAATACCAGGCTAGCCGTGATTACAGTGTGTGCTTGACAGGAAATCATTTTTATAAACACTAATTTAGTGTTTGACAGGAGAAAGCTAAATCCAGTTGAATCACTCGTTTGTGAAACTACTCAGCTGAACGTTTTGAACGGAAGCTGCCTCATGTTTCAGTTGGTATCGCACTGAGGTGTTACATGTTTTATTGAAAGAGCCTACTTCTCACGACATTGCGAAAAACTCTCTTAACAGCCGTCAACCGGTTTTTCGCTTCTTCCGCCACATCAGGTAGATGAACTTCCAGAGCCTACTGTATTTCTTGACAATTCAATATATCAACTATGAACCAGGTAACATAAGTTCATTCTCTGTAGCTGCATTAATCACCGAAAAGTGAGAAAGCGCCGGAGACACAGTCAGGCATTGGAGGCGATGGCGTATTCCGTCAGTTCGGGAGCAGGGTAGCTACGAAGTGAACGCGGCGGCCTTGATGCATCAGCGCAACTGACAACGCGATTGAGTCATGTCTGCCAGTTCCATTAACCACTGGTGATTTGAGTCCCGAGGTCTCCAAGCAGGGAGACGGCAGTTGTCGACTCGATTCAGTTTCCATAATTCGTTGCCAGGTCGTACACTGTTTATCTGTCGGTCGCCATAAGTGATCCTCCAAATGTTCAAGAAATGGGGGATCATTAAACTATTCAAGACCTAAGCTAGATCAGATTCTACGGAAGCCATGAAGTGTGAGTGATTCATCTGTCCTTCTTTCTAAAACCATCTGACGTACTTCATGAGTGCTGATCAAGCGTCCCAACCAGACCTGACCGATGCTGTGGAGACATCTATGGTCAAACATTGACACCTTTCGTATACCCTCTGCACGTAGAGGCCATGGATTTCGCCACTAGTGTTTGGCTTGTGAGGCAACAAATTGTTCTGTTAAACGCGTCCGTAGCATAACGTTATTCACTCAAATCAAACCAATCTATAACCGAAATCTCCCGTTTTGTGGAATTTGGTGTGTTTAGTTCAATTGTCGTACTGGGTGGCCGGGTACTAAGCACGTTGCATCGTTCCCTCAAATTACGTGTCTGGTCCGAAGCGAAATTACTTTGAAGTTACTCAAAAGCGATTTCTTCTTGTAAAGGAAAGTCGGCCCCGTGAATCTCTGCTGCATGACCGGAAGCGCAATTTGGACAAAGCGATGGAGAAATATGTTAATTTGTCTACGAGCAATGTAGACAAACGTAGACAGTCACCAGCGAGACTAACTGGATTAAGGCTAAAAGGTTGTCGTTCAGAAGCCTCCAAATACCGGTCTGGCCAACTCCGACTGGCTAGTTAATCCATTTTCCACGGGAGCACACTGTGAATTTGGCGCGAAACACGGAATCACCCGAATAGTCTCAACAATCTTAAGTAGAGTCTCATTGTCGATAAGAAAGACACAAAAGTGTGTGCATTAACCATTAATCGTGGGATTGGTCGGTTACCCGCTATCGGCCAATGAAAATACTGAGTGTCTTTGCTTACGTTCTCGCAACCGTCAAGCTTCAAGGATAAAAAACAAACTGAGGACAGTGCAACATTACGGACAAGTTGTCGCATCCGCAGAAAAGGTGCCAGAATTCGGCAAAAATCGCCCTGGTCTTGCTTACTTCAAAGATAAGTTCGAGCGTCACCAGATTCCCAGAACTAAAAAAAACTCAATCAGCTGCTCAAATACAAGATTGCGTTAGGATTTGATCCCAAGCAACTTCGCGGTATCACGTTGCGGATTACAACGCGCCGAACCACGTGGCCGAACTGAACAGTTTAGCACTGCTGAAGAGTCCGAAGCGAAAAGTGCAATATCATTGAACTATTTAAGATGAGTGCAAATGTCCTCAGAGAATCACGGTCCTGAGTGCTACAGGTCGTTACGGAGCTTGAGAAAGGCTAACAAGTGTGAAATCAAGTCTGGGCCTAATACCGCTGGTTGTAGAGAGCCCGAGGAGAAGCTTCTACAGCGGGCAAAGTACAACAGACGTTCATACAGAAGACTTTAAAAAGCTCTTTTAACATCAGTGATTCATGGTCTATCACGTCATCCGGACCAGGGACTCGATGACTGTTGAGAATATATAAATCTCCGTAAATCTCCGAGGCCTTAGGGTGTTTCAATGTTATTGTCCGGGGTTCTAGTGCAGTTCTATTGCGGCAGTGTTGTTCAGAATACTCGACCCTGCGGTCGAAGCGTCCTCCTTTAAGGAAGATGGTCGCGCCAGTATGATTCTTGGTGTTTTCACTCACAGGCATTTTTCGGGAACCGCTTACGAGGATCCACCCAAAT
Source organism: Clonorchis sinensis (assembly GCA_003604175.2). Lineage (NCBI taxonomy): Eukaryota > Metazoa > Platyhelminthes > Trematoda > Opisthorchiida > Opisthorchiidae > Clonorchis > Clonorchis sinensis. The sequence continues at coordinate 27,959,136 of CM030371.1, forward strand.
AACCTTCGGGCGTTCCGGGTACGCTGCACCTCTAACAACCCCTCAGTTCTCCGTGTCCACCGGGCTTCACGGTTGGCGCACACGCCGTTTCACTTGGGCCTGAGAATTCGTCGACCTGAATCACGTGGAGCAGTTGGGAGAGTCAGAAGATGGCTCTGATAAATCTGCTCAACTTCGGGATCGACTAGCCTCTCGGTTGTTAACCTAGTGGTCCAAACCTTAAGCGATCCTGGAAGGCGAAGAAAGCGACTCCGCATGGGTGCATGGTCAGAATCTACACAAGTATTCTAAAAAGAGTGGTGATCAGCCCACCGTCACAGCGTATTCAAGGCACAATAAAATATCGTTGGTGGTGTAGACTACAGTCGTTTGGGGCGCATGCAGACACGTTTCACAGACGCTGCCAGCTGAACCGCACAGAAGCGACCAACAACGGATATAGCAAGGGTTCTTCCACCCGGTGACTTAGGATGATGACGACCCTACCCTCCTGCAGCAGCCCTTGGATCGCCAAATCTACGCAGCTGGAAGCTAGTGGACACTGGTGAGGCAGTTACCTCAATGGCTGTGTTTGAGTCTTGAATTCTTGTTTCTGATACACAGCACACATAAATGTCAGGCGAATACAGCGAGCAAGACTGCGAAAATTAAAGACAGCCAGATAGACCGGAGGTCAAGGTCTGTAGATCAAATTCGAGATGCCTGAAGCTAGCGGCACAGGTTGACCAGCAGATGTTGCGGCCAAGAACAATGAAAGACCAGAAAGGTCGCCTGAAAGATGAACTTACAAGGAGATTATCGATTAAATGAGGAGAGGCGAAAATAAGTGGAACAGAAAGAAGGAAGACGTCAGAAATAGCCTGCTTTCGCTTACCCACCCAGCTGACACCATGCGACGGTCGACGTAGCATGACACTATTTTAAGTTGTAGGAATCATGAATGTACTTGGGCTAGGATACTGCCAGGAGAACGATCAGGGTCCTCGGCCAAGGCCTTTGGCTCAAAAGCTCGACCGCAAGGCAGTAGTGTTTGGCATGAAAAGTCAGTACCCATTTGTTAGAAGAACAAGGCGCCACACATGTTCCAACCCCCAAAACTGGAGGACTAAGAGACCCTATCAAACCTGTAACCATCGACCAATCTGATATGAAAGACCCTGTAAGTGTCACACGCACATAGCCTCCAGTATTACTCAAGGCGTCACGTACGCACGCAGACCATCCGACGACGCAAAGTCCAGTCTCTTCATGACGGACTCAGGAATATCCCCTGCGTACTCCATGTCTGTGAACGAACGCCCCGAGAGCAGTTTGATTCTCAAAGCTTCATAGGCAGGCCTAGAAGTCTCAAGCAGGACGCTAATAACGAATGTGAAGGGGGGGAATAAGAAAAGGCAACCTTGTCTTACGCCACTGGAAGTGGCGAACTCAGGTGACAGTTTGCTGTGTGCCCGTACGCACCGATAGGATACCGCATACAGTGCCTCATAATGGATTGAAATTTTGGTGAGCCTTTGGTCGCCGGGCACATGCACGGCGTCCGACAATCGAAGCGGTCAAAACCAGCCTTCTGATAAGGAAAAACGACCACTGTCAAATGTCTGGAAGTGGTGCTGTTCGAGCAACTGTCTCAATTTAAGGATAAGATCGACAGCACCTTGGCTTGATTCTCACGAATCTGTCTCTTTCGTTAATTGGCCAACCTGCTTTAAGTAATACAATAGAATACCTTGACCGTCGCGGTTTCCAAGATGAATGTCACAGTGGTTTTCGCATGACGTTAACACAGCGAAGGTCAAAGTGCCCCATTTCACCGCTGCTGGTTTTCGTTCTAAATCTTCCGTCAAGGGGCTATGAGGCTGCTTACCAGAGTTTCGTCACATTTGAGGAGAGCAAAGTGTAGACCAGCTGCGCTGGGCAGGTGAATACTGGTTCCCGCTGAAATTGTTACTGATGGCGGGTTGTTCCACTCAGGTTTGTCGGGTTACTCTAGGAGATGTGTTGAGGGATGTTAGCCGCACTGTTTCTTAAAGCCTTGGGCATACTGCCCAGGATGAGGAATCTACAGAGAAATTGTTGCTCCACGTTTTCCGAAAACCGCTCCCTTAACACCCCTCTTTTGTTGGCCAACCAATCTGAAGTAGGATGCTGTTGTTGCCTGCGACGAAGCCTCTGTCTAGGCTGGAACAACCTAGCAATATCCCATCCTTCGTGCTTAGTTCGGGTGGCATGGCAGCTAGGCACCGAAAGGGTGTTACAGCCGAACGACTTATTTTAAATATATACTCAATGTATCCTCGTCCAGGGGAAGCTCAGCTTGACTCTCACGAATGTATCCCTCCTGACAATCGATCAACCTGCGCAAAATAATGCCAGGGAGCATCCTGGATGCCCGGCTACTGGACTGATGCCACAACGGTTTTCACATAATGTGAAGACTGGCATGACGGTCGAGGCGCTCCACTCCACTGGCATTCTGTTTTCGCTCCAAATCCTCTGTAGTATGGTCGCTAGATTGTTCACGAAGACTTCGGTGCCTGATGTCTCACGTTGGATTTCTGCTGTTGATGACGGGCTGGTGTCGATGTTTCATTCAGGTACTTTGGGTTTTTCGAGCGTTTGTGTTGAAGATCAGCTTGAATATTCTATGAAGTGTTCGGCCCATCGTTCATGACGACGATTTTGTGAGTAAATTACCGTTCCACGGTTTTTCGCATACTGTTCCGGTGACACATTTGGCCGGTTGATCGAATCAGCTGAAATGGGGCGCGGCTGCTGCCTGAGGCAAGAGCCTTCGCAATCTAACAATTTTCAATGTCATTCTTTAAGCTCTTGATTATTCGATGTTTGAGAGATGTGCGTGCGCCAGTTGCTGGTATGACCCTTCTGGCAGCAGCAAGATCTGCTGATCTCGACGGTATCCAATGTTCGTTTGGTCGAGTCGCACGGCTTGAACAGATAGTTCTGCATGCTGAGCACCTGGCTTCTCTAACTCGCTCCCAGTCAATCTTGGAGCAACCTTCGTCGTCCACATGACTGTGCGTTTCCAGTAGCTTTCTAGCCAGATCAGCCCGGTAGTCTTGAGCTACTGAAACTTGTCCAAGTTGCTCTGCTTTGGCACGCGTACTGGCTGACGAAAAGCGAAGTGACAACCGGCCCGCACAATGGCATGATCGCAGTTAAGTTAATTTATATATTGTACTGTAACTGCAGGAGCTTTTTTTACGTGTGAAATTTTGTCATTCAGTCCCCCTTGACGTTCCGTCTTAACATTATATGTGATTAATTCAACGCCCCATGCGCACGTGTTTTATCTCTGTCGATGAACATGAACAAACGGTAGGCGGGATGTGTACCCTATTTTTAGGTTGAACATTTGTCGATGAACAAGACATACGCTAGTCAATTCGTTTGGCATGAATTATGAGGTCTCTGTTGATTAATGAGTTCTTGAGTGATGCATAACCAGCAGACGGATTCGTGTTCTGTTTTAACGTTGAACATTTGCCGTAATTCAAGGGTAATCTATCGGACCAGTATTTAATTAGCCTAGGTTGTGTTATCTAGTGTTTACATTCGCAGTGACCTGAACGAACCTTCATGAAAAATCTCATTGTTTGCGCGTGTCCTGCAACGTAGCTTCCCTATTTTTAGGGTCGTAATGACCCACAGAAGTAAAAAATTAAAAAAGGGTTTTAGTCTCGTTCGGTAGGAATCACAGGGAACTATGAGTTGAATATCATCCAGACGACGTTTTACTGCGTTCGACAGTTGGTATCTCCGAAGCCGATGTGCGTCGCTTGCAAACCAAATCAAGATAAAATATAAAAAGTTCGGTTATTACATCTGTAAACCAGACAGACACTTGAAACTTTCGTGTGAGTGATGCGATAAGCCTGCTAGCCTTTGTTTCCGATCGCTTTGCAGATTGTGACCGAATGGACTTTGATTACCACTCGAACGTGGTTTCCTTCGATTATTTTCGCAGTGTATCGGCTTCAGGACCGGAAAAGTTTATATGAAACTCCCCAACCAATATGCAAGAGAGGATTCTTCAGCTATCGGAGTCGAGTTACTTTTTTCTACTGTTATTCTGCATCATGTTGTGGATGTGAAACCATATGGATCAGATGTTCTTCAACAGTTGCACATGGGCAGCATGATCTTTCGGATGGCATACTATCCGAACTATCCCACTATATTTTCATGAATAAAACTCCTTAAAGAATCGTTGAGAAATTTTCAACAGCCCATGAATGGTTTTGCACTCATTGGGGCTCATCAGGTTGGTGTAGGCTTCGAGTTGAAGAATGGTATAAACGAGGGATTCAGTTTGGTTTCCCACTAAAACCAACCAGTTTGACGGGCGTGTGTCTTGGAATAATGATCGTCAAAAGTCCGTCTAGAGTTTGTAGTGCAAACAATCACCAGGAAGACGCATATAAGGATGCACCTTGAATGGGGTACGCCGGCGTGCTTAGCCAGAACTCACCTAGAAATGTCGTGACGCAAATTGAGGAAAAAGTCGGTAAGATTCGGACCGTCTTCGGGCGGCCCGATTAAGGCTTCGTGCATGACAGGTGAGCCAGAACCCTTTTGGACCACGCAAACTCAGTTCATTTCGGGCCAGGTCTGCATTCCTGACAAGTTTTGAACCCACTTGGTTAAACATTTGTCGTATCTCTTCGTATGCTATCGCTCACCTCACTCTCGTTTTCTTGGTGATCTGAATGCAAACTCTACCAGTCTCTCAGTCATGTATAATGTGTCATTTGACTTCTTCTTACACTATCCGCGATCCTTTCCCCCTATGGTGATCAACAGAGCATTTTTGTCATCAATCCAAAACGTTTGGACTGACCATCGCAACTGCGTAGATGTGTTCAGACCTCATCCGTATTATGCGCGTCTGACTGCGTGTAACACGGACACAAATAAGAGATATGATAACGCGCAAAATACATCATTGTCAATTTACTCGTATCGGATTTCACTGATTGGCTTCGAACGCGCTGAAGCAAATTTTGTTTTGCTAGCATACGCAAACACACAGTGACCGAACAGCTTCAAAAGGTTTAGTAGTTTCTTTTACGGAAATACACTGCGATTTCTCGAATGTCGTACCAACTGAAACACGAGGCGGCCTTTGCGCAGCATATTCAGTGAACAAAATATCATAAACCGGAGATTCAGGCGAGTCGCCCGTGAGGTTCAAACTGATATGCAAATGAGTGTATCTGTCGAGTTTCATGCAGTTTGGGTTCAAGCGGAACATGAGGTTCGTGGAAACTCGACAGAATGCGTCATATCCTGGGCATTTTAACAAGTAGTATGGCACATACGCGATGGATGGTTGTATTTCCTGCTACACTTACCTTGCTGCGTACTTCGGGGTTTGCACCGGCAAGTAGAAGTTCACGAACCGTTTTGAGGAACCCGTGTTTTGCGGCAACATGCAGGGGACTGCAGCCGTCCTGATATGTTCAACCAATAAATAAAGGGGAATCTGATATTCAACAATCTTGGTCATCATCCTAATACGTTCGTGGAAAACAAACAAACAAAAAACAACTCTCGGGATCCTGTAACAACGTTAAATCGATCTTTGTGCTGCATACTCAAAACTACGCCTAAAAGACTCTGAGGCGTACTGTAGTTGTTATCCGTTAAAATCCTTGTCAATTACCTGCACTGGTAAAACGAAACAACCTGGTTTTAACTACTAGCCACTGAGAACCCGTTGAGCCTTAGTTTGCAACGTGTCGTTAGGAGATTTATGGCATGAAAGACGCTCCTAAAACTTTGTTTTCAAACCGAACTTATCAAACATTCAGAACACCAAACTAGTTACAAAAGTGCACAGTGCTAGTAACGATTCTTTAGGGAATGAACTGTAGGATGTCGAAAATGTTGACGTGTTTAGAAAAGACGTTTTTTCGCGTTTACGCCACTCTCGGTTGTGCAGTCCATTTATTCCGCTAAGTTCACACCAAAAAAGAGAGCACTGGACTCCGGTTTCGCTCTTATCAGAGCTCGTCAGCAGTGCCGTACCGGAGTTTGAACTCCGAATATCCACCGCTTTACAAGCACACGCTTGATTCACTTGAATTATCACGCCCAAACAGGCGAACATGTTCACGCTTGAGCAGTGTGATTGGTTTTTACTAGCAAGTTGTTGAATAATTGTTGAGGAAGGATATAAAACACAAATGTGGTTAGAACAAATTTCAGGAGTGTGTTTGGTGTCTCCTGTCGAAATAGGCCAGGGTGAACGTCATAAGCTCCCTGTTTTCGAGATTGACTTATGTTCACCTGTAAGCTACATACTCAATGGGATGGCTCATTCAAACAGGTCTACAGAGGAATACCATCACAACGTAAAGAAGCAACATTACGGCGCTATGCTAACCACAGACTCAGTTCAGTAGGTTACAAACCCTAGCCAGTGTTTATTATCAGGGCTCCTCAGAATTGGCAAAAATATGACACTGAGGAAGCGGCGCACTGAGACATAGGGAAACATAAGGTCTTCATTCGAAATAAAACTGAATACCAAGCTTGGAAACAGTCAGGTGCAATTATAAAATTCAGGTGAGTCCATCGCTCGATCTAAACTGCCTTCACCCGAGAAGCACGGCGTACTTGATTCACACCTGTCTATTGTATAGAGAATCATATCAATGTGAATCGCAACTGCGAAAAGGTGACGTAGACTTCTCAAAGGAGCGAGGTTCCAGCTGGCTTGGCTGTTAGCTAGGGTTGGGTAGTTGCCATGGCCGTAGACTTCTCAAAGGAGCGAGGTTCCAGGAGGCTCGGCTGTTAGATAGGGTTAGGTAGTTGCCATGTAACGTCATAGTGACTACTGAATAAAGACGGAAGCATCCGATCGATACCAAATTTCAGTTAACACTTTTACTCCGAAAAAGGACATCCCGAACCTGTCCAGGGTTGTTCATTCACTCTGCTCAACTGCATACATTTTCGTCTTGTTGAGGGCCCCGAAAAAATCGTGGAATTTCTGGAAAATGTTACCAAGTTTGATTGATGTAGTGCTTAAAATCAGTTCCAGGTATCGCCATGCTGTATAGCTCACTCGAATCAACTTCCGTGATCATAGAGCTCATTAGCGGTACACCCGAGGTTTGAACACCTAAATAATCGCATCTAACTAGGCGAGTATAATTGAATTCTTTTTCGTTAGCCATTTACTCAGCATTGTTGGCATGCAACACGTAATATCCAGCCACTATTGTAAGCGTCAGCTAGAAATCTAACTTTTTAGCTACCAACCTTGTGGACTGGGGTGCAACGCTTCAAACGTGGAGCTGTTAGCTCAAAGCCAAAATACGGAGTACCCTGGATGGCATTTCGGGACGAAGAACAGTCAGAGGAGCTACGGTCGACGGTGATTCATAACCAATAGTAAGAAAAACCCATGATTTACAGCCTTAAAATTAATTACTGTTGTCATTCAGGTACCCAAAAAACCTGACGGTCTTTCGTTCAATAGTCCGTTCTGTATGACCTAAGAAAGTGCGCTATGTACCTGAACTGACTAGTATCTAACAGCTTGAGAAGTTTTAGGGGAAACAGCATCATGCGAGTAGGGACAAACTTTGCTGAAAAGTCCTGAAAAGCTGTTTCATCCCTAATGCTAATCACCAGCAGTGCACATCTCATGGGTCTTCAGTGAGGCTCGAATCCGTGGTCTGCCGTTAGTAGGTGAAGGCTGGTCACCAGCGGGTAACCAACGCTATTTGGGTTGGACACATTGGGTCCATCCTCGAATCACACAGTTCAAATCACTTTATTTGGTATTGACTGATTCTTCAACTAATAACTTCCAACTTCTGGGATAAACTTTCACATACTATGTGAGGGTTTTTCCTTAGTATTGATTACTGTTATGCCTGCTGATTCGCTAATCTGCTGTATCTGACTGCTGACCCGCTCCAGTGCCTAATGCCGGAAAAAAAGACTCACAGAAAGGAACACAACAGCTATATTCCGAACAAGCGAGTGCGGGAGCGTGAGTACGTACGAGTGCGAGAATACAACAGTCTCAAGCTAGTTATTGGAGGGACACTGTCTAACTTGGTGCAATGCTGACGCACGCGGTCTGGCCTTGGTACAAGGCTGCGACGCGCTGCCTATTGCGGGGGCGTTGTCTGACCTTGATCGACGCTGACTCGCGCTGTCTGGGTTTGACTGAAGGCTGTGAGGTGCGGTATATTGAGGGGGCGTTGTTTGTCTGGTCAGCATCTAGCAGAGCTGAGGGTCTCAGTAGATTTCGGGCATTCAGTGGTTGCTTTCAGGAATCTGACCTTCCTGATAATTACCATCTGTCAATCAGTTTCACTGCTTTTCGACGAGCTACCAAAAGGGGAAGAAAACCTCAGAGCAATGTTCTTGCCCATTTACACCCTGGTTTAACTATTGATAGTCATCTGCGGATTTCAAGGTAGTCAAACACCGCAGTTTACTTGAAGGATACCTAGTAGTACAAAACTTTGTAGGCAATTAGGAATGTGAAAGTTTGAGTTGAAATTTCATCCTGTGGTCCAAGTCGGTTTATTAGTAACAGCAACATAGCACTTTATGGACGCCTCATTCTCACTGAGAATAGTTATCAGTACTTATTTCAATTCCTCGACTTTTCCGTTAGCAGCTATGCTCTATGCCATCTGGGCACTCCTGGCTTATCAGCTGTTACGTGGGTCTCTCTGCAGAGAAATCGTTACGTCAACAGGTGACCAGTCAACACGTGACCATACGATGCGGATGGCATGAGGCTGGAAGGTGACTGGTGGTCCGATATCCTGCCTAATTGCTAGTCAGTCCAACTAGCGGTCAGCCACCAGTGGCCGAATAGTTTACACTTCACCTAATAATTGAAGGGTTGAGGGTTCAAATCCCGCGCTATTGAAAACACTGAGTGGTACGTCATATACTCAGAAATATAGACTTTTCACTCACCGTGTTCAAACTGTTCAAGTCCATGGTGTGCTTGCAGATGAGTCGCGTCATGTCTGGGTCACCGACGAAGCAGGCCACATGCAGTGCCGTATTTCCTCTCTACGGTTGAAAAGAACACCAGTTTAGCTCACAGTGCTGTGTGATTGGGCATACAAGCAAGACTGGTATGAGTGGAAACCTTATCAAGCAACGTTGGACATTGTCGTGTGGTCAATCGTAACGCGTTTCAGAAGGTTGTTCCAGACTATGTAGCGAATTATGGAGCCATCAGTCGGTAATTCAACCACACACTACTTACCACAAAAAAGTGACAATGTAAAGATGCCAACAGAAGCTTGTTTTAGGTAGCCGTGGCCTTAGAATACACTCCGGTCTGATACAGTCAAATCTAATTGGTTGGGCGATGTGAGTGCCGCAAGCCCTAAATACAACTGTGTGAATTGTACGGTGCACAATGTACTCCATTCAACCAAATCAGTAGTATCGCTTTACGATACGGCATCAACAGTTTGAGGATGGTTTTAGGTGGACTCTTTGAGAGCTGAAAGGCGAATTCATTTAGCATAAATGTCAATGTTTTCATGTTGATTCTTCGGGCATCCCCCTCGATTGTGTGGAGACATCGGTTTAGCGGCGAAAGGCCCCAGCGAAAGACCTCCAGCAAGGACTCACTTGAACCGTATTGGCCACAGAGCAAAGAATCGACAAATAATCCGGATGTGCTATGTGCTATGTTTTCGTGTCTTCAAGGTCAAAACTGTCCTCTTCATACATTCGAGATAACATGCGATAGTTCTGTGATTATATCACTTCGCATGATGACCTGTGAAAAGAGGTCAGAGACATTTCAAGAACAAATCTGAAGAAGCCCCGTTTTCGCTATATGCTAGGAATGGTGTGGTCGGTTCCAGAAAGTTCAGCCAGTCAAGGTACTTCGTTTTTATGGTGTTGGTGAAAACAAGATTAAACGTTTTCTACTGTAAACTAATCCAATCTCAGCTAAACCTAGGAAACTTATCTAAAGCTTCATTGATGAAAGCAAGGTATCTATCATTTCTTGGTTAAAGGTTGCTGACTATACTTCGACTACCCATTGCAGGTTTTAGCATTCTTTCGACTCACCAGACAGGCTTGGTCTCCGAGTTTTCATCAAACGTACTTCCGAACTGAACATAAAATTGAACACAGGCTTAGCCATACATTCATTTGAAAACTGACTTCGCATTAACAAGGTGTTCAACTGAATATCAGCTCAATCTCTGTTCTACTAACTTTCATTCGAATGCGCTGCAGGTAGAGAAACTGAAAACGTCAGTCAGAGGCCATTAACACATTTCTTCTGAAGGTTTCAATGGGAAATGACCGGAAAACAAACAAATATCCTCTAAGCGAGACGGCATCGCTTCGTGATCCTTCAGTCTCTTCGCACCCATCTGTCAGTTTTTGGTGTTTCTAATGCATTCAGGATCTGTCACTCCATTCCAGCAGTAATCAATTAACGATGGGAAATTTACGCGGTCTTGTGAGATCATTGCAGGATGCACTTATGGTGCTAGTCTGCTTATGGAATTCACTCAATCATTCGTGACGGCCGAATAATTTATATTAAACAATGAATCCACTTTGAGCAGCGTTCGTTCCCACTTCTGGCACTCGATTCGTGTTAGGGTTCAACATTATCTAGTGTGTCTAGTGACCTGATTATTCGGGCCAGCCGGACTTGGTAATACCACTGTGTTACTGCTTGCGGTTTGGGCATCACATACGCATCAAGTGTTATCCTTATCGAGCAGATAAATCATGAATTTTTCGGGTTTTATGGCATGGCCCATGTGATGGACCCCTGCAGCCATTTGGAGGTGAAATCGCTTTCGTTTTTTTTAATGTGGAGACTACTCACTCTGCCTTTTTAACTTACCCTGTCACAAGTATCCGTCCGAGCACCACACTTCATGAGTTCCGCTGCGCATGCATGCTGTAGGTTTTCGATCGCCCACAGCAGCGGAGTCTTCCAATCCTGATGTGGGTGGATAGAAGAATAGCACGGAAATTAATTTACTGGTTAAGTGGATGACACGTGATCAGCTGATATCTGATTGGTCAGAATCTGGTTAAAGTAAACCTCTTGAATGCTCGAGTAACTGCAACTGGACCGATTGTAGATAGTTTATCAGGACCAAAAAGTTTTCTTGAAAGCGAACACAGATTTCAATGAGACCCAAATACATATTAAAAGATGTGCGTGAAATGGCAAAACTGATCGTATAACTGCACCTATTCTATTGCAACTTTGTTTCTCTGTTCATAGAGAAAATCAAATATATGATGCAAACGAAGAAGCTAGAGCTGATGTCCCAAGATGCACTCATTACTGAAGAACTTGGCGACCGATCGAATGAGGCTCTAAAATGTACTGTGCACCGCAGAGTTGAGTCAACTACAGGACGTGTTTATCCCCAGGGTCCCCCAAATATCTGTGTCTGAATTTCCGAATAAGTGGTCGGATTTTCACATTCCATAGGCTTTAAGCAACCGTAGTCCCAGTGTTGGAATGTGGATGGTCATTGTGGATAGTCCGGATGCATTGAGGCGTTGAAAACAAACGCCGAATAAGAGTGACGGGAATGTCACGTCGCAAGAACAGAACACATGAAAAAGTGACCTTGGAGCAATTGGACAGTCTTCGGTGGATAACATGCCCAATCCGCTGTCAATAAACAAGGTTGTGAAAAAGTCCAGAAAGAATCTAGAACTATGCGGGGTGGCTATCCTAACAAACACTAGAAGTCCCAGAATATATTGCCTATTCAATGAGTTGAATAACTACTGCTCATTGTATCGTGACCTATGTTCGTTTAATACTGGTTTTCCAAGGCGAAATTCATCAGACTCCGGTGAACGGTTGGGTGGAAACGATTGAGCCGCTTGGCCATGTTTGTTCACCTTTGTTATGTTTTATCCAGGAATAGTCAGAAGACTGAAAATGTTCCAGTCCTCAAACTCTGCGCAAATAAGATTTTTGCTTTCCTTGCAATCACGTGTAACAGGAGTTCGAAGCTTTTATGGGACTACAGTCGGATTCGCTGGCAAAGTCATTCAGCAGACCTCTAAGGATGTGGGCAGTCTAAGACCGTAAATCTTAAAGGCTGACTTTCGCCGAATTCTTTTCATCAAATCAAAGGTCATCTCCGTTCGGCTTGGAGCACAAGGTGAGTGCCAGACAGGCAGACAGAAATACTGGTTGATTGTCAAGCCATGCAAGTATGAAAGCATTTTTGAGCCTACGAATAGGGAAGAAAAGTACTTAATACAAGATGTAAACATTGTGAAACTGCCAACCATCAGCCAGAGGACATTTCGCGTCTTGGAGAACCTTACATTGTTTTCGTTCACACCAGATGTACTTGGACTTTAGGACAGCGCTTCAAGGGGAACTAGTGCCACCAACCCCCCGATTATTCTCCGGGTGCTCTAGGTTATTTCAAAGGCAAAGATCCATAAGCTACCATCATTGCACGCTTTATTCTCATAAAAACTTGTTTTATCCTTAATGCACTACTCATAAGGTTGCTGAAAATTCTTCGACAGCCCACGACCGGTTTCGCCCTTCTTGGGGCTCATCAGGTAGGCGCTGGGTTCCAGGTGAGTCTCTCGCAAAAACCAAATTGATATGCAAATGAGTGTATTTCTTGTTTTATTCTGTTCAAACACTAACAAAAATTTACCGGAGATCCCAAATTTCAGTATGTTCGAGGGAACCTTGCCTTTTATAATACTACTCGTTTCCTGTGAGGGCCAGACAAGCGCAGTTTAAGAGATGGAAATTGTTTTCAGTGTATGTCGATCTGGGATGACAGTTTTTCGAGTCGTATGCGTCAAACAGAAAGCAGAATGAGTACGTGGCAATTGGAGGCGCTCAAACTCTGTCCATCCTAGTGTTAAGATTGTACGGTGTAGAACAGAACAATGGAATAGTTCACATTGCCGTTTATTGTCATGAGTGGACTGTTTGCACAAGACTCTGCAATGATTCCCCACACACACATTATCAGCACCCGGCTTCCGTTTCATTGTACGGAGATGTTGGATTGGTCAACCTGTTGTCCTGATCTCCACCCAATTAACACATCGTGGGGTATACTAGCAGAGTAGATTTACAAGTACTTATCACCAAGAGACCGAGTTGCACTAAACTACAAAGGGAAAGGTCCATTAAAACGTTTCCCAGTGAAGTGACCCAAGTGATTTATGAAAGTTTCACGGCTGATGGGTCGGCAAAGTGTGAGCGAAATTTGCCTCAACCAGACGGAAAAAGGCGTTGGCGCTAAACGTTAATGGTGACATTCTGCTGTTTGGAGGCCTTTCATCAAAGCATACTTCGTGAAAACTCAGTAGTTGGCTTCCAATGCGATTTTGCTTCCATTCAGGGAAGTTATAAGTGGATTCATAACTTGTCGCCAGATGCAATCCCCATCTCTTGCAGCAGATCAACCGATAATCGCCACGCAGGATCGGTGGGTGTGACTCGATTTGTCTGCTGCATTCAGTCCAGTTCAGTTTGTGCATGCGTTTCAACAGAACTAGCCTAGGTGAACAGTTGTACGCTTCTGATTGACCCTCAAATTCGGAATCCGTTTTTCCGGATGGCAAACTACGACTAACAAACAGTCAGTGTGAAACTGTTTCTCGGAATCCGTTTTTCCGGATGGCAAACTACTACAAACAGTCAGTGTGAAACTGTTTCCCAGGATAATAGCCTTGGCGAAACTCAACAACAGAGTGTGTTGGAGCAACTTTCCCAGGATCTCTCGTTGTTATTACCTGGATTCGACAAGAAGGCACACATGAAGGCAGACGTTTGGATAGCACTGATCCTGTCGTTCCTCGATTCCGAAAGGTCTTTTATTTTACGCAACAGTCTTGCCATTTTGTTCTGATAGGTTAGAGGGGATCAAAAGTTTGTAGAATGCTTATAGCCGCTAAAGCTACTGAAAGATCCAGTAAATTCAGACGGAAATTGATATCCGGAAAATGGACATCCATCAGAAGACGAGATTTGATGATTTACGCAAAGAGCAATGCGAGCATTTCGAACAATGCAATTTTTGACAGTTACCTCGGGTCTGGAGCCGGAAATGTTGGTGGTTTATTGTACTTTCTTGGGTAGTTGGACTTGTTTGTAGAGGGGGTAACAAATTTTCGAAGTAGTTTTTTAGTACAAACGGAGTAGTTGTCATCCGAAAATCCATTAACTGTGATGTTGCCGTCACTATTATTAGTATAATATATTTTTTAACTTGGGAGCAGCCACGTGCCTACTTTGATGTGTTCCTCGGCCTTACAGTATCGGTAAATTTGCGTTTAACCGAAGAATCCAAATTTTTGGAAATACCATACTGTTTATGTGGTGTGATAGTCCACCTAGAGGACTGAATACGAAGCCGCGAGCAGAATAGCTAGTCAACAACTACTCAAATATGAATCAGGGGTGCTCGGGCTGTATGTTTCCAAGTTAACCATACATCTAGTGAGCCCTCTATAGCTTCAAGTTCTCACTCATATGTCCGTTGGTTAACTGCCCTGGTCTGGTGACACAGCGAGGTTTTAGCACTTTTCGGATTAGTTTGCCAGTCACATCGAACAAAGTAGCTGGATCTGCACGGAGGATAGGCTTCCGACTGGCCAAAATCATAGGTGGGAGCTGTCCTGAATTTTCTCGGGTGTCCAAATGATGATTCGTATTTTCCAAGTCAGATGATAACAAATAGACTGTTTGAACCCATAGGGTGGTAGGCCGGTCCCACACATATGACATGCTAGTGCTAGACGAAAATCCTTGCAACCACAGTTATAGAAGTTAACATTCGGCAACTTTGTGGGCTTCGCCCTCCGGAGTGTTTGGACGGTTGAACTGCACACCCCCCAAATTGGAAGAACCAAACATCTGAATCTCTGTTTTGAATGGACTAAATAGTAACTGCACTAATAAATCACACTCAGGCCAGACTCTTCAAGTGTTTGTTCTACAGTGAGACATGGCCGACTTTGCTTTAGTCTGAACAGTAAAGTACACAGAAAGCCGCTGCAAGTACTAACGTATTTATCTGAAGAATAGACATTGCATTGCCTGTTTAACCGACTAGTACTTCTGCTGGTCAGGCGCTCACTGTTCATAATAACTCCTTTTATGGTAGACACGCCATGAGTAGCCTAGCTACGGGGTTGTTTAACTCTTCAGTAAACAATTGTATCACAATATATATGCATTGATGTGAAGACAATTGCGGAAAACCGTCTGTTTGTCAATGTGTCTTCTCGACAACACATTTGCTAGCCATGAAAGTTCCATAGAAACCTGTCGGCTTCGGCGCAGTCTTCAGCTTTCTTTGAAGCTTGTATGGTCGAGAGTTGATTACTAGTGCTGTAACGGATTTGTCACTGAACTAATTTCGTGTGACCAGATAACTGAGTCGTACACAGATCCAGACAGCGTGAAATGACCCTGGATACCACGATACTTTCTGGTCGTTCGGCCTGTCACTCTAAGGAACACAATATTCCTTGCTCACAGAAACGACAAAGTATATTCACCATGTATTAATGTTCAGCCTAAATTGAAACTGCCCACGTGCATCAAAAAGCTGATACATGCAACCAAACTAATCCTGAAGGAAATGCCCAGCTTCCTGGAACCTATCTGCGCTGTCCCCTGTGGCAGATCAGCCGTAGATAGGACTGATTAGTTATCCGTAGAAGACTATTCTTGCAGACTGTTGGCGTTCGTTAAGATTGAATGGAACGAACGTTAGGAGAAATTTCTGATCCAGTGCAATACTATTAGTGACAGGTATATAATCAATTACCCTAAAACTGCTTCTGTTTTGTGGCCTGCTAGTCAGTGTTATCCTGCCGTATGTGGCGTAAGCAGTTGCTGCGATATTCGAGATATCGCGATATATATATATATATATATATATACGCAATGCACTACTCATACGGTTGCTGAAAATCCTTCGACAGCAACTTTATGAGTAGTGCATTACACTCTACAGGTGCTTCATACTTAGTAGGAGCATGCAGCTTATAAGTCTTCAGGGTAGTTTGCTCTAGCCGACCTTCTTGACAATGGTTTACCGGTTTTCAACTGCCAAACGGATGATAATCGTTCCTCGCCTTCCGATAAACTGTGACTCGCACAGGGAGGAGACCAATGATTGTTCTGCGAAAACCACTTTGTTCTGTGGGGCTAAAGATTACCTTGCATGCATAGGTTCATAATGGCACAGAATTCTATACAATACTTTTGATTCAGACCACGTTCACAGCAGCTGATTAGTCGCGGACTCTATGAGGAAAAATATGAGGCTATTTGATGTACCAATTGAGTGAACTGAACTGCACAAATGTTCGTGAAGAACTCGTTGAGAACGTTGGAACTTCTACGGGAAATGTGAAGTGGTTTGCTCCGGCCTTTGACGGCCTCATTGCTCAGGCTGTCCCAGGTATTCAGGTAACTGAACGCACTGCCCAGTTTCACTGAAAATCAGTGAAACTCTCGGATCCGGAAACCAATTTCTGTTTGAATGGAATTTTCGCCCTCTGATTGGAGCTCATTTATGCTGGAAAGTTACGTAACATTGTAGGGCTGTTCCACCCTTTCTTGGGCTCTTTGGTAGTCCAGTGAATCTAATACATAATCGATAATAAACAGGCCGGCTGTTGCACCCTTTCGGTCCCTAGCTGCCATGCCACCTGAGGGAAGCACGAGGGCTGAAGTAGTGCCTGGTCGCCCGGGCCTAGAAAGGAGCAGTCGAGATGCTGAGGTTAGGTTCGAACCACGAGCCTTCCGATCAGTAAGTTCTCCCACTAAACAACACTGAGCCATCTGAAGCTCGATGCACTTACTGAATGTCCGGGTGGAATCGAACGAAGCTTGCGCTTGGCAATAAATTTCTAATCAAACTGTCATTTGTCCAAGTACTCTATAATCGCGTTTTATTTATCCACACTTTGGTAGATTGTCTAAACGATGAAGATTTCTAATTCACTCATGATTCTTTCTTATATGCATACGCTGGCCCCTAATGAAAGTTTAAAGTCAAAGAGGTCTCGCGGGATGACTTTCCACCTATTGATAGTAAGCAGATGGGAGAACTTCGAGGGAAAAGTCCAAAATTAAAAGAATTTTTCAGCTTTTTCACCCGTGTTCGGACTTTCCAGCTATGCGCACCTTATAGATAGTAGATGGTCTGTTTGCCGAGCTTGGTAACTGGATTGCAAATAAGGCGAGACACCATGCTTGTTATGTGTCTTGCAATTTCTTTGTCGATTTGAAATTCATCTTTTTTCTGTCGATAACTTGATGGTACTATATGCTTTGCAAGTCACTCACAGTAGCATAGAAGTGCGCGGATTAGTTTTGCGTGCGCAGAAGCCACTAAGCTGATTTCGAATAACATTCGAATAACCACCTTGTGACTTTTTGTCCGAAGTGAATTTTCATTGAAAGCGTCTGCAAAGACCTTGTCTGAAACCGCGTGAATTTTCAGTACCTACTTCTTTGGTTTGTTCAAATGTGGCTAACAGTCTCATGTGAAAAGAGATCCTCGATGTTGCCGACAACTTTGGTCAAATTTAACCCAAGTATTCTGTGTTCTTTGACAGAAAAATGAATGTAGGTTTCATTTTCGGACCTTACCCACAAAACTTTGTTGAGCCCAGTGTCATTATATCTAAATGGCACTTTCGCAGGCCTTAGGCCTAACCGTCAGGCGACCATGAACTGATTTGGCTTTGATTGTAAATAAAATCTAATAATCGTTCAGCTGTAGCCCCCTTTCGGCGCCTAACTGCCATGCCACCCGAAGGAGGCACGAGGGCTGGGATACTGCCAGGTTGCCCAAGCCTAGACAGGGGAAGTCGAGAGGCAGAGGTCGGATTCGAACCACGGACCTTCCGATCAGTAAATTCGCGCTCGAACCACTTTGGCCATCTTGATTGTACTCAACCAGTTAATGTTTCGTATTCTGTTGTTGATCCGATTACAACATGTATCGTTTATATGAAGTATGCCCCCCATGAACCCCCAAAAGTACATCTGTAAATCTGTTCACTATATTCCCATGATCTACTGAGGTTAACACAGGAATTTGTGAAAATCAGCCACACCGAGGCTAGTGGGTTTCGCGTTACTATCATTGCCTATCATGTCAACTCTGTATGGCTTAGTAACAAAACTGCGAAAAGTACTCTTGATTCATATATATACGTAGTGCACTACTCATAAGGTTGCTGAAAATTCTTCGACCGCCCACGACCGGTTTCGCCCTTCTTGGGGCTCATCAGGTAGGCGCAGTCCCCGAGTTTCCGTCAACCTTATGTTCTACTTGAACCCAAATTGGACTGTTTTCAATGTGAAAACAGGAACGAAAAATTTTGCATAATGTTCAGTCTGTTGCTTGATTTTGTGAAGGAAATATTACTTAGCTTCATCGGCTTCCGTGATTTTAGTCAACTTGATTATAGGATTCAAAGATTTGCTTTTCTAACTGGGTGTAGTGGTTTTGTTAATATCGACTTTCCACTTGGTAGTCCTAATGTCAATCAGAACCACACTGTGGGTAGTTCCGTAGGACACTTTACCGACGAACAGAGACCGGGCAACAAACAAAAGAGCAGCAGAGAGGTCAATCGGGATTAGTGACTCCACGAAAACAAGTTCAAGAAAGAAAGGAAATTCCAATCGATATACCCTGAAGTTCAAAGTGATCTACGGAACGCCAATGTATACTTTACTCTGCAGCTGTCTACCCAGCTTAAGCGAATTGGTTGCCTGCTGTTTTCAGACACGTTACGGAAGTTCATAGTCCGACACTCTAATTCTGCATATTCCAACGTATCAAGAAGTGGACTAGTCCGGGTCCGTCCGTGGACTACACAACAAACAACACTTGTAAAGTTGACCAGGAGCTCTTTAACTAATAGGGGGTTGGCCCAGACCCGGTCGCTGTAACGTCTACGACTCTCGATGCTACTCGTTCCTGTAAGTCATACCGAACAGAACACACATCCAGGTCATCTACTTCCCTTGGAAAGGTTGAAACCATCACGAGTCCCATTCATAGATAGTTTTTGTGGCCCGGTTTGGATCCGAGAGAAATAATCGATAGTTGTGACAGACAGACTTTGGTTTCAAAAGAGCCTTTGATTATTATTTGAGTTTGGATTTGGTAATTGAAAAGTATGCTTAACAACTCTGCTCTGAAAATTTACTTTGACAAAGAGTCCCTTCCAATGAAGTCAACGCCTATCCAAACAGCGTTTTACTCGTGAAAGAAATACACCTCTGAAGAGACAAAGTGACAGGAAAACGCAGCCCGTGAGCGAGGGCCAATTAAGTTTTTTCGACCACAAGTCCAGACGTGGACTTATTCTCAGATATTTGAGTCGGGATTTTCTCAGGCCCACATTTTCTCGCCTCTCTCAAACCTCAAAACACTATTCCCGTTCTTGTCAATGTTTATACGGCAGTGTTTATGTCTGTCACTACTGCAGTTACCGTAGACAAACGTTAAGGAATATGTGATGAATTGAGCAGAGAACGTTTTGCACTGAAGTAGACCACGTCAACAGGTGTGCCTCCAACCAGGGTCAGCGAAAACACAATAATTACATTTAAGCTCCTCAGTAGTCCATCGAGATGGCCCAGGTGGTTAGAGCGCGAATTTACTGATCGGTAGGTCCGTGGTTCGAATCCGACCTCTGCCTCTCGACTTCCCCTGTCTAGGCTTGGGCAACCTGGCAGTATCTCAGCCCTCGTGTTTCCTTCGGGTGGCATGGCAGCTAGGCACCGGAAGGTTGTTACAGCTGAACTACTTATTATTTTATTTCAGTAGCCCATTTCCTGAAGTTTGATCCCAACCTGAAGGATAGCAAAGTAATCACTTTCCGACGCCTTCATACTTGACCAATTGCTCTGGGTTCTGTTGTTCCATCCGTACGAATGCATTGGAAGTGGATGTGAGATAAGCAAGTGGTCGGTCGACTCGGGTGGCACTAAACTTACAGTACTGATCAACCGCACTCGAGTTTTTTAAGGCTATCTGGCACTCTCAGAAATACTTGCTGACCGGGGGGTATATGGTTCGAAGCCAGTCTTGGCATCTCAACTGCTCCTGCCTAGACTTGGGCAGTCTGGAGATATTGCATCCCTCGTACCTCATTCGAATCGCTTGGTCGCTATGAATCGAAAGGTTGCCACGGCTGGACGCCTATTACGATTTCGTTATTCGGACACATTCGGACACTTTTCAAGCGGATTGAGACACCCTGCAGCACAACAGAATCAAAGATCAGAGGAGAAAAACGCCTGCACACATTGTTTTAGAAGAATGGATAACTGAGGAATTTCATCTGGAGATCACTCAGGAAGCCAAATACGATCGATGCAACAGCACAAAATGCAATCAAACGAGTCACACTCCCATACATCAAGAACACCGCTGAAATGACGGCAAGACTCTTACGACAGCACGATATAACGGTCGCCTACAAGCCGGGGAACACCTTGCGGAGGACGCTATCAAGACCAAAGGAAAAATTAGATCCAATGACGAAGGACAATGTCATATACAGGATCCAATGCAAGGACTGCGACAAACGGTATATAGGACAAACAGGATGGAAGCTCTCCACCAGAATACATGAACACAAGCTCGCAACTGAAAGACGCGATCAATTCTCGCTCATCTCCGTACACAAAGATCAAGAAGGAAACGAGTTCGACTGGAGCGGCGTTCACATACTGGGTCAAGCAAGAACGAAGAAAGAACGCGAATTTATAGAAGCGTGGTACTCACTGAAGGAACTACCAACAAACATATCGAAATTGATCCCAGTTACCAACATAATTTCCTATTGAGAACACCTGAACCACAGAGCTTCGAGCTGCAAAAGTAATTAGACGAGGAACTCATAAGAAAAGCAAGAAAGCACCATTCAAACGGAAGCATCAGTTGGATTGGAGGAGGCACCCAACCGAAACACCAAATTAATCGGCGGACGCAGGGACACTGACCGTTACAGTGGAGAAAATAGGGCAGTGCAAGCAACCAATCAAGCTCGAGAATGTCAGACCACAACGCAATGCCAATCAAGGCCAGATAACGAACTACCAAAAACAGAAGGTCTTGGGATAACCAATCAGCACAAAGGAACGCAGACCACAACGCGACAAAGATCACAAACGGCTCAATAGATTTACGAGAATCGTTAACCCCAAGTAGCCAATCAGGCCAGAAGATAACAGATACTCTTCAAATGCTATATAAGCGCACGCAGGCAAGGAAGAAGTGCCCACCCAACTGCGCACTGATGATGTCTCCTCGTATGGTGACGAAACGTTTGCAAGCCAATTGCCAAGCTCAGCGAACAGATCAGCTGCCACCTGATCAACAGCCAATATTTCGTTATTACCACGAATGTCCCAGGCGCACCCAGACAATTAAATAATGCCCAAAGCACCTACATTCACCTGTTTGTATTCTAAAAATGATCTATAGAAAACATAATCAAATGTTTTAAAAATATATGTTGGTCTAGTAAAGTCGTTCTTTTGAAACTGTGACATAATAGGTGTACTTACATGGTCAGTTGCAGTGATATCCAATCCGGCTGTGATGAGATACCTCAGAATTTCCAAGCATCCCGTCTTCACAGCCACGTGTAACAAGGTTTCTCCAAACTGTAGCAAGAAAGTAGCGAATGGATGAGTTTGTGTTCACCTCACGGAGAACAGTTGACTAGATAGGTATTATCACCTAGACGACGATCATCGAATGGCATCTTATCTTATTTTCCATTTCACCTCGAAATTTAGAGCTGTCAAAAGACGTCAAACCAGAAAAACGGTCCTGGAACTCCAATAGAGACTACAGTAGACGAGGCAACACTCCATAAGCGAGAGGTTAATATAGACGATACAAATCTTCTACTGTCCGAAGATTTCCGAGCGATTTTGTGCAAATTTTTTTAAACTGACCCTGAGGATCCAATTTTCTTACATAATCAAGATGACTGTGTACAAGGTTTGTTGCGGGGATCAACACACTACTTACACGGGACAAAAAAGTAGATATTTGAGAGTGAGAACAGTTCAACGCAAGAGGCGTGCTGTTTTTACCTGAAAACAAGCCTCAGGATCAAACTTCAAAGGAGGTTCAGCCGTTGCCCTGCAAGCTTTCAGAGAGATTCACAAGGTGTTGTTTGATCAAAGCCAACCAATACAAGTGTTCAGAATGATGTTTTCTAGGGGCCCTCTGGCGACTTACACCCGACGTGTCAACCGATGTGACGTTCTGCTAAGATCAGCTGTTTGTTCAGCTGTCTGTTCGGTAATCAACTTGGCCAGGCGCATGTTGGTTTGACGGCAACCCTAAATCCACAGACATAAGCGAAACCCTTTGACCAGTCAGAAGACTACATTGTGATGGAGTTTGGCTTAGTTCTCCTTGCTTTTTGGGGACTGAATATTTCCGAACTGTTGAGCCATCAACCTCGACGTATTCATTCTGTATTACTCCATCACGACCAACCATTCTAATTGTTCCGCTTCAGTTGCACCCAATTAGGCATGGATATTCCCAAAATGCACACCAGTTGCTGTTTGAGAGACTCCGAATGGACAACATATTCACAACGGTACTCCTCCGAACTGAGTTCGGCGCTGCTTATGATTCATAGTGAAAGTGCTAGTGATTATGAAGTTAGTTTACTGCGTGCAACTAACCAAAGTTTTGACAACCAATGTTGGTGTTGTTCAAGGAACCGATGACTGAGGTTAACTTAGCAGATGCAGATGGGTCAACCCCCTATTGTGTGGGGTGACTGACCGAATTGTCATGGATGCCCTGTCTACGACGTGTGCATGTGCCTGTTAGGATATGTGGACAGCTGATGACTCATTGCCCTGGGATAGAACGGTCGAGTCAGGTGACGCCCACCCCCGACCTTTACGGCGTGATGGAAGTCAGATCAGATAATTCGTGACAGTCACATCTGTCTGCGCACGAAGTTGTCTGGTTGGGATTTCGCCACACGATACGCGCAGAATCACAAATGACCTGATGGGTCTCAGCTGAAGCATGGAGGGAATTCGTTCAGCCACTGTCCAATCCATTTAGATGAGTAGATTTCTTCGAAGCTGTCCAAGTGTGTCGTTTGTGTTCACTGACTGGAACCATTAATCGTCCACTGTTTTTTTTTCAGCAGCAACGAGATGGCTGAGTGGTTAGAGCGCGAAGTTACTAACCGGAAGGTCCGTGGTTCCGACTTCTCCTGTCTAGGCTTGGGAAACCTGGCAGCATCCCAGCCTTCGTGCTTCCTTCGGGTGGCTTGGCAGCTAGGCACCAAAAGGGTGTTACAGCTGAACGATTATCTCTATTATCTTTTTTTCAGCATAGGTGCACTCGCGGCCGGAGCAGTCGACTTTGCGGACATATTTTGTAAACTCCTCAGGGTTGATTGGGTCTTTCGTGAGCATCAGCCGAATCTGTGGCGTGCTGCCCATTTGAGATATTTCGAGGTGTCAAAGCTTGGCAGGTTCCGAAGTAATCTGCTGACGGAGGCTTAGTCCACACTGTCGATGGGGTCACGTTTTGCTCTGACTGATATTGGAGGTTTTCAGCGCTTCGTCGATAAACTGGATTGAATATGCCTTGTTCTTTGGTGCTTTTCTTTTCATTTATAGATTAGATGTGCTAACTGGGCTAAAGGGGTGTGTCAGCGACGAAGTAGTTTTTGACTGCGACACGACAGACTTATACTTGTTGTTCCAAATAGAAACGTAATGCTGTCCATAAACGAAAAGTTATACCACAAGAAGGATCGAGTGGGCGGATCCACCCAGTGATATATCACGTAAAAAATCGGGACCCTGAATTTGTTGTGGCAAGATGCCTTCATTCTTTAATCCGATACGCATCCATTCACTCAAAGTTCGGTTTTGATGGAAAACCGAGTTTGTTCGTTTTTTTTTAAATCACTGAATGGTTTGAGCAGAATGTTTCGTCAGCTCTACCATCATGCCCTCGTACTCTGATATTCTAAATTGGCGCGTGATGCCGGTTCAGAAGAATTCCACACGTCCTGTCTGACGGATGTTGAAACTTTCATTCTCCCGATATGTCGGCCGCGTTCGCGTGCACGTTATGATTACATACTGCCATCCTTGGTGCCAAGTTATTTGCTTGCCTTCTGGCACCGAGATCTGTCTGCCAGTGAATAGAGTAATTATCCTTTCCACAAGCATTTGCGTCGAATGTGCCAAGAACGTTGGATTGAAAGAAATCAATCAGGTGCTACTTGACTCGTCAATCATCGCATCTGCGAGTGAATAAATTTGTCAGACAGAAACGACACACGACTTTCGCGGCTGATATCTGAGTAGGAGGGTATTTCCACTTAACCTCATGGTTATTTTGAAAAATTGATAATATAACAATGCAACCATCTATTTCCTGTGCCCTATTTGTAGCCAAAAACGACCCCCAGGACATTTCTTGAAAACTTTTGTTGTGCAGACTCTCGATTAATTTTCACTGACAGTATACGCCCAATAACACACCTTAATGCGTGAATAACCGCGTATGCAAACAAAAACTCTAGGGCTAACAATCTCGCGATTTACCCTGTGTAACAGGGTGTCTTCCAGAATAGCGAATAATAATCCAGGAACGCAGAATCTCGGGGGCTGCGCCTACCTGATGAGCCCAAATAGGGATGAAACCGGTGTTTGGCTGTCAGAGTTCTCAGCAACCTTATGAGTAGTGTGTCCCACTTGAATCCCGCTGAGGTTGTACTAAGGGCTACGTCAGTCTTATTTTCAAGGGTTCGGTTTGGGTATTTTTCACCTACGGGAGAACACATGTTATGCTTCCTTGTCGACAGCCAGGTGAGCTCATTTGTGACTTATTCTACGTACTGCCGTAGAGAAACACATACTTAAAAAGTGCAAAGCAAATTATGACGGCAACATTGAAATCTCTGTTCTCGGTTCGAACTAGTACTGAAACACCACAAATGGTTTTCCGTTTGAAACACATTCATAACCACCCGGATTGATTTACAAGTTTTTGAGGAAAGCATGAATTTTCCTGCACACAGCATCCAGTGCGACGTGGACTCCCAGCTGAACGATTCGGATTTTGACCCCCATCGCCGCTGTTCTGATAAACTGTAGGCATGTTGCCTCGGAACTAGAGGTGTATGAAGGATGGGGAGACGAAGCAGGTCGAGGACAATATCGGTTACGAGTGAACAGCGACTTTATGCGGATACGTGAGATGAAAGCCTTGTTATCTTTTGCATATCAGCACTTCTTCTAAGTTGCCATTACAATTGCCTTTCAAAATTACTTTCATAATTAACCAATGACTTTTTAAAGTCTGACTGCAAAGTATGGATATCCACCAATTTCGGTCAAGCATATCGACTTCATTCAAAACAAGACAACTGGTCGAGAAAATTCGACACGACCTAAAGTTCTGCATCCGAATGTGAAGATGCGGTTACGCAGCATTCTCGATCTCCGTCATGTCTTCTCAACGGTACTCAAACCGAACTCTGTGTGCGCTCCACAAACAGAGCACAGCCGTTCTAATGTCTGTCCTCGGTTTCGTGTCACTCAGAATGAACACGCCTTCAAACATCTAGGAGGCTTTTTCCACCAGTGCGCGCTGCGTTAGCACAGTAAATGACGCTCAACTGAGGAAGGAAGAATAACAAACTGGAGTTATTGTGTTCACGAAAATTGGTCAGGGCAACAATCACGGAAGTCATCGAAACAGAATGTATGGTGGGTGACAATTTTTCGGCAGTTTAAAGACTACGGAACATCCACCGTGATCGATGAATGAGGAACCTAACCTCAACTTTGGGTTGGAATGCGTCCTACAGCCCCATACAATACGGACCATTCAATTAATCATCGAAGTGTCACAAATGTGGGCAACATAGCCCCTCCCATTCAACGGGACTGAACCACAGAAACTGAAAGCTGTCGCCACCTTATTACCAAAAACACTAAGACCGTGAATGCTAGGGGGATACTTCTCGTGATTATCATTTAACGACATTGCTAGGTCACCCGAATAGCAGAACGTGTATCTTTACTAATGAGCTATCTTATCAAGACATCCGGTAATCATTTAATCTAACCACAAAGTTGCCTGGGATTTAGGCCAATTAGAATGGGTATCACATGACTCCATGTGTGTCTCTGAAAATCGCGAGGTCACATGACTATTCTTGGGTCGGTTTATCAGTTGATTAGGTCGCAAATGTGTTAGTAGGCATTAGAATAGTGCTTTCAAATTGGAGGAAGTTGTTGAACTTTTATGAAAGTGAAAACAAAGTTAAAATCAGTCTGTCATTAGTGAGCTGGAATTTATTCAACCAGGGGTCACAAAACAGCTATTCCTCCAACTATTCGTGTATCCAAGCTTGATGTTTCCCAGTGATTGTATAAGTTTCCACATATTTGAAAATTAGTGAGACTGAACGCAATTAGCCGCCTATTTGAAAATTAGCGAGACTGAACGCAATTAGCCGTTTTTTTTCGAAAAGTTAATCTCGATGTGTCAGAAATGAAGGAGGAAATCACGTTGTCCAGAGAAAATGATCACAGTGTCATCCTTCTGTCACCTTTTGGCTAACTGGATGTTTCGCTTGAAAAGTAGCGTTTCACGAATAAGTCGGTGTAGCGAACAAGTTCGTCTTAGGAGGTGTTTGGTTAGGCCTACCCAATCGATTATATGGCGGACCAGTTGTCATGGTAAACTTAGTAGCAAACAAAAGAACATGGGCTCAAACCGGATTGGCTTCAAAGATACTGCAGTTACTGAAGGAGGTATTCATGGTACAGTTTGCATCGGGTTGTAAGACGGATGCCAGAGGACAGTCACATTCATAGATAAATCGAGCTTAGCAAATTTCAAAAACAAGGGTAGGAACCTTTGTTCGACGAAAGTCGAACCTGATCACCTGTTTGAAGAACAAAGAACCCGAAAATGGCATAGAAAGGATAAGATATCCGAGGACTGGCTGACCCTGTGTGACCTGTTTTTCAGTAAATTGTATCCAGAAGGGCCGGTCTGGGACTCCAGAAATGACTTTGATTGCATGCTAGATGGATTTGCTGGCGAAAATTCTGAAGGCATCATTTACGTAATGGGCTATTCTCGAATGCTTTCCTATCACAGTTGCAATGATGACCAACATCCGAAACGCCGGATGAGACGAAGAGGTTTGCCTATTCAGGCCCATCTAACCCGCGCTCGTGGAGTACTGATAAGTCGCTGGTTGCATCTCCATTGCGTCTCCGTTGCATCTCCGGGTTCAAATTCCGGCACGGGCAGGAATATGCATTTCTGATTGGCTCTAACTGGAGCGAGGCCCGAGTATGGTGTTCACCTGTTCGGCGTTGACCAACCAGAATAGGAGGCGAATTGTTCAAATGAGATTGGTGGGAATGCATGGTCCACAAATGTCGCAACCAACACAACTGACATTTTACTACTGGTTGGTAGCACATGACGCAGTATATACCGCAAGATCAAATCACGTGATGCACTAACTTGCGCGCGTCATCAAACCTTACCGCTACACGGTTCCTGTGCAGCTTGAGTCAGCCGCCGTCACGATAACGAAGTGGTGTGCACAGTCAGTGTGCACCAACAGTCACTCATTTTGGTTGCCTGAACAGTCTTTGTGCGAAGTGTAGTGTGCTGCTTATCGACAAAGCTGAAAGAATGACTAGCCTCGTCTCAACATGGAAAGCAGTCTCCACATGCTAAAGAAGTAAAAAAAACGGTAAAAAAATACTTCGAAGTTTGACTAACTGATACTCTTCTTTGTGTCCAGAAGCAATATATACGGCCACAACGCTGAGCCTGGTTGACGGCCCACCCCAGAAGATTTTCCACGAACTCCACTTCTATGAGGAAACTACACCCCAGCAAATTTTGGACAACCTGAGGGCGGATGGTTAGTTTAAAAATTTTTTGAACAGTTTCGTGGAGTGTTGTACTCTTTGTAGCCCAGCGATTTCATCGATCGTTTTTTTCTTAAATCAATCGGTTTCGTGTTTATGTCCATCTATTCGGTGTTCCTGTCACAAGGACACCTTGTCTGTTGTGGATGTCTAAAGTGGGCTGGTTCGCGACATTCTCTTTTTGTCACTGTCTACTCACGGGATTACGCGAAATCTTTTGTGTTGGATTTCGCCCCGGATCGTCCGTATTATTGGATTGGCGTGAATGGGACGGACCGGACGTTGGTCAGAATGGTGAGAAAGTCCGGAGATAAGACATTTGGCGATGGCGAGAAAAAGCCGAATGCAAAAAACCACCGGAGTTAGATTACAGTGGACTTTTCGCAAGTCCTGATACATATGACATATACCCTTCTTGGGAAAAGGAGACTGGGCTCGGGGCCCTTAATTCCACATTTAGAGTAATAACTGTGTAACTAGTTATGACTAGGCAATCCTACGCGTTGTTACACACTCGAGATAATGAAATTGTGGGACTCAGTTGTCCGTTTTGAAGTGGCGACTAGTGGGAGTTGAGTGCGATGGAATTGACGTTGGAACTCCTGGACAGGCACCATCTGGAAGTAATGGACCTCTAATTCCCAAAGACGGAATCTTATTGAGGCAAGCGTGTCAACAAGCTTAAATCGATGGAATTCGGAACAATCGTACGTGCTCCTGGGGAGCAATGAGAATCATGAACGGTTTCGCCTCGCAAAAAATAGACACATAAACCGTTACTTTCGTTGCATCCTAGAAAACCAAGGGAACCATTTGATTCTTTCTAGGGTTATGTGGATCAGATTCTCACAGTGGATTTTTGAAGCGGAGACTGTAAACTCATACTTCACTCCTTGAACTAAGCAATCAGTTTTAGTGCATGGTTTGTAAAAGCCTATTAGCTCATGAAAACGTGCATTATTATGATTTCTAAGTGGTCTACCAGAACTCAATTCGGTGAGCTCATATCAGGGGGGGGGCAACACAATGATCAGAGGGCAAATGGCGGGGGAAATGATAGGTACAATTCCAAATCACGTCGGAAACTAATACAATAGTGCAATTTCAGTGCTGTATTTAATCCCACAAGCGCGGAAACACCTAACACGAGTAATTCCGCCGTGTAGTGTACACGGTCAACGGACCGCCCTCTGGAGAAGACCAATAGGGTGGTTCCCATAATAGGGTTATCCGAAAGGAGGACACCCCATAGGTATTTCATAACAATATCGGTTGTCACGTGGTGTCCCCTGCAGAGAGGCATTCACCGAGAAAGAAGAGACCAGGATGGTCTCGAATATGTTACCGTTGTCCCATGGCAGACCAAATTTGACTCAGTTTTCGGACTATTTCTGTGTGAACAGGAACAGTTCACATAAATTCCAAAGAATTCAATAGTAAAAGTCTACAATAACTTCAACTCACCTCGCCTTTACAATC
Organism: Clonorchis sinensis; assembly: GCA_003604175.2. Classification (NCBI taxonomy): domain Eukaryota; kingdom Metazoa; phylum Platyhelminthes; class Trematoda; order Opisthorchiida; family Opisthorchiidae; genus Clonorchis; species Clonorchis sinensis. The sequence goes on from CM030371.1 coordinate 27,988,639, forward strand.
TAACGGTGCCCCGCGTTGTCGTAGGAACAAGACAGGTTGAATTTCACACGACGCAACAGCATTTTCATATAGAACAAACCAAACCTGGAAAAGTGTTGTAAAAAAAGATAAACTTTTACCTCTTGAGCTGTATTGATGAACATGAGGTTTACGGTAGGCGAATTAATTATTTTTTTTCACAAAAGTACTGTGTCACGTGAATGGTCCTAGTGGTAAGCACATTCCCCGAATCGACAGTCCAATATGGTTTTCAAAAAAGCTTTTCATATCCAGCCGTAAACATGTAGTCCTCAAGCGGTTTCGCACTGGAACGGGGCTTGTTATGGATGCAAACCGTCAAAAACTAGTTGTTTGTGTGAAAACACAGCCCACTTTGGCTTATTGTCGCGTTCTTGTCTTGACAATTTTTTACAGTCCTCACGACCTGAGATACAGGTATCCCATAAGCCAGTTAGAATGAGTGACTTGGTGGTAAAAAGTATGAGGCCGGCTCTCAACTAGACACACACACACGTGGTTGAAAAAAGTGAAACTCAATCCCCCTGTCCAAATTTGGCATTTGTGAAATGGTTAGCCAGCTGGCTAGGTTGGGCAACCGGATCGATCGGTTCCAGCCCAGTATCATTCGAGCGCCCCACCGTGACCAACATGAAAACAGGACGATCGACCACAAGGTATGAGTCACCTTCGTCCATTATCTGGGACGATCGGAAGGGTGGCGTGAGCCTGTTTAAACCAAATTGTGGTGTCATCGTCGTCTAGTGGACCAGACGGACTTTAAGGACGTCAGGCTGAAGTGATATTTTCCGCGCTCGATGACAGACAGCGGCTCATTGCGGTCGCCTAGCAACTTATCTCAAGTACTGAAAACAACCGGATGGTTAAAGCTGGGTGGAGGATGATATGACAGTCTGGGTCCGGTAGCCCAACAAAACGTCTTCACCGGCTGAATACTATCTAGTAAAAGGGTATTCGCTATGGCTCCCGACATCTGCTGATAGACGAGCGCAAAGTGGGGATTCTCAGAGATGTGTGGAACAAAATGGTCTAACAGTAAGCTTGAATAAGTAATCAACTGAGAATAGCAACTTCTGGTTTGGTATGATACAAAAGTGTCCATATGCGAATTGTGGAGAATCACCGTGGTGTTACAGACCGTTGACTTTGTCTTTTTTAGATTGTGAGGAATGTCACTTTGATAATTCGATTGACATATTTCGTCATAACATTGCCAAACAGTGAGAGTGACCATGTGAGAGGACCGTTTAGAAGTTATCGCCAGTAGTATTCAATATAACTATCTCGTGTTCATCAGTTTTCCTCACAGATGAAGCGTTTTTCATCCATTTTTCGAACAGAGCTTTTGCAACAATATTGCTGTGTTTACATAAACGCATAAAGTTACCCACCTGATTTCACAAGAGGATTTTTTTTATAAGTAATGCTTAAACTCGGACGAAAGAGTGGAACTGTCGGTGCGATTGGCTAGAACTTCCGCTTTGCAATATAAGTTAGTTTGATCGTTGGTTTGTTCACTGAGCTAGGCTATTTGACTGCAAACGTTTAATCACCCATCAAGGTGACATCGCCAGTGCGTTGTTAGGGTGCGTAGTGGAGCGTAGCGAGTGGTCTGTGAGCTACCAACCACCACTGTTCATCAAAACCATTTCGCTCATCAAGTTTTTAGCACAGTCATCTGGATATTTATTGCTGGTGGAGCGTAACGGGGGGTCTGTGAGCTACCGACCACCATCAAAACCATTTCGCTCATTTGGATATGTATTGACTTGCTGAACACAAGGGACGCGAGGTACTTCATGGATTCGTTCTCCTCCTTTCGAACAAGTTGGTCTCACTCTCGTTGGCAGAGCACGGGGAGTTTTGTGTAGTTGTAATATGCACAGGTTGGAATGAGCCGGTTTTTTTGTTGTGTTTGCCAAATTAAGGTAGAACCTACATTTAAAGGGGATCTGAGGCTGTGTCTATCTGAGGGGCCCCAGTAAGGTGGAAACCGGTCGTTGACTGTCTCAGAGACTTCAGCAACCCCATGAGTAGTGCATCACGTCCAGACGGTTCACTGTTTTAGACCCACAACTACCTGGCTGTCAAAGAAAATGAAGGACATTCTTGTACTGGGATTAACCAGCATGTGCCTAATCAAACAGTGCGCTTCAGGATGTCGAATAAGTCATTTCACTTAAATGAGGCAATATAAAACGACTAGCTGCAATTTGTCATGAAGTAGAAAACCTAAGATTTGTTTCGGAGTAAAGAAGGGTGTTGACTGCCTTGGGTCATCGCAGTCAAAAGAGGAGGTTGCAGTACGCACGTGGAATGAAGCACACATACGACTATCGCAAACAGCCAAGTGCATTTACTCCTTGCCAGGACAGTGTTAGCCTAGGCGTCTGGCGAACCACACATCGCTCACACGTGAACACGTTCACCCAATCAGACGTGATAGGCCAGCGTGCACTAACTCAGCAGTGGAAGCACGCTGCCCAGGGTTCAAATACCGGTACGGTCAGGGTTGTGCATTCCTGATGAGCTCACATAAGAACGAAGCTCGATTCCAGTACTCCCTCTATTTAGTGTGGACCAACCAGGATTAGTGTGCCAAGACAGGGGAACGACCGCTCAAACGAGGAGAACATGGATGAAAATTCTACGAGTCCATCAACTACCTGCAACTAATCAAAATTGTCATACCAGTTTCAGTCGTCCGAGACGAGTTACTGGGACACTTCGTTTGTCCAGCAACAGTTATCCAGCTAACATGAAGGTTTTCGCATCGGGGTGACTTAGTGTGACTGCAACAAGTTCGTGAAGAGCAAGTTTGCCCACACGTGAATATCCGCTTTCACCCCCTACGCCGCGGTAAGTGCAACCCAGTGCAGTTATTGTTGCTGTGCTGTTTGTTGATCTAACTTCACCAGCCCAAGTAAACAAAATGAAGCCGTAGTAGCTACAGAGTTTGTTAAACAGAACTGCCACAGTCTGATTGTCTCGTAGCACCTAGCTTACGGTAGTACCAGAATATCCAAGCAGTCATTGGTTTTTTCACAACGGTTTGGCAAACAGTCGATGGCTCCTAATATTTAAGCTTACTCAACTTTTTGCATGAAAGGATGAAAGGGACCTACAGTGACTCCTCTTGTTGAAATGGCATCACCGTCCCGGTTTCACCAAGTTTCGTACGCTACACCAGGCAGAGCATCTCTAACTCAACGGACTATTTTGTTCTAATGACAAATGACTCATGCACTCAGCCCATTGGAGTGGATTGGTCCATGTAGGAGCAACACCTGATTGGACCTTACGGCTACATCGCGTCATATGGTCTTCCTCAGATAACTACACTGTAATGACGCTGTCGATGACTGAGCAGAGGGCACGTATGCGTCTTGTATTACAGAAAATGAGTCGTGGAACTGATCATTTGCCACAGCAGAAGAGCAGACATACCAGTTTAGTAGCTTTGTGTGAAAACCCTGAAGCAGCCAGATAGAAAGTTAGTTTGGAGATTCCAATTGGTTTTCCCGGGGGAACTGTGATGTAACTTTCTGCAGGAACTAGAAAACTCCAATAGACCTGCCAGATACACAGATTTTGCCATTCGTAGGATTCCCATAGACTTGGAATTTTGACGTTCAGGGGTTCCGTTTCTGTTCTAGTAATGCCAAATACACATGAAACATTCAGTTTAATGTGTTGCACTACACACTGAGAAGATCCATACCTAAAGCTGTTTGTAGTCACGGAGTGTAGACAGTGTGAAACCGGACTGTCAACCAAGTTTCATCTCCTAAGGTAGTTCCCGAAATGCAGATCACAATTTCAATTGGATTGCGTGAAAAGACATATGGAGCTTTACCTGACCCTCACTGATATTTTCGTGCATTTTAAGGAACATCTAAGAGTATTAGAAGGAGAAATCCTCGGATTCAAAGTTTTATTGACACTAATAATTTTTTGCCGAGCTTCACAAAAATATGTGTGGTATTGTGCACAGCTTTTCTGGAAAACATAAGGAACCTTTATTCTGGTTTGGAAACCTTGTCTTTCGCTCCTTCTATGACGCATGAAAGCAGGAGTTGAAACTTTTTATGGACAATTTCTGACGGATATCAGTCTGCTATAACTGTTTCGTGAATGGTTGCTGTCAGAAGAAAAATCTAAGTGGTCGCAAGGTCATTTGGAGGGGCATTCTATTGTTACTTTGTTCGGTTTTCCTTTACCAGCCTCGTTGGAGTATGAGGTGTTTCCAGGTGAACTTTTTGCTTAGGAATGCGACTCAGTGATGCAGCACGGCAGTACTGGGGAGGGGGGCTTCAGTGCTCAACAAACTCACAGCATTCCCTAGCCTATTACTCATGTCAACTTGCTTTGTGTGATACATTGGTGAAGTCGAGGAGGCATTAGGGAAAACTGCGTGTTGTTTGAATGCATCAAATGCAATTTTTCTATTCGTCAGGAAAGGATTGGATGACTCGCTCATGTATAAGTAACGTCTACACTTCTGACAATTGACGGTACCTGGATGTCAACTTAATAGAAATCTAGCTACCCATTAAACGACAATATCGTGTTGGCAAACTGACCATTTTTATCACGTTTGGACATGTTAGTCGAAATATTGCTTCTCAAAAGTTTTCGCCTTGAGGTGTCAGTAACTTTGCGTTTAATCGCAAATCCGAAACCATCGTAATCGGTGCCCTCTGTCGTTTGGCTCTCTGAAGAAGAGGCATAAAGCATTTTTTGTCCGCTTTATTCGAACGCATTTCCAGGTAATTAAGACGGGGAAGGCTTCAATGCTCTCAGTGGGAATTGGAAATCCTATCATTGGAATGCAACTACGTGCTTGTGTCTGTTTGCTAACCTTGACAATGTCCTGTTGGTCAAAATATAGAGAACGTCCAACTAAAAAGGGAAAACACTTTTTGTCCGTTTGTTTCGGTATTTTTTCAACATTTTTTGGCCCGTTGGAAATGCTAAAATGAGTGCAACGTAAACAAAAACCACTTAATTTTCAATCCTACCGCAACTCAGGAACAATCAACGTTTTTTTCGCATGCGACGAATTCATTTTATTCCACTACTTCTCTACACATCGACCTCGTTTTTTTCATGAATCGCACAGCAAACGCATTATTAATTAGAACGAGACCGAGCAATTGTCGTTGTTGTTCCAGACACGCTGGAGAGAATGATTTCGGGACAGCTACCGTCTGGAGAATGTCATGTTTTATGGCACCTCTCACATGACATAACGCAAATGAAAGAGTTTTCCGTATAAAGTGGGGTTTTTCACCCAAAAAACGAGAAATAAAATACAGTTAGAGGAGATTTCCTCCTGAAAACGAACCCGCAGGACAAAATCTCAATTTAAAATTCTCAAATTTCCTCACTCTGCCGACAGCCTGGTAGCAGATTGGAGGAAGACAAATTTCAGAAGGTGCTTGAAAAATCTGTCTGAGAAGTCGTCACTGGAGGATCCAGTCACCATTGTGGATTTCATAAATGAAGGATGAATGGAGTTATATTCTGTAGAGGTGCGAATTTACATTACCGCTTAGCAATCGCTCGTGGCCAAACGGTAAAGTGGGATGTCGGGGGATCGAAACTACCCGCAGTTTCATAAAATGCACATTCCTGATGATCCCCAATAAGGATGAAACAGATGCACGATGCCTCTCCGCTGATCACCGTAGATAGCTTTACTTACAGGACGAAATCTTCGTTTAAAACTTCCCTAATCTTCTCACGATACCCATAAGCACTTGCGAGAACCGGGTGGTCAAGTGATGCAGGATAGAGCCACAGCGTGCCTTTAGCCTGACTTTGAGATTTCAGATGACAGGAGAAGGTCTTGCGGTGTCTGTTTCGAGGTGTATCACCTCCTAATAATGATGATAAAAAGAAATGCGGCCTTAAAAACAAGACCGGCCGCCTTAAACACGATTGCATCTGGGTTCTTGAAGACAAGAATACATACGATTTACGCTGATGAACGTCTTTAGTTGAATACATCATCGGTCATCATGCCCAAACCAATAAATGTCTACATGTGTCAGACGAAATCCCTCATGTTGAATAACACTCTACCAAACAGCGCACGGACGACCAGACGTTTGCGTATCAAGTGGGAAGCTAGGCGAACAAGCCAACTACCACGATACAACACTATCTCCGATTGTGTTTCGAATATCTCGACTTTACACTGACTCATCAGTAATGCAGCGCCTCTCCTTCTGTGGAACATAGGGAGGATTCTTTCGACTTCTTTTTGGTTACCGCAGTGGATGAATGGAATCCTTACTTCTTTTTGATTACCCTATCCCAGACTCGGGGTCTGCTAAGAAGGATACGCGGAGTTCTCACCTAGAGCTTGTCTGAATTAAAATTTTTTGGGTGAGTTCGGTTTATGTGAGCCTTTATCGGGCTGCTGAGGCATTGACACGAGTGCCTTCCTTCTCAGTAGGTATCAAAGTTCCTCAAAACGCTTAGCTTTAAAATCCCAGGTCTCAAAGATCTTGCCGAATTGCGTGGGACGACGACATTTCGTTGAGGGGAAAGGCATGTTTGTATTTATGAACTACGTGAATGGATCCATACCGTGTGAACAGGTTATTGATCAAGGACTCTGCGACTCGACGCCTAATACTGGAATAGACTGGCTATACTACGACATTGTGGCCTCCTCGCTAGTTGCTATAAGCTGTAAGTATGCTTTTTAACCATCCGCTTTGAATTAAGCCATGTTAGGTGGTCAAAACTTAACAAACACCGCTATCTAAAGTTAAATGGGGCTTGGTTGGGGAATTTTAAATTTACCGACTGTGTTTTACGGATAAGGTAGAGGCTCAGCTGCCCGGTTCCACTTGCCTTAGTGCGGACTACTAGTGTAAAGTGAACCCGTGAAACCGAATAATTCGCCTTCGCATTTGGACAGTAAAACTATAGAGGTGTCACATAAACAATCACTCTACAAAATCTCGCCAAGAAGAACACTTTGTGGTCGTTGCAGAAAGACAAGGTCTTCGTCTACTGGCCACCTAATCATGGGTTCGAATAAGAGCACTGCTAATGATCCAAACTAAGATAACACGGCTCTACAGTGTCTGTTGGCTTTTCAACACAGACTGACCTTACTTGCGGAATGTATAGAACACACCGACTGTCTCCAGATGACCCAATTGACCACGTGGGGCGAGATGGCTCAAGTGGTTGGAGCGCAAATTTACTGACCGGAAGGCCCGTGGTTGGAACTCGACCTCTGCCTCTCCACTTCCCCTGTCTAGGCTTGGGAAACCTGGCAGTAGCCCAGCCCTCATGCTTCCCTCGGGTGGCATGGCAGCTAGGTACTGAAAGGGTGTTACAGCCGAACGAACTGACCACGTTAAGCTAAGCACCTGGGCACAGCAAAATATTCACGCAGACAACAATTGCTGAAAGCGCTTGAAGAATTCAGGTGAAATATTTGCATATTTCGGCCAAATTTTCATACTACTACATCAGAATTGGGCCCATGTCCAGTCACCTCGACGTGAAATTAGGTATTTTTTGAGCGCAGCCTCCGAAATATTGAGAGAAAAGAAAGGAACGAGAAAGAAACAAGAGCGTATCCTTTTGCACGGCTATATTTTTTCTATATTTGCTATCAAAACTAAGATTTCAGCTTATAATAACAAAACGTGATAGGCATGAAAGCAATCTAAACTGGGTCACACTCCATATGGATAGTCTGACTCGATCACAACAGAACATCGAACACTCCGGACTAGAGCCGACTGCTTTCAAAGCCTGCTTTGCTTCTTTCAATTTAGCAGTGCCAAAATTGCTTTGAGGCACCAAAAGCAGACCTAATCATGGTAGCAAAGAAGAGGGATTGAGCCCATGACGGTTCCTAATGACAGTCCAGTTCACTACCGTTAACACTGACCCCTTGATGATTCAGTGTTACAGAAATGCGAATGGCTGTTGACATACGAAACCTGAACTGAGGAAGTTGGAAACAATATGTATGCCAAATTCATTCGGTTTATTCGTCATACGGACGATGGAGCGAGGAGAGCATGAGTTGCTCATCAGTAGTCGAACGGAAGTCATGAGAATTCACAACTCGGCAATCAGCTTTCAAAATTTTGAACACTGCTCAACTAAGGTTACCTAAGCCCCACCCGTTTACGGACGAAAGACGTATTGGAACAAAAATGTTATTCCATCAGGAAGAATCGGGCTGTCGGTCTCGTTCTATTAGACAGCTGCGTACTAGAATTCAAATTCCACCAAAACTGAAAAGAACGATGCTTCTCCTAAGGCCCACGTGCGCATCACAGTGCGATGAAAGGCATTAATTTATCGATTAGCAGTTACAAGGCGTAAAATACTGTTGTTGATAAACAGTTTGATTACGTTTAACGAAGTACATATTCCAGTACCATCTCTGTTCAACACGAAAAGAATAGGGAGACGTTTTCCGATATCCGACCGACAGTTTGGTGTAGATTTCCATCAATCAAGGGCACCGACCAAGACAACTTTTCGTAGTTTAGACTACCTTTCCAGTTCAGATTCGAGCAGCTTAACAAAAGCGAAGGCGTGTACAAATGCCTTCGGATCAAACGTATTCGCCTCACCCGATTTCAACCCCATTACATGACTCAGCGGAATGGGCCACGCCGACAGGCAAGCAGACCGCCGCATTGGTCTTCCAACACGGTCGCCTCTGCAGTGCAAACTCAAGCTCGGGCTGCTGGTGCAGGGGACGGACCGTGATGAAGAGGATGCATTCCTGTTTCGGTAAATCGGTCAGTCATCCTTAAACAGGTTTGCTGATCTTCATATCCGGTTTCCCAGGGCTCAGTTAAAAATCGCATGGGTTATGACAATGAAGCTGTTTTACGCAACACACAAACCGTTCAACCGACTGAGATGAGGCTTAGAGTGCACGTGTAAAACTATATCTTGTAAAAACAAAGCTACAGCCGAAACGCACTGCGAAGGCTCAACTGACACCTGCCTGCTTCGCAGTATAGTTTGACCTCCAGTTTTAAAAATGCCTTGGTTTTCTAATGGTATCATCAGAATGTGCAGAATTCGCTGCAGTTGAACGGGGGGAAATGAAGCCTAGCAACGTCCATGAACTAACAGATCATGTACAAAAATGCAGATATATTTGTTGCTTTAAGATTATGTGATCACGAAGTGCTCTATAGTGGTTGCGAATCTGTAAGTTTAGGAAGCAAGTATAGGTAGGGTTCACTGTGTAAAATACCATCAGCTCGGGAGTCCTACGTGGTCCCTCGTTATGGGGAAGCTGATCGAATTATTGCACTAATTGGCTGAGTGTTGGTCATGCACTTTTGCAGAAGAGCAACTACTCCAGCCACAAAGCCTCTTGATCAGGCAATAACCGGCTCTTTGAGTAAGGTTCTCTAGTCATCTCCATAGTGATCATGTTTTTGAGCAGATCAGTTATATCCTGTAAACCTTTCAGTAAGGATTCATCATCCACGGATTCAGAAGACGACACCATAGCCCCTTACGTGCACTTCATGACTAGGGTTTGAACAAATTTCCGGACCACATAATAAAAACTAATCAGACGGCTGATTATCCACTCGGTACTATCATCTGTGGAACGCAACTTCAACCAAGAATGGTGTGGATTCCCCCGGAGGCATATGAGTTTCATGCTCCTGATAATTCCTAATGAGAATCAGGAAACTATACAAAGTGTCTATACTTTTTTTTAGCATATTTTATAGCATAAAATCCGTGGGGTCAAAACTGCAACGTCATCTCAGTAATCCCATAACTTGAAACTCGGTGATATAGTCGTTCTGGGTTATTCAGTATTAACCCTATCGGCAAGAAACCGGGAGAAAAGTAGAACGTCGACCTTCCGGTGGATGATGATGAAGATATCGGTGGACCAAATAGTTTCATTTACCTTCTCATTTATGACAAGATAGCAGCTATCCCACCTATCGGGGTAAAACCTAGACTCAGAAAAGGTATACTTGAAGAGGGTTCATAAACGGGACTGTTGGTTTCCCCTAAATTTTCTCATCTAGGTACCTTGGGCTGTTAGCGTTGTGTAGCGATTTGTCCTTTCAGTTTAACAGCAGTCTTTAACAACTAAAATTTGTGTGAAAATCACACCGCACCTGAACTACGAAGACATGAAACTGTTCACAGAAAAGTCCCACAATCCAGGGAACTTCATCGGTTCAAAGAATTCACGGCTGGGCAGCGTTTTGTCTCTGATGGAAAAACGCCTCCATACCAGATAAGTAGGTCCGGATATTGGTTGTGCTTTAAACGAGAAGGGGAAGTTTTCTTAGCAAACTCTGCTTCTAAAGCAATACTCCCTCTAGAGGTACAGAGTTTAGGTCGAAGCCCAAATATATAGAAAGCCAAGCTGCTAATAACAGACAGTCTAGTTTCTTGAATTCAGCTACATTCAGCTGTGTCATGGACCAATGTTAAAACACGCTTTTACCTGTTCAGCACAGTCGTTCCAGTTCACAGCGGCATCGCCCCAAAACCTCTCGGCGAGGTCGATCCGGCCAAATCTTAAAGACGTCTGCAAATCTGTGGGGTCCTGGAAAAAGATAAACTTGTTTGTAAAGACTCGTTCTCATTTCAGCATACATAAGCACACCTAAGTCTGTATTTTTCCGCACAGTAATGATCAATTATGCTGGTGCTTATCTGAAAGGATGCGGAACAAAGCAGTTCATCAAGCAGCCAGCCAATCAAGCAACAGATAGGTTAATAAATCGACAAGAGTCAGCCAATGGAAGGTGTTCAGGATCTGATCAGTCAGTTAGTCGTTTGATCAGCCGATTCGGATGACTGACTACTGGATTCAAACAGGGATATTTTCAGCCGTGGTAAGACAGTGTCTGAACTCAGCACTAGATCTAGTTGAATGCCACTGCTGGATTCTGATTCGGCACAATTTATCGATTCTCACAGATGTAGCTAAGGGATGCGAAACGGCATGAAAACTACATTGTAGGGCTGATCAGACCACTATTTGTTTTCGGAAGTTGTGGAACTTTTGATTGAGTGCATTCGAATTACACCACTCGGGGATACTCTTGATCGAAATCGTATGAAATTAGACTCAAATGTTTACCACCAGCCAAGAAACGCGGACTTTCCTCCAAGCGAACAAAGCCATTTTAACAGAAGACTGCAGGAATTCCTGGCGTAGTAAAAAATCTTTACCATAGACCGGCTAAATAGTGGTTTTCATCAACTAACCGATACCAGTGTCATGGTTCACCCTCATAATTTCATGACGACTTGGCTGAAATCAAACAGAACAGACCAATCGAATCAGGATCCTTTCATCTTCCTTCCGGGATCACCAACTGTTTATTTAATCTACCGGATGTATGTTAGAACTATCTTATAGCCATCACTGCAATTTTGGTAGCCAGGAGCACTTTCATTCTGATGTAGACCAGTAGAACATCAGAAGTCTCTCTAAACTGCATAGGTAAACAACATTCGGAAAGAGGCCTGCATACCCAAAAGACCCGTACTTCCTAGAGGACCATTGAAGATAGCCTTATTTAGTTATCCTGATCATGTCGAATTTGCCGCATTCCTCACTCTGCGGATAGGTCAGTCTGGATAAAATGATTTAGATGAAGCCAAACTGAAAACGAGTAATTAGCGGTGATGCGTGGAATCAGTAACCTGTCTATTTTAAACAACCGGTGAAAAAAAACTTTCCCAGGACATTGATGGATGACAGTGTCTTAAACCACATTCCACGCACCATGCTTTTACCTTATTTGTTCTATCAGAATTCCAGAGTTGAGAAAGCAGTCCCGACTTCCCGTCCGCATTGAATCCGCTTGATGAACACTTTACAGTTGTGTTGACTGGAAGTTACGCAAGAGGAGATAGCTTATATTTATTCAGTACCAGTCGGTGCTCTGCGTTGCATTACGTCTACCATTGTGCAGCGTAAAAGTTTACTCACCACGACATTTAATAGAGTCTCCTAGCATGCGTATAAGGATTTATTCACACGTAGTCCTTTTCTCTCCTTCCATAAAACATCTATACTACCTGAGACCAGATCCCACTGAACGTCTCAGTTTTTTTCACTGTATTCTTAGAACAAAGTAGGGTTGCTACACATGACACAAATCATCAGTCTGATTCTTCTCAGTCAAGTTACATCGCACTCTGCACACCCGGTATTGTTAAGTCGTGCTCTTCTGTTGGTCCAACCGTGAGCCTTAAACGTGTATGAGAAAGGTTTATTCTGAACCTCATCTAGGTAAGCACTTCGGCAATCCTATTTTGATATTCGCTTTATCAGTGGCTAAGGTTTGATATCAACCCACACGACGAATGGCGCTACGTAGGAACTGTTCTAGAATACCTATTTTGATGTTTCCTTTTCTTACAGTCAGCCTACTGGTAGCACGGCCTATTTTTCTGTCCATCGTACGTAGAGTTTTGCGGCTCTTTACATCCACTTATTCGCTTCCACCCACACAGTGGCAAGTACGCACGCACGCACGCACGCACGCACGCACGCACACACGCATGCCGCACGCGCGTAGTCGGGAGCTTGCGAGTTCGTGAGCCACCTACCGACAATGGTTCTCAAAAGCCATTTACTTCTACAGAGTGCTTTCTACGCAGGATACAAGTTTTAACTGAAAAAAATGAGAAGAAATCCAGACACCTCCGTTTCTTTTACGAGGCAGCAATGACGGGCAGACAATAATCGTATAAATCGCACAAATATTTGGAAGAAACTCCTTCACAATCGTTAGGATGTAATCAGCAGGCCAGAATGACTGACGGCAGAACTGAGAGGAATAATTTGTGTGCTCTCCAAGTTCGCGGTAATCACGTGTCCAAAACGGAAAAGTCAGGATATGTCTATATTCGGAATCACTCTAACACCGCAATCATGACACCCTGATCTTGCTCACATAACAGTCACCGAGACGCTCGCCAAATCTTAGTTCACTGAGGATGAATTGATACCATAGAAAAGGTGAACAAGGATGTCCAAGTAGTATCAACTGAAGATAACTCAGCCTGTACATATTTTTCAGGTGAAAACGCATTGGAACGCACGGTACTGCAATTTTGGCGTTTTAGGCGTACGCTGAATTCATTTTCAGTACAAACTTCAAAACCTAGCTAAATTGAAATTTAAACACTTGTTCTGTTCAACATCCGAATTTGACATCGACTGACATTTGTGTTCAGCCGGATGATGCGCACTAATCAACTGTTACAGGAAACACACAACCCGCTTGCTAAAGAGGACCATATCCGTTTCGCACACACTGGTTCTCATAGGGTTTCCCCCTTTAGCCTGTGCAAAATCAGGCGCAAATCGCTCTGATTAAAATTCATTCGGAAACTAGAAAAAGACGCAATTGGCGAGACAGGCCAAAAAACAATAAATGGTAATGGCTGTATGTCTGGCAGGCAAGACGCAATTGGCGAGACAGGCCAAAAAAACAATAAATGGTAATGGCTGTACGTCTGGCAGGGGTTAAATGGAGCATTATTCCTGGACAGAAATCTGAAAAAGGTGAAGAAAAATACGGGTTTAAAACACACTCACCTGTCGGTCGTTTGGTTGTCCTGCATTTGGTTGGGATGGCAAACTGGCGGAAATTTTCAGCTTATCGAAATGGTTGACGAAATTCTCCTGTGCAGCATCATTTTCGTATTTAATACTCTTTGTTAAATGGTGTCCACCGTCAATCGAACGGTTGATAGACACTAGCAAACATGAAAAGTTGTGATCAACAGTTAATTAGGTGCAGGCGTTTAAAGAAATATTTTTGTTATTGGCCTTGTAGAACAGGACACTTTATTGGGAGACCTCCGAACAAGGAACACCTCGTATCTAGAGAAAGACACGAAGTATCCTATATGGGTGCTATTCTAAATCTGCGTAACAGCTGAATAAGGGGGTAAAGCATAAATTATACTCGGGAAGAAACCGAATTCTCACGTGGTGAAGGCTACACACTTGTGAATTTGCTCCTCATTTACTCGACCTAGTAAATCTTTTTGGAACTGAAGATTCGCTGGGCAGACTCATCGGGGAAAAGCGCGCATCGTATTTGGTTGAATTTCACTTAGGCGTCAAACAGCGTGAAAGATTTGGTATTTTGACAACAATCTTGAAGACTGATTACAGATCTGTGTCGTTTCAGGTGTTTGTTGTTAACGCATAGTCTCCTTGACCAGTAACCCAACTTGAGACAAAATACATCGTGTGTGGGTGAATGGTTTTTTAGTATTGACCTTACATGATTCTTGTGAACAGACAGGCTTTGGACCCGAGCTGTTTCGTCACGTGGTCAATCTTCTTCACTGCTTTACTATCTGGTTTAAATTGTACTTGCTTGGGATGGCTTTCGGATGATGAACTGATGAACTGGATTTAACAATGTGTCTTCGAGTCAAGTACAGTCCTTCGCTGGATGCACATGAGGTGACATAGAGATTTCTCAATAGATCAGAACTATGGAACCATTCAGGAAAATCCGGGTAGTCGGTGGATAATTTCTGAGTAATGTTTCGCTTTTGGTGGGCCAAATGAAGAAGTTTCTAAGTTGACTGGCCTGTACTTTAAAGAAAAACAGCACAACGTAATCGGTGGACACAAACGAAGAGTAAATAAACCACCTAGAAAAACAGATCAATACCGGGCGATTGTTTGAGTCAGGGCTACCGTAGGGAATGCAGTGAATACTGAACCCGTACTACTCAGGAGAGATGTGTGAGGCGGTTCATATCACAAAACATTCCGACTGGAATGAAATGAACAATGTAGAAATGGTGACCTTGTGGAGAGTTGTTTTCAATCAATCAAGTTGCCGCGTGACAGTATGCCGCTATGAGGATTCTCCAACAGAAATGGTTTGGATCCGAACAACAAAACTCACATCCACTAAAATCCACGCAATCTCCTGCAACCTCCGGACTAATTTGTTCTGACCTTGACGGAAATCTGTAGTTGACATCCACTTGGAATCATCAGCGGAGGGCGACTGTAATTGCCTCCAACCTGCCAGTTGTAAGAGTTAGGCGTCAACATCAAACAAGGAGAATTTTTAACTGAAATTCTAGGAGGATTTAGTCCGATGTTTCGCAAGGTTCTTCCTCTTTGTCTCCCTTGAAAGTCGATAAAACATTCTCGACAAACATGAAACGAGTCCTTCAAACAGAAACATATGGTGGACCATCCAGGATCAGTGCATAAACCATCACGAACCATCGGAAATGCCGGGTCATGTGATGGTGAGCATATGGACGCGATATCATTCCATGATTGACGGGATGGGGGTCAGAATTATTCTAAACAGTATGCTTCACTTGAGTTCTTCTCGACTCCTAGCAAAACATACCATCGAGATTCGCATTCTAGATAAGCTAATTGAGGGTTGATTAGAAGCCGTCGGAAAACAACACTGGGTTCATTAACACCGGAGATTTCAGAACGCAAAATATTGAAATACGAAAACATTAGAATGAGAATCGGACTGATTTAATCTAGACTAAACAAACCAAACCATGCAATCTGTATATAACTGTCCTTCCATTAGGATACTACTTTACAAGTTCAAGGGAAGTCCGGGGAAAGGATATCTTGAAAAGCACAGATTAAGCTGTTTGAGGGGGCATCTGACCAGGCGACCGTGTTCAAAATGGCCATGAATCTTCGCGCCACGTTTGTAGCACACTAGGTTTAGGGGTCGTTTTACCTGCATTAGGTGCATTTTTACGATTGTTACGGGTATAAAACACCCAGCAAGACAATTTTACTAGCCTCACTTGTTTCCTGACTCTGTTTATCTTTACTGTTCTTAACCATGCAATATCTCTGATCCTTCGCCGTTTGATTTTATACCTCCGACCGCACATCTGCACGATCGCAGGCTAGTTATTTTCTGCGTTTTGTTGTGTGCCAGCATAATCGCAAACGACTCTTCATCTTAAAGGTGTTCTGTCATTCGGTCTGTTTGCATCTGTTCACTTTTTCGGAGAGATGTTCTCAATTGCAAACTGCTTTGGTGTAGCCTCAACTGAATCCCTCGTTTATGACATCCCTCCGAAGAAGACCACTTCATGTTTTGGCTGGCGCGAATTTCGAGAAACCATATTACATTATATTTACTTGGCATGGTATCTACTCATTTGTGAAGAAGGTGTGTTGCGATACCTCGAACGTCGTGCCAACTGAAACGTGAGGCACCTTCATCCATCACAGGAGATTCAAATGGAGTTTTCTGTTCGTTATATTTGCCGCTGACTACCTGTAGGCTTCCACGTTTACTTCACTCTGATTAGATCCGCCCCCTTCTGTCCGGTTATTCTGGTGAGTTTCGTGAGCCCACACCAAAGGGCGGAATCGCTCGAATCGAGTTGGTTTTTCAACAGTGCATATCCTTGGGGTTTGAACTTTGGACGTCTAACATGCTGTGTTACAACTACTGCACCAGGGCGCGTTGGACGCATCTGAATTGTCACGTCGGAATAGGCGGACGTGTTCATCCCTGAACAATGTCTTACCCAGGGACTTGAACAATAAGCCAGTAACTGTCCTGTTTAGGGCAGTGAGCAGACATGCATGTCAGAATCTCCCAGTCAGATGGGGCCACGGACGCTTGAGACCTTGACATTTTTTTCTGGTCAGTAGAAGATGGTTGCCGGATTTGTAGAATTCCTTTTCACATGACTATCTTTCAAGCTGATGCAATGCAGTCATTCCGGTAAGCTCGCAGGGACGAGGGGGAGTAAAGAGGTTCAAATTTCGCTCCTATTAAAACTCACCAATAATCTTTCTGCTTGCCTGTACCAAGCAAATCAATCACATCGCTCGAGAAGTTAATGAATGAGAACGCTGAATGGTTCCCGCTTTCTAACAGTAGTTAACGTGCGGAACCTTTTCTGCATCGTATGATGAGGCTTCGAATGTTCTCACCCAAAACCTCGTGGTCGAAATATTACAGTATTCATTTGTTCCACCTGAACTGAATCGGAGAGGATTACACAGAATCGCGGTATTGTGCTGAGTCAGGGGTTTTGCCTCTTCCAAGAGGTCAGGAAAACGGTGGTGAAAGCTGCGTAATAAAGCCAACAACGCTCTCACTTGCCAATTCGGCTTCTGATTTAAGAGATAATGGGTCAGCCACAGCACGCGCTGCAGCCTCAGCTTCTTTTTGTGAGGGTCCTTCTTTTGCTGACTTGTCATCCAGATTAGGATTACACACTTCGATGAAATGACTGATACCTTTGTGTCTCATCTCATCGCCATCACTATCTGATTCGTCTGGAACAGTGATCGGCAGTTCCGAAATAGAGGCGACCGGCTCTTCATCTCCATATGGACTTTTAGATCATCCAAGCTGCCGGTCTATCTCCTCAGGAGAAGTGAAGCACCGCGATTTGCCCTTGTGCTAGCGTTTACCTCTCATCCAGATCCTGTTTTGGAGGACTTGACTGGTCAGTAGACCTAGGTTTCAGAGGAAAACCTGCTTTGAAAGAGGTCCAGTGCAGTTGGTCGATAGTTTGACAACCAACGGAATGGATTGTTGATATAATTGAATTCCTGTTCGGTAAGTTCTGGGGTATATTCTGCTTGCTGGACACAGACGGGTCAACTGTTCGGAGGCCAGCCGTCCCTAATAACCGAACACCACATCATCTGCACGGAGTATTAGAGTACTTCGTGTGCAAGATTGAAGGAGAAGCAATTAACTTGTTACTATCGCTCCCCGCGAGGAAGTTGAGAAAGTTCATTTATGCTAAATCGTTTGGAAATCCCATGTAGAATGAGACCACTGGTAAGCAAAAATGCCGAATGGACGAAATAGTATTGCCTGCACTATAAACTCTAGTCTCCCCTTGTGTACCAGTTACCTTAGGGGCATTACATGTCACTTTTATGATTGTCAATTGGTGCCCGGTACCATCACGTAGTTAAACATTCGGGATAACATATTGTATTCAGTACTTTCCGTCTACATAGAAGTAAAGACCCTAAAAATTTTTGTGGTATTTTGTTGTTCTCATGTTTTATCGTTTCGCACATCTATGTTGACAGTCATTTTGGATGTTGTCGGCAAATCTCGCAGCTAGATGACACCTGTCAATGTCACTGTGTTTCAGCTGATCGCTGGAATCACCACAGTTGAAAACAGAGTATTTCCACCAGTCGCATTACACCATAATATACAGTAAAAGTATTTTGATGTGAAAATCGTTCTCGGCTACAAAAGTTGCCTCATGCTCTGGATGCAGATGAGGTCGATCACATCGCCTACTGGCAGATCACGTGGATGCCGATACAGAGCTGGGGGCACGTCACATGGCCTATTGGCTGGAAGTTTCTAGTTGTCTGCCTTCATGGCCTTTGCTGAGTGAATCATTGACTAAATTGATTGACAAAGTGACCCAACCAGCTACGAAGTCAGCTAATCTCCCTAAACTACCAATGTAGTCAGTTTGTTCACTGGGCTCATTACCCCGACAAACAAAGGTCCGCTACACCGGCATTTGACCCGGACTGGTGACGAAAAGTTTGTACCCAGTTCGTTGGGCTTAACGAACAACCATGGTCAACAAAGGTTCGGCCTAAAAATCGATGAGTTCCTGCTTCACTCGAAGTGACAGTGGGTTCCAGAACGCATTCATTCGAGTATGTTAGAACACGACTTCCTACATTTGGCCCACGTGGAATTTTGCAGACACAAACCAAGAGATGAATCGGAAATGGAAATTTATTTAAACACTCGAACAGATCTTGCATGTTGGTCCCACTTCGTAAACAGATCAGATGAAAATGTGTCCAATTATTGGTAGCTCGGCTGAGTTTATCGACCACTGATCTTTTTGCCGAGTTTGGCGGCTGGTTATATAACCGTCTCGTGACCTTACGAGGAGACCTCGTGAAGGTGCACTGTTATCGTATGTCATCGTATGTTATCAAAAAGTTTGAAAAAACAGTCGTCAAACTCCTCGAACAGGTCTCCTGTCACCGGATCAACGCCAAAGAACGATCAGGCGATATTCAATCACAAACACTCGCTGGGGACGCAAAAGTGTCTTTTTCTATGGGAAATTGCCCCATCAGTTGGATTATTCTCAAAGAAATCTACTCGTATAAAAACTTACGCGTTCTGCAATTAGCCTTGTTTCTTCGGTACCACAGACACGCACAACTCGCGACTGACTCTGTGAGTGACCAAAACTCAGCATCGACAGACACGAGGACCTTGTAAGTAGGGTATGTTTTTCCAGTAATTCGTCTCGTCCATCCTCTTCAAGCACTCATGCATGCCTTCAATCCTACTCAAGCATTAGAACGCATCGATTTTCAATATTTTGGTCCGATGAACAGCTATCAATACAAGTTGTTGTTTGCCTGAACAGATGACAAGCAAGGGAAGGTTGTAAGTTGCACGTAGCGTGGAAGCGCAAGCCGACTCTTCACACTGGCTGGGATTCTCAGAAATGTTTTTATCGTACTGGTCTAGACTGTCGAGTCAGATCGAAAACTGGGACGGAACTACATTTAACCCCCAGTATAATGCCACAATCCTTTTTGTAAGGGTGCCAGGTCCATCTTGTAACGACTTCAGGCGTTGATAAATCCTCAGATCTCTATAAAAATATGAAATCCAAAACTTTGGACGTATGATACTGCGCGCTCTCCTGGAAAGAGTTTTCAGCGAGATCGCAGCACTTTGTAGCCAGTAGATTGTAGATCTGAATAAGACTTTTTTTATCGGAATAAAGAATGAGCTGTTTAAGGATGCCGTGAAAATGTGACTTCCTAAATGCGATTGGTTGTCCGCGAAAGTTTATTAAAGTTAATAATCGTTCACGACAGAATTGTTGTACTGCCCACATCACACATGGTTTCTCTAACATGAAAAAATTACGTCGTTTTAGCCAGCAGCTGATCGAGTATACACGTGCAAACGTATTCTGGATGCAGAGGATCCCGTGTCTAAGCAGTCCTTTTGTCAGCTCAACGGTTAGCTTGGGGCTGACCTAGACTCTCTTTTCTTACGCATTGGTAGGAATTACTCGCCGTTCTCTCCTCTTTTAATCGATCCCTTGATTCGGTCTTTCTTTGTAGAAAGACTGAATAGTTTCGGCCAACAGACCAGGTGACAACCGGATGAAGTAACCTCGCGGGCTCATTTCCGCCGCGAAAACTTTAAAGCACACCTCCTGCCTTTTGATGCACACATTACAGATGCGGAGAACAACCATGCGCTAAAGTCGTTAGTTTTACAGTTGGTGAGTTAATTAGTCCGAATACACGGAACTTAATGATTAGTTTACTTCCATGGAAATCTGTTTTTCTTATTCAACACTTGTGCGGAAATATCGATCGATTTGCTCATAGTCAAGAATGAGTACTGGATTCATTCAAGAAGTTCACAAATGGAATCAGACTATCTAGTGCAGCTTACTCATCAGCTAAGCTAAAATCGCACCTGTTCGGCGAGTGTTAGATCAGCCACAGTGGAATTTCCTAAGTTATGCTTGTTTAAATAACTTAAATCAGTGTGTATACGTAATGCACTACTCATAAGGTTGCTGAAAATTCGTCGACAGCCCACGACTGGTTTCGCCCTTCTTGGGGCTCATCAGGTAGGCACAGTCCCCGAGTTTCCGTCAACCGTATGTTCTACTTGAACCCAAATTGAACTGTTTTTCGAGAAATACACTAATTTGCATATCAATTTGGTTTTTGCGAGAGACTCACCTAGAACCCAGCTGAATCTCCCGTTTTTGGTGTTTCCAGGCAACTGAATGTGCTGCACCAGGTCGCCTCATGTTTCAGTGTGCTTTGTTGCCGATCAGAACCCCGTTCCAACTAGAAGGAACAAACTGCGTACCTTCTGAATGTTTCCAAACAAGAAACAAAAAAGGAATTCCAGAATATCGGCATACAATGTTTTGGAAGTGGGTAGAAGTATTTTATGCTTGATACCAGCTTAAGAAATCATGAGTCTTGGGAATTTACTGCAAGACTGAACCGTCCTGTTGAATAAGCATGATTATTTTCTGATTGTGTCGGGTCTGAGGCGCGGAAATTTTCTCAGGCATCCACGAAGGAAGCCGTTCCACGTAAAACACCGAAATCACTGCAAGATACTATAACAAGTTCGTCTGAACCGAACTATTCTAACTAGTGATTTCAGGAGAGTGACTCGTCGGCTTAATTTCGTCGGATGTCCTTGGGAAATATGACAAATGTTCGTCCTATAGCAACTGAACTTTGTTGCGTGATTTACAATGCGTAGTAATCGTCGAACTAAAGCCACAGACACGAAAGTTTTGTGCTCAATTGCTTTTTACACAAAATTGGATTTGTTCCACACACTTTTGTTACCTACCTTCTCGTTAGCTCTAACGACAGTGGTCCTCTCCAGCGAGTGCACACATTTAGTGCTAACGAAGTAGTCTTTTGAGCGAAATGAATATGCACAGGCATTAATGGTGAGTTTGCGGAACCGGGTCTTTTGAGCGAAATGAATATGCACAGGCCTTAATGGTGAGTGTGCGGAACCGCACATAATGGAGCTTCGAGGATTCACAATTGCAGTGAGGCTGAGAAATGAAACTGAGCTGACTTTTTTTTACTATAAGTGATTGTCTACCTTATTCCTTGGGGGACCACACTATTCAATCCCGGCAAACCTTAAAATTGGATTGATGGGTAAAATGTCAAATCGTCAAAAGGGATTTTGCCAAATTCGACCCTGTTGCCCTTCAAAGAGGAGCAGGAAACCAGGAGATGTGAACACGATTTGTCATGGATTTTTCCCTAGTTATGGTGACCATGATTTTAAAAAGCCCTACTTCCGGTGCTGTCCGATGAGGGCTACAATTGAACTTCTATTTCAAAGGTATCTCCGGATGAGCGCGAGCTCACTTGTGGCCAGTCCAGGTATTAAGACCTCTAGGTAGATGTACCCTTCGCTGGCTGTTAGCCTTGATGAACAGCCCGGATCCACAGACAAGCCCGCTAAAAGAGGTGAAATGCTTCTGGTCCTAGAAAGTGAAATCAAGGACGTTTCTTCCTGTCTGAAAGACACGATTGATAGCCAGGGTGAAATCGTTGGGAATAACAGTATCGCCATGATTTGATGCAACCACATAACTTTCCACCAACTGTTTTCTGAAAGTTCCCTCCTAGCCTATGTACGAATCAGTCAGAGCACCCGTGACTGGCGAATGTAAAGGGTTCTGTTCGAAGTTTACGATATCTCGTGAAAGTTTATTGGACCGAAATCCCACTTAATCCCGGAAAATACCAAGATGCAAACAAACTAGCATCGACCATTTTGAAATCCCTATCATGCAATGCAGCGACATACTCAGTGAAATTCAGTCATCCTCCATTTTGCGTCTTTCCAAGTGCAACGGTATGCCAATGGACCACTATACCCATTTCGTTCTATCAGTGAAGCGAATTCTCCTAATTTATCACAGATAATTTTATTCATTTATTGATGATGAGGGCGACCAGTCGAGCAGCCCGAATGAGGGTGAGACAGCAAAACGATAGGTGGCAGCAGACGGATTTTACGACCACCAGACACAGGGGCCTTGAATAAATTAAAGAGATCTTGCAGACAAATTTGACATTCACTTCCCATACTGACCGCTGATCTTGCAAGAATGACCCATTCGACTGCTCGAGAAGTGAGGGACTGGCACATGATTCATTAGGTTGTCAGCTGAAAACTACGAATTCAGTCGATTCTCCCGAACAGGGATCGCTCCACAAGAAAGCCAGATTTGATCTTCAATGAGTGGAGACACCGCATTGCCCTTTTTGCTAAACTTTTTGGTATAATTCTCAATCACATATCTTCCATCCGTAAGCTAAAGTACGACGCAATATATCCGTATAGGGCGGGATCAAAATTACTTGATACTTGCAATCCATAAGTAGGTTGTTTGGACTCAACAGTCGCTTCAAAACAGGCGCGTATTCATTCATTTGGTTGAACTATACTAGTTACGCATATATATATATATAAAACACATTAAGTTGACCGGTAGCCACCCATGGTGTTTTGCTTGGGTATTGCCTGCTATACCTTTCGTAGCTTATGGCTGAAAATCTCAGCATGTAATTTAAATTACAGCTCATGGGAAGGCAGACCCATCAAATCTCTCAACTGATCGTTCCAACTTAAGTTATCGTACGTCTTCTAATCCTGACGAATAAGCACACTTTTCTATTTGAGGACACAGCGCAACCAGTTCCCAAACAGAGATGGCGCAATACACTTGCGTTGGTGCTTTTGAACTTCACGTTTCTTGGTCTACCAGAACTGATATGAGCTGCGCTCAACAGTCCGAGAAAAATTGTGCAACTCCGCCGCTGAAATGTGTCAGTAGACCATGGACATTTAAACACGAGAGCAACTATTTCAGACGCCGCTTTATCCACATGTTTGTGACACAGACCTAGATGTTGTCTTCATCGGTTTGTTTTCAAACCCACAGTTTGTCGATTTTTCTGCTTTCAGTGTACTAACAACCCGTCATTTCATTTTTCTGTCGTCGTAAGTTCAACAACATTTGACAGTGCAAAATGACCGCCAATGTGCTAGAACGTGTGCCTGTAGCTGACTGCGCAATGCCACCAGCAGAGTGAGCCAAAATGATACCAGGTGGGATAAAAACTTATTCTCAGGGTGACACAAAACTCTACAAGTTAAGCAAACCGCACTTTTAGGACTTTCCATCTCTACAAATGGTTTACGTATCGATTTTGGGTATACATCGCAGCAGTGGCATGTACATTCTGAATAGTATAAAGCTCCAAATCAAGGTGAAGTCACTGCATTTCTTCACTATCCAAGTATCAGATAGTAAGCTAAAACGTGACAAGGCATGATCGAACAAGGTATTGCCAACCTACAGACTCAAACGGTGCTCACACGTCTACGTTCTTTTGGCAAAAATTCGTAGGTTTGAAAACCAGGACAGCCGTTTTGAACTATATATATATATATATATATATATTGGTTGCAGCTCATCATTTGGACTGGAAAATTTTGTACATCGTAAATAATTGCTGAAATTGTTTCCATAATTTTTCAACTTCCAAGAAGAAAGGTAAGTGCTTCTTGCCTACAAACTTGTTGGAGTATTAAACGAGAGGCATTCAATAGTCAGTAGTCACTATTTGTGGAAGTCATTTTTTCTAGAAATCGATCATTTGCCACCTAATAATGTTTAAGAGATAAGCATTTTCCTCAACTAGTGTTTTCAGACGACGGTTCTGTGTGTGTATCCGTTTCTCTACTAATATAGACTCGCATTAATCACTCAGCTGTTCAATCCAATCCCAGGTCATCGTGGAGCAGGGGGGATGAATTTCCGCGAATGGAAAAGGAACTGTCTCAAATAAACCACGCGACCCCTAAGTCGGTAAAAGTGCACAAATTATCGAACATTTGCCGCTGGAGATGGCCTGATTACACGTCGCATCAGCCAGTTGCGGCGAGTCCGGGTGGCAATGTGGCCAACAGGGGCCGAGTTTAAAACCACAGAGATGCGGTGAATCAGGTAGCCGAATTCCCACCTACTCAAAAAGAGATAAAAACAAACTGAGTGTTGGTGATGTGAGGCGATTCGGGAATTTTGAATAGAGGTTTTGTCCTTTAAGTGGAGCCAGTCTATGCTGAAAATAACAGCAAGCTGAAGTAGTGCGGAGCTGTTTGATCGTCATTTGGACTCGTCAGCAATGCGCATCCCAAAACCAGACAGTGCGAGTTAATTACACTGCTTGATCATCAGCTCGTAGCTGAAAGCTTCGCTGTTCAACTACTAACAGGGGGGTCGCGGGTTCCAAACATCCTGGAGTTTCATGAGATGCGCACTGCTGATGGTTTACAATTCAAAAGAAACAGCTGTACAAGGCCTGCAGGTTTCAGCGAAGAATGCTTTTTATTTACAAGACAAAACTTCCATAAAACACCGACTATTTAGGCTATCTGTCCATAAAGGTGGCCGTCCCTCATAAGTGAACTGATGATGTAATAGGCTGTTGTTTTTTTCAGGTTAAAACTGTTGGTTTGAATTTCACAACAGAGGAGGCAAACGCTGATAAGCAAGCGTAGAGGCTATGCTTTTGTTTTCGGTTGTGAGGGTTACCATGATTGTAGCCGACCCAGTGGACCTGCGAAATCAGCTTTTTTCAACCGCCAGATAGAACTTCCTGAATGACGGTGATGGAATACAAAACTGAACTTGGTTATACGTAATACACTGCTCATAAGGTTACTGAAAACTCTGCGACTGCCCACGACCGGTTTCGCCCTTCTAGGAGCTCATCAGGTAGGTACAGTATCCGAGTTTCCGTCATCACAAAGGAGGGACTCAGCCGGGTTCCAGCTGAGTCCCCCGTCAAAATCAAATTGGTATGCAAATGAGTGTGTTTCGCTAATTCTTTGCACTTTGGGTTCAGGTAGAACATAAGGTTGACAGAAACTCGGGGACTGCGCCTAAATTTCATAGTCCTTTTCTGGAATTTGGAATTTGAAAGACCATATTTGTGCTTTGATTGTGATTTCAAATTCTGTAAACCCCAAATTTTCATCCAAATAACTAATAGGGGAGTATTTCTAATAGGCGATTCCTTTCTAAGGTCACAGTCAGTGACTTGTGTTTGCTCGCCATTGTGGGCTCTCTGCGTACGTACGACACATTTATGCGTGACACATGGCGTTGAACGTACATTCTTGCCATTGTTTCTCACAGCAGACCCAGTATGACGGACACTTTGTGCCTGATGTGCGAGTCTTGACTGTGCTAGCGCTTACCGCGCCTTGAAGAGCATTCACCATTGTTTGTCCTTTCTTCGGTTTCTAGACTTTACACGCATGTTTCCTTACCAAAATTCTTACGTACGTTGAGATTCATCCTATCTGACTGGAACTGTTGGTTGCATGACTTCGAATGAGACATTTCTTTCTTTTATCTCATATTCTCCTGTAACCCTTTCTCATTCATCGCTTGCATTCACTTTTTATGTCTGTGACCATGCTCTTCAAAAATAAACGATAACGTATAAATGCCCGGGTTCTAAACTCGCGCTGCAACAGTTGCCCGGAACAATTGCTTAACCAAACCATTAAGCGAAACCTGATATCGTGATGTGATAGACTCCACCTTGTGAAGCCTGCAGGCGCTGGGCGTTACTTGTACACCACTCAAGGGCAGAACAACTGGTAATTAACTCTGAAAGGAAAATACAATTCAGCTACTGTTTCATTTGAGACAAGTGATGCTAGACTTAACATCAACTCAAGATTGACGGGGATCAAGTGCGTACTTGTAATTCCCTGGATCGTTTTTTCTGTGAGTAGATATGCACTAACCTTCTAAAGCTACCTTAGGTGTTGCAATGACATACACCTTGAGGTTTGACTGCTACGTTAGACAAGCTGCAAAAATTGTGGAGCGAATGATTAAAACCACAGCAGAATCTATCACGGTAACCACATTCTTGATATATGAGGTGAAAGTTAGGGAAGGAAAGACGCTATATTATTAGAACGATGCAAAAGCAGACGGAAATCGGTGGATAGATAGATAGACAGACAGACAGATGGATAGATTGATAAACTGCATGCCGAATTTGAGAATCTTCACAAGTACATAATACTCAAATAAAGCTCCAAGCGTCTTAGCTTACCTAGCGAGCTTCGTAGTGTAAAATATAACAGACAATTTGTTCATCAAAAGTTTTTGTTAAAACGGCGTCAAAGAGGTGGTGTTCCCTGCAGCGTCTCTAGGCAGTTGAGGTTTTTCAAGCTCATCCAAGACTACATTAGCCGGAGGGAAAGATGACCTTGATATGGAGTCCTCCCTTAGCCCGCTACTGGGTGGTGTAATCACGGGCTGGCTTAAAAGTCTAAATGGGTTTTGTTCTGGGTATAGTTCCCATTTATAGGCATCATATATAATCGTGTTCCTTTGGGTTCAAGGTGAGTTTCCTATCAAAACCAAATTGGTATGCAAGTGAGTGTATTTCGCTAAGTTCGTGCAATTTGGGTTCAGGTAGAACATAAGGTTGACGGAAACTCGGCGACGGCGCCTACATGATGTGCCCCCAGAAGAGCGAAACCGGTCGTAGGCTGTCGAAGAATTTTGAGCAACCTCAAGGCTAGTGTAATAGTCTATACACGTATCAGGATATCTTGACATCGTATCAACTGAAACATGAGGCAGCCTGGTGCAGCACATTCAACTGCTTAAAAACATCACAAACGAGAGATTCAGCTGGGTTCCAGGTGAGTCTCTTGTCAAAACGACTGTCTTGGAGCATGGCTACTAGATATCCGTGATCCGGAAATTATGATAGACCCGCGAACTTCCCAGTCATGCTCCTAGCGGACGGTTTGTTTTACGTGGTGTTTTAGTACGGTACCACCTTAACTGTTACGAGCACTGTTTCCGAAGTCCTTCATTTCTGGAGCATGTCAGTATTATGGGTTAGATAATTGCGTTGGTTGTTTGAAGATTACGTGTCCCACCCATCAACTCAAATCCAGACAATTCACGTCATTTGTGACAAGTGTCATATATTCGATCTAAGGTAGTGGAAGAAACATAGTACGAAGCAACGAAGTCTGATATGACAAAAATCGTTCGTGCCACAGTAAAATCCTACCCAAGTCTGGGTTTGAGCAGACCGAATATAGTATACTCTGTTGTGTGTGGTTGGATGTGGGTATTATTGTCACGTGATATTTTTAATTACAGCCTCACCTTCAGGCAAAAATTGTACTGTTTCATTATATTCTCGTTAATTTAAGCTTACGTGTTATTTTGCCTACAGTTTGGCGAACCATTCCATCTGAACAGCAAAATAAAATAAAACGGAGTTACCTCGGAAGCGGACAATTTGGACCTTCCGATTTCCTGGATTAGTAATGATTGAGCATTCAAATGTAGTTTAATCCATTCATTTAGTAAAAAAGGTGCGGTATTGTGAGAAAAAATCACTAGTTTTAAATCTAGAATTTCGTGTAATCTGGTCTAAAGTAGAACACAAGGTTGACGGAAACTCGGGGACCGCGCCTACCTGATGAGCCCCAAGAAGGGCGAAACCGGTCGTGGACTGTCGAAGAATTTTCAGCGACCTTATGAGTAGTGTATTACGGCTAGAATAAACTACTGCTCTGATGCGTAGACTGAATAAACCACGGAAAAGAGGACAACCCAACTATGCAAGAAGTAATTACATTCAAGGTACTGGTGACTTAGCTAACTCTCTATGACCAAACTCACTCCACATGGACGTTTAAAAGGAGATGTATATGATGAATAGAACTTTTATTTTAAAAACTTCCTCAAAAAACGCCTCTGTTGCTTGCTGAAGCAATTTTGAACCCAATAGAATCCTGGATTTTAGTTTTTTCAGTTTGGGCATTTTTGCACATGCTCAAGTGAGTTAGGTAATTAGGGTGTAACAAATGGGTATACACAAGCGGTGATACATGATTCTGTGAGCAGCAGTCATGAGGTTTATCATGATTTTTACAATCCTCTGGACAGGAAATTTAGAGTGACTTCTCATCAGGCCACTGAGGTGAGCACTGACTGCTGCATGATCCCACACTAAGTTCATTAGTTTGGAGGAAAATATGACGTTTTGCAGACAAGTAGGAGTGAAAATGTTCTCAAGAAAAAAGATGCTCTTACTCAAAACCATTCTACCTTTCTAATCAACCCACGTGTACCAGATTCTATCACTCAGTGCACACTTGTGTAGAAGAATGAGGGCAGATGTTCCTCAAAGGGAACCAATCCTGATTTCAGAGTTCAGAGTATATACCACAATCCCCATTTTGTGATGTCTGAGATTGCGTTGTCCAAATTAATTGATTCTATTCGCTTTCTGCCCATCATCACGTGTGCATAATGACTCATCATCCGATAGATCATCACTTCAGGCGAGTTTGAAAAATCGATAACACCCCAACTGCCTCACACACTTATTTTCTGATGCTACAGCTGGTCGCACACCAAAAGTACAGATAGAAATGAGTTTATTGCATTAACGTAATTCACCTTGAAGAATTAGAGAAATAGTTTATTTGACAGTGATGTAATTGGTTTTAATGGTTTGCCCCAACTCTTTCTGAAGCAAAAAACATTAGGACTTTTTGAAGTACTCTGGAGAATAGGGAAGATTCACTGAACAGTCGGTACTTTGCAGGGATTTTGATGAGGAGAAAACGTTCCTGATGTAACGAAAACCTTACTGAAACTGAGTTCGTTTCACGAGGTTTTTACAGTTTATGATATAGCCTTCGTATCTTCATTGTTAGGAGCTATCGGTGTCAGCTGTCCTAATTATCTATATATTGAGGAGGCGGTCGATAACTCGGACTTGGAGATAGGGCTGGACCACGCACTCTCGCACCCACTGCTTCACAGCACATAACCCAATGTTAGCCACTTACCCACGAAGGGGTACATTGGGCTTTGGGGCCCTCCCTCGCTGTCATATTCTCTTGTTCTAAAGGAACAAGCAACCCATGTAATTTACATCAATCTAGTTCTCACATGCTTCGCTAAAGCCATCAATGTTTAGTTATCTATGGCTACCCCATTAGTGATGACATCATACTCCCAAAAGTTTAACGCACCAACTCACAGAATTAAAATAAGGGACGTTCTCATTTTGTTCATGGTAGTCGAGTGACCCCAAACCATGAGTGGCTTGTAATTTTTTCTAAGAGTTGACTCATATTTACATCACTGCGTCACACACACTTGAGTGTCAGTCATGATGAGGTCATTAATGAGTACTCACAAGTCTAGAAACGTCTTGAATCGACGGAGACCGCCAAAACTCTAACCTGTGCTTTATAACATGGAAATTAGTAAGACGATGGTTGACTACAAACCAAGCTAAAACTGATTCCAGTGTGCAAGTTATCCGTATCACAACAACCGTTGGCCAAAAACATCTTTTGGCGCTGAAATCTTGTTCTGCCTTAACTCCGCTTCCCTTATGTCATGAGAGAATGATTTATCCCTTGTTTTTAACAAATCATCGGGTGACTGGGTGGATAAGATTGTAAGCTACCATTTCATCGAACCGGGTTTGATCCCTATGTGAACGTCTTCGGATGGATTGTCAGCTTCCGCCTCTATAGACCGATTCAGAGGTAAAGACGTAAAACAAACTGTTTCCTGTTTTCTATGAATCCGGACTACTGGTTCGAATGCGATGGGTAGCCGCAAGTAAATCAGAATGGTTTCGTCCAAAGATAGCAATCCACGACTTGAAGGAACACACCGTTCGTCGTTTTGCTGAAAACTGAGACAGACGGCGGCTTGTTTTGCCATTCTTGGGGCTCATCAGATAGACAGTCCCAGAGTTTCCGTCAACCTAATGTTCTACTACAAAGTGGAGAAATGCATGAACGGGAGATTCATCCGGGACTGAGTTGAGTTTCTTCTTCAAGCCAGATTAGTTGATAAATCGGTGTTCTTCCTCAGTCATGATCGTTTCGTTATGACCTGGCAGACCTTGGTGGTCCGACTTGCAAGTCCATTGTTCAAACCCCTAACTCCAACACATTGTTGTCGCTAACCTCAAACGTGTTCACGTGTTGTGTGGATGTACGTTGACAGAGCGCGCAAGCATTCGTTTCTCCAAGACCATTCACTGCCATTTTTTAAACTGTTGCTTGCACAACCTGAAAGTTTGTAGCCTTGGGTTGGTAAATGTTAGAAGAACCTCTGACTTAGCGAAATACACTCATTTGCAAACAAATTTGGTTTTGCGAGAGACCCACCTGGAGCCCAGCTGACTCTCTCGTTTTGATGTTTGTGACGCCGCTCAAAACCAAACTGGTTTACGAATGAGTGTATCTAGCTAATTTCGTGCAATTTGGTTTCAAGTAGAACATAAGGCTGACGGAAACTCGGGGACCGCGCCTACCTGATGAGCCCCAAGAAGGGCGAAACCGGTCTTGGACTGTCGAAGAATTTTCAGCAACCTTATGAGTAGTGCATTAGAACTTCTGACTGTTCACTAATATCCAACTATCTAACCAACGGTGAAGCACGTGCCGAACTAAGCGAAAACCACTGGATATCTCCAAGCCTTTGTCTATTCCCAATAAATACAGAGGAGGAGGAGCATATACGTCTCTAAGTGCAATGTATCTGTCAATGAGTAGTGAATGACTGAGGAGTTGTATGGGAAGAAATCCACTAAATTTTTCAGGATGAGAATTTTCAGCCAAATCAAATCTAATCATAGCAACCCGAGTCAACTCAGCGAATTCAATTAGTTGAAGTCTTGAATCTCCGTTTTTCTACAAAAGTGTACTCCAAACACAGAAAGCTTATAAATTAAATTGTTTTCTCAGACGTGGATGGCTATTGTACTTTTGCTATTGACTTGGCATTTCCCCCTGAAGTGAACAACGGCTTATGAATCGCAGTCTTCGACAAAATCGGCAGTCTATTCCCAAGTTCGTCTCCCATTGGTTCAGCTATCACCCGTCATGCTAACAGAGTTTATCTTTTCCTTTGAGCAACGACTTCACTCCCTAGGGACGATCGAATGTTCAACAAGCATCAGTTTGGAATTCAGAATCCGGCGCTTAACCTGACAACCTATCGGAGAGTTTTCAACGAAATTGTCAACGACAGGCGTCCCTCCTGATAGTCAGCAGCTAAAATCTTCATATGGCCAGTTAGGAAAAGCTACTGGACTATCTGCCATCCTTTTAGATTTGGTGAGTTTTGCCCAAATGGCCTCCTGCCTACTCATGAGTAGTGCATCCCGTTGTACTATCCACTCCTGTGTGTTGATAAAGATTACGGTGCACCACAAAGAAACGCCCCGAGGTTACTTTCTAAACAGAATGCAAATGGAGTTTGCGTAGGATTTTTTCAAACCACAGTACCTTCAAGAAGTTCATTTGTGAGCAGTTATTTGCTATGTAGTCCTTGCTATTTGGATGGACTTGTATATCTTTTAGATATCTTGGCGGAAGGGAACGAAAGTAGCCCGTTCAAAACTGTGCCGAACTCGAGTTTTTGTGCAGTTACTAAATTATTCCGTTAGCGATATCCTTGTGAAGGATTTCCGGAGCAAAACTCCCTTTGGATGTAGAGATTTCATTCGTGATTTTTTGTGAAGTTCTCCGACAGTTGTGTGAGCTAAACAGGTACACTCGAGATGTCCGTTGAGTTATGAGGATCTTGATTCACACACCACAAACTTCGCTTGCTGCCTTTGCCCAGTATTCTTTCATTCTCACGCGGATGCTGTGTATACATGTATAACAAGCCCATCCTGAGTATATAAACCCGTCATTAACAGGCTATCATTGTCGGTGCAAGACGTGAATGCCTTCAGTGACATCTTTACAGTCATTTGGGTGTACTTCGCCAACCACAGAAGACCGTTACCAGTGAATAAACTCAAATCACTTTGGCACTCACTGGCTTTGGATGCTGATTTTAGGCGGCAGAGAGTGTGTCTTCCTTACACTATGACGCAATGACAGATTATTTGCGTGTTAAAACTCAAAGAGACTTTGTGGAAGCATAAAAATCCCACTACGGTAAAAATATCCCCATCGCCCTTTTGTTCATTTCCACTCTGTCACCACACTTCCCCACCCATCTTAAAGACCCTAGCTCCTGAAAAAAATTTCCGGATCCATAAATTGAACGACATACTACATAAGTGCATTGCAGTCACCGTATCTTCGTTAGGTTCTATTCCCGTTTCAAGGCCAGTCTTTGAAAAAAACATTAATATTATTTTCAAGTGTCCACACAGACAAGCCAGCCCATTTTCTGAATTGAATAAACAATTTCCACGTTCGCGACAGACGACCGGAAAACAAATAGATAGTCCAAGAGTAAAACGCACTTACTGGAGTGAGAGTAACCAGTCTCGCTCGCTCATCACCGTTATCGTGGAAGGTTTAGAATAATGAACACATCGTTCTCTACACAGTGATGTGAACAAGTATCACCACCACTGCTGCGTTAGCTCGCGCTTATTGGTCACTTGAGTGGTGGTTAAATCCTGCATGCTATACAACCAGTGGTGGCTATGTGGGACAGGATAGCATCATTGACGAAATACACTCGTTTGCATATCAAATGGGATTTCATTGGAGACTCACTTGAATCCCAGCTGACCCACTCGTTTATGATATTTTTCAAGTGAATGTCTTCCATCTGGTACGATATTCGAGTGGTCGCAGTATATTTTCTAGAAAGAACCTATGAGCTGATGAAAACTCAGGTACTGCACCTACCTGATGAGCTCTAGAACAGGCGAAATGTGTCTTGGGCTTTTGGAGAATCCAGCAGCCCACTGAGTACCGTGTTCCTTCAGGAAGTTTTACAGTGCTTTAGTTTGGAAGATCAGAAAGCATTCGGTGAATCCAGATTTTTAATGTTTGCTTAATCTGAATGGGAGAACGGCCGTTTTTTGCAGATTTTTCACCAACTCAGCAGATCGTCACGGGCTATAACGTCTTCCTCAATTGTCATACTCGGCGAATAAATCAACAGCCACCTGATCAACAACCAATAACGTCTTCCTCAGTCAGCGACACCAAAGTTTTTGGTGCACTCCTGTTGACGGTTATATCTATTATGTTTGCTAAATTCACGTTCAAGTAGAACATAAGGTTAGTGGGAACCCAGGGAGTGTACCTAAGTGATGAACTCCAGGGAGAATGAAACCGAAAGTGGTCTACCTCAGAGTTACCTTTATCCTTGTGAAATGTGTATTACGTCTGTGGAATGTACTACAAGATATCAAATGTCGTCCCAACATTCAGTTGAAAAATATCATAAACGAAGGATTTAGCTGGGATCCAGTTGAGTCTTCCGTGAAAACCAAACTGATGTGGAAATGAGTGTCCATGTGAATTTCGTACAATTTGGGTTCAAGTAGAACATGACGTAGGCGGTAACTCGGGAAATGTACCTACCCGATAAGCCACAAGAAGGTTAAAACCGGTCGTGAGCTGACAGAGAATTTTCGGCGGCCTTATGACTAGTATTTGTTGAAGAGGAACAGCGTCACTCTTCACGTAACATCCAGACAGTTGAATGAATCACAACAGTGACTGATGTATACTTTCCAAGGTGCATTCACATTGGACGATTTCCAGGGACCCAAGGTTGTAAATGGATTTATAACTTTACCTTGCTCAGAAACCCTGATTTTCCGAATGAAGTATTTGAAAACTTCACACGGAAAATCAAAGGTTGCTTCTGAATTGCTCTATAAGCTGTTCGTTACTGCACACCTCCAAATATAGTTTCTTCGTTTTTAGCACGCAGTCGTACAGTCAAATGATTTAAGTGTACTGACCACACCTTAGTAGTGCCCACTTGAATTCATCACCTTCACTTGCCAGGCCTAAACCCGTGAACACAGTTTTTGAATGGGCATTTACGCTTCCCCTATCATCTGAGAACAACTTGAGGAGGTGTCATTTCAGGAAGAGCTGGGCAACAATATGTGGGCACGAAAGTCTCCTCAGGATAAATGAACAAGTAACCAGACAACTGGAAAACTAATTAGCAGAATCTGTCTCAACCAGCAGACTAAATCGATGTTGAATATCGTTCAAAATTTTTCGTAGGTAAGTGACG
This sequence comes from Clonorchis sinensis, assembly GCA_003604175.2. Classification (NCBI taxonomy): domain Eukaryota; kingdom Metazoa; phylum Platyhelminthes; class Trematoda; order Opisthorchiida; family Opisthorchiidae; genus Clonorchis; species Clonorchis sinensis. The sequence goes on from CM030371.1 coordinate 28,023,361, forward strand.
GGGTGACCAAGAATTACGACAATGGGGAGGGATGTGGGTGTTTGCTATCGATATGGCGGTTTTCGAGACCCTGTTTACCGGTCTACAGAGCTTCATCGATGTGTTTATATGAGTTAGTGCCATGATAACTGGACTGAGGGAGTCAGAGATTACGTGCTTTCTAGTAGATCTGGACTGTGAAATCCATTTCTATCTGTCTTCGCTGATAATCACATGCCTCCAAGTGTCAACCCGGCTGACCTAAAACCACATTTGTTCCATTCACAAAGGGTGCCTGGCGATTTCCGCCAACTCGACAGTCACTATGGCATGAGGAGCAGTCCTTGCCTCAAAAAACTCCATTTTCCAAATATATTTTTATCACCTATCCAACGCATGTTTTGCCATTGCTGTCTTTGACAAGCATTCGATACTCAGCTGCGTCCCTCGGTATTCTGTGTTCTTCTGTGCTGGCCGATTTTTGTCTGAGGGTCTCCATAACCGTCATTCTATTGTAAACATCCACACATTGCTCCATCGTCTTAAGACCCAATTACCGTCACTAACCTACAGGAAATTTCAACCCGTATATATAACACCTATTTGATCTGCTGTTAGAAAGAGGTCTCCGGCTGGTTTATGTCTGCTTTAGAACTCGATTAACCTTGTAAGTTGTTCATTTGTCCTGACGAGGTTTTCGTGTCAAAAGCGAAACACTGTACAACAGTAAATCCGCCGACTGTTGACCAAACCTTTTCAAAACAAGCAGCGAGGCCTGTTTACCGCACCCTAGATGGTTCACTGTATTGATCGTTCTATCGACTTTTAACACAAATTTCCCTCCATTTTCGAGATAAAGACTAATTTTTATGGGCAGTCCGAAGTAACCCGAAAAGGTTAACCACTAGAATGGAGATGGACTGATGTGGGCCAGTAACTGAATAAAGACTTTCCCTTCACCTTTTTTATATCCGCTTTCCGTTTTTATTTACTGGCCCAATCGATTGTTTCCCAAATTGGACTGGAACAGCACAAAACTTTTCCCTTTCTGTCACTGAGTCACCACTCCACTCCACTTCAAAGAGCTCACGATCTCACCTCTGTATCCGGCTCGTTCGGTGAACGTGGCGGCAACCGTCCGGTGATATATATATATATATGAGTGATTTTCAGTCCTGTTCTTTTGAAGGTCATAAAATCGTTAATATTTGATCAACTCACACAGCACCATGACACAGAGTGCACAATCCAGCCAGTGTTACACACAATTCTTCGCGGACACTTATGCACACCAAAAACTGTGAACAAGCAATATAAACTGATCCTGAGGTAGGTTTTATCTAGTTAGACTTCACTGAAGTCTTCAGTGAACAGCTGATCACGTAAATTTCCTTCGAAAACCGCAGAACTGAAGACGTTCCCTTCCAATATCATGATCCCCTCATCCGTTAGCTGTCCCGGATTACTTATGCTGGTGGTCAATAAAAATCTACTACCCTGTAGTGTTAAAATATGTTTTGTGCTTCCCCTACAACTTCATTTCCACATGCTTGGAGATGAGATTACTCGCGGACCCCATGAAAAACCGGGGATTTGGAACACTAAATTCTTGGCCACGCTTCTAGTTGTACTTGAATCTCTGCCATAGCTGATAGCCAGTGAGTCTCTTCAGTTGATGGAGCCGTGTTTCCCCAACTACTGGATGTTTACTCACAAGTTTAAGACTCATGACCAAGACGTGATCACAAGTTCCTGGAACGACCACCGAGATGTGTTACCAGTCTAATGGTGAATACTACTGATGAGGCGTGCGAGTAATATGTTTTCTCGTAACTCCGCTTCGCGTCTATTGGAAAGTGCGATTTATTACGGAATCTGTGGAATGCTTTGTATCGTTCATTTACATTTGAGTGATGTTCAATGGATATTGAGGAAAATTCAGGAGGACGCGTTCAAGAAGAAGACGGATATTCAGTTTTTATAAACAAGATGCGTATGAAAGTTTGGTTTTCTTGTCCTATAGTCTGTAACTTATCAGTTGGTGTTTTCTAATAAATAACTGCGCAGCGAAGGCCTTCTTCTTTTCGCCAGGTTGGCCAAATATCTATGCAACATGAGTTACAAAACTGGGCATACAGCGCAGTTTTTCCCATAAATAGGGTCGTTTGAGCCGAGTTCTTTCGACACTTTAACGAACCACCCATTTCCGTCACAGTTTGTGCACCGAAAAACACCACATCCTGGGCAAGTGTTCCAAATTATCACTCCAGTAAGTCATCTTTGGGATCAAAACACCTTTTCGAGACAGTTTGATTCAGACAATTTATCAACCGTAGACCATGTACCAGACCCACGTTGCTTCCTTCTCACTATTTCTAAGGAGTTGGACTTTTTATTCGTCAAATCTCTACTGCAAGTGAGCGTCTTTTTTTCGTAACTTACTTGTACTGTGACTCCACCCTTTGGGTTGCATAACTAATCTATACAGATTTACCCATTGTATACTGTGCCATTGTGATTTCCGCTGATTGTTTGTCAACCGTTTCTCCCAGTCTGCCTCTATCTTCGTTCTCCTTCCCATTCAACACAATTGATTTCTTGTTGGACTGTTCCATAAAGAAGTGCATCCAAACGATTTCATTTATTGCGCGCTCTAATTTCTAGAATCCCTTTGCACCTCTGTGCTCTGACCACCCACCGTTGACTTTGTGATATTATCTTGTTTTTCCGCTTCGATCGGTGTAATTTGATATGGAACAATACCAAACCAAACTGTGGACAAAACACAGGAGCAAAACAAACCAGGTTCCACTTTGTATTGTCGCGTTTTGAATGAGGCAAAAAAGTCTTTGCAGGACTTTTTATATAGCTATGCTTTACTGGATGTCCCGTCCCACAGACTGCTAAATTATGGCTGTAAGGAATCCTATTTTTCAGTATCTAGGATACTGTAACGTCCGGTGGGATGAAGTTTCCTACATTGGCGACCGTTGCATGATAGGCTCTTTGTTCCGTTCAGAACTCACAATTAGCTCCATCCGTTTATAGTGAATAACGTTGCTGACATCTGTGAGGTATCATCCGACCCCCTCATCAAAATAAGCAACACTCTAAAAATTACGAAAAGAAATAATCCTAACATCATGCCTTACAAATCAACATCTCTAAATCTAACTCTCACATAGGGAATCAGTAAAAAGAGAACGAATCCTGTCAAGTTTTCCGATCACTTTCATCTCGAGAAAACGTTGCGATTCACACCCGCGCAGATGTGGTTAGTAGGCTGGTGGTGCCGTGGTGAACAATGAAAACCCTCAGACAAGGAGACTTCCAACCGCTCCAGCTGCATCCACCAGGGAAGTTGCAGTGTGGACGAAAAACCTGGCAAACTGCTTTGTACCCTACCTTCCGGGGCACACTGCTATCTTAGATGTCAAACCCCACAAAAAAACAGTAGACTGTTAACACAAAACCCATATTGTCCAAAGACACCACCTGGTTTTTATGGGGGTTTAAATCCGGACTGTGGATGGGTCAATCCATGGTCTTGTTATGACAAACGACCGTAGTCATGTGAGTAGGTGGTATGTATCTCCACATCGCCCTGCTGAACGATCATGGAATAAAGCTTCTTCCTGAATCAGACGAAAAGTGGGTCCGCTGTCTCCATTATAAAATGTCAAACAGAGTTGACTCATCCTCACCAAACTAACAAAGAACCTCCACCGAAAGCTCGGCGACTGAAATCTCGCTTTTCTTTACTTGTAATACTCGAGTATAGTAATCGATTAGATAAACCCGCAGAACTTACCGTTCCGAGTGACGTCATGGGCGACCCAGTTAAGTCCGTTTTAAACACAGCCATGGGGGAAAATCTCCCACCTTATTATACCACAGTATGGCGCAAATTATGTCATGCATTATTACTCAGCCAAATGAAACTGTCGATTTTTTAAGCTTTCTAAAGTTTCCTCGGCGGAATACTTTAAAAAATCTCACTGTTAACAATATTTCCCCCAGTCTCGAACTCCTTCCTTAGCAAGTAGCAGGTGTGAGAGTTGAAAAAAAACGGTGAATACATTTAGTAGAACATTTTCTCAGCTTTTTTTTGTGCACAGTCGTCCCGTTTATGTGGACACCGGTATTTGATAACGCTCAAACTCAGTCAGACCATCCTGATTCGCGTTTCATGTGTCACTGCTTCAAGCGTGTGATTGCTAATCTCGGCCTCACGGACCGGGTGCGCATTGTTTATTGGGTCACGTTTTACTTGGAAGCTGATCGATACCTCACAAGTGAATATTACTCACATCGGCTCAATGCGTAGGTTACGTATATTATATGTCAACAGTAGTAGACATCGATATGTCTTTGTCTCCCCCAATAAGCTGTCTTCCCTTCTTCGAAGAAAATAATCTTACGAAAACTCCCGTAGGCTACTCTTAAATGGTCCACGAACCTTCTAGAATACCTTTTGAGAAACAAGTATCCCACTGAGAGTTGTTCAACCTGAAAAGGCCGAAGACGGAGTTCTCTATCGAGGCATACAGACAGACCTGACGAACACAAGTGAACAGACAAGCTGTCGATTTTATGTTCGGTCATTATGTCATGTCTCAGCTCGGCGAGGGTAGGGGCTCGCGCGACTAAGTATGCCGCTTCGGTGGACTGAGTATAGCATTCTACTGTCACCTGAGAGAGCAGGAAACAAGCAACTGCCGCGATGGTGTAAAGCCCACATTCGGAGGCCCTTGGTTTGGTGTACGTCGTGGGTGGGGCCTTCGATCCAGGCACCGGAATGTGCTTCCCTCGTCTCGTTCCTGTGATGCTATTCTTTAGAGCGCTAGCTAGCTGGATTTATAAGTTTTGGCAGATGGTTTCATGACACATCTTGCAAAGCTTCAGTATTGCGTTCTTGGGAAATCCAAGTGAGTTTCTTTTGGATGTTAACTGCATCAAGGTTGATTTTGGAACATACAACTCACAACCACCCAGATTTGTCTTGACAGTTCTCGTGTTGAAACTGACTACAGAAAAGGATAGTTGTGACGCTAGATTTGTTCAAGATCTCTTACGTGAACAACTCTCATTTAGGATGGATACTAACTGACAATGCGGAGGGTATCCTGATGACGTCTTGAAAATAGTTCCAATCGAAGGGTAACGTGATGTTTGTGTAAAACACTCGGCTAAGGAATATCATAAATGTGAGTCACCGCTAAGATTCAGCTTTGTCTCGTCTGATACCAAATTAGTTTACAAATTAGTGCCCGTTTACGTATACATGCGATTTGTTGTCGAATTACTATGCTAGATTGATGGAGACTTGAGAACTGGGCTTGCCAAATCGAAACAAAAAAGTGAAACCACTTGGAGGTTGTCCAAAAGTTTTCATCAATCATATAGGTGGTATCAAATGAAGGAAATTTCTACTTCACTGGCAAACACGATAAAATCCGCCAAATCCGATAAGCAGCAAACCATTTACGATTATCTCAACTAGCCCAAAGTTCGGGAAACCAGATAGTTAGGCGTCAGTTCGACGACAGTTCACAGAGGGCAAGGAAAGTGAATGCTGTTTTGTTGTCGAGGTGTAACCTCCTGAGTTTCAGTCGAGTAAAACGCACGTTTACACTGCTCATTTTGCTGAGTATCCATTGCGAAATAAAAAAATATTTGTCCTATTACTGACCAAAATTTCCTAAGGTTGTAGATCTTAAAAAACATTTCTTTGCATGTAAGTTTAATCCGTTTGTAAGCTCGTTGCGGCAGGTAGACACAGGTTTAAACTACAAGATGACCACTTGAACCACATGGGCGGAGGATCATACAAGACAAAACAAGAATGCCATATTCTTATGGCAGTCAATAACTTATGTACAAAACCAACCCAGGAGAAGACCAGCCTCGCCTTTCCTTAGGTGTAATGATGACTGTATCTAGAAATGGCTAGACTTGTTTTCAAACGAGTTGCGAGTTGTTGGTGTTTTGAGTTCTTGGAGCTTCTCAATGGAAATTTCATCTTGTGGGTGAAGTCACTCTATCCCAAAAAGTCAGGAATAACCGTAATGCTGTGTCATCCTTACTGGAGGCTATCACCTCATGAATCTTTGGAGAGATTCGAACTCGGTACCTCCCGGCTAGTGGTCTAACATTTAATCATTAGGCCACCAGCGGCTGATCAGTAGTATGAGTAACTCACATTTAGATAGAATACAGCGCTTTCAGTCATTGAATTAACATCACGTGATCAAGTGGCTCTTCGATTGACCGCTTGTCAGATAGATGAAGCGCTCGTTGTATGGTCTATTCTTTTTTCGAACATACGACCTGCTGCAGATATATGATTACACTTACAAATACATCGCAGGTACGATAACAACCAACGTCTGAAATCAGTGTTGCTACGTCAGTGCATGGTATAAGAAATTAGGGAAAGATCACTCGGACTCGGACCAAAGGTTGAGAATTTCCGCAACACACACTCAATTGCTTTAGAATACACGACAACCGGGGCACAAAGCACCGTATCGCCTACGGTACGTTCACCAACGAAAACTATGGTTGAATGATTATATGAATGGAGTGAACTGCGTGCAGCTCTATGGCTGGTGTCATTGAATTAACATCACGTGATCAAGTGTCAAGTGGCTCTTCGATTGACTGCTTGTCAGATAGATGAAGCGCTCGTTGTGTAGTCTATTCTTTTTTCGTTGATAGTACAAAGCTGGCAGTGCTGTGTAGTTTTACAACCTAACTGCACCGTGAGTGCTTAAGCAATGTAGATTGTCATCTGGAGGATTTTTTGTGGGAGAATGTCTTCCGTGAATCAGCATGCAGCTATACGCAGTCATGATCAATGGATCCTCACCAAACACGAACAGAGTCAAGCAGACTTGTCTGTTTCACTTCGGAAGCTTGATGGGGAAATCTTCAAAACCTTCAGACTATGAAGTGTTGAGGCGTCACAAAGGTTTTACGGAGGGCTGCTCGGATACCACATTTCTGGAGTCTTGCCAGATTTCCCGTATTCTTAAACCATATTCATACCTGTGGAATCCAGTGTTTGAACTGACTTCTCTATTCGCTTCTTTAAAATCGGTCATTTTCGAGCGGACCTTCTCCTTAAAAGTACCTAGCATCATTATGTTACTCCCACCACTGCACAGGCAATGTCAATGGCGTAAAAGTGACGGCTTTCAAAAGAGCCACACTGGCGATACTGTTCCAACTTAGCGTAATAGAGCTTTCTGTGTGAAGAAGACACCAAAATCAGCTTAGGTGTTACGCATGACGCGTAAACCTGGCGCGGATTGGAACTGGTCAAGCAGAAAGACAAGCACCGATCATTAGATTCCCAAATGAATGTTCCTGCTGAATGGTTCAGAGATTATTTTGCTTTGATCGTGTTGAGAACAAAAGTGATCATTTTATGAAATGTGTTTTCACACGGGGTACAAACCTTGGACAGTTTGTAAGGAATATATTCGCCACTCCTATCGGTTGTCAGTAGTCACTCACTGAAGCAGCCTACTTACAAATCCAAGCAGTGACGGTGGAGGAGGAGTGGAGCTATAACCTATTCAGGTGGAAGTCTAGCAACTCTGCTGAGATGGGTATTTGTTTGCCAACAAGGATGAAACAGCCATTCAGGAGAAAATGACTCGGTTTTACCGGACGAATACCTAGATTACCAGCTGCGCCAATGCCGGTAAGACAGTTTTGTTGCAAAACAGGACTGATTGTGAATAGTTAGGGGATTAAGCCATAAGATAAAGTCGTATGATTTGTTTATTTTGCTTGTTTCTAGATGACCGGGTAGTACATACTTAGCCAATCACTGTCTTGGGAAAGCTGAGTCAGCCTCCAACAGGACATCGCAAGTCGGCACCAAGTTAAAACCTCAGGCGTTTTTAATGTTCAGGGATACGTTATTAGACCGACTTACTATATCACCTTGGGTAGACAACCTTCGTAAGTCCTTCATAAAACCCGCAGTCCGAAGAATAAACTCTCTCAGGGCCGTTCTACTACTCTTTAGGCTAATTGACAAACCGGGTGTGAGGAAGCAAATCGACCAATAGGATTTCAGAAAGCGGGACAGAGACCTATTGATCTGCAGGGTGGATGAGATTGGTTGACGCGCCACACCGTTTTATCGGGACGTTAGGTTCCCTCATGATTAAGATCAGGTGGATGTTGTCTTTTTGTTATGTTCCCTTCCACTCGATCGTGTCAAACGGTATGACGAACAACAGAAGGTAGGATGATCGGTTTTGATTGGTGGCAGTCTACGAAATTTACATAAACTATATCCGACAACCTGGGCAATGTGAAAAGACAGTACAGTCGTTTGCGGTGGGCGTTGTCCTCAAGCGATTCAATCAATTGAAGGAATTAGACGTGAGGTCAGCAGAGCTCGTCTAAAGTGTCTAATTTCCTCTTGCTGCCAAAATGGCAAACCCACGGACTCGCTGGTCAATTGTTGACCACATTTTTATGCGCATCAAGGACAGAAAACGTAATGAAGTCTCCCCGGACGTTTAAAGCTGGCGGTTGTCACGGACCATAAACAAGTGTCACTATTCAGAACACGTTGTTCACAAAAGGGTCGAATTTCGGAATCTGGCTAACCCGAGCTTCCAACCCATGAAGAGTCTAATTCCAGAAGGTCACCCGATGACAGTTCTGTGAAGCGATATCATATGTCTGTGAACGATATGATCATGCTGGTAGCTAAGCAGTGTTTCAGCCCGTGCTGCTATTTTGTCGGCTAGCCGAGGTTGGACGATCTGGTGTGTAAACTCGTTTGATATGTACAAGTTCAACTTTTTGTCTGTGAAATTAAACTCTGTTCTGGACTTCACTCATCTTCAGATAGCAAAAAAAATGGATCTAAGCGAACTACGGAAGACTCGGTTGAGTCCCAGTTGAACATTTCATTTATGATATTCTCCAACGAAAAGTGTAAAACAGCCTGACGTTTCATTTGGTATGATATTCGAGATATCGCTGTATATTACTCATAAGGTTGCTGAAAAACCCTCGACAGCCCACGACAGGTTTCGCACTTGTTGGGGCTCCTCAAGTTGGCGTAGTCTTCGAGTTTTCGTCAACCCGGTGTTCTGCTTCAACTCAAATTGCACAAAATTCGCGCAATACACTCACTTGCACACCAATTTAGTTTTCGCGGGAGACTCAGATGAATCCCACCCAACCACGCACCGATGATATCGTACTCATTTGGTGACCAAACGGTTTCAGTCTAATTTCCGTGCTCGACAAACAGCTCAGCCGCCAGCTGAGCAACCGCCACTGAATTTCTCTCAACTGAAGCTGCTTCACGAAGACCCCCTCATGTTTTGATATGATATTTAAGATATTGCAATATAATCTTCTTGGCGTAGCTCACCATCCATAAAGTTTCTGAAATCTCCTCAATAGCCGATTTGTCCTTCTTGAGGCTTTTCAGGTGGGTGTATTCCTGTGAGCACCCATCAGCTTCTGATTCATTCAGACAACTGATGGTTTCATCGTCATTGATTCATGGTTTCAGAATTGCATCCGGAGTTTAATGGAAGATACGTCGTCGGATTCCGAGAACATCGGCCCCACATAGCGTTCGTACGCATATAATGGACGCACATAAATCATTCACGTGATAGTTGGTTTGGCTGTTCCACCTTGATACTTCATGAGCCCAGAAAGCCAGAGCATGGTCTGCTGGGCAACAGTCTGAAAGTGTCAACCAAAGCACCACGTAATACACCCCTGTATACCTTACTGATTACCCTACACGAGGACAACACTCCTTTCGTAGGTAAGGTGTTTGACGTATTTTCCGAATCTGAATACTGCTTCCGGTGTTGAAATTATAGTTCCGAGAAGCAGCCGGAAGAAAAAGCTTTTCCCACAATCTTTGCTGTCGGTAATAATTTTCCGGAACGAGTGCCTCTCTCCAAATGAGGACCTGTCCTCCTAACTGGGTTGTCCTGTGTCTGTCTCGCGGAACTTTTTGCTGAATTGTGCGGCTAAACGCTAGGAGCCTAGAAGAAATCAAGAAAGACCTGGTACTGTTGGTCATGCTTCTCTAAAGCTGAGAATAATTGCTTTAGCAGTCAGAGAATGTGAAAACTGTTTGGTACGCCGACTGATCTCCGAGCCGGGATGTTCAAGAGGCCCGCTTTCACAATGCTGTTCACCTACAATGAGCACTATTGATATGAGATTTACAACTTAACCGCCTTTGCAAGGATCCAACTCGGTCGCTTGTGTGCAATAGCATAAATCAAGATATTTAACATGGCACGATAGTCCAACGAGGGTTGGTCTAGTTTTTGCAGTTAACACCGCAAAGTATGGAGAGTTCCATTGGTTGACAAATGCACAGTTATGAGGCTCCCAATCAAGCTGAGTGGCTCAAATCCTTAGACGGCTGCGCTATTAGAACTGCACTGATACAGACTCTGAAGTATGCAGAAAAACCGTTCAGCTCAACCGAAAAGGTGTCATGGGATATCACTCAATATCAGCGATCTCAATATTGTCAATAAAAAATAAAGCTTCGGGAGTGTTCAAATGCTGTTTTCAAATTGTACAATCCTACATTAAGTACTCTCAAATGCGCACATTCCAGAACCTCTCCGGCGAACGCAGACTGGATTACTGTACGCCAAAAGCCTCTCCAAGCCTTATGATGCCCGGCAATTTCCAACTGTCCTATGGGAACTTGCTGTTAACAAATCAGCCTCGACAAGTAGCTACTAACTTTTATCAAGTAGGTTGTGTATTCAAGACAAACACGCGCGTGAAAAACTCCAAAAAACCCCATCAACTTAGGCTGACTTGATTCAGTTTGGAAAACTGAATGTGAAAATTCCATCGGAATACATAAGCGCTAGGTAGATGTCAGTGCTTCCATTAGTGAGCCACTTTCGACTACGATGAGTGTGACGACTGAGCAACAGTGATCTACCGGAGAATTGAGTTTTATTGCCCCCGAACAGATCGAGTTCTTTATGTGATGGTAGATCTGGGATAGACTGACCAACTAACCCAAAAATGATGGAAACGTTGGAGGAGTACATCTATTGCCGTGGGTAAATTTTTGCAGTAGTCCCTTCGGTTACCGTGATTTCGTGAAAAATTAGTGTTTAAATCTCCAGTAAGGTCCCATGATAAGTTCCTGCTGTAGAAGGATTGCATTTCAAACAGGAGGAGAATAACGAATAGAATAGAAAGTAAAATAAACGAGAGAGAGAAGGGAGGAAGGCGAAAACTAGTATAAAATGCAAGAAAATAACGAAAAGGTCTCCTGTAATGCGAGATGCGTGGCTTAGTAGTTATTCAGTCGTCAAGTAAAGTTGGGGATCTGGTTGATCTCCGCACTCATCCACGAGAAAGGACCGCTTTGATCAAGTCGCACGGGTGGTTCGTAGTAGGGTAACAGCTACATATGCCGTAGGGGACTTCGAGGATATCCAATCTTTTGTCAAGGGGAGATTAACCAGAGGGAAAGGGGGGATTATGTGATAGACGAAAAAACCCCTGTAATATTGTCCAATCAGCGAATGTTTGTGAGAAATCAGCATGGACTTCGAGCATCATCCGAATCATTCGTTCATTAGAAGAGACACGTTTCCAGGGAGCTTAAGTGCACAAAGAAACCCTCGAACCAAATAAAGTTGACGTGTCTACTTCAAAAATTGAACTAATTAACTTGGTATTCATTTGGTTGTCACATGAAGCGTGCTACTTTAAAAATATCCCAACTAGATTATTCCCCCGTAGAAATGACCACTTTGTCCCGGTCCCAAGGGTGGCCGCAATAGAACAAACCACTGTATTGGTCAGAAACCCCTGATTCCCGAGCGATCACTTTCACCGAAAGTTGCATATCGAATAAAAATAATAACTTAAACGATATTTTGAGGCTGGAATACGAATGCAATCAGCAATAGACCCGACCACATAAACTGTGTGCGGCTTTCAATTTCTTGAGATGTACGAATGACCAGGGGTCTGCAAGTTGTTACTGCATAATTATACGTATAGAGTGCAGTTGTGGATCCTAGAAAAACTAAAGGCGTTCAGTTTCTCTGAACTATTTCGGTAAGTATCACGGCAACCCAGGCTATTTCCAACAAGCCGAAGATTGAGGGCACTATCTATACTACTGATGTAGTGTGTTAATAATGAAGGTTTCAGTCTGTGAATTTGCCATTATGTCCAATTCGATCTTCCCTAAAGTGTAGTTAAGCTATCTCCTAGATATAATTGCTTGTTACGATCGTTCTTGCTTTTAAAACCAAGTGGATACATTTTAAATCGCTACATCTATTTCAGGGGCCTATATTAGAATTTGGAGCGAGTCGATTGTCAGCCCACTGGGACTTCAAACCGGATGTTTTCCCAGGTTTGGGGAAGTTGCACGTCGTGGGTAAGCAAACTGTTCTAGTGAGCATTTTCCACGACTGTACGGTAAAAAATAGAGATATTTCACACTGATGGTTGAGTTGTTCACTGCCATCTGATCTGTTCAATTCAGATGTCAGAATCAACAGTAAAACAAACTAGACAATTGGAGGTCTTATAGAAGTCGATTAATCAGAGTTCGACCCAAAGAACACGCTTATAAAACCGAGTACGCAAGCAACCAGTCATACTCAGAGACCTGCCTCCTCTCGGTCGATAAAACGTACGTAAACAAGAGTGAAACGTCAGTCACCACCCACACAATGACCCATTTCTACCCAACTAAGCACTGATGACTAGGTAAACAGAATATGAGCTCCAAGGCCCTTCTTTACCATATCAAACATGCTGCTTTATTTCGTATGAGCGGGACAAAGTTCCACATGTATTCGAAAAAAGTTCGTTTTAGGCATTTAGACCTTCCAGAACATTGATAAAGTAGTTGATAAAGATTGATAAAGTAGTCCATGATTTAGTTTTTCCATATCGATAAGAGACTGCGGAACATGCGACCTTTTTGTAGGAGTATCTGGAAATTAGGTTCGCATAGATAGCCATGGAGGTTCTATCACTCTTGTATTAAGATGGCGCGAACGAGGAACGCTTTAGGCCGACTGCTTGGCCCTTGTGTGTTCAGCCATTAGTCCATTCTGGCACAAACCAACCACCGTGTTGGACCAGTATTTGAGTCACGTCATTCGATGACCAGCGTTGCTGATTTTTCGCGAACGATTCTGCAACATCACATCAGAGTAAGAGTCCCCGGTATCCAGAACGTTTTACTAGTACCAGCGCTGTTTGTTCGCCGCAAGGGACCGTCCCTTCACCCAATTTCTGGGGACGATGAGAGCTTCTGTTTTATTCCAAGTACTCCATATATAGGAGTGCCGGGTCACTCCACCAAGTTCGTCAATCTGTCTAGTGTCTCCAGTGGCATCATTTATTTCTCATTATATCCTTCCAACCAGAATTACCAGTTTTGAACTGTCAGTAATGTAATAGCTGCTAATCCAAGTATTGAATTGTCCCACTTTTTCATATGCATACACATTTACCGCATTTCTTTGGCCTTATTACGTGTCAAATGACAACCAAGTCTTCCTCTTTGCGTGTTTTCATTCCGTCGATTTCGAATCATTTGCCTTTTTGTTAAAATGGATGGGTGATGTGTCCGGATACCCTCCGTCCTAAGTAACTCTCCGTACAGCGAACTTTTTCCAAGGCATTGTTATAGTACGGTTCTACTACGGCTTGATTACCTTACATAATTCGCAGACAGCAAGTCAAACGTTATGAAAAACTAAACGTTCTTGTATTGGAAAAGCATAACTGAGTCATTCGGAGGACAAACTACCACGTGCCCCGAACAGAAGTCAGTGCAAGTTGGCAAGAGGGAGTCAACAACAGGAATATTTCTCAGATCCCTGAAGCGTTCCTGTACAAGAACTTTCTGAAGCCTTCCCATGAAGGAACAACCACCACCAAACCAAACCACTGATGACATCTACCTGCTGACTTAATGCACCATTACGGTCAGTAAGATAGTAACTGAAAACACAGATCCAGCGTTTTCTTCGTTTAGGACTTGATTAGATGAATGTTCACGACAGTTCTTGCCTGAGTGACAGTTAGGAAAAAACTGATAACAAATGAGATCCAAACAAGGACTCACCATAATACGGGAATGTGATCAAGAACAATAAACGGTGGTTTGAAGGTGACCGTATGCGAGCCTTTTTGGATGCGTTTCTAGACACAATTCATATATTTGCACGTGGCCCGCAAAGCACTCAAATAAAGTCGATCCCGTCGTGACGACCAAATCAGACGCAGAATTTAGAACGACCAATACCTTCAAAGTGTTGTCACGCAAAATGTGTCTTAAGTCTCAAACGCTGAAAAAGTAATGGTTGCGGTGCGACTATCCCACACCTGTCGCTGGACGTGCTCGCAAAGTGCAATCAAACAAGCAAAGTGTGGATGGAATTTATTTCTCAAGCTTTCCTATCTTGTGTGTGCCAGACGCCACTTTCTTCCTTGGCTACTATACGAGCCAGCACCCATTTGATCACCTCAGATCAAATGAGGATCAGTCCGAAGTCAACGTTCCCTCATCTTAAGCTATTGATTAGAAGACTGGTTCATTATCTTTAAGCAACGTTCGCCGGCTACCGACATTTGTAGTGCCAACATGACATCAGCTTGACTGTCAAATGTTCTGTACGATGCCCCAGTTCAATCTGTACTACTTCATGGATCACAGACATGGCCGCTGCATGCAGATGTCAGGGCTCACCGTGTTCTACCATAGGTGCCTGCGAGGCGTTGCGCGGGTCTGGTGGGAACGTCAGATCAGTGATGCTGAAGTACGCCAGATAGCTTCCGGGGAAGTTCACTCTCTTTCGACAGATGAGCTAGTCACAGTCCACAGGTTACGCTGGTCAGGCCACATACTTCGCATGCCAGAGGACTGTTTGCCTCGAAGAACCCTCTTCACCTAGGTTTGTATGGGGTGGGTACGACCGGCAGAAGATCAGTCCATGACTTGGCAACGAAGCAGTCAACTCAATCGTGTTTGTAAGTGCCGTCCCACGGGATGGGGACCGCGGGACGAGACAGATATGGCTGTGTAACGCAACCGATGGTGGTCTTGCTTTAAAGCTGTCAACTCCACTGCGTAGCTCTCACCTAGCACACTGGACCAATAGATCTGCTTGTAGCCAGTGCACAAATCGAGTCGTCGCCTCCAACGCGTGGTTCTAATTCCCTCATTCTCCCTATCCTCGGTGAACGAAGCTGTAGCAGCCGGAAATACTGCACTTCGGTGCACGGTTTGAGTTGAACTGACTTCGATACTCTCTTCATCGACCATCATTTGTAGCTCCTTATGCATTAGCATATACATCGACCTGTGATGCATGCGAATTGACGCGAATTGACTACAAATTGAGCCATTCGTTTCTGAGTGTATATTTAAGGATACATTAAATGGTTGAATGATTGTTCAGTAATCTGTAAGTGAACAACTTCAAGGTGAATTAGGAAAGCCGACCCAACTCAAGTGCACACACTGGCACATTAGTCTTTACTATCCAACACACTAAACTACACCACAACACGCAGTGTGCATAGCCTTTCTGGGCTACGGAAAGGCAATTCAGATCAACCATACCGCCATATAGTCGCGAGTATGAACAAGCACATCAGTCACTTAGCATAAATCGATAACAGAGAAAACAAGGTGTATTTTTACGCTCTCCCTCCGGCATATCAAGAGTCAGGTTCAATACAACCGACTCGGTGCATACACTGGCTGACAACTTGTCTGGAGGCTGGTTACCTACTTCAAATCATAAGTGGGACCAATTGAATGGAACTTTCAGACACTTCACTTCGAATGGACCCCTTTCATTTGCTTTTTTTCGACCAGATACACCGCAGTGTCAAATTATGGAGCTAAAAGTATGTATCTTTCGTGTTCAGGGGCGAGATGGCCCAAGTGGTTAAAGCGCGAATCTACTGACCGAAAGATCCGTGGTTCGAACCCGACCTAAGCCTCTCGACTTCCCCTGTCTAGGCTTGGGCAACCTGGCAGTATCCCAGCCCTCGTGCTTCCTTCGGGTGGCATGGCAGTTAGGCACCGAAAGGGTGCTACAGCTGAACGATCTTTCGTGTTCCGACCGATGGTCTCAACACAGATGAATCCACAATTTCGTGTCGTACCACCTTGCTAAACGTGTCCACTCGATGCCGTGTCATACCAAGGCGCCTGCGATGCGGCGTAGAGCGAGATCTATCCATCTGCAGTGCATACCGTGAAAGCCATGTTCTAGCACATGCTGACTTCGGACAACTAGATACCTCAACTAGTTTCGCTGATGGAGTGAGTCAATAAGGTCTGAAATATTCTGAAATCTCCATAGGAATGTCCGACCGAATAGAACTAACAACATAATGGTGAAGCGTCCAGATGCATTTTTTCGCGAGTGGTACAGGCTATAGGCCAGACGATCAAATCGAGATCGGACCTATCTGGATTTACGTGCTGTTCAGGAAACTATGAAGTAGTAGTGTGAATCGAAGACACAGCGACCAGTCAACAACTTGTGCACCTGTCTAATTGCTAATTAACTCGCCAACGGAGAGTGGAGGACACACAAAATACCGCCTATATCAAACTAGTGTGATCCAAGACAGACGGACTAAGGTTAATTTCACTGCTGCACCAGTGACACCAACCGTCTTCGCTTGAGAGTCGACAGATGATATATCGGGACCAAAAACAGTCGGAACTTCCTGGGAAGAGGGTTGATGCAGAGAGTTGGAGATCCGGGAAACGTCTATTGTCCTGAATAATGTTTTAGTGGAAATAGCGGTACCGAAATTTCCACTTGAATTTGTTTCCTTGTAGGAGGTGGATGAACATAGACGAAGCGGATTTATCTGTGGCACCTACCTATGAGTACACCGTATTCCACGGCGTAATACAAAATGCCCAGAGCCAAAGCAATTTAGGCCTTCCAGCGTCAGTTCTAGTCATATACCACCACTACTAAAAGCGATCGGATTATTACCAACGCTGTCGGTAACTTGAAGTACTTGCCCATCTAGGGAACGACTCCACCCCGGACTGCTGATCAAATGAGTTTCGAAATACGGCTATTCAGTGATCCAAAGGGAATCTTTAGCAGTATAGATTGTACAGTACAGTCGTGATTGGCCTTGGATTGCTGAGTTCTTATTGGTGACTTCGAAATGACCACCTAAAACGGCCCGATTCCGAACACAGAGTTTATTCACGCCAAAAAGATCGATTCCACAACATTCAGGCTGGCTGGCCTGGTGAATCAGGCATATCACCGGTGAACAAGGTAGAAGAGGCAAAAACAACCCGCGTATAAAAAGCGATATGTATCCGAACAAATAGTTACCAACGTTCGACATACAAAAAGCGCGGGAACAAACACGAGGCCAACGGAAAAATACGCTGAAATAGAAACTTTTGTTTTGTTTCGTTTTCTAATCCTCGATGTAAACGGATGGAGCCTCCGAGAAATATGATGGCATTTGAATCACAGATAGTAAAGGCGTATCACAGCACAAACAATGGCAAGAAACCGGATACAATACACGTAACTCATAGGTATGTGACGGTCAAGATGATCATGATTTAAGGACGTAGTGTTGTATATTTTAGACGTGCATCTAAGAAAGATGGCTTGACTGTAGACCGACGCGAACGACAGACGATCCACAAGGAAGTTGTCAGAGCCAGTAGGTCGGACGTAAGTAGCATCAGGAACACGGCTGACCAGCCAAACGGAACTAAAATGCCGGTAAGGAATGGGCCGAGAGCAGCACCTATATGAAAACATTGGGAGATGCCGAAGAGTTGATATTATGCAGATCGGAAACATCCGTAATGGGGCATGGGAGGGCAATATCATGCAAGATCACTCAAGTCGGGAAGAAACCAAGGTGCAAAATAGTGCTATTCTGAATAGGTACACGCTCGCTTCACCTTCAGCGAGGATGCAGGAAACGGGTGTCTTCAACAACTCAGGAGCTTAGAAATTGTCCTGATGCTGAACCACAAACAGATTGAATAAGTTATCTTCTAAAAAAGGTGGAAATTTCATACAGCTTTGACCAGCTTGCAGCTTATCAGGAGTGATGAATTGTGACCAGTGAACTTTAAGTGGAAATTTCATACAGCTTTGACCAGCTTACAGCTTATCAGGAATGATGACTTGTGATCAGTGAACTTTATAAGATCCAGCTAATGGTCCAATCTCACTATCGAGTTGTACAGCCAGTCTGCAGTGGACTCCTGTCATCCCTACTCGTGATGCACGAAATAAAAAAAGGGAACCAAAGATGGACTGCCTCAACTTTGCCAGTGATTTGATCGTTTTAACATTGGCAGAAGTGAAAAATTCACAATCGTATTAGCATCAGGTTGTTTCTTTAACTATATCCTAATTGTCCATTAACAGTGCATTTGAAAGAGCATAATATCCAGTAGACACTAACCGCTTTGGCATCAACCAGGCTCGGACTAGCATCATCAATGGTCCGCTATGCTACTGGCGTAGATTTTTAGCTGAATCGTTATCGTATCCTAGGCTGCTATCTGAATGTAGCAGCGTTTGAAATACAATGCACGCGGAAGCCAGTGAACCATAAGAAAAGTTTGCCAGTACTGAAAACCATGTATTCTTCGAAAAAAATCGAATCGTTCAGCTGTAGCCTTACTGCCTAACTGCCATGCCACCCGAAGGAAGCACGAGGGATGGGATACTGCCAGGTTGCCCAAGCCTGGACAGGGGAAGTCGAGAGGCAGAGGTCGCGTTCGAACCACGGACCTTTCGGTCAGTGAATTCGCGCTCTAAACTTGGGCTATCTTCGAAGGCCCTGTCCATGCTCGAGTTCCTGACTGCTAGTGTTCTACCAGAGCGATACTGCACACATATATTTAGTGTTTAATTAAACAACTATCCAAAACTTAATTCCGGATTGACTGGATGTACCTTGAACAACAATTACTAGTCAAGATTACATTTTAACGGTGTCAGCAGTGAACAATTTTCAAACGGTAATTACGTCGATAGATTTCTATGCAGTTAACATCAAGGTCTTCAAACACAGTCGCAACACAGACAGATCAGTTCTCCAGTCAAAGATGTCACTTTTAAATCAATAGAACTGACCTGAACGTATTGTTTCGCTAATGTTCTTGTGGCAAAATCACTCACCCGACTAGTCTCGCGGAATGATTGCACCACAATTGCTTGAGCATAATACAAGCTCAAGAAGTGTCCAGCAGCAAGGACGTAAAGTATTCTATTATTTCGTGGCCAATCCACCAAGATTATGAGTAAAATCCGGATTAATTTCACCACGTCTAAACGAGCTTCACTCCAATGAACTCAAAAATCATCCGTTAGTTGTGCTCGACTCGGTTGTTCGCTGTTTGTGATGGAACTACTTGTTCAAACTACTGTTTCGTGCACTACCCGGGACGAGCAGGCCTGTGCTCTTACTGTGTTTCTGCTGTCAAGGTCGGTGAGGACGTGCAGTTTGTACTAAAATCATGATAAAAAATGAAGCGTTTCTTGTGGAGTTACCTGGTATTACCACTGTGTTCTTCCAACAAGAGGGGACGTGGTTTGAAATGTTGTGTGATCCGACCCTGGGGTAAATACGCTGGTTAGTGTCATACCAACCAACCAACCCGATAGGCTCATAGGGCTGAATCGATTACGGGTCGAGATCTCGAGTGAAATGTTCAAACATCCTCATACTGTTAACAAACTATGAATAGATCATGAGGCAGAATAATTCACTGGAAGAGTAAATCTTCCACTTGAGGAACCAGACAACACACGATCACGCGAGGGGAACGCCGTGATTCAGGGGTGAGTGGCGCCAAGTCCTGTCCAAGTGCGAATTATCCACACTGCTGTTGTTCGTAATTGAACGGTTCGGACTTCGATGAGTAGTCGGGAGAAGTGCGAATTATCCACACTGCTGTTGTTCATGGTTGAATGGTTTGGTCTTTGATGGGTAGTCGGGAATTCTTGAGACGCGCATTGTTGATGATTCTCAATAGGGATGAAACGGCTGTACAGTACTTCCCGGATTTTAAACATGGGTTGACTTCACTTACAGGAACAAACCTCTATTGATATGAATGACATTTTAGAGACAGAACATCGTAGAAGGCAATGTCGTGATCGAACAGGCCAATAGTTGGTATGCAAGAACTATCAGTGTCAACCTTTTAACGGCAGGAAAAAACGTACACTGGGCCCTAGTTTGATGTCCTCAATGGATCTAGACAGACTGCTGAGGGAATCTTAGAAAAACGTCCAGCCAATTTTAAGCAATCCATATCTAGGATGGGCACATCAGACCTTTTTCCAATCGTTATGGCGACATGCACACCGACGAGCGTGTCAAACGGTGCACGACGCAAAGGCGTAGTCTGAAACTCCTCAACCTGATAAGCGTAATAAATCCGACGGAGTATGGGTGGTATACACGAACGTAACAGGTAGCAAAAGTGGTCACAGAAAAAGCGGCTTCTTCAGGATGGAAGTTTAGCGCAAGTTAGTGATTGTTCATTAATAGGTGTACGCCCATTCAGCACTGCAACATCGTGCATAAAATATGACGGATCGTAGTGAGCAAAGTGTCTTTGTATGCGGGTTGTTGATCAGATGGCAGTTGATCTGTTCGCCGAGCTTGGCAACTGGCTTGCAAACGTTTCGTCACCATACGAGGAGACATCATCAGTGCGCAGTTGGGTGGGTACTTCTTCCTTGCCTGCGTGCGTTTATATAGCATTTGAAGACCATCTGTTATCTTCTAACCTGATTGGCTACTTGATCTTAACGATTCTCGTGAATCTACTGATCCGTTTGTGATCTTTGTTGCGTTGTGGTCTTCGTTCCTTTGTGTTGATTAGTTATCCCAAGACCTCCTATTTTTAGTAGTTCGTTCTCTGGCCTTGATTGGCCTTGCGTTGTGGTCTGACATTCTCGAGCTTGATTGGTTACTTGCGCCGCCCTATTTTCTCCACTGTAACGGTTAGTGTCCCTGCTTCCGGGTGCCTTCTCCAATCCAACTGATGCGTCCGTTTGAATGGGCTTTCTTGCTTCTCTTATGAGTTCCTCGTCTGATTACTTTTGCAGCTCGAAGCTCTGTGGTTCTTCGTATGTGCCAGTATATGCAGCAGGTAACCAACACGGCTCAGCAAATCTGCTGATCGAACACAGCTTGTATCTACGGTTTAGGATCCTTCGTCCCATCAGAAGACAACGCTTCAAACCAGACGGGTTGCTCTAGCCAATCAAGTGACAGAAGTGATGGCGGTCCAGACTGTGGACCCATGTAAGGCGTCGAATAGATAAATATTCATATTTAACGATCTACCTAGTACAGACATACTGAGAGAATCGGAATGAAGGCACTGTTCTCAAATATGGTGATACAGCGGCCGCTAAACTGGGGTATGTCGCAGTGTCTGCCTACAAGTTTCTTAGAGTTACGCTGTAGTACTTGCTTCAGTGAAATTTTCGGAATTCTTCTTTTGTCGATATGGCGGTAGGATGGCATTCTTGACACCTGAAGGATCCAACTGGATCCCAGACAATCCGACGCAAACACACGGTGGTCCTCTTGTTTGAATTGCGCGCCAATCGCTCACTTCTTAAGTGACGAATCATCACCATGTTTGACTTCATAGTCTGCTGTTTACACAGACAGTTTCCAATCTGCCGCAGGAACTTTATCGTGTTCGAGATGGCTCAATGGATAAGGTGAGAATTTGCTGATCGCGAGGCCCGTGACAATACAGTGTCTTCGGTCTCCGGTACGCACATGGGCGCAATACAGCGGTAGTCTATCACACGAAATCGACAATTAGCGCCCCAGCATTTTGGCTAACTAACAACCCGAGATCAAGTCGGACAAGAAGAACTGAACGTTGGGATGACAATCCGACACTTGGTCACTTTGAAACACTCCAAACCTCGTTGTTAGCGTCTCAGTGGCTTTCTAGTGCGCGGGTGTACGACAAACCGCGGTCCATTCGACTTCCATTTTATCCAAAAGCAATGCCTTCTGAACAGTTTCAATGTTAATGGGGTAGGTAGACCTTGTTTTCGGTGGTCTGTCACACTGCATCAAGACAAAGAGCGAATATGCAAATGCAACATGCTGATCTCAGTAAAGTGTGAATTCAGAATATCTCTACTTACGTGCAGCTCACACTATGGTTCGGGAAGGTGGTACCGCTCGGCTTAAAAGAGCCTCATATGGTTCGTCAATCCAAACCCCTAGGAACCAGTAAACCATGTTTTGTCTCCGTCACGTCGTACATAATTCACGACGAGCTTCAGGATGTTTGTCTGCTTCGGTTGGTGATTTCACGTATGAGCGATAAAAGTTTGAGCATGAAGGTCAACTAACTGCAGGATCAACCCAAAAACTCTATACACGAACCGACAACCAGAGAATTACAAGTGTTGCCCTTCACTCTTACAGGTTACATGCTTTAAAGAACAGAACGAACACTTCCAACTAACATCCAAACAAACCGGAGACTAGTCGTGATAATATATGTGAAAGAATCACAAAGGGTGCCGGTTTCGGGCGGCCAACTGTGCAACAGAGCGACCACGCGCAAATACCATAAGAGGAGCGTGATTCACACGGTGCATCCCTTGTATACACCACCTGTTGCATGAAGGGCAGGTCTCATTCAGAAGCCACACAAAGGTAACCAACCTAGTGATCCGGTCCCATCGATGATAGCTGTTATGGTGGCAAGGGCACGAGCTCGTCCTTGCAGGGCATGTTGCGTTCCCAAATCGGCCGAAACGGCGGTGGTGATCAGAGCGTAAGGTCCGTTTACAGTGAGTCCACAACAGAACAGTAGCACTGTAAGTTCGGAAAAACCATGGAATAAACTCTTTGGTAGGTGACAGATTTATGGTGGTTCAAATGAGATGTCTGACGACTACTTACCAAGAGAAGTCGTGGAGCCGGCCGAAGCCAACGCTTGGTAAGCAATCAGCTGGGAATGGAACGTAAAAAAGGCAGAAAACAGCATGATAAGATATCAGAAGCCACATCCAACAGATCGATCACCCACTAAGGGGATAAAAATACACGCTTTGTGGACCAGAACTGTACCAGAAATGACTAATATATACCACAGACTACTCCAGAATTTAAAACCACAAAAAGGAATAGCACACGTAACTCAAATTTTAGGACTGGATTCTCAACTAGTATACCGGCACCCACATGTTGCTTTGCGGTCAAGCTTTTGACCCTACGATCTTAGATGAGAACCCTTATCGTCTTCCTGTCTGGATACAAGCACGCTGACAGTATCCTAGCCTGAGTACAACCATGAACGTCACAGCTAAAAATTTTATCATGCCAAATCGGTCATCGCGTGGTGTCACCAACCAGGTCACCTTATTTGCTGAATGTAGCATGGCAGGTAAGTGAAAACATACTACTGCCGACTCCCCTTCTTACACTTTCAGCTATTCAGTCTTCTACCCTACCCAAACCTAAACACCCTGAAATCTGTCTTCAAAACAACGAAAGCCGGTCTGCTAAGCTGTTTGCACACTAAAGCAAGCAGGACAAGCAGCTCTCACTTGTAGGCTGGATCTCTGTACTGATGTATGTTATTTGCCAGAAACAAGGACACAGGACACACGAAAGTACTATAATTGAGCTGACTGCTCCCTTGCTCTCTTCCAGGTTTGGGCTGTGCACCTCTGGTGATGCGGATGCCGCTGCAGCTGGATATGCCGAGGTGGGAATTGTGTTGAGCCACTCAGCTGAAGCTTCTAGAGTTGAGTCGATGCGCATTCACAGTCGCCTCTGTGCGGTCCGTTTGACAACCTCAGTGAAAGAATCTCGAGAAATTGAGGTCCATCGCGCTCTGTTTATTGCATCTACTTAGGCCCCTACAGACTGTAGCTCTGAATCTGCCAATGTTCAGATACCGCTGTGATTGCTGGTGACACGAATGCTCAAGTAAGTAGGTTAAGCACCGCTGAATTCCAACTGGGTTGGTCACGAGAAGCACGGACAACGGAGAGCGCCTGCTTCAGACTGCTCCCTTGGAGTTCCGATTTTCGGAACAGCGGAGATCGCTTGACCACGTGGTACACACTGACAAACCAGCCCCGAATCCAAATAGACCCCGTCGCCATCAGTTACCGGAGGTGAGTGTCGATCACTGCCTGCTGCTTCCTTTGGAATACCCGCATGAACTCCGATCACGTCCGTTGATGCCTTTCAGTGCGCTTTTCAAACCTACGCAAAACGTGCACATCTCGGTCAGCCATTGAGAAGCTCGTGGACCCAAAATCAAACAAACCTATCAGAACCAGTTTCGCCAACGTTTGCCGGTTGGTCCGACGTCGGATGTTAACAAATATTAGAGACAGATATTCAAAAAGTTACTCAAGGCCAGAAATTTTACCTGCTGTGCAACCCAGCCATCCCCATCTAGGCAGTGGGTCTCTGATAGGACCAGGCTTCGCTAGAGACCAGGCGGGAGATTCCTCCCGGTCATAACCACAACTCAATTCGACACATCATCCGACACCAGGTGGAACTGAGTGTCTGTGCAGACCGGTAAGGTGGGTCCGAAAGGCCGGAGAACTGCAAGATGCGAAAAACTCTGGAAATGTCCCCAGATTGTCCCACTTGATTCGTTCGACTGGTCCCCGGAAGCCTTCTGTCAGTGAAACCATCAGCAATTACAGTGGCTCTCTTCCATCCAACAAAGAACGCTCAGAATGTTGGGCACAATACTTCCAACAACAGTTCAGTTAGCCACCCGCTGCCTCCAATTCAGACTGCCGGTCTTCAACAAAACGATGAACTGTGAATATAGAGCACCCATCAGCCTCGAAGTGTCTGGGTGCACATCTCTACTTAAGCGTCATCGTATTGCTGGTCCTGACGGCCTTCTACCTTTAAGGATGGCGGTGAGTTCCTCAACCAGTGCCTACCTATCGTTTTTTCCGTCTACCTGAGAGAAATAGACCACCCCAGACAACTGGAGTGGGTCGATAAAAGTGTCCATCTTCAAAAAGAGTATCGCAATGAATGTGGTAACCATAGGCGCGCCAACTTGACTCCCGTTGTAACACGGCTTCTGGCGTCACTGATTCTTCGGCGTCTTCGGTGGCACGCGAAACCTTGACACATGTGCACCAAGCGGGATTTCGACCAGGTAGAAACTCCACATTATGTCAGACGTTAGAGCAACGGTACATGCATAGACAACCCACAATCTTGGTGTTCCTTGACTTGTAGAGTGCAGTCGATTCTGTCGACCCGTCAGTGTCCGTAACCACACTTGCTCGATAGGGTATGCCCCAGAAGTCTGTGAATGTAACCCGGTGCTTGTATTCACATACTTCGCGGCGCGTGAATGCACGGCGGGTTCCTAAAAGCTTCCCCACAAAAAGTGGCGTTCGGAAAGAATATCCACTCTATCCGAAACACCATCTATCAAGACTAGTGTTCTCTGTGCTTCCTCAAGAATGGCGCAAATCACGAGGTGGACAATGTATGACTTGGTAGGAGGGTGCGAAAAAGCATACAAAGAGGTTTTGCTTGTTTTTAGCGAATGTGGACCCCATGACCCTCTCTGTTCTCGGATGCAGAGACTGCAAGAAATGGGGACTAATCGATGCCAGTGGCGTTCGCTCTCAGCTTTTTTCCAGATTGTCTGACTGAGCGGTCGGAGTTGTATGCACTTCAGAGTGTTTGAGACAGGCCAGCACCAGGTCCTCTCCCTTACCCACTCTTTACTCTTTTCATCCCAATATAATTAAACAAACTTTGTGGTTGTACGGAAGTGAAGCATCAGTTACAACACTCATATTGCTGTCTCTGATGAGGATGACTGATGACCCCATCTGATGGCTTACTTTTGCCATAAGCCTCTTTCAGTTTATTGTACATGACGTTTTGCATGCATGTGTTCGAGTCCACCCACCCACGCGCACGCACGATAAGTTTGTCAGTTCGGCCAGATCGATTAGCTTCCACGTTTGAACTCCGCGGTTGTACTTCAGAACTCCATCTAGCTGAGTGATTAAGGCGCCAACTTACGGACCGGAAGGCCTGTGGTTCAAACCCAACCTCCGCATCTCGACTGTTCCTGTCTCGGCTTGGGCAACCTGGTATCCTTCAGGCAGCACGAAAGGGTGTTACAGCTGAGCGGACTGTTGTCGCCTGTTGCATGGACATGCGGTGATAGGCTCGGTATAATGAGCCCTTGGTCTACTGGGAAGTCAAAATGTGGGGTTCAGCATACACGGACCAGATGGACAAGTGGACTGTATTGTTATATATGAACTTCTATCAATTGTTACTGGCCTGTGAGTAATGTTTGTAATATTTTGGTCGACCTTAGACCCTCTGCAACCTAATGAGGGATGATATGGTAAGACTCAAAACTCACCAGCGGAGCAGCAAGACTCAGCATGACGGAACACATGAACGCACGTCGCCATATTGTCATTGTGTCAGAATCAGACTCCTGTCAAATAGGAAAGAAGGTTCAAATAGGCGCTGTTTTTAAGGAAAAAATGACACATAGAAGCTACGATGGGTGTTTTCCTCGAATACAACAACTAACGACGACATCCTCAGGTGAGCTGAATGCCAGTTTGTTGAGTTCCAGTTTCGCACAGGAGCTATGGGACCAATCGGTTAAAGCCGCTTCACCGGCAGTTTTGTTTCGACTGATCTAATTAAATGAGTAGCTACCAGACCAAATTATCGAAATCTGCTGGGATCTGTCTCAGTCAGAACGCAGAGTAACAGCTGATAAGCGCAGTGGGACTGGGAACGTTGCGATAAAAAACACTCCAACGAAAGATTCGGCGTCGACAGACTCTACAAGGATACTAGCTCGTTCTTCTGTTTTCCGTAGATGTTGAGCGTGTGCAACTAGTAGCCTTATGGCCAAAGCAACTCTTCTCCAACCGAATGGACTGGGTACTTCGTAAATACAGTCGCCTGGATGCTAAAGGTAAGTTACACTTTCGTAGAAATACCGCTGGCCTAGGTATGTGTTGTATGCAGTATACACCAATTCACGATGCTTGGGGGTACGGGATGATGGTAAACAGTATCGTCGTTATTTGGGTAAGTTCCCTCTCCCAAACCTATAAGACCTAGGGTTGTTGGCTACTCCAATCTCGGGCTAGGATTACCGGTCTGCCTGATTGTCAATCTGTTCTGTTCCAACAAAGTGTATTTACCGAGAAACCTCTAGAGTAGTAAGGACGATGTGGATGACCTGGATTCTATCTGAGCGTAAAACGCGCTCGTCTCCTCGGATCATTTAACTTTGTTACCTTCAGTTTAGGCTGCGGACACAGACAATCATGGCCCGCATGAGAAGGGGACAAGCCTTGCTGGAAGCAAGGCAAGTCCGGATAGATGGCAGGGTCACGACTCGTTTTAACACTTAAAATCCCAAAGTGCAAAGAATACAACGGTGTTAGAAGTAACTTTCTGCGACCATCACTGCACCAGCAGTATGACTGTTGGACAACACTAGCGAGTCATATGCTGATTGCTTGAGAACAGCCCCCTATTCACTCCCCGGTTTAGACCGGGTAACAGGCGTTCCGGAAGTTGCACATGTGGCTCAGCGCACACCGCATGTGGTATTATATAAACAAAAATGGCTCAGCTGTGACGCCCTTTAGGCGCATAGCTACCATGCACGGAAGTTCGTCTGCGTAGCTCGATGCGACAGGCTGATTCGGAAACGTATATCAGCCGACCATCTCATCAAGTCACATGATCTCAAAAGGAGATATGGGGTGGCAAGGCGAAACCGTCGCATGTAGGGGGCAGAAACGAGTCGCACCACGTTCATATGCTGACCGTACGATCGATTTTATTGTTTAGGTTAGTCGCATCCACCTAGGGCGGGCCAACAGCGGTATGCATTTTGGCGGTACGCCGGAACGCGGAAAACCCAAATCCGACCTGTGGGTGAACGTGAACTCAGCAAAGAAGTAATCGGTACATGCGAGCAGTAGCTGCGAGGGAATCACATATCGTGACAGCCCGAGGGAAACTAGCAATGACGCTGACCCGGAGGATTTTCAATTCGAAAAAAGGGTGTTTCCAACTTGTCTGTGGTCCTCGCAGACATTTATTCTTCCTTTCATGGTAGCTTTAGTTACCGCATACAGTTCCCTATGCAGTTGACATTAGGTTCAGGGATTCAGGAGTTAATTTTGAGACCACCCTGCTTTCCGAATTCTAATAACCAGTCAAATTTGATTGACTTCCATTACGAACGAGTATCAGTGATAAAATCGATCGCAAGCTCAAAGTGATGCACACACAGTCACCGCCTGGACTTGTCGTGAAGCTTTCACAGGATAACGAATACAGGAGTTATCAGTCTTCGAAATTCCAATAAAAGGTGATAATACACCGAGAAGAGTAGCGCGATTCGGAGGTGAGTCACAAAGTTCTTTCGTTTTGTTATAATCATCGTTGGCTTACTTTACCGCCCATCAGCGGACGGGGACGAGCTCAGTGACGCAATTTATGCAATGGATCATGAAATGCTCTTTGAGTTTTTTTCCTGTGTCGACTATCGAGATAATCTGATTTCCTAATCAATCAGAGCACACACGCACCCGATCCTGAGACGTGGGGTTGTATAATCATCATCAATGACAGCAACAAACCAGTAATACATAACTACCAATGGACGTGACACAAAGTTATGCAGGTTGAGTCGCATCTGGAGAGTAAACTGTTGGTTCTTTCCTTCATGTCCTGTGGTTTCATTTACGCCTTGCAGATACAATCACATTCCCTTGGGAAACGCAAAGGGTGGTCCTTGTCTGGGTTAGGGATGGTCTTTATATGGAGCGGGGACATTGAGAATCTGCTTTGCTGTGTATTATGTTGCGTTCAAGATGGTCCGGTAGTTACTGTGATATTAGCGAATAAATATGGTGACGTTGTAACGTATTGCCGGCCCTTCTAACGGGTTCACAAATACATGTAACATATTTGTAAAGAGAGAAGTTTTGTGAGACGGTCACTGTGCCGAAACCTCTTGTTTCTATCAGCAGTACACACATTAGCAAAAATAATTATTAATCAGTCTAAATAGAATAACCAAAGTACAAAAGTGACAAGCCTCCTACTAAGTGGGTGGCGTTAATGGACACTCTCTGCTTGGACAAAGGTTCCACTGCATTCTGAGAAGATACTCTACCTTGATGGTTCAACCTTGGTGATTCTTAACTACGTTGAGGTAGTCCTGAATAGACCTTTTTTGTCCGACCTGCTTTCCAGCGAGATATAAAAACTCGACTATCATCGCGATTCGTCGTATAACTGCAACTAAAAACTCGACTATCATCGCGATTCGTCGGATAACTGTAAACCTCAATTGCAAGCATCCTATACTACGTAACACGAAGTTGGCAACTGCTCAAGCCTGAGTTAGTTGATCGCAGGTTGATGGGGACAAGAGCATAGGTAAAACGATACACTCGAACTCTTTCACCTATCGTCAGAGTTCCGTTTTCTTCTGGGAGAAGAAAGACAGCGCAACACGGCCTCAAAATTTCCACAGCTAGTGAGCGACAACTAACCCAGTTATGAGATAAGCGGGTGACGTCAAAAGGTAGTTATAGCCGGTTACCTCTGAGATTTGCGCACGGGTGGCTATGGCAGGTCTAAATTTTGCAGACTGTTCATAGAGTGGAACAGCTTCAGTTCGCAACTTCGTCAACCTTTCGTTGAAGCCGTGCTTCACCCAACCTAGCTCCCTATGTTGTTCCTCGGTTCGCTAAGGCACAAGTCCGACTAATGGCTGAAGAAGATGTAGTCAGTCTGCTTGATATCTACATTGTGCATAGTCACAACATTTCTTCACTCACTGTCTCTCTAATCCGGTGAAGCAGTGATTAATTGTACAGAGTTCACAATGTCATGCTCCTAAAAAAAGTGTAACGATGATGTTGTAGACACATATGTGTGCGCATATAGTTGTCAGCGGAAGAACGTATGACCACGCATGGCATTCATGCAGACCGGTTTCATACGCAAATGATGGATGGGGACGGCAAGATGGTCGGGGTTTTCTTGGAGAATAGGAAACATGAGTGTTAGATTGTTTACCGTCTGACTGCCAACCCGAACCAATCAACCTGGTAGTTCATTGTAAGTGTTACTTTATGACTTATCTCTTGTTATGACGCGTCGCCTTTACTTGGCTGACGGATAATCACGTGTTTGGTTTTCCTGCCGTCCGTTTTCATCAAGTTTTTTACAAGTCCACTGACAATGGACCAAATTTCCTAGGTGGAAGGTCACTCTTAATACCTGTACACATCCAATTTGTTCAGCTTGAAGAGCTTTGGTTATCGGTGCGCATTTTCAATGATTTAGTTGTGACTTTGAGAGTCAAACACGCACGTTTTACTGGGCTGTTTCATCGCTGGTTTGGGCGAGTTCGTTTGTTTTTTTGTTGCTAATGTGTTTTAGTATTTCATAAAACTATTTCCTCGAGCTATTTGTTGAAAATCGACCGTGTCTGGCGCCATAGCGAATAGATGGCTGATTGCACGTCACTCAAATTACAACCAGCGGTTGCAACGTCAACTGTAACAATGAGGGTAATGATGTGTGCATGAGATAACTAAGATTACTGGCGGGTGATGTTGAGAATCTACGTACAGAGGGGTCCACCATGCACTTACTTACTTTCGGATAACTATCTCCAGAGACAGGGTTAGCCTGTCTACCATGCAATCAGGCATGGTAGTTTTAAGAGGGTTCCAGTAATTGAAGAACGACCCTTATGGAAGGTATTCTACTGGGAGATAACTGTAAGGGATCGGTATAAAAAAGGCACTAGTCTATCCTCCTATAAGCGAACTCTTCAAATAATAGGACAACTGTGAATAGTCTCAGCCAGTTCAGCGAGTGCAAGCGCGCTCAAACTAGATTGGGTGCTACTCTTCGCCAGGTTTTTTTCCCGGTCAGCCGACCACAGATTGATCAAAGCCGTGGTCTACATCAACAACGACGGATCTCCAATGAAATCACAAAATTGGGTTACGTACTTTCGGATCACTGAGCCATCCAGCCAAAATTCCACCCACGATGCCACCCAGGTCGAAAAGCACGGATAGTTGAGCGGCCTGTTCTGCGGTCACTGTGCCCGGTTCAACAACGACCAAATAGTTCGGTAGCCAGTAGAGGAATGTGTAGGACACCAATTTGGCGAAGAACAGAAGGATTGAGTAGGCTAAAACGTTCTGAAACATGACATGAAAGAGTTATTTGTTCAGTTTAAGGGTCTACTTTTCTGACGAGGCCACCAGTGACTCGGAACACCGCAATGTTACATGGAAAAACGTCTGAGAATTTTCAAGAAGCATCCAAAGAAACCAAGTGAGTGTCATCAGTATCACCAAAGACAGCCACATCAGTGCTGACAGTGATGCTTCACTGCCGCGGGTGATTATCGAACACAATCATACAACATTCACTGACCAATAACGACGTTTTTCGTAGGTTGGTTGAGTTAATAAGACTGCCACGAGGTCATCCAAGAGAATTCTCAATGAAACTGCACGAAGGTAAAGGCCAGAGGCTACTTACTGGAAGTCGTAGGGCATCACATAAGCCAATAGCCTGTTTGGTTGTGGTTGTGGTATTCGATTGGCATGGAAGCTCCTCTAGCCGGTCCGAGCTCGGTCGCTTCGGTAAACAAGATGACTGTAGGGGTAAACGGGGAGTGTTTTCAGGGAACGGTAAAAAAACTCGACGGTAGCGCCTGGTTGAACGTAGGAAACCCGTGAAAAATGACGCTGGTCACTTATTTAGCGGACAACTCAGTAGTAGTCCACACACACGCTGATAGGCTCTATTACAAAAGCAAATCAAACACGTCGTACCATCGCCAGTGAACTGCTTTTGGCACCCGGTGAACTAGGTCTGGGAGTCTAACTCGCTTCCTAAAGACTTCCGCTCCGAGCCCGCGCAGTCTGTGGGCGTCAAACAGGGCAGTGAGATTTCAAACACTGAATGACAATGAACTGTAAAGAACAGCGTTATGGAGGTACAGAATGGAGGTACGCTATTTCTGGAATTGAGTACGTAATCGTGTACAGGGGCGGAAACTCACTCATTCACAGTCGATAGTTCCCAAGTTGTCACGCTCTATGACCCGGCACCACCAAAGGCGAAAACTATACTAAGGATCTTTGTGACAAAGCCCATTCCCCGCTCTTATTTTCATCACAACTCGTCCGAGTAGCTCACCGTTTACCCTGACACGATCATTCCTGTCAACCCATATAAAAGCGGGAAAGTGTCGGGTTCGATTATTTTTCTTATCAGAGGTCACCAGCAGTGCACACCCTCAGGATTTCAATTCCAAACGTCACGCACACCAGATGAGCATGTTACTATAACACAGTGGTAGAATGAACGCACCATCCATAAATGGATGCTCATCACTTATGAACCTTGACCGATGTGTGCGGTCTACTTAGTGTCCTGAAAATTATCCAATGATTTCGCGCCATCCACTGAGCTGCCTAACCGTGAAATCCTGGCAAGCGGGTCATTCATCCATATAATTAAGACCATTACTGAGTTGTCATTTGAGGCGTCCAACAAAAAGTACGTGCCCACCCAACCGCATAGAAATGATGTCTTGTCGAACGATGAAACATCTGCAAGTCACTTGCCAAGCTCGGCGAACAGAGCAAAAACCAGCTGATCAACTACCAAAGTGCGCACATCAGTCAGGCGCAAACAACGTGCTCAAGTGTTCAGACATGATTATCCAGTTGCATCTAGTGGAGTACCGGCTTCGCGACTCCAATCCACACTATGACCAAGAATGTGCACTAATAACGAACTCTAATGAGAGGAAAACTGTGTTGTTCGGAATTACTCTTTTGGAGTGGACTAACCAGAACAGTCGCACAAAGGGCTGCTCTCGACGAACAGATGAATTTGGTTTTCAAGGTCGACTCAACTGAATACCTCGTTTATGATATTCCTCAACTGAATGAGCTGCACAAAGACCGCTTCATGTTTCAGTTGATACGATATTCGAGATATCGCAGTATATTTTCATAAAAGGAACCTACTCACAAGGTTGCTGAAAACTCTTCGACGGCCCATGACTGGTTTCATCCTTCTTGGGGCTCATCAGGTAAACGCAGTCCCCGAGTTTCCGTCAAACCTATGTTCTACTTGAACGCGAATTGGACAAAGTTAGACAACTACCCTCATTTCGATATTAATTTGCGGTATTTGTCGAAATCTACCCAAATCGGGTTCAATTAGAACATAAGGTTGACGGAAACTTGGGGACTCCGCCTACCTGATGAGCCCTAAGAAGGGTGAAATCGGCCGTGGGCTGTCAAAGAGTTTTCAGCAATTTTGTGAGGAAGACTGTTCCATTCAGATTGATGAGTTTGGATTGAAACCAATCTAATTAGATGAGCAGAGGTGCATAGCTGAAAAACATCGACACTTCTGTCCCCGTCACAAGCAATTTTACTACAAGTTTTGGCCGTTTAGATTAGACCTCAACCCATCCCATCCCTCGCATCAAGTGGCCTGCTATAACCTAAAATCCGGTGTTTCAATTGAACTTTCGCAATCGCTGACTAACCTTTGGTCTAATGAGGTTAGAAGGGTTAGCTGTGTGCACAAAAACAAGTGGTCAGATGAAACATCACATCTGACAGCAGTGCATCCTGATTGGTTGGACAGATGAGTAATCAAGCGGTCTAGTTTGATGCTCAGGGCTGGGATTATCTCAATAGACTAGAAAGTCCTCTACGGAAGAATAAAACCTGGAAGGTCACTTGTACTCCTTACCTCAACCGTTGATTTTGAGTTCGGCAAACTCAAGTGAGGAGGCCTGGTAAAACGTCCAGGAAGCTGAAGTCGTTCGGGTCGGTCTATCAGGGTGCAGTAAACAACCAGACCGCCGACTATCAGCATGATACCTGGTACTGCGAATGCTGCACCCCAGTCGGAATCCGCAAAGTAACCAGCAACCAAAGAGCCCAAAATATTGCCCACGCTCGTGTGTGCATTCCATAGGCCCATGATGAAACCTCTCCTGTAGAGTAGAAGGAAAATTGAACGGGTACTGCAGAATGAAGCCGAGGTTATTGATTTTGTTTCAGGCCAATGGCGGATGAGTTAGAGACCGTTAATTTGCAAAATAATAGCAAACTCAATCAAGTGTAGGCTTCGTCTAACAGGACACAATGGGCAGCGGGAGCACCTTAGTTACGTCTATAGAACCTCAAAATGGTGCTTCATGAATCCTCAGAAAATGACGTAGTATTCCTAACTGATTGCTGTTTCGTCTGGTTCAGTTTGTTAGCCAGACAGCCAATGTGTACTAGTTGATTCCAGCTGCTACAACTGCCTTCACAGATCAGTAAGGATAATAAAATGAGATAAAAAGTGTGGACGATGGCTTGGAAAATTTCGCGATGCTAAAATTGTCATCATTTCTTGATAAATGGGGATTTGAATAGCGTCGGGGATGTGTATAAAACTCGCTATTGCTATAATAGCGCATACCAGAACAACAAAGTAGCTTGGTATGTGCTGGGACAGAGAGAAAAATGGTACAACTGATTTTGTGCAAAAAATTAACAAACTCTGTGCAAAGCAATATTAGATCTTGTTGGAAAGATGAGAAGCACAGTTGACATACTTGATTTCGACCAATCAGAGGACGATAGTGTCCCACCGTAGCCAGCGTGCCTGGTTTTGGTCAAGATACCACGCACTGATAACAGATGCGAGATCGCCATCAATAGTGGGATACGTTTGCCGTTGTTTCCCATCCTATGGGCCCGATTAATGATGCCGGTTACTCCCCAACCGAGTTTTTGTCTATTATGGAAACCCTAATAGTATTATGAATGGACAATTGAACCGAGGTCTGTCCGTTCATCTCATGATTCAAACATACTAAAGATAGCAGCTCCTACCTAATACCTGATTTCAAGATATACTGATCTATTCGTAAGGTATGTCCAGTCAAACAAAAAAGCGTCTATGAGTAGTGTAAGGAGATTTGGAAATTCCAAAACAGAGGTTTCGTCCTCTAAGTGAAGTCAACCTGTCCTGATAAGTCCAGGAGCACTGTACAGCCGGTTCATCTTTATTTGGAATAACCAGCAGTGCGCATCTCACGAAAGCCTAGGGAGTTTTGAACTAGAGACCTGCCGGTTAATAGTCTACACACTTAACCGTTCGTTCACGAGCGGCTAATCACCAGTGATTAAATCAGACTTAGGTAGGATACATCGCCATCCATCGTCAAACACAGTCCGTATCACGTGGCCATATGCTGACTGAAAATTTCAAAATCCCCTCACACTACCAATGAAAAATAAGTCGCTCAAAAGGAGGAATTCACACAATGAGTGAACCTCCCATCTGGGAAGTCGTCAATCGAGGGGCCAGTCAACAGGCGACCACGTGATATGGATTCTATGACTGAATGATGAGCGGCGCTATATCCTGTCGTGGTGTGAGTTAATCACACTGCTGACCAGCCGCTGGTCTCCGAACGGCTTAGTATTCAACTACTAACCGGGAGGTCGCGGTTCAAAACTCCCTAGAGTTTCGTGAGATGCGCACTGCTGATGATTCCAAACAGGGATGAAACAGCTGTACATTGTTTCTCACCTTTCCAGTTCTAGTTACAGGATGAAATCTCCACTGAAAGGAAAACATTGTTTTCTATGCGCAAACCAGTGCATGGGGCCCATCCTATTGGAAAAAGGTATGATGGTGGACCTAACTTCCAGGTGGAGCTGGCGTAACCCTGTTGTTCTCGACTGGTAATCCTGCAAGATAGGGTTTGGAGACGGTGACGGACACTTCCGTGCTATCAATTTAGTTAACCTCGGAGTGTACGGGGGGCGGGTGTGAAGGCCCGAAATCGCCTTCCTTGCTTTTTAGTAACAGTGCTTTGGTTTGAATCACTCATATGTCGACGTTCAGCAGCAATTTTGTTCGTGAAACGCACCAAACATAGCGAGTCTCAAAGATGGGTCAATAAGAGTCACTTCATCCCTGCACAGTGGGAACCGACAATCTCGACGACCTAATACAATAACCTTGACGACGAGAAACCACATGCCGCCGAGGAATTTTGTGAAGCCTGAATTTGTGTGAATCTAAGGGATAACTTTGGACAAGCTGGCACATTGCAAACGAGCAGAAATGAAACTAGCGGTCTGCAGCAACATTACTAGGAAACCTCAACTCCAGACTCCGGCCCAAACCTATGCGTAAGTTATATCACGGCAAGTTTTTGACGTTTAAGTGAAAAAACTACAAATCTGTGAGTGCACATGAACAGAATGCCCTTCAACAGGCAGGATTAGTCAATCTATTGGGGAAATCATAGAATACAAATTTGTCACTTCGATCACCATCCATGCACATAACGGGCAAATGCAACAGTAATGTCAAATGAATCGATCAGCTGTAGCACCATTTCGGTGCCTAGCTCCCATGCCAACGGAAGGAGGCACGAGGATTGAGATCTTTCCAGGTTACCCAAGCATAGACAGGAACAGTCGAGATGCTGAGGTTGGGTTTGAACCACGGACTTTCCGTTCAGTAAGCTGGCGCCTTAACAACCGAACTATCTCAAGTAATGTGCTCGCTGCACGCCTGCTTAGAATAAAATTTATCTACCCAACTCAAGAAGATGAAATAAAGTCAACCTACTGCGCCCTTATTTTATTTTGTATTTTGCATTTGAAGATCCCTCAGGAAACGAAACTCGACTACACTGACTGCAAAAAAACCGAAGCAATATCCTTCCATGCGTTGAGAATATTTCCGAAATTATTGCAAGAGTATTACGACAACACGGAATAACAGTAGCATAAAAACCTATCAGTGAACTACGGAAAACACTCTCAAACCCGAAGGTAGGACCGGAATTTATGAAGAAGGCCAATGATACACACAAAATTCAATAAGAGTACGATAAACACTACCAAAACACATGAACACCAGCTTGAAAGCAGAAGACACGATCAATTGTCACTGGTTTGTGCGCACGAAAAGGTGCAGCATATCGATTGACGGAGACGATAACTCAAGTGAGAACAAGAGAAAATCGTTCAGCTGTAGCACCCTTTCGGTGACCAACTGTCATGCTACCAGAAGGAAGCACGACGGCTGGGGTAATGCCAGATTGCCCAAGCCTAGACAGGGGAAGTCGAGATGCAGAGGTCTGGTGCGAACCACGGGCCTTCCGATCAGTAAATTCCGATCGCGTTCTAACCACTGAGTCATTCCGCCCCCGATAACGAGAACACGTAGCGAGTTTACGAAGGTTTGGTGATGCACCAAAAAAGTGATCAACAGGCATATTGATATAGACTCAATATATCCAGCAATATGGTCAGGAGAGTTGTAGAACCTCTGCATACGAAACAGCAACAGCTCAACAGTAGGAGAATAAAAGAGACCAAAATCAGTGGACGCATCGGAATCGATATTGACAGAAGGTGCTGCAGTGATGAATCAGAACGTCAAATATGGTTCAAGCAGACCGACAGAAATTCTTACTGAGCATATCTAGGGATAAGCGAGAAAAACCCGAGTCGCGTGGACGGAAACATCCAAAGAGATAGATGGGTAACGTGTGTGTCTGACAACATTGTTGAACATGCTAATTGATTTTTCCAACTGCCTTCACCCTACGATCTCAACCTTCTTATCCAACCATATGTGGAATCATCGTCTTTACAATTGTGTCCAACAGTTGATACAGAACATGTCGCACACACAGTGTAGAACTCGTGTGCAGTGACCAAAACGCAGATCTGTGAACAGTCAGACGTCTAGGTTAAAGTGTAACACATAACTAAGTCTAGGAACAAGATAAAACCATGAACCAGCGTCCTACAATCATTGCAAGGAGCATAAACAGGGCGGTGTGCATACTGAAAAAGTATAGTCGGTTGTTTAGCCCAACGAGAACAACACATTAACGACTGAGGTTGTATGCGTAAACAACCATCTGGAAAAGTTCGCAGAGATGAGAGTTGCGAAGCAGAAATAAAACCAACACTACACAGTGCCAGAACTCCTCCACAATACCAACATGGAAAAGTCCAGTGCATCTACTCTATAAAGCGAGCTTCTGGAACAATCAGCAGGCCAGTTTACTGTTGAGGATAATGGTTGAAAGTCAGGCTGTTTGGCTAACCACTGATTTGTTCACCAAGCTGAGCAGCCTAAATGCAAACGTTCTGCCACCAGTGAACCGGAAATCACCAATGCTATCTAGGTAACTCTGAGAATTGACGTTTTTGGTTTCCTTGTTGTGATCTTCGTTCGATGCCCCCCCCACTGAGTCTTGGTCCTCGGTCTGTGAGTCAGATGACCAGAGTTAATTGTCAATTTTTTTCTAATCGGCTTGCAATATCTAGAGCAGTAATGCGATTAATGATTAAGTCTACAAAGATAAGGGAAAAACAGAGGACTAAGCGCACAATCAAATAGGGGGCCTGGCAAGAATGCGCAATATCAGGGTACTCACCAACAAATTCAATCGTGATGAGACCTACCAGTTTCCGGGTAGGAACCTCAGAACTGGACAGACATGATTCACGCATCAAGGCAATAACTGCAAAGCTGTCCGAAGCTCCAGTATTACTTTTCACCACCAGCGTCCAAACTGCAGTGGACCAAATGATGCCCCTATTTCCTCCTTAGATTGTTGACAAGTAGAGCATTGTAGCAGCCGGAATCAAAGTAATGACCTCTACGAAGAAAGGTCATCGTTCAGCTGTAGCACCCTTTCGGTGCCTAACCGCCACGCCACCCGAAGGAAGCACCAGGGCTGGGATAGTGCCTGGTTGCCCAAGCCTAGACAGGGGAGATCGAGAGGCAGAGGTCGGGTTCGAACCACGGACCTTCCGGTCAGTAAATTCGCGCTCTAACCACTTAGCCCATCTCGCCCCAGAAAGCTCATCACTGAGAAGGTGATCCCTCCTGAAGTGTAGCCTACTTTCAGGAGTAATGTAGGCTAACTAACGTCAGTGTAGCAAGCAGTGAAAAACTGTAAAAGGATTGCGGAAGCCTGGAAAATGTCTTTAACATCCAGGGACACCAGTTTGGGTTTGTCAATAAGCCTAATTTCATATTTCCCGTGAATTTTCCCGCCCTTCGGAAACAGTTCCGGTGTTGCTGCCTGGATTCACTACAATATATCATAAGCCCACAAAAACCTGAGGGGATAAAACTAGAAGAAATTTTGAATGGAGTTTGATTAGCAGCATGACCAGCTGGTGGGGCATGGTCATCAAATCACAGACGATGTGATGGGTCGACTGGCAGTCGAGGTTAACGAAAGCCAGTTTGGGTAGGTTTCCTTCTTGAATCCGGGAACTCACTCTTGGTACCGTCGAAGGCAGAGGATTCTGTAAAAATCACGGTCGTTTTTAGACCCGACTAGTAGCAGGAAAGTCAAGATGAGCAAAGCCAGGGGATAATTTTGGAAAGGCTTGTGTTTATCCAGACATTTTTGCTTGAAAGGTCACATCGACGTCCAATGAGCAATACTGAATCGATTGTTTGGCGAAATTTTTCTTGGCAGGGCTAGCATTGGTTGACTAGTGTGACTCAGGTACTGGAAACAAGCGGCATTCCTCAAATTTCCATTACGTACTCATATTACGATCCAGAAGCGTTACAAACGGTAAGGCTTACGTAGAGGCGCCAGGTGATCCCCTCCCTTGTTGGCCTAGGATGTTCCAGCGAATTTCAGTTACATCACTCTCAAACCGTCTCAGCAAAACAATGACAGAATCTTTTGGTAAAGCACCGTTCAACGTTCTTTTCGACGCCTAGTAAATGATTGTTTGCTTCAAATGTTATGCGCGCCTCCAACAAAATCGTGAAAGTGACCTACTAGTTAAAATTTTATCAACGTTATCCACGACAAAATCCATAATAATTTGGACGTTTGCATAAAATCTGACGGTGTGTTTTCAACCTGATTGAAAGCACGCGGCAATGCTAGTCGTAGTATGGTTGCCTTCTTTACATGACTGGGACATCATGTAATCACGTGGTTCAGATGTGTACTGTACAGGGAAGAAAGAAACGTCGGTGATTTGTGAGGCCCCCTGTTCTGATCACCAGAAAGGCGTGAGACGTGAGACTACAACGTCAAAGAACGTGATTCACTGCTTTCAGAGCACATCTGATAAGGTTAGAGGCTTTGTTCTTGAGTGCTTCCCAGTCTTTAGTGTCATTTAGCTGCTGACTACATTGCACTCACATGCAGGTGGTTGTGATCGTCCCCTGGGTGAGGAGAAATACAACTGACACTTCCCAATAGCTGGTAAACTATTCCAATGAGATTCGAGATTTATCACTATGCTTTCAAACGAAACGACACACAGCAAGTCCGTGGAATAACTGAGTTTTTCGGTCGTCATCGATGCTCCTGGTGTTTATAGGGACAAAATAAATCGGTGCGATGTTGTCAGCAGCTTCCATAGTTAGCCACAGATTTGAGTTGCAACACGAGGTCTGCAGCCAAAGGCTACGGTTCAGTTGCAAAAGAGGCACACAGCGAGAATCTCTGACCGTGTATTTGGTTGCATGGGCAAATGGGAAGACGCTGACCAAAATTGCCGCGAGCAACAGCCCACTCACACACTAATCAAGAGGGGCAATTTAAGTAGCCACGTCCGGCTCGGTAGCATTTCTCAGTGTTGCGAGTGTGTCTACTTAGCTGAAGTGCATGCATTAGTCTGAGAACAAACAAATCATGCTACTAATCGTTGCCATTAAAAACATTAGCGTTTGTCTTTTGTGTCTTACAGCCAAACCCAGATCAAGCGGACAAACTAGTGGAGGGAGTACGTAAAACGCACCAAAGCCATCTTAGCTGATGTGGTGAGGTTAATTCGTTCAAAAGTAGAAAAAAACTATACCAAATAACCTGTTATGGACTTCGTTATTGGAGACAGTGGTCATCAAAGAATGTCAGCTTAGAAACATTCAGAAAAATGAGGAGATCAAGATTACTTTTGCCAAGTAAAATCGAATGGAAAAGATCAACTTGGTCTCTAAATGGTTTGTATTTTCCGTCACCGGAACCAACAATGTATCGCGACCTCTATAAATCTGGCAGCGAGTTGCTGCTTCTGACCAGCATCTCCCCAGATATTCCTGAATCCCATGATCTCCGCGGTTAGGACATAAACCAAATCGATCCCTTAAGTAGGCTTCATTTGAGGACGGATGACAGATTGGATAAGCTGGACCACCGACGAGAACTACATCATCAGTTTCCAAGACCCTGCGTAGCAGGACACGCAATCTTTTGTAAAAATGAATTACAGTCCATCGGTCCGTAAGCACAGATTACAAACAAACATTACAATTCATGGCCCACTCTGTTCAGGGCGCGTGACTTTCCTGTCCTCACGGTAGAGTGTCAACCGTAAACAGGAATCCAGTAGTTTAAAAGCGCCTTGGTTGTTAATGACTGCTAAGCTGACCTCTGGTCATCCTGAAGTCGGTCCTTCAGTATCTCCCGATAAACTCGGATGGTAGCGTTCCATGGAAATAGAGGCAGGTTGTTCAGTTTGGTTACTGGACGAGAATCTTGGACACGCATCACCTGGGTGTGGCTTATTTTAGTGACCAGAATATCGAGTGTGAGGACCAAACCAGCTAGCTGTTCCACAAGCGTGCAAGCACGTAAACTGAACGCCGATAGTTTAGATGGCATTGGGGTGTGAGAACCAACCGACAGTTAGTGAACATGATTTCAATATTCCACAGGTAGCTTTTCGCCGGTATAATCTACCTAATAAGCACTGAATGGCTGAATGGAACCTTGAGGGCTAAATTTCATTAGCTTAGCGACGATGGACCCAGTAAGCAGGGCATACAAGAACTGCCAACTATCAGTCTTCATTCAGAGGGATTACAGTATATCCACAGTATGTTCATACTGCATCAACAGCACCTGAATTAACAATGTTTGGGAGGATGTAGTACACGAAAACCGAGTTTCTGTTAAAAAATCGTTCAGCTGTAACACCTTTTAGGTGCCTATTTTCCATGCCACCCGAAGGAAGCATAAGGACTGAGAACCTGCCAGGTTGCCCAAACCTAAACAGAAGTCGAGATGAAGAGGTCGGTTGGAACCATTGAACTTCCGGCCAGTAAGTTCACGCTCTATCTCAATCTGAAATAGTTAAACTCTTGCGCTTCTTTTGAGTTGGATAATTTATTTCACTGCATTGGGGACAGACACAATATGAACAAAAGACCCAGGGGTACCGTCCACTGGTCAAAAAGTTCACCTGCCAGACAATAGGATTCTCACCTAGTCTTTCCCCACCAGTTTCCCATTAACGTGACTACCGCAGGCCATCCGGAAGCCTGTGTAACACCAGATAAGACCTAATGGAGAGAGATTTCAGTACCTTGCAATTACACCTTACCTGAACACAGAAAAAGTAAAGGTAGTTGTGTATTCCACAATAATAGGCAAACCCAAATGCAATATTGGTCAAACCACTGAGCAGCATTCCAAAAGCAAGAAAGTGACGTAAGTTGATCCGCTCAGCCACATAGCCACTGGAAAGATTAACATTTACATGCTGGTGGAACTTCTCATTGTTATTACCTTGTCACCATGGACACGGCATACACCAGAAGGTAGATATATTCCAGTCCACCAATAAGCTGACTCCAATTCTCTTGATCTGGTGAACAGCGGATTAGTGTTCAAGAAAGCCGGTATACCTACCGAACGGCTTCCACCCAACACTCTTGTCACCAGCGTTATCCCCGGAGAATTCGGCTGCATGCAGGACACCCTTAACAACACTGATGGGTTTTCGCGAGGCATGGTAAAGAGTGTAGCACAGGAATGTCAGCAGCAAAACATATAGTGCATGTCTGAAAGGCGGTTGTTACACAAAAAGGTTTGCCATACCGCGAATAGGAATCACGAAGAATTAGTGGTCGTAGACAAGGATATCCAATAGGGATAGACACACCTAACATATCGCTAGGTCCATTTCACGCTCTACCACACAAAGCCCTAGAAGAGAACAGAAAGTGCGGCTTTATCTTATTTATGGAGGCACAGGGCGATGCTTCAAGTAGCACATATACACGGTAAACTTCAAGTAACCCTCCGAGAGTCTTTCTCTCAGAAAGTTGTGAACAGCGTCCACCATCAGTAACGATTTAGGGTGCAAGCTCCATCCTGAGTAGGCCACCTTCAAGACGAGCAAAATACAGTAATCTCACAAGGCGAGGATGCCAGTGGAAAGAGGTACTCAGCCTCTTGTTGTGAGGCGTTTTTCACACTGAATAGTGGCTGGTGTGGGACGGTGCTTTGGTTCTTCATTCACTGTCTACTCCCCACACGTCTGTCACCTAAGTCCTTCTGATTCATTTGGTCGTCAACTATCTAACAGTTGCCCCGTATCTAGGCTTGTGTCCAGTAAAATAAGTCGAAACAAACCCTTATTAAACTCAGCGGATCTAAAATAATAATAATAAATCGTTCAGATGTAGCACCCTTTCCGTGACTAACAGCTATCCACCAGAAGGAAGCAAGAGAGTTGGGATACTGTCAGGTTGCCCAAGCCTAGACAAAGGAAATCGAAAGGCAGAGGTCGGGTTCGAACCACGGACCTTCCCACCAGTAAATTCGCGCTCTAACCACTGAGCAGATCTACTCCAAATTGCTGTTTTCAACGTCCGTACCCTCTTTCAAATTGGTAATAGTCCTGGAGTTCTAAGGGGCATTCCACTCGGTTGACCGGTCTGTTCAGCTCGACACAATTGCCCCTTAAGGAATGCCCCGGAAGTTTGTGAGCATAAGAGGCTCTTTGTATTCCCGGACTTTCGGACGTGTGAGAGTATATGGCGAGCTCTCCAAAGGCTCCAATACACAGAGCGGTGTTCGTCAGGGGCGCCCATTCTCTCCATTCTCATTTAATTTCGTGGTCGACGAGATAACAAAACGAACGCTGGAAGGTCTCCGAAACCCTGATGTTCAAATAGTTGTTCACGAAAACCTTGTCAAGCTGGAATATGCAGTCGTTCAGCTGTAGCACCCTTAGGGTGCCTAGCTGCCACGCCACCAGAAGGAAGCACGAGGGCTGGGATATAAAAAAAATAATAAATCGTTCAGTTGTAGCACCCTTTCGGTGCCTTGCTGCATACCACCCGAAGGGAGCACGAGGGCTGGGATACTGCCAGGTTGCCCAAGCCTAGACAGGGGAAGTCGAGAGGCAGAGGCAGGGTTCGAACCACGGACCTTCCGGTCAGTACGCTCGCGCTCTAACCGTTGAGCTATCCCGCAGACGATATCGTTCTCATCTTCGAAGAGGAGAAGTCGCAGTTGTTTTTGGATGACCTGATCAAAGTCATCCCGTTCTTTGGCACGCAGCTTGCACCCACAAAGCATAAGCTCATGCTTTT
Organism: Clonorchis sinensis; assembly: GCA_003604175.2. Lineage (NCBI taxonomy): Eukaryota > Metazoa > Platyhelminthes > Trematoda > Opisthorchiida > Opisthorchiidae > Clonorchis > Clonorchis sinensis. The sequence continues at coordinate 28,067,917 of CM030371.1, forward strand.
GGGGATGCAGTCATTGAACACGCCACTTACAAGCCAGGGAGAGGCACTGGAAGTTGTGGAACGTTTTACGTGTGTTGAAAGTTGTGTTAGTTCTGATTGTAGTGCTATAGATGAGACCAATGCGCGAATCTGCAAGACCCAGGTCACATTTACTAATTTGAGACACCCATGGCGTCAGAGTGGTGTATCCCTGAATCTTAAGGGATCAAGCCACAGTCCGGGCTGCTTTGTTGTATGGCTGTGAGACTTGGCCTGTTCGAGCAGCGGAAGTGAGATATCTTCAGGTGTTAGAAAATCGTTGTCTCAGGACCATAGCTCGTGTGGGTTGGTGTCGGAGAACCCGTAACGAGGCAATTAGAAGGCGATTCTTCGGTTGTGCAGCGGGTACTTCCATTGAAGAATGTATTCAGCACCAGGAGATGCGTTGGTTGGGACATATGTTGCGCATGCCTAACCATCAGTTGCCGAAGGGAGTGCTGTTTTCGCGCCTATTCAGAGTGGCGGAAGCAAAGAGGTGGCCAGCCCTTGATCTGGCAGAAGGGTATGAAGGAAATCACGAAAATTTTGGGTGCTTCGGTGCTACTCGCCCTCCTGGATGGGGACCGCGTGATCCCCACTGCGCCTGGTTTGGAGACGCTGCAAGATATGGCTGCCAACCGATGTCAGTGGCGAGCTTGTTGTCAGTTTCTATCCAGGTTGCCTGAATGAGTGTTTGGAGGTGTAGGCACCTCGGAATGATTGTACTAAGGCAGGAGTAAGTCCCCTTCCCGTCCATCTTTACTGTTTTCTTCACAATAAGGCTTTTAAATCATGGTTCTATGGCAGCGGGGCATCGGCGTTGAACACTGATGTCATGCTATCTATGATGAATGATGATGAGAATGCTGATTCCGTAGCCTCTTGCTGCGCATTTTCCAGCATATTCTCAGTAAGCCTTAGGCAGGAAAGCCAATCAGGACTAAGTGTTCCAGGGGGAGTCGGATGGACAGGAAATGTGTGTGGTAAAATTGCGCTGATCTATGGAGGGGGCCGTACGATAGGGGTAATCTGGCAGTTATTCCCGAGGATTAAAGGTACGCAAACGAAGGACAAAAGTTGGGTCTGATCAGGCTCCAAGGTCCCTGTGTTAGCAAACAGTGGGTATGGTTTGCGGTACTGATAGTGACGACAGGATGAAGACAGCCTGCTAGTTGTTAAACGATATATGCAAGCTGAATGCAGTCAATTCTAGTTCGCCACCATGAGAAGGGAGTGGGCTACGTCTACCTTAATGACCGTAGATGTAGGAGCAGTGACTTTGGAAAGTTCTGAATCTTCGCTAGAAGCTGGATTCCGTTGTTTCTCCGGTAGTTGCAGAGGGATGGGACGCTTCTCCGACAGAGTTCCACGCCCAAGTAAGAAAGTTCACACTGGGTTTCGTGAAACACCCCGTGTAAGTTTCGGATTAAGAAGCTTCTGGAGTGCACCTCGAAAACTGTGATGGCTTGGTCATGGGCTACACATACCGAAACCACCGTCTACCTAGACACGTGTTCTTCGTACCTCTCCAGAATGACGCTAACCGCGAGATGGAAAACGTATGACTTGGCAGAAAGGCGTAAAAGAAAAAAATCGTTCAGCTGTAGCACCCTTTCGGTGCCTAACTGCTATGCCATCCGAAGGTTGCACGAGGGCTGGGATACTGCCAGGTTGCCCAAGCCTAGACAGGGGGTACGGTTCTGTTCTCAGAGGAAGGATACAGGAGCTTCCAACAGCCCCGATAGAGGACAAGGCTGAGTAGGCTGGGCTCCCTTTAAACAACTCAGCACTTCCCACGACAACATAGTGTAGTCACTTCGGCCTAACAGACTGACTCCACTGGTGAAAATGAGTTCGAGAACTGAGGGGCGTTAGCCACATTTAGAGCTCTTTGGATCGTAACAATCTTGAAGCCACTCAGTGGTCAATGTGGTGTTTTGGACGGTATCGAAACCAGAACGGGAGATCTCCAGTTGGTGGCTGTGATGGTAAAGTCACCAACTACCATGAAAAGAGAGTAGTTAAATGTGGGAAGGCACAGGAGGTTGGAGGGAAAAGGTGTAAACAAAGCTAATTAGAGGACCATAATTTCAGGGACAGTCAGAGGGGTTTCGAAGTTCGAAAGTGACTAGGAGATATATGCACCTGGGAAACAGGAGTTACCGCGTGCCCAAGCACATACACCACCAAAGCGTCCACGGAGGAGTCACATCGGATTATTTCGTAGCCTACGATCGCGATCTCATGATCTTCGATCTCTGGCAGCAGCCAAGACATCGCCATCAGTACAAAGTATAATGTTGTGAAACAAGCTTCTTTGGTTTGGTAATTTATTTTGTGATACTGGTACAATTACTATAGAAGAATGCGAGTGAAATTTTTTGTGGAAACTGAGAGAGTTGATCACAGGGTAGAGAGAGTCTGAGTGGCCGAATTTGGCACGGGATCCGGCTCAGAATAGGTGAACTCGGTCACGAGTGGGGCTGTGTTGGTCCGGAAGTTCAGAGCAACAGCGGCCTCTCGATTCTAGAGTGGACAGGTTTGAAGCGTAGGAAAAGTGCCGCTGGGAGTTGCGAAACTCTCAGTGCTTTTAAGCAGTATCGATTTGGGGAATTCTCCTGAGCCGAAGAAAGATTTCGGTGAAGAGGCTGCAGCAGGGAGCCAGATAGGTGGTTATAAGGATGGCAGCCGATTTGGGGAGGTGTGCTCCAAAGAGCGCATCCTTGGAAAGGGGGTACCAAGAGACACGGAAATCACATTGCTAAATGGAATTACAACGCGACGCGGGTGGAGAAGGTTACGCCGTGGTTGAGTTGAGTGTGCTGTAGTTACGGCATTTTCTCAGCTTAATTCCGGGTCTGAACCTTTCAAGATAGCGCCCTGGTCAAGACAACCACCAAGGTCTCGCAACGTGTATTAGCGCAAAAAACAGGCCAAAAACAGGCAAAGCACATCGTTTATAAAACGTATGCAGCGACAACATTCCGGAAATCTGACGCATGTACGCGGCACTGGTAACCGGTATTAGGCAGATGCCGGCTCTTGATTGGCTGTTAGGTGCAGGCTTTCGACTAATCAGAGCTCGCCCTGATGCTCACGGATTCACGGATTGATACACCGGACCGAGGCTTTCGCCCAAGTTTCCCGGGTCGGTTTTGTTCTTGTCGTTCAACACTGAAAGGCACAAGTGAAAAAGGGTGTAGCACTGCTCTTTAAGTTCTCAGCGCGGGGCAGTATGTTTGCCAGCGCGAGGACTCACGTAAATAAGTGTCTAATAGTGTTTTGAACTGAGTTCTAGTGGGAGCGTGGACAACCGTCTGATGAAGGTTATTCCACGCGACTACTCGAAATGAGAAAAAATTGCCTAATGAAGGTGTTCGCTCCGAGCTTAAAATCTTCTTACCATGTCCCCGCCGTGTGTTTGCTGGGTCAACGGTGAAAAACCTGTTGGCCAAGCCTCGTTCAAAGAGGGCGTAAAGAATTAAGTCCCCGGAGATGACGATACTCAAGGTAAGAAGTAAAGCACCGCGAGACGCGTTTCGTAGTCCATGGTCTTGAGACCGGCAACCATTTTCGTAGCAGCTGGCTGGACACACCCAATGAAGATTACGTCTTTCGTGCGTCCTGAGTAGACAACCGGGTAGGAATATTCAAGGAGCGGTCTGACATAGGCCTCAAGGAGTATTTGGAAGTCCGTGCGAATAATACGGGAGAAGGTGCGTCGAATCATCCGTAGAACAGCGAATGCCTTCTGGGCCGATTTCTCAAGGTGCAGTGAGAAGGTTATGTTTGGAATGTGGTGTTTTGTACCTTTATTTTGCTTCCATTATAACATTACGTATTTTGTCAGTTGCACAACCGTTTTTTGTTTGAATACGAAAAACTACAAAACGCGCACCTGTACAATTTCACGCAACGCAAACGTGGTCACGTGCTCCGACTCTCTCTTCTGATTTCCATCACGCTTACAGCGGTCATTCGCGAGTCTCATGTGCTAACTCTGGTATCAAAACATTTCAGACTATCTTCGGAATCTGTTATATGTGGGAACTGTCAGAAGACTCCTGGACAACCATGAATGGATTATTGTTTATTCGCTGCCCTGGGCCAACGACGAACTATTTTAAAGAGAACAATTATTAGTGAGTCTGTTCCATCTGGCCTCTCTACTATTGCATACTCAATCTGGCGTTATTATTTATTTTTGCCACACACTCCTGGTGAAGTAACTTATTGGGTAGCCAGACCACTACGATTTTGGTGAGCCCTAGTCTTTCTAGATATTTTTATTTTCAAAACTCGCCTTTCGATTCGCCCTGATTTTTCTTTTCCCCGTCATTATGGAGGCACACTACGATTCGTCAGATTTAGTCGAGAATGCTATTAGCATACGTTTACCAGACTATAATCACCACAAACACAGGTCGATTTTTACTACCCGACGCATCACCTCCCAAGCCACCCGTTTTTCCTATGTTGTCCAGCATTCCTGAACTCGAATGCAAAGACAGCTTACCAAGAAACTCCACCCTCTACGCCTCCCTCTGACGACCTCACAAATACCTCGTCAACTCATATGAGTAACAAAGCGATCAACCTTCCAATCGTGCAGACTACTAGCGCATCCATGAATGGAGCTCACAGATGTCCCAGCACCAACCATCGGACATCTTGTCCCACTGCAAGTTCGATCCCATATGCTGTCGTACCTAAACCTGTAGCGCCACCATTCGCCAGTACATGCGTTGACGCTCCTGTAGTCCCCTTAAACTCTCAGTGCTATATGATTACTCCCGGCACTGAGCCACCAGACTATTCAGCACTCTCTAGCCTCATAGCCTTACAATACCCTGGGCCTTCCACCCTCCTGCAAATGGACTTTCTGCTTTACCATCCGTGAAAACTGCAAATGTCCCCATCAGCCCTCTAGAACTCTCTCCTGGTCCTGAAACGACGTATGTGGCACATCTCCCAGCCAAAACAATGACTGCACCAGACGTTGACGGCACTTGTGCTCGTCACAGACCCCTGACCTGCTGTCTCTCCGCGTTCCTCCTCCGCCAAAATACACTTTTGGACTCAAACACATTTATTGTCAATACGTAACGTAACGCCCTCGAGAACTTGTCCCTCGTTCTTCACAAGATAAGTGGACTTTGCTCCGGCCTCCCCATAATCACATGACAAGTACGTACCGCGAGCTTGGTGAAACCTCACATCCGCAAATACCAAAGCCTGGTTCTGTAACGCCCGCCCGTTCAAATCCCCACCCTTCGTCCTTTGTCTACAAATCTGACCTGTGGCCTCCCACCCCATGCTGGCCTTCTCCTTAGTAGAGCCTATAACCTACAGACACCATTACCTAACCTTAGTCCTTATCAGTCTATGCCCCCTGGCCACCTGCATGCTACCTACCTGAGATCCCTATTCGGCAGCTGCCCACCGCTACCTACCCTGGCTCCGAATCCGCGCGTAGCTCCTCTACAACCTTTAAAAGCACATCAAGCTATACACACCATGTGCCAGGAAGAAACTCATATCCACAACGACCGACTGATAACCTCCGATCCCCATCTCCGCTCCCCCACCTGAGCACCACTTTCGGCAGCCTCCCATCCCTCCACAGCCACCACCCTTTTTACATCCCACCCTCCTCCACACCTGACGATGCAGAAGGCGACACGGTTGGCAGCTCTGTATTCAACTGCATGCCACCCTCCCAAAGTCATTCCGTACCCTATACTGAACCTGATACAGACTTTCTGCCGTGGGTCCAGACCTATTTAACTTACTATCCACCCATCCACCACCAATATTAAAAACTCCTGACTCCGACCCCTACTGTACTACTCCTGCCTCCAGCTACCAATTCCCTCCAGTACTAAACTCCACCGTGAGTGAGGTTATAAAGTTCCTACTTAGTACCGTTTGCTCACCAATGAGCCTGTCTATAATGCTGTTCAATGCCCGCTCTTTACTGCCCAAAATTCATAATCTCCGAGCAATTAGCGCCATTGCACAACCAAGTGTGATCTGCGTGACTGAAACATGGCTCACAGATGAAACTCCTGACACGGCCATCTCACTCCCTGGCCATGATATTCACCGCTCTGATAGGAAAAACTAAAGAGGCGGCGGCTGCCATCTGCCCCGAAACAGAACTTCGTGCAACCCCCTTTGTTGATTCTTCCCTGGGAGGGATTCCGGAGACCACCTGAATATCTGCAGAACGGACCAAATGACTTGTACTAGTAGGTTGTATCTATCTACCACCGGTTTCTTCCCCCGACTCCATTGCCGACTTTTCTCGCATTATCTCCACCGCACATGCCCTTCCTCATTCGTCGAAATTTCTGCTGGGTGAATTTAATCTGCCGGATATTTCCTGGTCCCACTACGGGCCCCGCCCGTTATGCTGCGCTGATTGCCCAACTTAGTGTGGAGGGCTGGTCCCAAATTGTACGTCGCCCCACTCGTGGCTTACATACCCTGGACCTAAGGTTCTCCAACGATGGCCATTTGGCAACAGCTGCAGTTGGCCCTTGCTTCGGAGGCGATCACTGCGTCGTCTCTCTCTTGCAACGCAGTCACTTACAGCCAAACTGTTCCTCTGAGTCCATCCCTTTGTCTCCTCCTCCTGGATGCTTTACAAGCCTTTTCGTCCATGCTGGCTTCCAAGGATTGGGATGACTTCTTCCTCTCGACAAATACCCATCACGTCTGTGACATCTTTTACCAAAACCTCTTGACTGCTCTTCACCTTGTCTCTCCCGCAAAACGTTTTCACCAATATCTCCGGCCAAGATAGGTTATTAAAAACCTTGGATGCAAAAATACACCGGGCTAGCAGAGATATCGGAAATCGCGGGATTTCACGTTAATAATTCTTATCGATAAACTCTACCGACTGAGAATCCTTGCGAGTATCTCTCGAATGCCGAGAAGAGTGTACCGTCCTCACCCCTTCTACTCTCAAATCACTCAGCCGGCTGTTCCGTGGGCGGTGTATCCCAAACAACCACCCAATTGCCTGTTTGCGCTTCACAGATAGTGGCCCCGTCACTGCTGCTGTCAATATTGCAGACCATCTGAACGCTTATTTCGCCGGCAGTTACCACCCATTCCTCCCAACTCCAAACCCCTTCTCACTGCTGTATCTCTACAAACTCTTGATGGTCAATGTAACCACCCGACTCTCAGTAACGTAACCATCTCCCAAACTGGTGTTTGATCCCTTCTCCTAAAGATTAAGGACACTGTTGTGCCAGGGGCCGACGGCCTTCACCGCGTGTCTTGAGACAAGGCGGCCAGGATATCGGAATCCTTGTACTAAATCTTTTACCCACTCTATAAAACTTGAGTCGTCCCCTTCCAGTGGAAGAAACCTATAGTCCACCCGCACCTCAAATCTGGTTCTAGACAAACTCCTTCCAACTACAGGGGGATCCACCATACCCCCTCTAATGGGAACCCGTGAACGCCTGGTCAAAGGTCCATTAACCAAATTCCTATAGGCTTATGATGCCATAGATGACCGGCAGTATGGATTCCTGTCTCAAAGATCCGTTAGTGGCTGCCAGCTTTACTTCTTTCAGACCATCTCAGCAGCCTACGACGCTGGATACTCCATTGTAACAGTCTACCTGGACATTCAAAAGCCTTTGACCAGGTCCCCCATGCCTCCCTGCTACACAAACTTAGTACCGTTGGCATCACCGGAAACTTATTGCAGTGGTTCGCATCCTACTTATCAGACAGGACGCAAATAACGCAAATCAGGGACATACAATCATCTCCATTGTCGATCACCAGTGGAGTCATCCAAGGAAGCGTGCTAGGCCCCATTCTTTTCTTACTGTACATCAATGACGTCTTCGGCGCCATATCCCATGGTAAGGCCTTCCTCTTCGTGGACGATATAAAAATCGCGTACACATTCCCCCTCTGCACAAGCCCTTGCCTTTCACCAGATTAAGCGAGACTTAGTTTCACTGACTCGCCGGTCAAACGACTCTGGCCTGAGCTTCCTCCACGAAACCCTGCATAACTTCCTGTCGCTGCTCTCTCCCGGCTGACGCCTTCACAATTGATGGAACTCCTATCACCCATTCCACGGACATCAAAGATCTCGGCCTCAGATGCTCCTGTACTTTTAGTTTTTCACCAGGTGCAGTTTCAGGCTGCCAGAGCACGCAGGCTCAGTTTTTAGTACTGCGCTCCTGTCACCTTCCAGACACAATGGTTGCAAATTTTTAATGCGTAAGACCAATCGTGGAATTCTATCCCGTATTCCCCTCACTTTACACCCAAATTTGCAGACTCGCAATGAGAGTGTCCAACGCTCATCCCCGAAAACCTGTTTCCTCGGTCCTACCCGCTCTCTTACCGCCCCTGCTGTCAAATCCTAGGCCTCAAATCACTATGGCTCAGACGGTTAAAGTTGAATCTTACTCTCCTACACCGTCTGCTGCAGAAAACGCCTTTATAGCAGAGGCTAGACCAAATATAAATTCACAACCTCGCTACAGACTCCGTAACTCCTGCAACCTCCTTAGTATGTCCCCCAGCTCGTACAAACCTATGCCACTACTTCTTCCTAGTTTATTACGCTCGCATCTGAAACAGTCTTCCTGAGCAGCTGCGAGGCATCACGCATCGTCATACTTTTTCTCAGTCCGCATACAAATTCCTTACCTGTGAAACTGTTGCAGCCTTACTTAATACCCAACTACCCCTTGACCTGCTCTACGAATCGGGCCCAGTGCGCTTTAAGCTAATGTAGGACTTAAATGCTTACTTGATCTAAATATGCTGTGTTGCTGGCCTGGTTGTTTTTCTTTTTTTCCCCAGCCATCTTACACCTCGTTCTAATATAGTCCTCACCCCGGATTACTCTATCAACTCTGTCCGGCGACTATTGCTGTCGGACTAACTCTGCTGGCAAAAACGAAACCTAAGTTAGCTCCTTTTTTTATTCAAGTCACTGTATGACTTAAGCGCCTACCTAATCTAAATATGCTGTGTTACTGGCCTGGTTGTTTTTCTTTTCCGCAGCCAACTTACACGTTGTCCTAGTCAAGTCCCTACTCCGGACTATTCTATCAGCTCTGTCTAGTCACTGGTGCTTTCAGCCTAACTCTAACTGATAAAAACCAAACCAAAGTCGGCTTTTTCTTCATTGCCAGAGCACCTTCTGCGCTTATATATATATATATATCCGTCTGATGATTTACTCCACTATAAACTCACACACAACATCGTGGTAAGCTTCTGCTCGACGTGGTAGCTCACATCAACGCTCAACGCCGTTTAGCCATGGTGTAATCACTGTGAATATCACTATTCCACTCCCACTGTCTCATTGGCAGCTGTCAGTTCACTCCTCCGCGACTTGCCTCTACCAGCGTCTGTATGCCGTTTGCCTGCTCGAATTGACTGAGCTGTCTTTACTGGCCTTGCTTTCCCCGACCAGAAAAAAATGGTAGCTGGGTGTTTTTAATGCACAAACCGCATTTATGACTGCTTGGATGGTTGTTCCACCTTGCAGATCTGGTGGCATGCACGAGGGATGAAAACCTCGTGTGGTGGACGGTACGCCCTGCAGGGAGGTTCGCCTTGTTACGTTGCACCATGGTGCGTTCGTATACCGTCACCCCTCCAGTAACACGGGTGCATCGCCCATCGCCGGTGGTTCTGAGCCTGGCCTTTAAATTCAGGAAATCAAAAAGTATTGCTGACTTCTGTTTGTTGCTGCTGGTGTTGGGCTCGCCCGGTTGAGCTTTGTTCTGGCAACGCCATAAACCACGGATGAAAAAACTGGCTTTTCATCTGTCAAAAACAATAGAAGATAAAAAACACACCGGGATAGCCTGAAGATACTTTGCAATGCCCATGGCCTACATCGATGAGCATAGCTGTATCTGCCTTCGTCAGAACAGAGGCTACAGCGCACCAAATCCCATTTCGTCAACCAAACAAAGAACACATCTACCTGCCGCTTCCAGTGGTGGACACGAAGTCTTCATCAATCAATACTTACAGATTAAAGCTGATAGCATTGCTTCGGGGACTGGTGACTATTTCTCTCTTGCACATACTTTCTCCTGGTACTTTCCAACTCATGTAATAAATACCAGATTAACCAGTTATCCCGGAAGTTCACTCCCGTCAGCCCTTATACATCTGATTTCCACCCCACCACTTATATCGGCCTTTACCAGGTCCCTGTAATTTAATATTGTATGTTAGCAAACCCAACCCCTGGTCGCTAGTCTGAGTACCAATCCATCTATATCCTGTTCCAAATAATCACTTGTCATCACCCTAATCGCGGCGGACGTCACGTTTTTCTTTCTATGTATAATAATGCACATTATCCCATTTGATGTCCCCTCAAACTCACCGTGCTTTACTAGTCTCATCCGACTTCCCTCATCTTCCCAAGCTTTGAACTTCGGCAATGCCCGGTTTGGACGACCTGGTTGGCTGTAATCCACTCCACCTGGCTTGTGATCTACAACCACAGGATCCCAAACGGACCAAAAACCCTGTGATCCCATATCGGCTTCGTTCCACCTTGTTTCCTCGGCCAGCCCGAAATGAATCCCGCTGCCCAAAGAACTGCACACCTCAGCCCAATCACCTTAAATGTGACGTCCGTTACGGGGCTGTCCAAAAACTGAAATGGGACGGCACTGCCACACCCAGTTTGATAGCACACCCGCAACTATTCCATTCCTTCTGTCGACCATGCCCTCTCGCCCTCGTTCCATTAACTGCAAATACGACAAACTCCCCACCTGACCCCAGTTGTCTCCAGGACACATTCATACCAACCTGCTGAACTTTTGGTTCGAATTTAACTATCGCCGTGTTTCTGTGCTTCCCACAAAATTAAATAACTTCTATACACTTCGCGTTCTGGCTCGTGTGTTGCCACCGTCTCACTCTTCCAATGGAGCTATTGTGCCCGACTCCACAACAGCGACACCAGTGAGTCACTGCTGTTTCACTGTATACCATGGTTTGAGATCCCTGCTACCATTTACCCGCTTTGCTAGTCCGTCTATTTCATCATCCCCACATTCGCTTTTGTGACCCTGGCCATGAGCCCAATAGTCCAAGGCCGCGAGGCCTCAGCGGTTGTTTTCAGCTTCAGTTCAATTTGATCAGCTGGATGATGCCAACTTTGCTGCTTCACCAGATCTGATGTTCTGGTTTCTGATTTTCCACAGCTTACATTTCTCTTGTCATATGTCAGACAGGAAGCCTCTTGTTTTGCCCTCCCTCGTTTTGTTTTTGCCCGCCACCTTCAACTCCTAACGATGTTCTCTTCGACAAAAGAGCTTCCCTGCTCGTGCCGGTCTAGTGGTGACCACGTTTACATTGGATACAGCCACCGCCTATGGCTGTCCTCTTTCCCACCCAAAACCCCTGTACTCACAGTCCCCGCCAGTCATGCCTTTATTCTGCCTGTAACCTTACGATCATGCCTGACGGCATGCCCCCAAAATTGGGAATAAATATTATTATTATTATTATTAAGTGGAAAGGAGACTCCGTGTCAACCAGGCCGGCCCGAGGTTTTTTTGCAATTATTTATTGGTTATTTCGTCCTCCTTTGATTTGAAAAATGACTGGACGAACTTCAAAAACTGTATTTTGTCATATATTTCTTCATCCGAAAAGGTTCCCGATACAAATTCATGACAATCAAGAAAATTCCTGGTCGCCGGCTAAAAAGATCGACGAAGTTTGAAAGCGCCTGCAGAGAGCTACTAAGAATGACGGACGAAATGAATTTCTGTAATTTTTCTAGTTTAATCATATATCTGGTTTCACTCGAAACCACTTGTTTATATCCCGGGTGGTAATATACAGGGGGAAAGTGTGGGGATACTTGGGTCATCACACCACGGGATCATATTGTTTAGGAGTTGGCGAGAGAGAGGAAAGAAATAACTGCTCATAATGAACTAAATTTGCGCGCCGGACGAGTTTCTCCAAGTGCGGACTGGGTGCACAGATTCCAGTACTGAGTTTGGATTTTCCGCATTCGGGTGCAGAAAATTCTGCACTATTTCCGCTTCCACGTGCGCGGAAAACGTTCATTTCTGTGTTGGGTGCGCACTCAAGCGCAGAAATATGCGGAAACCGCGCGGAAATTTCAGCACCCAGATGCGGATCTGCTGCAGCAATTTTTGCACCGGCGCCAATTGGAGTAGCTTTGGAGACGGGAGTTAGCCTAGAATGGCGTTACCGGCTTGCGAGTCCCCTTTGTCCAGCGTCGCAATAATGGATTTATGGATTGCTACACAGGATTGGGGCTTTCGCCCAAGTTTTCCGGGTCAGTTCTGTTCCCGTCCTTCAACGCTGTCTTTCATCCGAAAGGTACATGCGAAAAAGGGTGTAGTACTGCTCCTTAAGTTCAATGCGCAAGGCCTCACATAAAAAGGGTCTAATAGTGCTTTGAGCTCGGAACTAGATGGAGAGTCGACAATCAATGGAGGGAGGTTATTCCACACAGCAAATACTCGAAATTAGAAAAAGTTTTACCCAATAAAAGTGTGCGTTCTAAGCTCGGAAGTCTTCTTGCCGTGTTCCCGCCATGTGTTAACGGGTACAACGGGGAAAATTCTGTCGGCCAAACCTTGGTTAAACAGGGCATAAGCATGTATTATGTCTCCCGGGGGCGAGGATAGTCGAGGGAAAAGAAGTCAAGCACGGTGAGATGCGTTTCACAGTTCACAGCTTAAAGGCCGCGACAATTTTAGAAGCAAATCGTTGGATACATCCAATGAGGGTTAAGTCTTTCTTGCATCCTGAATAGACAACCTAGTTGGCGTAGTCAAGAAGAAGTCTGACGTAGGTCGCAAAGAGTGTATGGAAGTGCATGCTAGTAACACAAGGAAAGGTACGCCGAATCATCCGTAGAACGGTGAATGACTTTTAGCAGATTTCTCATGGTGCAGTAAAAAGGACATGTTTGAAGAGAGTCAGGTATCCAAATCCTTTTTGGCGTCTATCCTTGTGATGCCACGTGGATCATTGCTGCCTTGCACGTCAAATGAGTTTGCTGAGTCCACTCCGAATGACAAATGGACGACTGGCAACAACGCCCAAATCTTATAGATCTACACAAACAAGATTGCTGAGTAAAGGAAAAATCTGTGGAACTTATTTTGATGAATTCTTATTAGCTGTCAAAAGTGAAAGTTCATAGCCCATGCAGCCGTTAGGCGGCAGCGTAAATACACCTCCTTCAACAGGACTTTTGATCGAGAACTAGTCATGGTAACACACGAACTGTCCGCCCATCGATACATCCGGCTGTTACCGCATTCAGGAAGGAGAATGTATTCCTGCTGCTTCAGCTGATAGTGGTAACTTACATAACTCACGTAGTTTCGTCATGTCAACCCATCGAGCGAAGTGACCGGTTTGGTTTAAGCAAGTGTATTCGTTAAAACAGCTGAACAACCGGTTAAGTGGATAATAGCTTGCACTAATGTGGTAACGCGAAGGGTGCACAGGTGCACAGGATCAAAGATTTAAGCGGGTAGAATAAATAGATGAAGGGTGACGAACAGTAGAGAACCACCTGGTCCACACTAAAAGTGGCAGCGTTGTCAAGCAGCAAGTTGGTTAGTAACTCGCGCTGGAACATAGACGGATGAGAAATCGAGGGCGAAAACCTGGGGTGGGTAGGCCAGAGCTACAGGCAAATGCTTCATTATACAGAACTGCCTGACAAATCATCAATAGTGCGTGTGGAACAAGGAAACGATTGAATCCAGCCGAACAAAGTGGACTGATAGAAATTTAAAATCCTTGTATTGCTACAAAGCTGCACTGTCAAGCTTCAAGTTAAGTGGTCCAGTAGAAAAAAGTTGCTGGAAAATGACAAGCAAGCAAGAGACCTGCCTATCTTAAGGAGAGATTGCGGTAGATCACCTGTGCGATTCAGTAGCGAAGTCTTTAGTGGAATAGCTTCCGATATCATAATACTCGTGCGAGAAATCGTGACCCCAAACGCCTCCAACCTAATGGAACAGGATGGACTGTACTCGGTGATGCTTGGACTAAAAGAGAGGAATTGGCTAAGCAAACACCTGGACCTCTAACCGCTGCAAGTTGAGAAAAAATAAATAGCCCAATAACAGCCACAGTTCTGTCAGGGCTCTAAATCGCGGAAGCAGAAAGCAGAGCCGAAGGGCAACAACACAATGGAGTCCTGAAGCGCACCAGTCAAAATAATGAAATTACTACTCCTCGGTCAAATTGGCGACTGTAGCTTGGTCGTATTACTTTAGAGGAAGGTCATTCATCATCATTCGGGTTTGGCACTGGTAGGGGTGTTTGAAGTGACCGAACGGAGGTGAGTGTTGTAGGGAACAGGTGTCTGAGCTTCGTCCTTGATTCAGTGACTACTCAGCCACCACGCACAAAACCGAGTTCTTAAGGATTATCGGCGAGGCGTGCAAGTAAATATGAAAGTTTCTGAATGCCAAAAATGCCCTTAGTAGAAATGATCTTGGGCGTCCCTGGGGGAGTGGCATCAGGATCATAGCTGTTTATTGTTCATTGAGATGGACGTGTGACTAGTCTTGATGGAGCAACTTACTCTCCACCGATGATATGATAAAGCACCAACGCGAAGCGCTACGGGGTTAACCTGAAAAACGATTGTAGAATAATTAGTAAGTGGATTAACTGTTGAAACGTACATCTTAAACCACCATTGTGTTCCATTCCGATTAGGCTAAATATGGATAAAAATAAATTCGTCTCTATTTGTCATCAGGTCACCTTAGTAGAGCAGGTTAGAGATACGACTGGCCTTAATAACTAAGCTATGCCGCACAAAAATTTGGGACAGCCGTCTAACAAGGTACGTGATAAATTTTTGTAATGTGATCAGTCGCATTCCAGCCGTCGGAATTGTGGGCTCCGCTGCACTGCGCTTTTTGTTTTGCCACAATTTGAATACTGCGCGCAACTTGAAATTAAAAAAGACGTGAACAATCTACAGTGAGTTCAATGGATATATAGATACCGGGACCCCGCGGTGTTCCACAAGAGAAGGCTAGAATATTCATGCTCGGTTATACCGGGTTGTCGTGGATTAGGGAGTCCAGCTAAGTCATTTAAATTGATTAGGGACCTTCAGAGCCGTGCGTGAGTGAGTGGTGGTGTCCAGAATTGAAGAAGAACCGAGGAAGTCTTCCAATATTCTTCGTAACAAATTCCCAGGCCTAATCTCCGCAAATGGTATTTTGCACCGAATAGCATGTTAGCTAAATTTGTTGGGACCACATCTTTGGATGTCTTCCTGGAAAAGCTAGGTGAGCGCTGGATACGTTGTTGTTCTGACCGATCCGTCACCAAGTGAAACTAGCTTAACGGGTCGCCACAGCCCGAGCATATTTAGTGGCTCTTGAGCCACTGTCTGCACCGCGTGTTAGCACACGTTCTCAGTAGATGGTTACTAAGAAAGAAGGGCGTGGATGATAACTACGTGGATACTGTAAACCCGGCGCTTCCACAAACCAATCTAAGCACTTGAGGAAGATTTTTTTTCGGGAAGTCGTTTACGCCTTGTTTGGTTTGGGGTCTAAGCTCCCCACTGCCAAATTGGGGGGTCGGTGCGACTTGCAGTGGCTGCCCTCTATCAAGAACAGGGCATAAGCATGTATTATGTCTCCCCGGGGGCGAGGATAGTCCAGGGAAAAGAAGTCAAGCACCGTGAGATGCGTTTCACAGTTCACAGCAGTTGTCGTGTGGTTCTTGGCTCTTTCAGTCTGCTTCATTCCAGAAGGCACAGGCGGGTAAAAAACAAAAGCGGTAAAAACTGTGTAAGATTCTTCAGAAATAGAAAATTTACCTATTGATGCAAAGTTGCTAAACTTCCGACTTCCTAAACATTATGCGATCAGCCAGTCAGACATTCAGTTCAGACATTCTCCAAATGCTGAGAGTCCGTCTTGGGGCTACACTGCAGGGATTTTGTTTTTCCACAGAGCAAGGGACTTTCGTGGGCTTTTGGCCTGCTGATCAGTTTGATATGTAGAGACCACCCTTGTGGGCAGTCAGAACCTCACTGGGGGATGTAATAATAATAGACTTATTACCCAACTTGTAAGGGAAACGCTAATCAAGACATGCTTGAGTCGTTACACGCTAAACGCCGCGGGCAATAACACAACGGGGAGACAAGCTTATTACGTAAAAAGTCCTGGTAGAAATGGGAACCAGAAAAATAAGACAATGACGCATGAGGTACGGCACGTTTAATGATGAAGCCGGTTGATTTCAAATAAGACCGAAAAATAGTACCTGGCCATGAGTGATCTTGGGTGGATGAGTCACTGGCCAGGGACACGGAAGACGAAAATGGATATGGATATGGAAGAATTTGAAGCGGAGATAAATGCCAAGACTCATTTGAAACTACATTAACAATAATATGCTTGCAGAGTAACCACGAAAGAAATAAGTTTGACTCTTCAGCAACTGATCACAGAATAACAGTGGTTGATTGATTTGAAGCCCAGTTCCACTTCCATCACCGGGAAGTATCTCACCGCGTAATGCTTGATAAATCAAGTCCAGCACACCAGATCAACACATGAGCAAAGGCAGTTTCAAAGTCCATACAACTGATAAAAAACCGCGAGCATGCAACTAAAAGCTACTTCAGAAATCACCCTGATATCAAGTGTAATGCGGTGCCTCAAAATGGGTCTGCCATGGTTCCTTCATTTCACTTAACCAAAGGTGCACCGGTTAGCCCACTTCAAGATTGACAGAGACCCTTGCAATACTATTTAGAGTTTCCCCACTACTGTAGAGCTCTCTCATCCATATTCCTTAAAATCACCTATTCGTCAACCTGCTCCGAAGTATCTCATTATGACGCCGCTCCCGTCTTCCTCCCCAAAACGGCTCCTAGACCAGAATCCCCATCATCTATCTCCTCAGCATGTTCAAAGAAGCGCCTCACAGCCAGAAGGCCCAGCTCCCAGCCCCCTCACAATTCGAGGCCGGTAAAGATGGCACTCCAAGCAACCTCAGATTGTTCAGTAGTACTAACTGATATATCTCTGCCCCCTCAACCCGGCAACACTCTTCTCTCCCCGTCACCAGTAGAATCTCAGGTCCTGAAAGAGCTGGAAAATCTCAGACCATGTCTGCACAAGGTGGAACATGAAATGTCCTTCTTCCGAAACATCCAGTCTATTGCATGTCTTCTAAATGCTGACGCAATATGCGATCCAGCCACCCTGGAAAAGGCGTCAATCCTTAGTGACACAATCGCCGTTGAGATTTGTCAACGCATCGAATGGCGTCATTAGGTCCTAATATTCAACGCGCCTGATCGAATTCCACTTGAACATACCAAAACTGCCATTCTGACCGCGTGTGGCACGCTTGGCCCCATGTGCATAGCTCGACGGCTCCGAAAATTGAAGCCTTTCTTGTGCTGCCCAATAATGACGCAGTTCCGGGACGAAAACAATGCCATGCGTCTGCTAACATCCCAGGCTCTTCTCTCCTCTATCGAAAAGTTCTGAACCCTAAAGTTAAAGCTGCCCGCACTCAAATGCAAAGACAGCTTGACAAAAAGCTGCTGCCCAAATCCCATAATTCGGTCACTGGAAGGTACCACATTGGACCTTTCTCAATCACAGATGCCCCATGTGTCTACCTCCCCGAGCAACCTCGCAAGTCGGACCACCGTTGATAAATATGAGCTTAGTAGCCGAATGACCCCCAAATGAAACTATAACTTACGGAGCCTGTCAAATTACCCGGCCTCCTCTGCAGTGGCATCAAACTTTGATGGGACTCCAACCCTCCCTGGTGATGCTGAAGCAGCTGTGGTAACCAAGCCCACTCTTTACCCTGACTCTACACCTCGCTCTTCTGCCTCCCTAAGTACCTCGACAACCCATATGAGCAACAAAGTGATCAACCACACGATTGTGCAGACTACTAAGGCATCCATGAATGGAGCTCACAGATGTCCAGCAGAAACCGTCGGACATCTTGTCTCACTGCAAACCCGATCTCATATGCTGTCGTACTAAACCTTGTCGCGCCACCAACCGCCAGTACATGCGCTGACGCTCCCAAAGTACCCTTAAACTCTCGATGCTATGTGATTACTTCCAACACTGAACCCACATCAAACTATTCAGCAGTCTCTAGCTTCATAGCCTTAAAAGACCCTGAGGCACCCACCGCTCTTACAAATGGACTTCCTGCTTTACCACTCACGAAAATTGCAAACGTCTCCATCAGCCCATTAGAACTCTCTCCAGGTCCTAAAACGACCGGTGCGGTACGTCTCCAAATCAGAGCAATAATTACACCAGTTGTCGACAGCACTCGTTCTTGTCACAGACCCCTGAACTGCTATCGCTCCGCGTTCCACCTCCGCCAAAATACACCTTCGGGCTCAAACATTTATTGTCAGAGCCGCGATACGTGACGCATCCTCGAGAATCTATCGCTTCTTCTTCACAAGATAAGTGGACGTCGCTCCGGCCCCCTCATAATCACATGACAAGTGCGCCAAACCGAACGTACCGCGAGCTTGGTGAAACATCACATCCGCAAATACCGGTGGCCAGCTCAGACCATTATATGCCTTCACCATCCTGATCACCCACTACGGCTCAGACGATTAAAGCTAAATTCAACTCTTCTGCACCGTTTGTTATACCGAAATGCTTCTATAGCGGAGGTTAGGCAAGGTGTAAAGTCATACACAAGCTATAAATTCCGCAAATCCAGCAATCACTTAGTGTGCCCTCCAGCGCGTACAAACCTACGCCACTACTTCTTCCTGGTTTACTACACTCGAATTTGGAACAGTCTCCCCGATCGGTTCCGAAATATCACACACCGACAGACGTTTTCATAGTCTGTAGACGACTTGCTTACCTGTGAAGCCGCAGCCGCCCTATTTGGCCTCCCTCCTAGCTAAGGCCCTGCCATGGACTACTCTATCCGTTTTGTTTGATAAGCGGTGCCGCGTCTTGCCTAACCCTAACCAACATAGACCAGGCATAAGTCAGAGTTTCTCATACCTGAGGACGTATTATACGCCAGGCAACCCATTCAGCACACGCACAAATCATTGCGGTACGCCTTAGTTTAGCTCGATAGCTTACGCACCGTCGTCGTTTAACCAAGTTCACACGCTCTGGCCATTTCCGTCCTGTTCCCATTTTCCCAATAGTAGCTACCGCCTGATTTGCCTCCGCGACTTGCCTCTCCCAGCAGCTGTTTGCCGTTTGCTTGTTCGAAATGACTGCGGTGTTTCGCTGGCCTGGCTTTCCCTCGACCAGATAAATATCTGGTAGCCGGAGTTCTTTATTAATGCACAAGCTGCAATTATGACTGCTTCGTGGCATGCCACCTCGCAAATCTGGCAGCATGCGCGAGGACTGAAAACCTTGCGTGGTGGCCAGTACGTCCCGTAGGGTGGGTCGGTCCGTTGCGATGCACCATGTGTGTTCGTATACCGCCGCCCCTCGAGTAGCACGGATGTTTCGCCCGTCGCCAATGGCTCTGAACATGGCCTTTAATTCAGGAATTTAATAAAAGTGCACTGTTGTTTTCTTTTGTTGCTGCCGGGCTAGACTTGTCCCGGTTGTGCCATTTAACTGGCAAACGTATAAAATACAGACGATGAAAAAAGGGAAACTGGCCTTCCATCTGTTTAATAAAAAAGAAATTCGTAAAAAAACACAGATGGGATAGCCTGAAGACTCTGTGATGCCCATGGCTTACGTCCACGTACGGAGCTGTAGCTGCTCTTGCCATAACTGGGGTTGTACCGTACCAGAGCCCACTTAGTCAAACCACACAAAACAAGCTCCTCCGGGAAATTGGGCTGGAAAGTTGAAATAAAGTTTCGCCAGTCATGGGATCGGGTCGCACACGTCTACAGTTAAAAAACCCAGAGCCTGTAAGGCTCAAGAGGAAATTTTATCTTTAATTAGGGCTTTCCGTTCAAGGAGAAACTCTATGTTATAATTTGGATCAAACTGTTCTCGCTAGCGAGTTCTTCAAGGCCATGTTCCAGGAACGCTTCTACCTCTTATCCACGACGACCAATTCCCCTAGGTGCCCTGGGGTCCTTGCCTACGTCCAGCGGGCGACGTGATTCGAAGAGGAGTTGGATGTCGGTGGCCCAAAGTTGCACTCGCTATGCTGGCATGCTCCTTTGAGTGATAAGAAGCTTGTCCATATGTCGTTCGGAGGGAATTTGGCGGGCGCCTTTTTGGTGCACGGGGATGATGGACCGGAGGGCAGTACGAGCCTGGACATCGGGAGGGAGTTCGGAATCTGGTTATAGTTGATTGGTTCTCTCTCATTTTATCACAAGAGGCAGGTCTGAAAAGCATTCACTGCTCTGCGGTCGATTAGTTGAGCTTTATTTCACATTGGTAACATCTTAATTATTTTGGAGACCTAGTGAGGTCAACCGAGATTTTTTTTACTTAGGATGCAACAGAAGTTCAACCCCCCCCATTTGAGCGAGTTGCCAAGAAGGAGGTTGCGTGCCTCTAATCCATTCACTATAAAATACGTTTGGAGGCACCTGTTCCGAGGGGACCTGATGTTTATTTACGTCTTTTCGGAGCAACGTTTTGCCGAGAGGTTTTTCTCCCGTAACATTGGCAGTACACCACGGGTACGCGATAAGATGCCTTCAAGATTAGACAGCACAATTTTTAGACAAAAGCTTTCTTAATTTCGTTTAATGAGTATGTGGACAGACTTTCATCCGGCAGTTGTCAACGTCACATATCCTACCCAGTTTGAAGCATTTTGATGATTTTAGTCTTCTCGCGATGACGAATTGGATACCGGACACTGAGAACGCAAAAATAGCGCTATGCCCAGGTTCTATTTTGCATTACAGGTGGACGGAGTCCGCTGAGTGACGGGAATAAACAAGACCTGGAAAGCTTGGGGAAACTACTTGATCCGGCGCATCAGTAAATGAATGACCGATTGGCTAGAATATAGACCAATCGGAATTCGGTGTTTTTAGCTCGACGCTAACTTCGCCCGCGTTGCAACTTCGATTGTCTGTGATCTATCGAATTAGACAACAGGCTTCTCTTACTGGAAGTTTTCAACATCTTTCTGTTGATGTATGTTTTGTGTTCGAGATACGTATACAGGACTCCTACACGCAAACCGTTACTCTAACACTTGACGACCTATGAAGATGTGATCCATACAGCCTGAATTCCGCCTGTTGTTCTCCGGTCCTGACGCGCCTTCGTAGGGCGTAAAATAAGCGCTTTTAAGAATCCTGTTGCAAAGGGGATCAAGCTAATTCGTTTCACTGTCTACAAGTACATTCCTTGAAAAAGGGCACTCTAATCTACTCAACCCAGTTGGTTGGGATGATTTCTCTCGCTCAGATGGAGGCAAATAAGTTGTTCCGGCACTGACTGAGGATTTTATTTCCACCCTTAAACGGAGCGAGTGGGAGTTATTCAGCACCAATAGCTCGATGACGCTTGAGGGAGGAAAGGTATCGGAAGTTCTAAGTTTACCGCCTAGGGCTCCGTTACAGGCCAGGAACTTTGGTTAAGAGGCTGCATGTGGCTATTGGAATGGTTGGTGAAATTCTTCGGTCCAACGATTCTGACGCCATTCAGTGTTGAGCGACGAGCCAATCTTTGCGATGCGCGCAGATGCTGTTTTCCACCTGATATCTGGCAGCTCGTCGAGTGGTGCTGTACTCCCGACCAGGAAAAATGTGTCCGAGTTTCGAGTAAGTTTATAGTTTTACTAGGTACCTTGTGCTCAGACCTAGTTGCTCGCAATTCATGCAGAACGTGCGGTCATCAGTAGATGTTCCTCGCCACCTATAGCTAATTGTTTTGGATGTTGGTTCGTATCTGGAGGCTGTCGTGTGGCTAGGTGATTTATGTTATTTCAGGACTTAGTGCTGCACAGTCAAATTTGTGGTCAGCACACCCTCAAGACGGCCGTTTGCCGCTATTTGTGTGTCTTGATTCAACTCCAGGATGACCAGCGGCGCAAAGTTTACCTATCGTCTTAATCATATTCCAGACAATAACTGCTATTTACGGGCTCTTAGCTTATCGTAACTGGGCGTCGTAGAACCTGTCATTGGTAGCATCTAAGCTACGTCTAAATCTAAAGCTGACACCTTGGCGTGGTGGCAGGAATTGGGTGCCCGCAATGATTCCGCAAGCTGTACTAACTGAAACGTCGTGTCACAAGGCGCAACCATGCCCTGAAGGCTAAAGGAGGGCGGTCAGACTAACGGGAGCGGGACCAGGTAATACAAGTGATCGTATTACCAGACAGTCTGGGGGTAAAGTTGTGCTGTTCTCTGTAATGGGAGGTTGAAGACAGTAAGGCGATTTCCCGAGGGGATCAACATACCTATATTCATGAAAAAAGTGGTACTGTTTTCCCCAGAGGAAGGACGGGTTAGAAAAGGTTGCCCCTAAAAACTGCCCACTTCGGTCCCTCAATGGTCGCCTACCGATGAGTGGCCTAATATGGTCGAAAAACAAATAAACCTTGCCATGAGCTCGATGCCTTTGCCGTGCTCGGGGAATCAGGATTGAGACATCTTTGTTTTTTTTCTTACGCCCCCGAATTAATCTAGTCCCCTGCAGCTGAGCAGGTCATACTGAGGGGACTTAATTCTTGCTTACGCCCTGTTTGAATAAGGCTTGGCCAACAGGTTTTTCACCGTTGACCGAGCAAACACACGGCGGGGACATGGTAAGAAGATTTTTAAGCTCAGAGCGTACACCTTCATTAGGCAAACTTTTTTCTCATTTCGGGTAGTTGTTGCGTGGAATAACCTTCCTGATACGGTTGTCCACGCTCCCTCTAGAACTCAGTTCAAAACATTATTAGACACTTATTTACGTGAGTCCTCGCGCTGGCAAACATACTGCCCCGCGCTGAGAACTTAAAGAGCAGTGCTACACCCTTTTTTCACTTGTGCCTTTCAGTTGAACGACAGCGGTTGAACGACAAGAACAAAACCGACCCGGGAAACTTGGGCGAAAGCCTCGGTCCGGTGTATCAATCCGTGAATCCGTGACACTTCTACGGTGCATTTCAAATTGTTTAGTATGGGCTTCGTTTTCCGTGAATCCGTGAAAATCCACATTTTGCTGTTGGTGGTTGCGCGATTTGGCCGGATTTGGTTATCATGATTCAATGGTTCGTGGACGTGGGAGTTGCATTCAGGCGCAGCACTGAAAGCGCTTGGTTGGGATGGACCCCAGTAGAAAGTCTGCCATGCACGGTTGTTGGATTCAGTTAACATTCTTCGCAGATTGATACACAGGATCGAGGCTTTCGTTCAAGCTTTCTTTACCATTTACCTTTACTACTTACTAGAGTTCTGTATGGTAAAATGTGTCCGTTCATCTTGTTTCCATAATCCCCGACGGGTTGTAGTCACGAAGCTGGAAATTTTTTTATCGATATTTGTTACAACTGCTTCGGTTAGCAATAGGAACGCATATCTTCAGCCCCGCTAGTGATTCGAACGCCTAAGTTGGAAGAATAAGAACGGAAGAAGCGGGGCCGAGTGGTATATTCGGAGTCGGTGATCAGCATACAAATAACGGCACGATCCAAAGCTGTCACCTTGCTGGTGGTCGGTCTTCTGTGCTGCAATGATCCTGCGGGCTATATTGGCTGCAACTCAGTGCCTAGGAGTCCAGCCATGCCAGGAAGGCCAACAGAGATCAGCCCGACGAAGAACAGGGAGTCCCCGTACTGCGAGGCAGTCTGGAGGTAACGCCGTACTATCCTCTGCGATAGGAATGTGAAGATAGTAAGGCGTTTCCCCCAGCCGACCAGAATGTCGATGCTGCCTTTCCTCGAGCAAACACGGGTTAGAAAAGGTCGACCTCAAAAACCGCACACTCCGATCGCCCAACGGTTGACCGTTACCGCCGGCGCATTATTCAATACAGTCGAAATACTTTTAAAACCAAAGAACACGGTGCTGCTCAAAAGGCACTTGTGCGCAGCCGCATCAGGAGTGAGACAATGATGCTCCCTGCGCCCTCGGGCCAGGCCGGCCCCCTACAGCCAGGTAGGTCAGACTTAGGGAATGGTCCTCCAAGAAAACCCCAACAACTGCTGTCTCGCGGTCCAGACTCTTGAGTCAGAGGCTAAGGGCAGGGTACCTGAACAAAACCGTACATCTTCCCACTGCCTTGTGGATCAGATTTTTGAGCCAAAGGCCTAAGGTTGGGTACCTCAACTAAATGCCCTTCGGCCTGGGCAACCGGGAAGTATCATTTGCCCTTGCAGCTCTTCCCTCACCGGCCTTCTTTCTCATTCCCTCCCAACCCATCGTACAACGCAGTGCAATCTACCCATCTGCCAATCACCTAGTCACTGTCCCGTGTCTCAACCATTGCCCAGAAAAACAAACCACAAACAAACCTACTAACCTCAAAAGATCTGATCCACATTGCAGCCTTTAATGTCCGTACTCTATGTCAAATTGGCCAACAGGCATCGCTTGCCGAAACCTTACTTTCTCCCTCTATCGATGTATGTTGTGTCTCCGACACGCATACAAGGCCCTACTTCGATCGTGCTCCTCAAGCCGCTTAGGGTATCTGGTGATCTGATGCAATAGCTAGTGGTATCACGGTGGAGTCGCACTCAGCCCCAAGACTGGGAGCGCCTTACTCGACTGATTCCAGTAGACCGTCGCCTGTGCTGTGCGGTTGTCTGGGCTCACTCAAGATTGTTTCCAGGTCACATGCGTGGGTAAAAACTGTGTTTGCTTCTTGTCGGACAGCATACGTCCCAACAGATAACAGTTCGAGACTGAGAAGGACGAAATTTTACCTGGCGATCCATCACGACTGGCTTCGGTGCAAGAAGGATTTGATATGGTAATCCTGGCGGTGATATGAATCAAGACGACTAAGTTTGGGAGAAGCACAGTTAGGTGTCGATTTGGAGTCGCCCGACCAAAAGCTGTCACCTTGTCGTGGTGGTCGGGCTTCTGTGCTGCAATGATCCTTCGGGCTATACTGGCTGGAACTCAGTTCCTAAAGGTTCAACCATGCCAGGAAGGCCAACGGGAGCAGCCCGACGAAGAACAGCGAGTCCCCGTACTGCGAGTAATCGTATTACGAGGCGGTCTGGAGGTAAAGTCGTACTGTCCTCTGCGATGGGAGTGTGAAGGCAGTAAGGCGTTTCCCCCAGGCGACCAGCATCTCCATATTTATGGAAGCAGCGATGCTGCCTTCCCCGAGGAAGGACGGGTTAGAAAAGGTCGGCTAAAAACCGCACACCCGATCGCCCAACGGTTGACCGTGACCGCCGGCGCATTATCCACTACGGTCGAAATACTTTTAAAACCAAAGAGTCCGGTGCTGCTCAAAAGGCACCTGCTGCTGCGCAGCCGCATCAGGAGTGAGACAGTAATGCCCTACTCCTGCGCCCTCGGGCCAGGCCGGCCCCTACAGCCAAGTAGGTCAGACTATTGAGTCATTGGCTCCGGGAAGGGTCCCCCAAGAAAACCCTAACAACCGCTGTCTCGCGGTCCAGACTCTTGAGTCAGAGGCTAGGGGCAGGGTCCCCGAGCAAAACCCTACACCCTCCCACTGCCTTGTGGGTCAGACTTTGAGTCAAAGGCTCAAGGTGGGGTACCTCAACTCAACCCCCTTCTTCGGCCTGGGCAACCGGGAAGTATCATTTGCCCTTGCAGCTCTTCGCTCACCGGCCTTCCCCCACACTCCCTCCCAACCCATCGTACAATGCAGGCAATCAACCCATCTGCCAATCCCCTAGCCACTGTTGTGAGTCTCAACCATCGCCCAGAGAACCAAAATAATCACTTACTAACTCCAAAAGATCTGATCCACGTTGCAGCCTTTAATGTCCGTACTCTATGTCAAATTGGGCAACAGGCATCCCTTGCTGAAACCTTACTTTCCCTCTCTATCGATGTATGTTGTGTCTCCGAAACACGAATACAAGACTCCACTTCGGTCGTGCTTCTCAAGCCGCTTAGGGCGAACCCAGATGTTCCACATTTCACTCTTCGGACATCCGGTGATCCTGACGCAATGGCTCGTGGTATCTACGGTGTGGGAGTTGCACTCAGCCCCAAGGCTGAAAGCGCCTTACTGGACTGGATCCCAGTAAACAGTCGCCTTTGCGCTGTGCGGCTGTCTGGCTCAATTAAGATTAACGCAGGTCGATGCGGTAAACGGTGTTTGTTTGTCGTATCAGCATACGCCCCAACAGACAGCAGTTCTGAGAATGAGAAGGACGAGTTTTATCAAGATCTGTCACGACTGCTTCGGTCGGCAAGAAGGACGGATATAGTAATCCTGGCGGGTGATATGAATGCCCAAGTTGGACGGCTAAGTCCGGAAGAAGCACAGTTGGGTGGTAGATTTGGAGTCGATGCTGTGCGTACGGATAATGGAGAGCGGCTTCTTCAGTTGTGTGCAGATCATCGTCTGTTCCTGGCCAGTACGAACTTCCAACACAAACGCTCACACCGAGTTACTTGGAGGCCACCTACCACAAGACAGCCGTGGACTCAATTGGACCATATGGCTATCAGTTACCGATGGAGAGCCTCAGTTAAGGACTGTCGTTCCTTCTGGGGTACGCAACTTGACTCTGATCACGCCATCGTGCGAGCCCGCTTATCACTTCGTTTCCCGCCAGCACTACGCGTGCCGAAAGAGGGCAGCTCCGTTCATCAACTCCGACAAGTTTCAGTAGCTGAAGAGTATCGAGCTGATCTGGCTAGAAAGCTGCTGGAAACGCACAGTCATGTGGACGATGAAGATTGCTTGGAGGATGGATGGAGGCGAGTTAAAGAAGCAATGCTCTCAGCTTTCAGAACTGCTTGTCCAGCCCATCTGATTCGACTCAATGAACACTGGATATCTTCGAGATCAGCAGATCTTATTGCTGCCAGAAAGTCCATACCAGCAACTAGCGACTATGATGGCGCACGCAGATCCCTCAAACGCCGGATAATCAGGAGCTTGAAGAATGACAGAGAACGCTGGTGGATTTCGAAGGCCCAGGAAATGGAGAAGGCCTTTGCTGCAGGCAACAGCCGCGCCCTGTTTCAACTGATTCGATCAACGGGTCAAAAGAAGGCAGGTGTCAGTGAGACAATATGCGAAAAAGACGGAACAACAATTCACTCCCTCAATCGCCGTCTTGAGCGGTGGGCTGAGCACTTCCAAGAACAGTTCACCTGGTCCCCTTCAACACAACCACTGGAAGAACCAAGCAGGCCCGAATGGAACATTGACACCAACCCACCATCAGCAACCGAAATCCAGCGTGAGATTTCAATTCTGAAGCGCGACAAGGCACCTGGCCCGGATGGTCTACACCCCGCGCTCTTCAAAGAAGGTGGCGAGGTCCTGGTGAACAGTCTGACAACCATACTGCAGAAGATTTGGAACGAAAACAGAATACCAGCCGAATGGAGCTCCTCGACCGTCATCCCAGTTTTCAAAAGGGAGCAAGAACGTCATGTGAAAACCATCGTGGTATCAGTCTGGTATCCGTCGCATCTAAGGTACTCTCTGGCATTATTTTGCGCAGGTTGATGGATTATCGCGAGAGACAGACTCGTGAGAATCAAGCTGGGTTTCGCCCCGGTCGAGGATGCATCGACCATATCTTCACCTTGAGACAAATTCTTGAACAGCGCCACTCCTTCAGACGTCCCACGTTGGTCGTTTTCTGGATTTGAAAGCTGCCTTTGATTCTGTCGATCGTCAGCAACTTTGGCAGTGTCTGGCGATCAAAGGTGTCCCTTCCAAATTTCTATCTCTTATCAAGGCACTGTATGCGGACTCCTGTGGGCGCGTACGAGTATACGGGAAGCTCTCGCCTGAGTTCACCACGTCCAGTGGTGTAAGGCTGTCCTCTCTCCCCTTTCCTTTTCAACTTTGTTATTGACATGCTGCTTGAAATTTCTCTGCCTGCCTCTGAAACCTCGGGAGTCGAAATGCCCGGGACGTTCCCTCGCAGACATTGAGTATGCGGACGATATTGCTCTCCTTGGTTCAGACCCTTCCGAAATGCAAATGATCTTAAATAACCTAACTAACTCTGCCGCACGGTTTGGCATGCGCTTCACACCCGCAAAGTGTAAAGTGCTGCTACAAGACTGGGTGGGATCAAACCCGCACCTCATGCTTGCAGGTGAGCCAATCGACGTGGTAGATAAATTTGTTTACCTGGGCAGCTGTATAAGTTCCGGTGGACTGGCTGGAGATGAGATCATTTCTCGAATCGGAAAGGCCAGGGCAGCTTTGCCAACCTCCGACACCTGTGGCGCCGACGTGACGTGAGCTTGTCTGTCAAGGGAAGAGTTTACAGTGCGGTGGTTCGATCCATACTGCTTTATGGATCAGAGACGTGGCCCCTACGTGCAGAGGACGTACGGAAGATGTCAGTGTTTGATCATCGATGTCTCCGCAGCATTGGTCAGGTCTGGTGGGAACATCGGATTAGTAATGCTGAGGTACGTCAGTTGGTCTTAGGAAGAAGGAACTCTTCCGCGATAGATGAATTACTCACGCTTCATAGGTTGCGCTGGTTGGGACATGTACTCCGCATGCCAGAAGACCGTCTGCCCCGCAGAGCTCTTTTCGCCCAGCCCTGTGCTGAGTGGAAGCGACCGAGAGGTGGACAGTGTATGACCTGGCAACGAAGTACGAAAGCGCTAACCAGTAAACTTAGTCGGGCGGGCAACTGCCGCCTCCTGGATGGGGACCCGGGACTCAAATCACCAGTGGTTAACGACACTGGCAGAAATGGCCCAATCGCGCAGTCAGTGGCGCTCGTGCATCAAAGCTATAGCCTTCAATGCGTAGCTACTCAATTTCCGAACATACCTTCGCCTCCAAGGCTTCTTTTACGTTCCACATTTCCCGGTGATCGAAACTGTAGCAGCTGGAACCAATGTGCCTATGGTACACGGTTTATAGCTGATAAATTGAATTGATTGAATTGAATTGATTTGGAGTCGATACTGAGCGTACGGATAATGGAGAGCGTCTTCTTCAGTTGAGTGCAGATCATCGTCTGTTCCTGGCCAGTACGAACTTTTAACACAAACGCTCACAAAGAGTTGCTTGGAGGCCACCCATCACAAGATAGTCGTGGACTCATTTGGGCCATGTGGCTATCAGTTACCGATGAAGAACCCCAGTTAAGGATTATCGTTCCTTCTGGGGTACGCAACTTGACTCTGATCACGCCATCGTGCGGGCGCGGTTAGCACTACGCGTGCCGAAAGAGAACAGCTCCGTTCATCAACTTCGACAAGTTTCAGTAGCTGAAGAATATCGAGCTACTCTGGCTAGATAACTAGTAGAAACGCACAGTCATATGGACGGCGAAGATTGCCTGGAGGATGAATGAAGGCGAGTTAAAGAAGCAATGCACTCAGCCCTCAGAATTCTTTGTCCATCCCATCTGACTCGACTCAATGAACACTGGGTGTCTTCGAGATCAGCAGATCCTATTGCGGCCAGAAAGGCCATTCCGGCAACTGGCGACTTTGATGGCGCACGCAGATCCCTCAACCGCTGGATAATCAAGAGCTTGAAGAGTGATATAGAACGCTGGATCAGGAGCTTGAAGAATGACAGAGAACGCTGGTGGATTTCGAAGACCCAGGAGATGGGGAAGGCTTTCGCTGCAAACAGCAGCGGTGCCCTGTTTCAGCGATTCGATCTACGCGTCGAAAGAAGGCAGGTGTCAGTGAGACAATGTGCGAAAAGGACGGAACACCAATCCACTCCCTCAATCGCCGTCTTGAGCGGTGGGCTGAGCATTTCTAAGAACAGTTCACCTGGTCCCCTTCAGCACAACCGCTGGAAGAACCAAGCGGGCCCGAATGGAACATTGAAACCAACCCACCATCAGCAACCGAAATCCAGCGTGAGATTTCAATCGTGAAGCGCAACAAGGCACCTGGTGCCAATGGTTTTCACCCCGCACTCTTCAAAGAAGGTGGCGATGTCCTCGTGGTCATCATGATCCTCATGGACAGCATGACATCAGTTCTCAACACCGATGTTTCGCTGCCGTTTTACTCCAAATCTACTGCAGTAGATTCGGAGCGAAAACAATATAAGCTCAATGGAGCTCCTCGATCGTCATCCCAGTTTTCAAAAAAAGGAGCAAGAACGTCATGTGAAAACCATCATGGTATCCTTCGCATCTAAGGTGCTCTCTGGCATTATTTTGCGCAGGTTGGCGGATTATCAGGAGAGGCACATTCGCAAGATTCAAGCTTGGTTTCGCCCTGGTCGAGGATGCATCGACCATATCTTTACCTTAAGTTCTTGAACAGCGCCACTCCTTCAAACGTCCCACGTTGGTCAATGAATTTGTGATGCAACCCGTGGTTTATTTAAATGGTTCCCTCGGGTTGTATAGCACGTACCAAGCAGCACGTACCAAGAGGGTGCCTCAGTTGATCAATTATTTACTATGTTGACTGTGGTACTGGTGACTGATGAGGCCTATAATCAAATCAGGGTCTTACTGACACGTTTTATACCGTTTTGTATCAGGGAGAGTAAGAGACTGGAATGAAAACCGAAAAACAGATTGTCACGAAATAATGACCCCGCCAAAACCCGCAACAGAGGTGGGGTTATTTATTGGTGAGTTGCTTGTTGGCTTGTGCCTGACCCGGAATAATGTTATGGATTGTTCGAACGAGTGAACTCTTCGCAGATTTCTCTTTTGGAGGAGAACCACTCTGCCGACTAGCTCGTCCTCTGCAGTAGTTCGGAAGAACAACCACTTGGATATAAAACCTGTCGAATGTTTCTGCTATCCCCTCTTGGAAGGGCATTCGTTCTGCCTCTTTGGTTCTCCAAGTTGTTTTACGGCAGCTTCTGACGCATGTTGTTTTCTGGAATCATCGGGATACACTGCGTTTCGATGTTTTTCCTTGTCGTGTTTTTTATCATGGGCCGTGAGGTTAGGTTCCGTAGGATTGGTTTTCCTCAACTAAGAAAGGTTTTGTATTTTACCGGGTAGGGGAGAGTGTAATCAGCTGTCGGGAGGTACCACAGCTATACTGTGGTTGATCTCCATATTGTGTTGTCCTTCCGATCCGTTATGAATTCAACATGTCTACATCTGAACACCCTGTTTGTTTCCGTTCATCTGCATCGTCTCCTGTGGAAGAAATCATTCATGTGAGGTATCCATTTGGTACTTAGCTCTCATGCAGTCTGAAGGTAGGAACAATACACATTGTTTTTTTAACCAGGACCTCCCGGTCAGGAACTCATACTCCAACCATTGAGCAATTTCGGTATATTCTGCCGCTTCAATCATCCACCTGTAGTGTTTTATGGCCTCCCGCCTCGTTCCGACCCCGACAAATTAATTTTCTCCCGCTTGTTTTTTCAGACAAAGATATATTACTGATCTTCCATGCTTTCGGCTAACAGGTGGCATGTGGGGCTCTTGTTGGTTTGGTGCATCTGTCTCGGTAAATCTTTTATTCGAAAGTAATCCAATTCTACACTGCTAGATACCGCCTCCGTCCTCGCGAGAACTGGGGAGCACTTTGTTCAATTCATTCCCACGCCCGGGGTGGTATCCGATCGGTTCTATTACGAATCACCCGGGTCGGTACACCCTATCGAAGTGGATGCGTCGACAACACAGCAAGTTCGTATTCGGATTGTGGACTTTTTAAACAACAATCCCGAGTTGAAGTTACATTGCCACGTGGCCCCGTTGAGTCCGGATTCGGAATTGACTTCGGCGTTTTTGTGCCGAAAGGTGAGGCACCCGATTTATTTATACGCGAATGAGATCACCCTATATTTCTGATCGTTGATGTTTTGGCTGAGCTAGACATTCTGGTTGCGGACGTTTCATCACCAAACTAGCTGAAATCATCCATTTGTGTATCGTTCTGTAGCTAAGTGCAGCGTGTTTCGGTGGCTGTTAACATGCAAACCAGCGACCATCCATACCACCTGTGCCACCTCAACACCAAGTAAAGGGATATTTTTCCTCCCTTTTTTCTTGTTTGGTTCTCCTCGATATTCAAAGGTGGCGTTCATGCTGTCAGTTTCTTTCCAGATTGTCTGATTGAGCGGTTGGAGGTGTAGGCACCTCAGAATGCTTGACATAGGCCAGCACTAGGTCCCCTCCCTCATCCACTCTTTTTCTCTTCTTTTCACTCTAGGGCTTTTTATATATAATTATATATAAAAAGCCCTAGAGTGAAAAGAAGAGAAAAAGAGTGGATGAGGGAGGGGACCTAGTGCTGGCCTATTTCAAGCATTCTGAGGTGCCTACACCTCCAACCGCTCAATCAGACAATCTGGAAAGAAACTGACAGCATGAACGCCACTGACATCGATTAGCCGCCATTTCTTGCAACGTCTCCAGCCAAGCACAGGCGGGGTCACGGGGACCCCATCCTGGAAGGCGTACAACACCAACAACACCCAAACTCTTCGTGATCTCTTTCACGCCTTTTTGCCAAGTCATGCGCTGTCCACCTCGCGGTTTGCGCCAGTCTGAAGGAGGCACGGAGAACGACACTCGTCTCGGTAGACGGTGTTTCGGCATGCGTAGTACATGACCGAGCCATCTTAGTCGGTGGTGCTGGATGATTTCCCCGATTGATGTACCTGCAGCACAACCAAATACCCGTTTTCTAATCACCTCGTGACTAACACGCTGACGCCATCCAAAACCAGCCACGCTTCTGAGGCATCGGTGGTCGAAAACCTGGAGACGCCTCACATCATCTGTCCGTAGGGGCCATGTCTCGCACCCATACAACAGTACAGCCCTTACTGTAGCCTGGAGCACACGACCCTTAAGATCTTGTGAGATTCCTTTTTGACGCCACAAGTGACGCAAATTAGCAAACGTGATTCGAGCCTTTGCGATTCTTGCACTGACTTCATCAGACGCACTTCCATGAGAGCTAATACAACTACCGAGGTATGTGAAGTTTTCCACAATCTCCAGTGATTCTCCTTGATTTTTAAGGGATATGTCTGGAGACTGCACGTTCTGGAGCATGACTTTGCACTTTGAAGGTGCAAGGCGCATGCCAAAAGATGGTATGATGGTGGTCAGTCTGTTCAACAGGGCTTGTGCTTCACTTTCGTCTTCAAAGATGAGGGCGATATCATCTGCGTACTCCAGATCGACAAGGCTCTCATCAGCAACAATTTGAACACCGGGGTTTTGAAGACCTTCCAGCGTTCGCCTCATTATTTCATCAATGACGAAGTTGAACAAGAATGGAGAGAGTGGACATTCTTGTCTGACACCACTTTTTGTAGGGAAGCTTTTGGAGAGCTTGCCATACGCTCTCACCCGTCCAGTAAATACCTCGAATTCGGTTGACGGACGTCCCATGCAGCCGTCTGCATTGTCCCTATCGATCGTCAAGGTACTACACATAACTCTTGGACAATGCGTTTGCTTATCTAAATGAGACTCGGCTAATGCTCTGTTATAGGTAGCTTTCATTCCGCAAATTAATCGTTTCAGCCGATTCATAAAACTTTTAATTAGTGTGGTCTTAGCGTGACCACTTGGTTTGGTAGCCTTTCGTTTGTGAATCGAGCCTTCAGCTTAATGGACGAATTAGATGGTTACGCATCGTAGTTCGCGGGCCATTTACGCCCTCTCAGGACTCAGGTGATGGGATGACTGCTGTGTGAGTAAACCAACCAGTTGACCATGTTGTAAAATATTCGTTCACGTGGTAGTCAGCTCGTTGTGCACCGGCCGCGAAACACATGAAAACCCTTAGACTGCTTGTTCCTGCACCCGACTACACCTCTTTGCGGCAGACTGGCTCTTGCCAGAACAAACGATGGGATGTGACCAGTATTTCTTTGTTGTGGATCTCGAATTCTGTGTGACACATCAGTTCTGGTTCTGATGACGTTGCGGTTAAACTGATTAGGTCACACCATTAGAACATTGGGCATCGAAGAGAAAAATCGGTTCATCCAATTCGGGTTTGTCGGCACTCTGGCACTCACGTTCACTGAATGGAGGCGTGTGAATCCAACTGCATCAGCCTACTGTTCTGCACCGTGCATTGTCAGTCCATTGTCTGACTGGTCAAAGACATTCGTCGGAGCCTTTGGGCTAGTCAATACTAGGATTCTGAGCCTAATGTTTCTTCCTACTCGTTTCAGAAGTGTTGCTTTAGCGTTGTTTATTTGTCGCTTACTGTTTTTTTCGTGCTACCAATCATTTGTCATTTTTTTTATCATCCAACAGACTTCTGTTACGGCTAATAGTCTTTGTGTGGACCCGAAGACGCAGACTCCGCAATGGGGTGAAATCGCTTTCAATGCCATCGGAAATCGCTCTCACGGTACGTCACGTTTTCTGTTAACCAGTCTACTCTCTCCACAAATATAGGCTACACGTTCCATGCAGAACTTCTAGTCGGCCGAGTGCTTTTGGACGCGTTCTATTTCTGCAAATTTCGTAACAAATGGGGTGAACTCAACTCGAATATGGTCGAGGTTCAGGATGTGTACTACTATCAAATAGGTGAGTGGTGACGCGTTTGGCGGAGAAATTTTGAATGCCCGTGTTTACCGTGGGCTTATTAGCCCACTTCAGTGTTTTTGCGATAACTAATACTTGGGGAAGGATACTTCACAGCCAGACACACGGACCAAGCACAACAGATGGATTTATGGTTTTCCGTGACAGAATTGTTTCGTTTACATGAGTTTGCGCGGTGACAACGCCGGGACTGAATGCACCACTGCAGTGTTAGATAACATGAGGGCAACTCATAAAGGAACCTCTTTGCAGCTGCGAGTGGTTACGAAAAAACGATAACAGTCATACGAATTTTCCCATTTTTTGTTCCCACCCAGAATTGGATCGATCGAAATAGAAATTTGGCAGGGATAATAAAAACACTCATTCCTATAACTAGTCAGGCTGGTTGCAAACGCTTCAGCACTAACTGGAGTGAAAAAAAATCGTTCAGCTGTAGCACCCTTTCGGTGCCTAACTGCCATGCCACCCGAAGGTTGCACGAGGGCTGGGATACTGCCTTCGAACCAAGGACCTTCCGGTCAGTAAATCCACGCTCTAACCACTGAACCATCCCGCTTCATTCTAGATAGGACGAAATTCCGGCACAAGTGCGCACACGGCGTTATCTGAAGGTCGAGATAGCTCAGCGGTTAGAGCGCGAGCTTACTGACCGGAAGGTCCGTGGTTCGAATCCTGCCTCTGCCTCTCGACTTCCCCTGTCTAGGCTTGGGCAACCTGGCAGTATCCCAGCCCTCGTGCTCCCTTCGGGTGGCATGTCAGCTAGGCACCGAAAGGGTGCTACAGCTGAACGAACTGGAGTGACAACATGTATGGGTATTTGTTTGGCAGGGCGGATCCGTGCGTCAATTGATGTGCTGACTATTGGTGTGCATTCGTATCACACGCTCTACTTGTCGGGACTGGCCGTCGATTACGATCGGTTGTTCGCTCAAGTAGCTCAGTTGGTTGGCGCACTAGTCTATGTTGTCATCGTCATCATCATTGTAAGATACGAGCGGCTGAGGACTTACAGGACAATTGGAGCTATTAGACTATATGGAGTTCGTTTCCATTAGGCAGTAGGACCAGACGGATAAGAGAAGCAGATGCTGTATTGAGAACTGGTTCTATTTTCTATTTTTTCTATGGACACAAGCGAATAACCATAGCACGATCAGTAGGAGCAGAAAAAAGAGGCAAGTAGGCAGCTTGGATTTGCATACCGTCGGTCAGACGGTGTAAATAGACTGTGTGCAGAGATAACGGCGCAGAGGACAGTCAGTACGTTCTGTAAGGAGCGGAAACTGTGTGGGAAGCGGGTATCTGGTGAATTTGGCGCATGAATAAGCCTGTATTCATTGGCTGTCAGCGTGACGAAGTAGCACGGAACGCGCGCGTAGGCCCGTTCAAAAAACAAAATCCAAACAACCGCTACAACGCAGGGCGCAATACAAAGGTAATACAGAAATAAGAATTCCGAGGAAGTCGAGTTGGCGCAACGGATAGCACGCTCCGAGTTCGACCCCCGGACGACTTGCTTTTCCGCCGGAGTAGAAACTCGGAAGTGGATAGAGTTGATACGGAATTGCAAAAGAAGGCTGACAGGAGACAGAATCTCGACATCAGTAACCAGAGAGTAAGCTTCACCGGATGCGGCAGGGAAGCAAAACGCTGTAAAGACTTTATAATGAACAGGTATAAGGCACACTACTCACGAGTAATCAAACAAGTGGAAAGAATAAACGCTGCTTGCCGTTAATTCACAGGAGGAATCAGCAATCCTCATAAAATTGGGCTGGGGTGGCATCCAAAGCTTTTGCTCAAAATCTTAACCTCTGTGCATATGTCGTTGGCGTAGGATCGCCGCGCGTGTCCAGAATCCCAACGCAAAGGATCAGATGGCTTTGTTAGTCCGATCTCTACTCATTGACCAACCTGGTATAAGAGGCTTTGTGAGTATCGCAAGTACACCCCACAGTATAGATCGATAAATGATGGAGGTGCACAAATCGTTGTACCACGGTGAGGTTCAGTCTCTTCGTGATGGAGATGCATGTTGTGACCGGTCGACATTCAGATTAACTACTGTGGTTCGAGTGAGCTCTGCTAACGTTGAAAGGTTTAGTTCCTGTGCTATCCCCGCAACTCCTGTTCTGACGCATCACATTCTTGATCCTGAATAGCAAAAAAGGGTAGAAAGACCTGTTGGCACGTTGTTCTTAGAACTGGGTGATCCATTCGGCATTTCATGCAGGTTGTTTCAGGTAAATTGAGTTCGATGGCTACTATGAGTTAATGAATACCTGTGACTCTACCAGCTGTACAGATTGGCGCGCACAGTCTCGTCATTTTTTTAAAAAAAGAAAGCGTTTAATCCACCATACTAAGTATCGTGTAAAATATGGATTGGTTAAGCACTGCATACAGCAACAATCGGACCACTTGCAATCTGTTCTGGGAATAATTGACACTGGGGGTGATTCTGGAGACCGTGAACGAGCGAGTGAAAGGGGTCTGGGTTACATGAGAGTAGCAATACGATGGGAGTGAACACGTAGACCGGGTGAACTTCATGGTATACATTCACCCCCCCCCCTAAAATGCTAGTTCCGGGGAATACAGTGTTCCTTGTCTGGAATGGTCTCTAACAGGGGGAGATATATTTTCCCTACGAACTGGGAGGTCCTCTAGGATTATGTTGTTGGTTTTTTGCCTGTGTCAATCTATCTATCCATCTGTCAGTTAGTGAATACGATAACGTCCCTACACCATTGTCACATGATTAAATTGTTTTTTTCTATACAAGCTTCCAAAGTAATTGTAGCTCTTAAAAAAGATAGATATTTTTTGAGAAGCCTTGTTACCATGATTCCAACCACAGTTTGTTTTCCTTTTTACCTCTAAGCAATGGTTAAACGGGACGCGGAGAAACCTCAGTATCTCCCAACAATCAAGGCACCGGATCTCCCCATGCGACTAGATTGTGGCACACGACGATGGTCTGAAAAAGATTTGCCCACCTGGGCAGACCATAGTTTCCCGAGCCCATTTCTTTGGTCATTTTGTGAGCTTTCCGGTGCAGATGGTTATACGGACTATCAGTGTATGAACAAGGTGCGAAAACATCCGATTGGCGTCTCGGACTACTTTGAACATGTGGTCTACCCAAATGGTACGTGGTCTAGTATATCTGTCTTCTCCCTTTCTGTCGACCAGCGGTTTCCAAAATTTCAGGCACATTGCCTCATCGATATAGATGGACGGCAAAGTTCCCTTTTCATTTTAATTGTATTACATGTACGGTAAGGCCAGAGAATCGCCACCATGAAACCTGTACATTATAAAGTAACTAGTAATAATACTAAGTCTAGGAGAGTTTCGCGGATGGGAACCAAATTATGGATACCGGGCAGACTGCCACTCAGAAAAAAAACTGAAGATCCCCATTTTCGGACGCTTAGAAAGAATCTTGTAGATTGCATCCAAATCTAAAACTCAATGACTTTTTCAGCAATTCGGGATAGCCTTCATCTGTTTGTTTTTGTGGCGAAACTCCAATGCCTTCATTATTTATGATGTGTTGACAATGCGCTAAAATGTTGATCAGTCTTTGTCGACTGGTTTGTGTTCTATATGAAACAATTTAATCAAAAACCTACCCTGAACAAACAAACCTAGATATATCTACCTCACAAACGCTGACTGCGAAGCTCGTTCACCGAGAGGTCTACTATGCAACGAGTGTATCTCGAGACGGCCCAAGTGATTAGAGCGCGAATTTACTGACCGGAAGGTCCGTGGTTCGAACCCGACATCTGCCTCTCGACTTCCCCTGTCTAGGCTTGGGCAATCTGACAGTATCCCAGCCCCCGAGCTTCCTTTTGGTGGCATGACAGTTAGGGTGTTACACCTGAACGATATTACCACAAATTCATTAGTAGCAGACGTCTGTTTACACACACTCAAAAAATTCGATCGCCAGATACACTGCAATAGGGTGAAGCTGAACGTGTCTTGCATTTCAGTTCAATAGTTTATGGCTATTTGGGTGGTGTGCAAGTGACAACTCGAATTGACGTTTTGATAAACAGAGAAAAACAAGCATGCTGATTGTTTTTAAATGCACATGATTACAAACATCCGTATCGCTGTACATCACCTCCTTCCACCTCCACCGTTGAGGAAGCCTAATCTGCTCGGTAAATGGAGAGTTGGTGTAATGTCCCTTTCCGTACTTTGTCCAAGTAAACAACTTCGAGTTCCCCGCGAATTATATCGCTCACGTAATTCCAGATTGCCTGGCTTTACTAAGCTGGACTCGAGCAAGAGGTTGAACTATTCACAAACGGCTTATCGAAAAATGAAATATAACACCTGAATCTTGTTTCCTTACCTTCTTGGGACGGATATTCAGTGTGCTTAGGATTGCTTCGAAATTGACTTTTTGATAGTACCCCCATAAGTTAAATATAATAACTTATCAAGAGAGGCAATTTGGCGTGGCAGGTTTGATAAGAGTTGCTTAGGTGTGGCGGTGACACCTCGCCAGACGGGAAATCTATCCCTCACCGTTTTGCCAGCTATTTGGCTCAGTGCCACACCAGAATGCGTGCGTAGGTTTTAGAAAACGATTACCACAGGATCTACAGACTGGCACTGTAGCGGTTCGCATACGGCGAATCAGTCGTTTGAGGTGCTGATTGACATGGCTTAGTCCCACAACGGCATTGTATACGTATCTTCTATCCGTTCCGACAATCCAATCTCAGCTAGGTGTCCTTTCACTAAGTTGTAGCCCTGATTTTCCCACCCCGCCAAAAAAAGAACAGTTGGATTATGGCGTTCTCAAAGTGCACTTCAAAATATCCATTTATATACCCATATATATATATATATGTCCATATATATGATCGGTTTTTGACCACTTACACGCAGAGCGAGAGCTAAAGGGGAGAGCACTTTGTCAGTCTGAAATCAGGAACAGATAATATGTCCCATTCAGGGACAGTGAACTCATCAGTTGTAGACCTTCTTGTGTTGTTCCTTGCGTCCTTGTAGTTCGCTGTACGCCGGCAGTGTTGACGACATCAGCACCCTGCCCAAGTTCGGAAAGAAAATCCGTGACAGATTTGATCTGGAAGGATTGATGCAATCCTGCCGGTTCTCATCAGCCACCCATAGAATGCTAATTCCATGTGTCGTTACTTGCGTCTGCACTACACCATCGTACCTCAAGTGAAGTTGGCGATTTCCTTCGTGTACGCCTACTTCTCCACTAGTTGTCTTCACAACTGTTGTTTCTCCGCCCGACTAATCTTCGGACGTTGACCAGCGCAATTCCACTGATGTATCGGTTGCTCGTTAGGCTGTTTAGCCGAGCTTGTTGGGGTCAGAAAACGATTTCTACTTTGTGCGAACATGTAACAATTCTGCGTGCCTGTTGTAACGGGACCTTGTATCTGTCGTTGCCGCTTTTACACGCGTTGCATGTTTTATGATGCCGCCTCGACACATGTCTATGTTAAGTCACGATAGCCTTGCTGTCTCTTGTTTTCAGCTCTAGAAATACGAGGTTTACCGATTACCGACTATCAGATCCACTGTATGGACTGCTAGTCGATTTTGTGCCAACTTTTGACTAGCCAACGAAGTGAGGATATACACAAATAACATTAATAACCCCAGATAATAACGATAGGACGGGTAATAACGCTGTGAGCCGAAGTGGTTTGTGACATTTCCCTTTGACACCTGTTTGAGGAGTTGTGAATAAAAAGAGCAGATACCATTGCCAAGTGCTTGAAGTAGCCGGGTGCTCAACTTGTGAGCTAGTGAGCAGAAGATCCGACTTTCGAATCTCACTTTTGGCTTCTGCCTGTCTTGTCTAGACTTGGCCATCTGGCGGTGTCTCAGCCCACCTTCCCGCTTGGGCTTGATGATGTCTCTTTACTTTACTTTTCTATTCGATCCTGGAAGACCACCTTTCCGGGGATCGGTCTCACAGTTGTTTTGAAAGAAGCATGGTTTCGGCTTGACGATTGAACGTTATTCTCCGAAGGAGCTCGAGATAGCTCAGTGGTTAGGGTACGAGCTTATTGACCAGAAGGTCCGTGGTTCGATCTCAACCACAACAGCTGGACTGCTTCTTTCTAGGTTTGAGCAACCTGAAAGTATCCTACGATAGATAAGTCACTAGTCCTTATCGCTTGCTTGCACAACCAATTGCTTTGCAACCCATTTTATACGGCCTTTTCCAGTGCAGCAACCTTTCCGTGGCAGTAGGTGAATTCCATCTTCCTGGATGGCACACGCGGAAAGTCGTACATTAGTAACGGGGGTTGACCGACGTTGTCCACTGACGCAGCGTCCTTGAGTTATCGTGACGGAACAGTCGAGCGGTTCAATATTAGCTCCGCATCCATGCACCAATATCGCTTATGGTTGGCTGGTTAGACGATCGCATTCGATGGATGACTGTTCAGTAATTACTATCCTCATCCTTGGGACGAGATGCCTCAAGTGGTCAGA
Source organism: Clonorchis sinensis (assembly GCA_003604175.2). NCBI lineage: Eukaryota > Metazoa > Platyhelminthes > Trematoda > Opisthorchiida > Opisthorchiidae > Clonorchis > Clonorchis sinensis. The sequence goes on from CM030371.1 coordinate 28,109,089, forward strand.
GCGCGAATTTACTGACCGAAAGGTCCGTGGTTCGAACCCGACTTCTGCCTCTCGACTTCCCCTTTCTAGGCTTGGGCAACCTGGCAGTATCCCAGCCCTCGTGCTTCCCTCGGGTGGCATGGCAGCTAGGTACCGAAAGTTAGTTAGTTAGTTATCCTTAATATCGGTTAATGAAGGTGTACCTTCTGAAACCATGTTCAGCCGGGATGAAGTGCAAGTGACGGGACACCATCGGGCTGTCCAAGCGTAGATCGACACAATCAAGATGTCACCAGGGACTTTGAACCCTCTACTCAAAAGCTGACTGCTTAAGCCCTGCTCTCCAGCTCCGCTGTGTTGAGCACACCGTTTAAAGCTTTCGAACGTGATCAACCTGAACTGGATTCTTCGCCTAGGGTTTGTGCACAACCTCACCGTTAGTTTTCCTTTGGATGGAAGAGTCATAGACAAGGAATCCAAAGTAAGCAGCATCACATACCTTTGCGGTACGGATTCCGCGGCGCTTTTCGTTGGTTATTGATTACTCAGAAGTTCGCTAGCCCCTTGGTCAACTAACCGTGCCCCGAAGCTACAGTTTATCATTTATCAATTGGCTGATGATGCTACCACCCGGAATACTGCTGTTTTTCGGGACTGTCTTCACCATTCACTCGCACTAAGTTTTGACCACATGCTTCGAACTCGCTTTTGAACAAGCTAGTGGCACCTCTCTTTTTAGAGATGACTCGCTGGTTGGGGAGCGAATTTACTGAGATGAAGGTTCGTGGTTCGAACCTGATCTCTGAATCTCAACTTCTGTCTAGACTTGGGAAACCTACCCTCGTGCTTCCTTCAGGTGGCGTGGCAGCTAGGCACCGAAAGGGTGTTACAGTTGAACGATTTCTCTATCAGTTTCGCCTGAAAACTAAGATATCTTCACATTCTATCCCACTTCCTAATTTGTGTAAAGGTACGGCGTAAAGTCAACTGAGGAATTTCCTTTTGAGCCTGTGTCGAAGCTCGAAGTGAATTCAAACTTTGATTCAAATTTTCTCCATCAGGTTTCAACTCATAACCAGATTTTCCTCATACAGGATTCATCTCTCGCACATACTCATAAGTGTTTCCAGTTTTGAGACTCCAATTAACCGACCAACGATGCAGTTCTTCTCGAGAGTTTGGTGTTCTAAATAGCACAGATTTGTTGGACCATGGTATATCCCTCGTTCGAATTCGGGATAATCCCACCAGATACACTTTAATGTCCTCCTAACTGAAATGTTTTTGGTGCAGTGCGCTTCGTGAGCCTGTGGTGTCATGCGATGGATTCTGATCCACTGCGCTGGTGGGAACATCGAAAACAGACACTATGGCAGTATATCCGTACAAAGCAAAGCAACTTTGCAACCCAGGATACTGAACAGCAACAAAATCCAATTCAGTTAATCCAAACTGACAAGTTATCTCGCACAACAGCAAACATACGATTGTTCTGATCACACACTAGTCACACGGGAGAAGATGCGAGGCTTGTTTGCGTGTCTCCCTGATACATGTCGCAAACCGTAGCTTTTTTATGGGTCGATCAATGGTATTTTTGCCCCTCGTTCAAACCATTATTCATCGATCTGCAAAGAAAAGGAAAATCACAGAATTTCCGTTGGCCATTTGTCGTCGTACAAGCAGCTCGCCTCGTAGACAGCAAATTTGGACTGCTACCTGGCTGCTCAAGCCTAGGGAAAGTTAGTCGATATACGGCCGTGGATTCGAACGACACATTTCCTCAGTCAAAACCCTGATTCACCTCATCAATGGCCAGACAGGGCTGAAAGCCATTGAAAATGGTGTTCGCCTTCATCGAACGGAATTCTTCCTTAGAAAGGAACCAACTTTTTCGTTTTCCTGACATACTCGCTCTCCGAAAGGATTACCGTATAGTTGTTTAGACATTAACCAACGGGGAAGCACGTTTCCCATTAGCCGCTATCTGCTTCGTGACTTTCTTTTTTGTCCATTTAGGCTGCTTAAGTGGTGCTCACGTTTGTGGAGCTTCTCAGAACTTTATTGTAGACAGTTTTTTTGTTTGATCTAACCTCACTACTGATGCCGTCAAGCACTCTTTCAACGGAATCCCAAGTATTCTCTCACCACTCACAATCTTTGTGGATTCTGCAACAGAAGATGAAAAGAGCAGACAAGCGTAAGCTCTATCACAGTATACCCGGGGTATTTCGTTGCATCTCTTCAGGTATGCACTACAGAAAATATGAAACGAAAGAAGAATTTTTGCCAATGAGCTGTTTTGCAAAAGGCTTCGGTCGTGCAAGCGCCTGAACTAAGACCTTCTGCTTGGACACCTACTCCAAGTGATTTTTTCGGACTTTGAGTGTCCCAACGTGCGATACCCTACACACCATTCGACGCTGGTTGCGTGCAGGTTCAACTTAATGACAGACTGCGAATTCAACCGCCATCGATCGTGTGTGAATTAAGACGGCCTGCGTCGAATGGACTCCCGCATTTCTCTGTTTTAACGAGCAGGTGCTACGAAACCACCACGTTCTTTATCCGTATGAATTTCCACTTGGAAAACTGTTTGTTCATTAGAATTCCAAAGAGGACTGAACAAGGGAAAGTATGTTGGGAATTTGGTCCACCTCTGGTAGCATTTTGGTTGAGGGATGACGAACACGGACTTGTTGCAGGATAGAAAATCCTGGCGCTTATGCCAATCTTCTAGGCTTCTCTAGAACACTTATGAGGAAGCCTTATATCAGTTTCGGCTAAGCCGGCCATCTGAAGTGGTCCGGAGCCAGCCGTGTGCCATGGATGCCTAATCCTAATATGCCGTTCGTTTAATTTTAAAGCAATAGTGTTCACTTGACTAGGAAAACTAAGGTATTGGGCCTTACATGTTTCTGGTATCGAACCTAACCGGTGAATGCTATTCACAGTGCAGTACAGGACCGTTGGAACCACCGCGTCCACCAACTTGGAGACTGCAGCTCAAACGGTCATTCGTTCTTGCCACCTAGACGGGCACACCATTCTCTCTCTCTTTCTTTCTCTCTCTCTCTCTGTGTGTGTGTATGGTGCGCTCGTGGGCAAAGCACGCTCTGGGGACAATGGCACACACCATCTCAAAAGTAGGACTGTCATCAAACTGGTGTGCAGACCAGCAGAATGTGGTTCTTTGTTTCACAGTCCCGCTAAATTCGTTAGGTAAGCACGCCAAATTTGTGAGTCATCTGTATACGAACGGATCTAAGCAGCCAGTGGTTCCATCACACTCTCCGTGCGTTGCTTACAAATAGGTTGTCAGAGAAAGGATTCAAACGAAGTCCAAGATAGTGCATCGAAAAAATATCTGCTGTTGATGATTTCGAGGTAGGTTGCTCGAATGACTAGACCATGTTTATCAGAAGGGCTCGGATTTTTCATGAAGGTACACTAAGAACTGCTTAGTAAATGCGTCCAGTAATCTACCGCGCGAAACCGTACAGTCAATGACCTGACAGGATGCATTTGATTTGGTCTGCCTTCCAGAATAGGGTGGTTAATGTGAACATCTGTTATGTGACTGTGCTGGGTCCGAGTGCGCCACAAACACCACCAATGGTAGAAAGGCTTCTTGTCAATCTATGCAAGAGAGTAATACGAACGAGAAGCAATATTCACTGAGTTACGCGATACAGGTGTAGAGGCGAAAACCATTTCTATTGAAGAGCTTGACTACCTGGGTGCCCATTGAAACAGTCATTGATTGTCGAGACCAACCGGGCAGCTATTCAGGGTCGGGTTACTCGATCGCTTGCCTGGTGGATTCCCATTTGCTGAATGACTGAACAGGAAGAAAAGTGATAATTATGGTTACAGGTATACTTGGGGGCGAGATGGCTCAAGTGGTTAGAGCGCGAATCTACTGACCGGAAAGTCCGTGGTTCGAACCCGACCTCCGCCTCTCGATTTCCCCTGTCTAGGCTTGGGCAACCTGGCAGTATTCCAGCCCTCGTGCTCCCCTCGGGTGGCATGCTGCTTTCCTGACAGGTATACTTGATGCAAAGATAGCTTTTCGCAGATTTTGATCGGAAAATGGGCGTTTGGTGATGCAGTAAGGACTGCTTAGGAAATACCCGCACGAAATCGTACTGTCTATGGCCTTACAGGATGCATTTGGTTTGGTCTGCCTTCCAGAATAGGGTGTTTAATGTGAACATCTGTTATGTGACCATGCTAGGTCCGAGTGTGCCACAAACACCACCAATGGTAGGAAGGCTTATTGTCAATCTATGCAAGAGAGCGAAAAACACTACTCACTGAGTTACGCGATACAGGTGTAGAGGCGAAAACCATTTCTATTGAAGAGCTTGACTACCTGGGTGCCCATTGAAACAGTCAGTGGTTGTCGAGACCAACCGGCCGGCTATTCAGGGTCGGGCTAATCGATCGCCCGCCTGGTGGATTCCCATTTGCTGAATGGCTGAACAGGAATCATCATCATCATCATCAAAAACAGCAACATCACTGTTGACACTGATGCTTCAGTGCCATACAACGATAAAGTTCGTCTAATTTCATATGTATATATATATATGTATGTATGTATATATATAATTATATATTAAAAGCCCTAAAGTGAAAAGAAGAGAAAAAGAGTGGATGAGGGAGGGGACCTAGTGCTGGTCTATGTCAAGCATTCTGAGGTGCCTACACCTCCAACCGCTCAATCAGACAATCTGGAAAGAAACTGACAGCATGAACGCCACTGACATCGATCCTTCTTGTGCCATGGAAAATAGGCACCGAAAGGGTGTTGCATCTCGACGATTTTTTAAAATATATTTTTCCAAAAGAAACTACTCACAAGGTTGCTGAAAACTGTTCGACAGCCCACGACCGGTTTCGACCTTCTTGGGGCTCATCAGGTAGACACAGTCCCCGAGTTTTTGTTAACCTTATGTTCTACTTAAACCGAAACTGCAGGATGTTTAGTACGGTAAGAACACTATGCACAGAGACGATCGACCGAAGAGCAGCACAACCTGAGGTGAAAAAGCGATTTCAAGGCAGCAGATACGCAATGGGTTTAATTAAGCGGTATTGGTCCCAACACCAAGACTCGTCAAGGAGTGGGTCGCAGCAGCAGTCATCTGAAGTCATTAGAAGGGTGTTGAATACGGCTCACATTAGAGTAGCATTTCAGAAGGGAAGGAATTTACGTTCAGCATTGGTGTCATTGGAGAATCGCCTTCCGGTTGGTAGGATTAGAGACTGTGTATACAGAGTAAAATGTAACGACTGCACGAAGATTTATATAGGTCAGACAGCCAGGGAATTGCACACCAGAATCGGTGAGCATTAGCGATGCATTAACAGACCACCCATAAACGTAGATGAATATCAGGCGATAGTCAAAGACTCGGCAATGATAGGGCATGCACTAGACACTGGACACAGGATAGATTTGGAAAATGTGGACATTTTGAGACGGGTACTAAGATTCACACCACAGTGACTGGTGACCAAGGCGGTGGAACTCGCCAAGCATCTTAGCGTGAATAGAGTAGAGGGCGTAGAACTGACAAGCTCTGGAGAGCTGTTTTAAATAGGCCGAGATGACATAAGGCGGTGTGCAGTAAAACTCTCGAGGTCCAAAAGAGTAAGACCCACTTAACCACTCAACCCCAAATCCAGTTGTCCTGGCACCCCTCAGCACACAAAGATCAGCAAAATCTGTGGGCGACTCCTAAGAGAAATATTCCATCAAGATGTCCTTGACCGGAAAAGCAAGGCCACAAAATCCGGATTCAACATGAAACTAATCCCCCCCAAACTAATCTCTTAGGTGTTAGTCATCCCCATTAACAAACAAGGACTTCACACCGACATCATGATCATCATCAACAGTATGAGATCAGTGTTCAACACTGATGCTTCGCTGCCGTACAACCATGATTTATTTGGAAGCCTTATTGTGAAGTAAAGGATAAAGGTGGACGTGGAAATGACTTAGTTCTAGCTTACTCCAATCACTCCGACATCCAGCAGTGATCAAGTCGGCTGGTCATGATAAATCTCACGCATTGGTTCCCCGACTGCCTTGAAACCCGATAAACGTGGTAACTTATTCACTCTGCCTGACGAAGTCTTTGTGTCAAAAGCGAAACGTTAGCCATCAATAAATCCGTCGATTGTTTACCAAACCTGTGATACGATGGCTACTCAATTGGTCCAAAACATTTTCGAATTGATTTTTCGCATTTTTTGATTCTCACTCAAAACTTTAAAACGGATTTTGGGACCGCAAAGTAGCCGGGGCCAAAATACGTATGAGTCAGTTGACCGCAACACTCTACAGTTCGCTGCCACCTATGCGTGAACCAGCACCACCGACTACGATGGCTCAGTCATGTGCCACGCATGCCGAAACACCGTCTACCGAGACGAGTGCTTCCTTCAGACTGGCGCAAACCGCGAGGTGGACAGCGCATGACTTGGCAGAAAGGCCTGAAAGAGATCACGAAGAGTTTGGGTGTTGTTGGTGTTGTACGCCTTCCAGGATGGGGTCCCCGTGACCCCGCCTGTGCTTGGCTGGAGACGTTGCAAGAAATGGCGGCTAATCGATGTCAGTGGCGTTCATGCTGTCAGTTTCTTTCCAGATTGTCTGATTGAGCGGTTGGAGGTGTAGGCACCTCAGAATGCTTGACATAGGCCAGCACTAGGTCCCCTCCCTCATCCACTCTTTTTCTCTTCTTTTCACTCTAAGGCTTTTAATGTATAATTATATATATATATATATGAAATTAGACGAACTTCATGGTTGTACGACAGTGAAGCATCAGTGTCAACAGTGATGTTGCTGTTTTTGATGATGATGATGATGACCTATGCGTGATGTGATCCCCAGTAAACTGGGGGCACTATTTTGACATATCTCGTCAACTTCGTCAAACAATGCTTTCAACCAAGCTGTTCTACCGCTTTTGAAAAGTATGATGTGGACTTTGGGTGAGGCTTGCAATACCCACTTTGATGTCCTATTACATATTCATCGGAAGGCGAAATATCTGCTAGACTAATTTATGCTGTTATTAAATTGACGTGGAGACGGCCAGATATTCAGCTTTTCTGGAGCATCATCTGCAATCGATTGAGTGGGACAGCATGTTGGGCGTGTTACATCGAACTTTGCCCTGGTGGGTTCGGGCACATTCGGTTTGCTCCGAGCCACGTGTACAATCAGCTGTGTTCTGCACCCGCTGTGAACTCGGGGAACAAAACCGGGGGTGAACAGGAGGAGACAGTTTTGAAGCTCTCACCATACCCAACTAATGCTAGATGGTTTTCAAATCCCGTGCGGACATCAAAACAGTTAAGATTCGTGCTGTACGCAAAAGGGGATCTGACGGCCTGCACCGCTCGCAAGAGGTACCCGTGGCACACACGTGTGACTGGCTAGTTAAAGCGAATGAATAAAATACGGTATGATGGAACTCAAATCAACGGAATACGTCATATAAAAAATATAAGACACTAATGAAAACACGGAGCAAACCAGAGGTTTAGTTTGGCGAATCACGTAAGGTTCAGACAGCTTTGAAATTTGCTAATTGCTTGGATGAGAGCGAAGTCTGTCTATCATCACATGTCGAACACGTGGTGCTGTTCGTGCAGGTGACCAGTAAATTATGCCCGAAAACTCATACACCTCCTACGAACAACGGTCTCCATCTGCGTGCAGACTGGCATTCAGTGAGGCGGCACTGAAAAGTATGAAGAGACCCTCATGTAGTTGCACTAAGTGGCTGATATCATTGGAGAAGTCTGACATTTGATTACTTACCCCATACACGAGTGGCGGTGGTGGAATCCGTATCGATTGGGAAAAGATATGATTTGTACTAATTAAGCTTGGGTTACTTTTTCTTGGTGGGCCTCTTCAGATAGGCTTTATTTGATATAACCTGAATGTTAATCCATAATGTACACGTTGCGTTTTTATTAGGGGTCCACTTTCTCTAGTGTGTGCAGAACAGCAGTAGCGCACATGTTTCGTATTCTCAGGAGAACTTGACATGACCGATCGCCTAGCCAGAACAGCAAGGACTGTATTTGAGAAAGAAACCTTAAAGTGTGGAAATAATTTGCTGTGGCTCATATAGATTTATTACCGTCTATCCTTTGCGTTTGAAAATCACCTCAGTGTAAACCCACTGTTAGTGGTCAGGGAACAATGGTCATTGAGGGAAGCGCTACGGTTTTTTCACTCGATATTGTCAGGAAGAATCGATATTGAAACTATGTAGATTATGTTTCCCAGTATAGTTTGATGTCTCATAAATAAGCTCAGATCGAATTCTCTGTCGTACACCGCCTACTCATCAATTGATGCATCTCTCCTTGGGTGCTTTTAGTTTTTTTCGTTATTCTGATGCCGTGAATGTTAGCCTATTCCGCATCGCACACCCCTTTGAGTGTATCGTAAAGGGCCGGTCTCCCTTTCATTTTTAGCTGACGCCTAACCAATAATTCCCATTGGTAATAAAGCAACTCGCAAGTAGCGTAAGTAAAACAAATTGAGTTATGATCACTAATTCACTGACGTAGCTCGAGATAACTTAATTGTTAAGGCGCAAACCGACGGACCGGAAGGTCCGTGGTTCGAGGCCAGCTCTTCGTAAGAATAGAATGATTTTACTCACCTCTACTACGATATCAGCTGACGGGGAATTTGTGCGAGTTCTTCTTCGCCAGTTCCATGAAATGTGGAACACATGACATTTCCAGCCAAAAATATGTTTCTGTCCAGTCTGTAGCTCATTCGTAAGACGTAGGTATTCCGACAAGGACAAAGACAATGGGGTTCGAAATTCTTAGTTTCGTATTTTAGCACCCAGGTTGCCCCGGAAGTCTCATCACGCCCATCGAAATACAATGGGAATAAAATGAGTTCGAGCCACTGGCCCGCCATTATAGTTCACAATTAGCTTGATGATACTCAAGCTAATTCGCTAATTTGAGACTGTCGGAAACAGTACTGCTGTTGCTTTCCGAACTTCCGGATTGTTGAAAGCTCAACTCCGAATTCTCTACCCATTTTTTAGTTCATCATTTGGATCTTCGGGGCAAATGGGCCTAAAATTTCCGCGTTGGAAATTCTACAAAGAATAAAACACTCATCGAAGTGACGTATGTTGATAGACTCTGTACCTACTCACTTACACACCGTAGTTCACTCGATCAGGCCTGAAATGAAATATGGCTGAAGCCCGAGGTACAGACCATTGGTCGAGTGGACCAAATGATACATTGTGGCCGCCGCACGACACGCGCCTACACATTCTCACCTCATTTCAGGACAGGCCCGAATGTTCCACAGAAAATATGATGTCTATTCAACTGGTCACTTCTTCGTTCGTTATGTGTCCCTCTTATCGATGTGTTAGTGGTGGGCTTATGCCTAAGATGGTGTCGTGGTGACCAACAGAGACTTGTTGCTGTCCTAAGGAAATTTGGGACGTTTCAACTGAGATTTCGTTCATTAAGTGAAGATGGTCAATTCTGAGAACCCGGGGGGGGGGCACTGATGATTCCCAATAAGGATGAAAGAGCTCTGCAGTGTATCTCGGCTTCTACTGGACAAAATCTGAATTGGCAACACAGTATTGTTGCACTTTTAGGCCATTCGACTGGTGAATTTCTCGTCTCCATGCACGTATTCGATCTCATCCTAAGCGTATGGACTCCCTTGGACTGGTGCCGCCGAAACACAAACAAGACTTGTCCCGCACACGCACTCAAGGTATAACTATTTTCCGTACAACTTCCCCAGCTCCGTATTTTTTCCAAAATTTCACTGTTGAGCCCCAAGTCCGGGGTGAAACGCATCTTGCAGTTCCGACCCACATCCTAACTACATAACTGTAGTGAATAGCAAAGAAGTCTGAATAGACTGAACAACAAAAACCAAAAGGAAATGCTACAAAATTATCAAGGACGAATGTCAGCTGATTAAAAGGGCGCGTGAGTTGTAACAAATGTCGTTTCATTGCTTGTCTTCATACCTGAGGTCTCCATTTACCCCTGAAACGTTGGATTTTCCCGCTTGGGTAATCCACCCGACGCTTAATAGAATGCATTTGAGCACGACATTCCAGGGTTGCGAAATGTGATCTGGGACTCAAAATGAGAAGTGTTGGGAACCAATTTTGGGTCTAAGCTCAATCTCTGTACTTTTAACTGAATTTCTCCCTTCTTAACAGTTGAAAACAGATCTGAAATTCAGCTTGGAACTTGTACCACGAGATGATACCCAGATCTTGCCGAGGCGTTATGTGGACTTTCCTCAACTTTTCGGGTTGTTTATCTACCTCCAGTCAACATCTCCCCTCTCCCTGTTCTGCCTCTGTACCCTTTTAGGAACGTTAATCCTTCTTGGACGTACGGCTGCAGCCTGGAAATATATGGGTCTCCTCTGCCGTAGCCACATCCGGTCGGCAGTCATCTTTTCCGTTTTCTTCGGTGGAACCGAATCTAATCCTGGTCCTCTTATGTATGACCCAAACGTGCCGTACGCGGATTCCAGTTTTCGTCCGTTGTCCCCCATGTTTCAAAAGATCACTGTGCGACAAGGCCCAGTAAGTTCAGAGCTGTCCCTCTTTTTCGATGGCGGAACTCCGTAGATTGCGCGAATAGAGTCTTACCTATGAGATATCATTGAAATTCACATAGATGGTGTCCAGTGGTCCGTCATTTGTGTTCCAGTGATTTGATAGTACATTACACCTCACGCAAGGATTTTCCTCCTCATTGGAGATAGTCCAAGCGGTACTTGGCTTTTTCCTTAGTACAACTTCTTCCGAGGGAGAACATGGGAACGGGCACTCCGCCACTGACGTCAAACGGTTGACATCGTTAAACTGCCTGGTTGGCGAGTTTTTACTGACTTCTGTTGGCTTGGATAGTCCTGATCGTTGACTTCGTCAGTTGTGTGTTTGCAACTTCCCAAATGCTAGTTATCTGCTCCTGGTATTTTTGCTGTCCAGTTTTTTGACCCTCCAGTTTGTAGTGGCAGCGTATGACTATCTTTAGGGGATAATTTCACTCACGGTCCCGACTTTTTGGCTGCCGTGACTAACCCAGTACTATCTAATAGATCTACAACAGAATGAATGAACTATTGTGTGTGAACCCTTTGTGGGCAGGACATTTTTTTGTTATCAGTGTCAACAGCTTTAGGGGGTTTCTTAGCAGAACACACTATTCATGTTTTCCTGAAAACTACCCCGCGGCCCATCACTGGTTTCGCCCTCATCGGGGCTTATCAGGTAGGCGTAGTCTCCGAGCTTCTCTTTAACACTAACCTAATTTGCAACTGAGTGTAGTACGACAGTTACGTACAATTTGGTGTTTAATTAGAACCTAGGGTTGACGGGCCCCTTCGATGGTCCCCAAGATGGTCAGTGCCAGAGAATTTCCAGCAACCTTATGAGTAGTGGTTTGTTAGAGGAATATACTCCAATTTCGCACCAATTGACAAATGTGACGGACTTTGTGCAGTTTATTCAATTAGAGAATACCGTAAATGAGGGACTCATTTGAGTCTCTCAGTAACCCGAATGCAATTGGCAAATCAGTGTATTTCGTCCAATCAGCGGTAGTGGCGCCTTCTCGTCGAAATGAAGATTTTATCGGTCTCAGAGAATTCACTGTCACGGTCGCAACCCCCGGATTTTCGCCCTCAGTATTTGTGTGATGAGAGTCGCTGTTGCGTTTGCGTCTCTTCCTCATATCATAAAATTCTTGTTCTTCATCGACAATTGATGCCTGGCGTTGCCGTTGAAATTGGCCTCCGTTGTTTTACAGAAGACTTCTGCGTCTGAAACCACGGTGCCTTATCATATCTGTGATACGTTGTTTCCCCTGATATTTCTGACTAATTCCGTTTGGCGGTTGCCCTTTTGCAATCCCCCTTCTCACTGTCCCTACAATCAGTCTGTCGTAAATCGGTGCGGTGCGTGCAAACTCACCGAAGGTGGACAACTTAGCCATCCTGTTGCGTTTATAATGCCTTTTCTGCTTCTGTGGCTGTAAACACAAATCTGACTCATTATTTGCTTTCTTGAGTACTTTTTATCTGGACCACTTTTATGTTGCCCGTTTTCCAAACCGAGACTTTGGAATAATTTAGGTCTTCCATACTGGGTGCCTCATCAAAGCTATCGCTTTCAATGTGTAGCTACCCTATTTCCGAACAAATGGAACACGTCATCGCCTCCAAGGCATCGCTGCATGTCCCACACTCCCGTTTTCCGGTGATCGAAACTGACAACTGGAACCAGTGTGCCTATTTTACACGGTTTATAGCTAATTGAATTGAATTAATTGGTGCCTAAAGGAGCATTTAGAACTACCATGACCCCAGAGGATAAATAGATGGTCCTGAAGGTGAATAGCTATGCTTCCTCCCTTCCCGTCGTTACAGGGAGCCTGGCCAACTGGACACCGTATTTGCTTCACACTGAAAGATAATCAACTATCCAGACTGCTCGATTCATAGGTGCCTCCAATTTACGGGGATATCATGGCAGATATCAAATTAAACTCTAGAGCTTCTCTGTAAAGGTGACTAAAGTTGCCGCGTTCGGTTTCTATTTTTTTTCAAATTTATCTGTGAATAACGGGGTATTGTTTGTGATAGGCTAAGAGCTCTAAACACGGCAATGGTTAACACTCGAACTTACAGACCGAAAAGTCGGTGGTTCGAACCCAAATCTGGTATCCTGACTGTTCCTGCCTAGGCTTGGGTAACTTGATAGTAGTTCTACCCTTCAGAGGTCATGGCAGCTACGCAGCACGCTCCGAAAGCGTGTTACAGCTGAGCGTTTGAGCAGCTTCCTTATTTCCCTCCAATGGGCTTTCGTCAAACATGTTGCCACTGTTGCATGGCAGCAAAACACCAGTGACCAATGATGGAGGACTGAATGCATCTGTGAGAATCGGTAAACTGTAGACTAGTGAACCCATTTTTCTCTGTTCGGAACTATTCTACTATTCTGCGCACGCGCCTGCATGTTTCCTCTTATTTTCTCCAGGGATCTGGTACACAGCTTGTGGCTGTCTATCGAGGAAGCCGTTCGTTCGCCAAAACTGAATGGACGAAGGATGGTGGACGTATCCCGTTCGGTTTCCCAGAACCGACCGCTTTTGCCCTCACTTTCCCGGAACTCATCCAGCGGAATCACTCAGGTAGGTTGTTGGTCGGCCGAGTTATGTGACGACGTAAACAACCGTCGAACGGAACGTTGTTCATATCCGATGTGTACGCATCGATCTTGATACTGTGGCGGGATAGGCGTCGTTGGGTGGAGGTGTTCACACAGGCACGTCTGGGTGACTCATCTTCAAACCTCTTGTTTCTGTCCGCGTATTTGTAAACAACGTTTTTCTGGTTGCTAGTTCGAAAACACGTGTTCCAGACACTGCGACCAGATTACTGTCAGGTTTTCACAGCCTACTTGTCTGTCTGACTGGTTACACCATTTCGCATGCAATCCCACTGTCTGTCCATCTCTTTCCAGGTCTGTATGAATTGCACGTGTCTGGCAGGCATCCTTCAATTCGGTTTCAATTTGAAGTTACCGTGGTCGGTCCGCCGGAGGTGATTCAAGATCCGCCTGCTTTGCTTTTGGTTATGGAGGGACATGAAGCAATGTATCACACTGAGATCGCAAGTTACAGCACAACGGTGAGTGAACTGCTTTCGAATGTGCCCAAGCTTCAAGATATATGGGTTGATGAATCGGTGTCTATTCGGCTGCCCAAATACCGTCCTGTAAGGATTACTTTCAAAAAGGGCACGGAACCCCATTTTTCCTATGACTGCGAAAAAGCAAGTCAATTTTTGTCTTAATAGGGATGGGAAAGCATTTGAGAGCTATGACATTCGACCTCGAGATGGGTGAGTGGTTAAGGCGCCAGCCTACTGACTGCAAGTCTCGTGGTTTGAACCCAACCTCAGCATCTCGACTGCTCCTGTCTAGGCGTGGTCAGCCTGGCAGCATCTCAGCCTTCGAGCCTCCTTCAGGTGGCATGGTAGCTAGACACCGAAAAGGGATTACAGCTAAACGATTGCTGTTGACAGTTTATTATTGGGTTCGACCTAAAGTTCCCTGGATCACTTGAATCCGAAGCTTCGGGGTACAATCTGAATTGTAACTTGTACAAGGCCCACTTCCATTTGAAGACCAGTTACAAATGGAAAACCTTTTTCAGTCTCAAAGCCGTTGGACATTCAGCGTAACTGAGTACCGAAGACCCACAGCAGAAAGGATGCCGGTTTGCCACCAGCTCCGTCGCTACTCGCGAAACGAGAGGCCTCATAGTGTTGCTGCTGTTGGGTCAGTGCGCTCCACACACACACACACACACCTGCCCTGAACACAACTCATCCTCACCGTAATGGATAATGATGATAACTCAGCACCAATCTAATGCATTTATGCTGACACTCACTTGCATTATGAATTGCGCTGAACACTGTGGTTCTCCTCTATTCTACCACGTCATAACCACACATATCTCCTTTTGTAATTTGACCTTTTTTTACTGCGGTGGTGATCATTTGGAAGCTTTGGTCAACATTCCTTTCACGCGAATGTGCGCAGACAGCGCAGCCTCTTCACTGCATCAGGGGACTGACCTCATTCTAGCACTGCCTCTCGACTTCCCCTGTCCAGGCTTGGGCAACCTGGCAGTATCCCAGCCCTTGTGCAATCTTTGGGTGGCATGGCAGTTAGGCACCGAAAGGGTGCTACAGCCGAACGATTTTTTTTCGATTTAGAAGCATTTCTCATGATCGGGACAATTAGCTTGGTCGCATAATTAAATCATGCTTTAAAATGTTAGCTAAGATCAAATCACATGAAAGTAACCAAGTGACATGGAGTGACCACCTTAACTGGAGTCGATTTAGTTGCTCATCTGTTTATAAGTTTTTTTTACAAGCAACCATTCACATTTGTGTGTTGTGCGGACATTTGGAAGCCAATTTTCAAGCAGTTGGGTAATTCCAAACCTACCCCTGCTACCACACGAAAGTTTGTCCGAGTCCGAGATGGCTCACTGGTTCAGGCACAGACTTGTTGGGTCGGTGTGAGGTCGGTGTTTGAATCCAACCCCTGCATCTAGACCGCTCTTGTCTAGGATTAGACAACCTGGTAGTACCTTAACCCTCGTGCTTCCATCAAGTGGCGTGGCAGGTATGTACCGAAAGAATGTTACAACTGAACGATTATATCTTATTATGTCGTCTGACTGAAAAAAATCTTTGTCCGATAAATATTGATAAAAGTTACGGGGAATAACTTTTGTAACTTATTGTAAGAGAGTTTGAGGCAGAAGTTCCAGCTTGAAAACTACCTTTC
This sequence comes from Clonorchis sinensis, assembly GCA_003604175.2. Lineage (NCBI taxonomy): Eukaryota > Metazoa > Platyhelminthes > Trematoda > Opisthorchiida > Opisthorchiidae > Clonorchis > Clonorchis sinensis. The sequence continues at coordinate 28,124,493 of CM030371.1, forward strand.
GGGTTGCTAACGGCGTTCCCAAATTACTTACTTCGCAAACATTTAAACTCTTTGCAACATTATCCCTAAGTTAACTGAAAAGCGTGCGGCGCCAAACTGACAGTTGTTTTTTAAATAAAACCGGTCTTTTTCAGAATCCTTTTGTTACTGTAACGACCTCAGTTCTGGTTCGACTAGTCCAAATAAATAGTCACGTTTGCTAAAAGCGTTGATTCAACCCTTCTTACAGAATCTGATAAAAGTCACCGCGGTCCATATTTTTCTATGCGTTGTTTGAGTAGCCTATCAGGGAAGCATAGTTTTCCCTCTATGACAACACTTGCTGTACTCGTCCTGTCTCCAACACAAGAAGTAAAATAATCTACGGCTACTCCAAAATTTAGTTCCCCTAACTACTATCTCCAACCCGGCCGAATCGGGTTGTACTTTTACCGAACAGTACAGAGGATGGAAAACTGTAGTTATGCTGTTTTGCTCGCTTTCTGTTCTGTCAAGCGTGAGTGCGTCTGAATTTAGCGTTTTGTCAACCATATGTTGACGTAAAACACTCGGATGGTGCTATGAACCGTCACAAGTCTGATGCTAAAGGCCACACTATTCAAAAGCATTCGTCGCTGAATGAGAAAGAGGTCGCATTTGGAGATAACTTGTACTCTAAAGCACAGCGAAACAATTTGGGACGGAAACCATCGGTCATTTTGCACAGGGGATCGTTATACGGCGGATTTACAGTGTGGATGGGACCGCGCGCAATCACTGCCTACCAACCGTTTCTCTTTTGTTTATCGCTTTTTAACAGACACTGCGCATCAACGGAGAAGTGTTTTTCCCAGGCTCTCCACAAGAACATCGAAAGCTCAGCAATCATTTCCCATACCTAAAGGATGTAAAAATCCATCCACTGGATATTCAAGGTCCACGAATTCAATATCGTGCTAGCAACCTGGTGTTCACTCCCGGAAGCTCGTTCGGATCCACTCATACGGTGACGATTGAGGGTGCAAATGAGTTTGGCTACGCCAGGGTATCCACACTGATCAATGTATTACGTAGGTTGACCGATCGACAAGCTGCTTCTACGGTGTCGTGCCTGTGTGGCTGTTCCATTCCCTCGGGTTGCGACAGCTTCCTCAGTAGCCGTAAATGAAATTGTCAAGTAATTTTCGGTTTTGCATGCAGAATTCTTTTAGTATTAATTTACTATCTATTCCAAAAGCAGAGTCGCTAGAAGAAAATCTATCGCTAACAGCTGCCTGTCGACCATCTGATGTGTGTAACTTTTGAACCCGCCTTTTTGAGCACATGACTTCGAGAACCTTAGTGCAAAGCACCTGAATATTGTTGTGGTTCATTTTTCTGGGTGACGTCCCTTCGGGAGCAAAACTAATGTACATTGTTGTGGTTCATTTTTCTGGGTGACGCCCCTTCGGGAGCAAAACTACTGTGAATAGGGTAGGGTCTACTTCCTATTTGTTAATTTAGCCCTTTGTTGTTTGTAACACCGAAAGTGTCATTCCGATCCATGTGGAACCCCATTAGGACCACTCATATTGTCCGATTTTCTCCGTCCCCACTTAACTTGCCCTGTGTATTCAATTTCTAACACATGTTGCAGGTAGTCACTAGATTTGTGATCTTTTTTTTTATTGTGGCCCAAAGAAACTCACAAAAGGCTATCTTGTGTCCTTTGAGGGTGCGAGTCTCCACTAAGACCAGTTCGTTTTGAAGGGGTAGTTAGGTCATTTCGGCGGAGTAAATTATGAACCGCTTTTGGTTGGCCAAGACAGGATCATTTCCCATAACAAACTTGTTTGGTGTAGTTGGTCATCGCCTCGGCTGTTGCGAGTGCGTTCCACCTAGCGACTTTGGAGCGATCTGGTTGCGCTCAGTACACCACGCTGAACTCTTCAGCCGGATTGACTTGATGATTTGCATTGACCAGGTGAACTGCAATCGCGCTCGTCACGTTTTTCGCTCGTGCGGTTCCACTGCGTGAGCGGCATTAAACATTCCTCTGAATGGAGTCATCAGTTTTTGCTTGATTGTTTCAGACGCATTATCGCCTCTGAATAGTAGTCTCGGAACTGACAGACTTCTGTCGTATGTATATGGCTGTCTTAAATATTTTTATCACGAGATTCTTCAGATATGTGTTTTACGTCGAATTCAATTCTACATTTAGTGTGCCTTATGAGCGCTATTTGCCAGGCACTTGACAAGTCGTCTTTTGTACTTGGTGTCCACAAAGCCGTGGAATTGAGTAAGCTGACCAGCTCGCGTTGATTTTCAGTATACCCATCACTAAAGCTTTCCATCTCGTTCCTGAGCTAATGCAACAACGACAGTCGGAAAGGCGCTGCTGGTCCCGACGCTGTGGTGTGCCGAGTGTGCCGAATCTAAGGTGTTCACAATCGCCTCGATTGTAGTGTGACAGTCGTGGATAATAAAAATGTCACCGACATAGCGTACGATGGAAAGATGGACTTGTTTGTTGTTCATATACTTTCGAATTGTGTACGTGTGATATAACCTTCGCTCTTGCGACGTTCCAAACACTCAGTCAATTGAGTCTCTATTTTCCCTGTCACACCTTTTTTCGGTTGTTTTCATCAATGTGTTCACCGGACAGTATCCTAGCTATCTTGTCAACAGAATCGGTTCTGTTAAAAAGGATTTTTGGGCACCCCCAACGGGGCGATTGCTGTTCTATTTGGTTGTCAATAACGCTGTTAAAACCATACGCCCGTGTGCTTAAGACTAAGGCTTTCAGAGCGCAACTACTGGCAACCGGAAGCGGTGCACTTCACCCACATGTCTCATGCTCGAAACCCGAACTATCAGATGTAGCTTTCCAACTCAAGTAAGATCTTGGCACCGTTCTAATCAGCACTTCCTGAATTCATCTTTAACAATTGAGGATCTCTTCAGGGTTAAGCCTCTTTGTAAACACAACTTTCCAGGAGCATATCTATGAAAAACTGCTTTGTGTCGCAGGTTTCTGTTGGGTCTATGTGCTTGATGGCGGGGTAAGTCGCGTATAAAACAGTGAGGAACTAGGCTAATGCATAGCATTGGGCAGCGGAGAGCTTCCTGTTTTCCATATTTCGTCTTATTTAACACAGGTCAAACACAATTTTTCTTCAAATCTGTTCAACAAAGCAACTGATGGCGAAAACGCTTTATTTTTTCTCTCAGTCGTTCCAGTTTTATTTCCGGTAAGTTGGTAGCATAACGCAGTAATGCATTTTCCATCGTACGAGTTGATCATTCGGGTAACCGTTATAAGAATATGGCCAAAAGATACTGGGATACTTAACTGGATGTGATTCCGGCCAGCTCTGGGGGTACGCACTCTTCGGGGGTGCGCTGTGCATGCGCATTGGTAGGTTTGTATCTTCCACCTTAAGCATATTGTCTTCGATTGCAAACCACAGTCCAAAAGTGGGTTTCATTGATTGTTCTTCTTCCATTTTCTGTTTTTTCCTCCCTTTCCAGCCCGCCCTACTTTCCTCAAATTACCTGCCGACTGCGCCCCCCGATGCCTTAGTAGCGAAGAGCATACGTTCAGCTGTGAGGTCGACTTGCGTCCGTACGCTATGGCACACATTATCCAATCGTGGGATTGGAATGGCACGGATATTTCAGTGCTTCGTGGACAAGGTGATGCAAGGGCGGATTATTTCCAAACGGAAGGCATCACGGTACGTTGTTTAATACACGTGACATATTTGTGTCGTTGGAGCTTCCCCTCAGCATCATCGGTTGTTTATAGTAGTCTTTTGTACGTCAGGAATTGGTAAGCCTGTCGCATCTGAACTGACCGAAACCCGATGTGACGCCCACCTCAGGAGGAGCTTGTCCATCTTGATTTGTTCGACTTAACATTCTTCGGTATGAAAAGAAAGCTGATAGGAAATGACCAATCTAAATTTGTTGTTGAGTACACAAGCCCCATATCTTGATGAGAAGTCACTGTAGCACAGATTGGATGGTGGAAAAGAGGTAGAAAAACGGATGGACCTCTTCATGCCTTCATAGAAGGGTAACGATTGGAACGTCTGTCATTGGAAGCTTACCGTGAGGGATTCTCCTTGAACTCGTAGGTGGTGTCTGTGTAACGTACTTTACTAAATATCTGCTTCTAAAGCCGTCTGGTTTCGAATACACACCAGACTTGTGGCCACTAAAGCTGTCTAACGCAAGGAATTCGGTGGTTTTTGGAACTACCGACTCGACGGGCACCAGCATCGCAAACTGAAAGCTTCAGAAACTTCAACATCTTATGCTGGATCGTTGGAAGACACGTTTTTCTTCATTTGTCCAAGGATTTTCACAGTAGTTCGGTAACGAACGCGAAATAGCTGGCGACCGGATAACCGGGGCGTATTTAGTTGGTTGACGTTCGTTCCGTTACCTACTGCATCGGCGGAATGGTAGAAAGTGTTGTAAAGCAAACTGACCAGTGGAACTTTATGTGCAAAACATTCCGAGACACGGTGGATGACAAACAGTTTGGTGTTCGCCGTAAGGCGATTCAAAACCTCGTCGTCAAAACGGAAATTCGTGGTGTTCTGGACCGCACTACCCGGGCTATCGTCAGCTTTCATAGCCTTTTCGAATGTCCTCCGCATCAAGTTGGATCTTCCCGTTTTTTTCGGCTTAGTGATTCCTAGGCTGTGTATCTGTATTCGTGGACCCCCTTCCATTTGACATGGGAACCAATGTCTTCACCCTTCTGAATTCAGCGAAAATTGCGGTGACTCTGGCCAAGCTGAGCTGACGGATAAGCTTACGCTTCTAAAAGTGTATGACCACTCAAATACTAGGGTTATCTTATGACTCTTTGTTTCCACACTTCTTTATATTCCCTATTTGTGGAGCAGTTTTTAATCCGCGTATGATCAACCGCACAATTTTGATTTCCGTATTTTCAACGAGTTTGTTTTTTCTCCCACCCTCTGCTACGGTCAAATTAGCTCCGACTGCTTCCAGTGCGTGACCCATCGCGTGTCTCACTGTTCGCCAATTCGCTGGTAACCTGTCGCATTCGAATCTACTACAAGGCTGTGCAAGCCGCATTGGGTAATTCTGAAGACGTTGAGCGCGTACTGCAGGACTCCAAATGGATCGTGTACGATTCCAGGACTGACTCAGAGATACAAGGTCTCTCGTCCAAGGTGGATCTGCAACTGGACAGCACCAGGTCCACAGGTACATCACTCGAAGTCGTGATTCGCCTTTTTTATCGTTTTTTTGTTATTTTGCCTATAATTGGGGCGAGATGGCTCAAGTGGTTAGAGCGCGAATATACTGACCGGAAGGTCCGTCGTTCGAACTCGACCTCTGCCTCTCGGCTTCCCCTGTCTAGGCTTGGGCAACCTGGCAGTATCCCAGCCCTCGTGCTTCCCTCGGGTGGCATGGCAGCTAGGCACCGGAAGGGTGTTACTACTAAAAAACTGTTCAGCTGTAACACCCGTTCGATGCCTAGCTGCCATGCCACCCGAGGGAAGCACGAGGGCTGGGATACTGCCAGGTTGCTTAAGCCTAGACAGGGGAAGATTGGCAACGTGGCCTGTACAACCAAAAGCATACCTTTGCAAAAAATCTGTGGTGCCTTGATATATGGCCGTAGTCATATCGTAGAAAGAAACGCAATTTCTATAACCGTCGAAACAGGGTGAATGCCGTCAAATATGTTGAACCTGATTGCTCATTATCAAGAAGACGTTCTTCTCTTGTTTCATCGTACGAAAACTGGTGGTGTTCCAGTTAGAAGTAGGCTATTCATATCGCCCAAGTGTGAACTCCTCTGGGCGCGCCCACTATGTGTTGGTGGAGTAGTGGTAACACACTTGCATCGCATGTCAGATATCTGTGGTTTGAATCACAGCGTCACCAAGTCTACGGACTACCGATGAGCACATTTAAGTGACACTCCTTTCTAATGCTTTTCACTCTTTGGTATGGGTTAGTCAGAATTGTTTCACCAAGAGGGCTGTTTGGACGAGAGTGTTATGAACACAATATCTACAAATCCTGAGGTTGTTCACACCTATTCCTACTTTCGTGCTGACGATCAGCTTTCATCACGCGTTTTGTAGGTGACACGCATTTTCGTATTTCTGTTGCGCATGCATGACAGCGGCTCATTTCCCCACGATTAATCACAAGCCCCATGTTATGTTTACCATCATTTCATTGTGGATGAGAAAAATAGGTTTTCTAGTTCATAACTCTCAAGTTCGAACCCCAGAAGTTCGGTGTATTCTTTGTGAAGGGCCGTTATTATAAGGCACTCAGCTGATAATGCCCTCTTCACTTCATATTACACAAAAGGACCGGAATTCTGCCGTAGCCCTAGTTCACAGTAACTGGTACAATGAGACACATCCTAGGTATCCAGCTGTATTCTTTAAATGGTAGTACAGGACTACTGCTTACACACAGAGACAACTAAGATAATGCGGTTTCTTTCGGTTTCAATCCACGCTCGAAAAACCAAACCCCCCTTTTCCCCAAACAGAAGACGCTATTTGATTTCCAATAATGACCTGCGGCAGAGGGAAAGTACAACAGGCACCCTCAGTACCATTGATAGCGCATTATAATTTCATTGTTAACTTTTCCTGATGGAGAAGCTCCAACCAATTGGCAAGAGGGGAAGAAATGATTTATGTCGAATATGCCAGTTTCTGGTGTCAAACAACCATCCGGGCAAAACGGATAACAACGGGACAACAGTTGAGTCAGTCATTGCGCCTGACGGTGGTTGGTAGCTCTTGCTTCGACGATTGTGTCGTTTTGATCGACCGTGTCTCGTCCCGAAATGGAGGACGTACAGTCAGTAACCTTGCTTTCGGTGAGGCCTCAGAAGAAGTCACGCAAAAGGTTCACCAATGGCGCTAATGGTCTTTGACTGTCAATTCACTTGGTAGATCCGTAGCAAATCACATATGAGGTTCACGTGTTTACGTGTGGTGACGTTGTTGGAACACGTGGCTGGCAAGCGGGATACCGAGGGTTCGAGTCCGTCCCCTGGTGTGTCCCTCCATGAATGTGACATGTGCTTTGACCAGTCGTCTCAGTGACACTTATTTTGTTATCTCTGTCGCTGAAATTGTTTTAGACTACTATTTGGGTCCCATGGCACAGCATTGAGAGGAGGTTCCCATCACTAAACCTATGGTCTTCCTAAGAGCTACATCATGTAAACCGTACCAATATTCCTAACGTTTATGTGAGTCATAGTGGAAATCAGTATCTAATCAGGAGTACTTGTCACTGAACACGGAAGACTTATGCTTTCCTCCTTACAACTAAGTACACTTACGCCAATCAGAAAACTGCACCTTTCAACTCTTTTCACCCTCAAAGGACCACTAGATCGCCTAGAACCTTATTCCCGAAAAGCTCATAAGCACGAGGTTTTTCGCCCTTCTCTTGGATTTTTGATGAGCCTAGAGCAACGTTCACACAGCTTTTTGGCCAACAAATGAATAGGCCAATAGTCGATCGCGTGACTGAATCAACATCTGACGCGCTATGATGCTCCTGTTAGTGTTCGCACGCGATGTGATTGCCCGAATAGTGTAAAATCGGTTAAGCCAAAACGGACGTGTACAATGGAAGCAGCCTCAATTCAATCTGCACGCGTTCCAACCGGTCCCATCGATCAAACAATCAATCGGAACGTTAACTTTGCAACTGTCGGGCCTAGTTAACTTATTTTGCTTGGTCTACCATCGTTGCTTGTATTTCAATCGGCTTGAAATTCATTTGTTCTATTTCATCACAGTCTTGTTTCCTGCTTAATACCGCGGTGTCCAACTGCCTGCAAAAAATTATGAACAACCTAGTTCGATCAGTAGAGAAGGCAACATGAACCTGCAGAAGAAAGTTGGATTGGGTAAACGGAAGTAACTGGGATTCAAGGTAAAGGATTCGCAACAAAAAAAACATTTGATGATGATGATGATCATCATCAAAGACAGCAACATCAGTGTTGACACTGATGCTTCACTGCCGTACAGTGATGATGATGATGTTTGAGCTCGAGGTGGTTCATTGGTCAAGGCGCGAATTTACTGACCAGAAGGTCCATTGTTCGGACGCAACCTTTTTCTCTCGAGAGCTCCTGTCTAGGCTTCGGTAACCTGGCAGTATCTCAGCTCTCGTGTCTTCTCCGGGTGTCATGGCAGTTGGGCACCGGAAAGGTGTTACAGCTGAACAACAAAACCAACTCTCTCACTGAGGTGGGAGACAAACGGTCAGCACTGACTTTGCTGTCCTGTACCACTTTCAGATGGTTTGTTCCACGAACTCATTACTACTAATACTGGCTACCATTTGGAGTAAATAATGGTGTCTTATTCATGTTCACGCCATACTCTTCTGTAGTTTTAATAGAATTTTGTCTGAGCTCGAGATAACTCAGCGGTTAACACGAGAAACTGTCAGCCGGAAGGTACTATTTCGACTGCAACTCTGGCTTTTCGATTGACCTTGTCTAGGCTTTGGCAACCTGACGTCATCTCAGCCCTCAAGCTTCCCTTCGGGTTTCAAAGCAGCTGTTCAGCTAAGTGGTTCCGTAACTGAACAATCTGCTACAGATCGATCACGATCAGCGCTTCAAGGCTCTTCTTTTCATCCTGGGAAATGTGAAGTACTTTCTGTCCGTCGTGAAGATGCCTTTTCATACATAGGCCAACACTTTCATGCGGAGTTCTCTCCGCTGTTCCATGAACTCTGTGAGATCTATTGATGTGGCATACCTAAAGCTCAGGTCACTTTATGGAGGTCCTGGGTTGTTTTGATAAACTAATGGGAGTCATCACCTATTTGACACCAGGTGGAGTATGCAGTGCAGGCTTCAGAACAACCAAAGCTAGTTGTAATAGCCACAGAGTAGAGCAACCAGGACTACCTGTGTTACGCCCTACCTACCTTACGGGTTCCTGCTGCAAAAGTTAAGAACCCTTGGCGTTTTCTCACCTAGGCACGCACGAACCGTTTGAAATCCGCTTCCATTCCGTTGACCCCAACTTATTAATTGACAGGAGAAAGAGATGCAGGTCTAAATCACATATTTTGGTGAACCAAGCGGCGAACCATTCGATTAGATTTGCGCATCTCCGCTATGTTGACTCCCAAACTATATCGGTCGGTTAGCAATGTCGTAACTCGGGTGCGTTGATTGGTTTTTGGCTGTTTTAACAGAACAACGTTCGCAACCACCAACAACCCAGACAGCATAATTCTATTGTATGCACGCTGGACTCGCCTACCGTTGATGTATGCTGTTCTTCTGAGACGAGGGTTCAGGACCCAAGTATGGTTGTATAACTGACCTTCCCGTCAGTTTCCACTTGGTTTCGGTTGCGCATCTCTGTTGATCCAGAAGCCGCTGCGACAGGTCCTGCTGAGATTGACATTGTTTTGGACCGCCAAAATGAAAGGCCTCTGCTTGGATGGCTGTCCATTGTGATAGTCACTTGTGTGAGGCTCGTTTGCCGACAGTTGTGGGAATATCCTGTAAACGCACCGCTAATCGCTGCCAGATCCAACCAGGAGTCCAAAAGTTCGTTGTGACACAAACCCTTCCATTGGGCACTTGCGCCACTTATCACTTCGGGGCAATGACACTCGCACAATGGTCCCCGTGTTTGTGTGCATTGCTTGTGGTATTGAACCACGGTAACTACATTCCGCTCAGGCAACCAGTGTTTCACATACTTTTTGTTTCGGCCTTCGGCTTGTCACTCAAACGCACTCGTGTCCTGTGTCAGTTCACCTCATCATCACCATGCTTCAAACCACGGTTGTCTTTCGATCGCAGTCAGTGAGAATGAATACGGGTTCAGAATTCAACACAGACGACCAGCATTTCAGCCACAAGATGGAAATGCACTTGCGCATACCTGACTGTAGGATAAGTCGAATTATAGGACACGCTCAGCATGCAACACGTGTTGCGGGTCACCAAACACTTTGTAAGTGCATTGACAAGAATGATTAGTTTACCACTAGGGATCCGGTGCTACCTCTGAATTTTTCATGTTACTACCTCTTGAATTCCACCATTGCATTCTCTTTTATGACATTCAGTCGTGGCTTCCCAAATTTCATCTACGTCAGTTTGGTGGTTTTACTTCTATGGTATAACCAGGCCCACCTGAGTCGTATCTTTTTGAGTGTCACACGAAGTCACGGTTTTCACTTACTTCGGGACGAAAACAACACGGTAACAACACTGCTTGACTTCAGCCCGCAACCGCCTACAACCAATTGAAAATTTTCAGTCGAAATTTCGTCCTGTCAGTGAAGCCACTCCAAGTTGAAAAGCCGAGAAACACTGTACAGCTGCTTCATGCGTAGTAAGAATCATCAGCAGTGCGCATCTCACGATACTCCAGAGTTTGAACCCGCGACTGTCTGACCAGTGGTTGAACATTGAACTGTTTGACCACTATTGGCAGTGGGAGTAGCTCTCATTCGCACAGGAGATTCATTCTTCAATCATGGAATCCACATCAGCAGTCACCTGTCGATAATATGATAATATTGGTACACGTTTCGTGTGGTTAGGTCGCGTCTGTTCCCTCTGGGTGCACCAGTCGTTACATTACCAGGATTGCTAACAATATGGGGATAGTCATCTCAGTCGTCTCCTCCAGTTAGGGTAGTCAGAAACATCGCGCTGTTTGTCCTTGTCATGGAGAACTTGGGGAGTGGCCAATGTTGCCCATTCAACTCAAGATCTTGAGTTTAGTCTGTTTCCTGATGTTCTTAGGCAGTATGAAGGCCACTAGGGTACGAGAATAAGTTGGTAAATTTAGCGGTTTTCCTGGTGTTCAAAAAGCGCTCATTCCCCACTTTCAGCTTGTCCAACCTTCATTCTGAGTACACCTGTCTCGCTCACTAATTTTGGTATAACTCAAAAACGCAAAATGGCTTGTATAGTGGAACAAAGTGAGGACGTATTACCTAGTTATACACAGAGTACGCCTGTACCTGGTATCGAGACGGTTCGCCATACAGTCATCCAATGGATTTTTATAGGTGACCGCCGTCAATAGAGTCGTACACATTTTGCGACCAAATATGACTCTCCATCGGTCGGCGCCACCAATACACCACTTTTCTAATCGTCTGACATCCTTCCAATGTCAGGGCATCGTGAGACCGCGTTGAAGGCCAGTATCATTGCAAGACGATGTCTTCTCTTTGGAGAGCAACATCCTCCTCTAAATTGTTGATGAAAGGCATTAAGGTTTGTACGGACCAACTTTGGTGATAAATTTCCTACCGCTTTAGTCGCATCCAGGTTCTGTTCAAAATACACCAGACTTTTATTAAACTGTAGACATGAGGAATAGGATGACCAATCAAAAGGCCCAAATAACTGCTATTGTTGTTTCCACTAGGGCGCCCGAGATAGCTGAGTGGTTAAAGGGCGAACTTACCGACCGGAAGTTTCGTGGTTCGAACCCAACCTCTACATATCCACTGTTTCTGTCTTGGCTTGGGCAACCTGGCAGTATCTTAGCTCTCGTGCTTCCTCCGGTTGGTAGCTAGGCACCGAAAGGGTGCTACAAATGAATGATTATTGTCTATCTCATCATTTATTCCCAGCAACTATCCTTGTCGAATTCGAAAATTTTGATTCTATTTGGGGTTTCAAATGAATCGAATGTCGCCTAATCGAGAGGCTAGTAACCTGCAACTTCCCGTTTGCACCGGAGTTTTTGCTCACAAACTAAGTTCAATTATCATAAGAATCGATTTGTGGAGCTCTTCTTTATTCCTAACGGGGACGCAGTACATCTCAGTTTTTCACGGTGTCCCATTTTCTTCAAGATTGTTTACTTGCGGGTTCGATGTCTTTGGCTTGTCCTTGGTGCTCTAATGGACGATGTTGGACCGGATTTTCGCAAGTTTAAACATTTACATTTGTACTTTTCTCCTGTACGTTCATTAGTTGATCGAAAAGAACGAGCCTCAGGTCATGATCCCGATAAAGAGCTTTTGGAGAATAAAAATTTCCAGATCTACGAGCGACCGTGAGTTCCTTTATTGGTCTTCTCGCCGTATTACTTACGTTTTGTTCCAAAGTTTCCGTTCTCTGGCGCAACCACACCTCACTTGAAATCCTTTGTCCACCACATATGTGGAACCTTTACATGCCTCCAGAGCTCCAGTTTCTAGAAGTGTTTTTTGGTGTTCGTGTGTCATCCGGTAGTCGGTTGAATGAGCCTCTAATCTACTCAGATGAAATCCGGCCGATGACACCGCTTTTACACATCTTTACTTTACTCTGCCTCAGCAACTCAGTAAACTGAGTTGGCACCGGATCCTCTTTCAGCCTTAGTTGTTCTGTCCTCCCAAAGAAGAACTACATCAGTTCTATCTGCTAGACGCCTTTATTTCCAAAAAGGTTCGACTTCGATGCTAGCCAGAATGATGAAGGGCGTACATCTCGCCTTTATCACTAAAACACTGACTACCTTTCACGTGATCGGAAGTTTCTTTTCAAGCAGTAGGTTTTCCGTTCATCACTCGTATGTGATGAGCTCTGATGACCATCGTGGTAGTACTTGCAATTTGACAGTGGACATTTCAGTCAGTGCAAAAAGGTTTACAGTGCTGCTTGACTGCCGGAAAGATTACGTCTGCGCGAACTTGTCCATCACCAGCTTCTTTTGTTCTTGAGCATGAGTAGCACCAGCCTGAGCCGTTTGTAAACTTGTTGAAACTGCTTGTGTGGTCTTCGTAATCAGCTAAAGCTTAAGAACGCGCCTGGTTAGGCTATGGCCACAGTCAAGTCGTACAAAGACGCTGATAGACTTGTTTTAATCACACATCCAGTCAGCGTGTCGCTGTATCCGAGTTGCTTCCTGAAATGCATAGCTCAACGTTCCCACATAACTCTGTATCGTGAATACTCGGCGCAAGCAATACAGTATCGTAACTGGTTGTGCACTTTAATGCTTTGGGCTGTTGTCCCCGAGTGCAGTTTTTTCGGCTCATCAGTGAGCAGTATTGTGGCAGCCTTTGCCTGTAAAAATGCCGACATTCAAGGCGTTCAGAATGCTGGATAATCTGGTTGTTTATTGCACTTTCATGTGCACGGAAGGACAGTCGACTCAATTGGATATCCAAATAATGTGATCTTTCCCAAGCCCGGTTGCCCTTTCGGTCTAGCTAAAAAAACTCCGTGAGGAAGCTTCGTTGAAGGGGGGTGTATGACCAAAAATGCTACTGGATGTGGGTTATGTGACTGAAGTATGCACTCAAAGCTACAGTGCGGCGCTGCAACTCTCATTGTGGACTGAAAATCTCTCCCCGCACGACACCTCTTTTACAAAGTTTTTGGTCAACTCCTGAAACATTTACCAGGTGGTGCTACACGGTCAAATATTCTGTATACGGCCCATTCAGAGATACTTTACAGCGATGAGCTTTGAGAACATCAAAGTTCATATTCGTCTCTATGCGTCTGCTTTGTTTGAGCCTACTCGAAGCATTTCCAACATGCTGCTGAATAATGTGTGGTGATTTGCTTGTGAGGAGGATCCTGGTGTGTAAGTCAGCAGTGTTCAGTTTCTCTTCGTTTTCCTTACTGAACCCTGTGTTCGAAACATTCCATGTTCACACTCTCGAACAAGCCTTGAATCCTTGCGTGTTTGTTGTCTATTGCGGACAACGCACGCGCACCCAGTGTGGTCTGTCACACGCCGGCGCACACACGCGCCATGCTTGCGAGCGAAATGTTCACACCTAAACTGTCTGTCTTCCATCCGGTAATTGTCCTGGTCGACCGTGACCTTTCAGCCAGTTGCTTTGACCAGTCTATCCTATCTGCGCTTTGATCTTCACAGCGTGTTTCTCGTGTCCACACCAAATGCCACTTTCGGTCCATCTCTTTCAACGATAGTCCAGTTGCGAGTATCCAGCCTGGCAACTGTTGAGCTAGGTAGAGACGGTTGTTCAACCTCTGTGGTCCTTGGATGACAGCCTCGAATATTTGGAATGGCGTACTGCAGGGAATGTTGCACTGAAAATCCGAGATTGGGGCTGGAAGACCTAGAAGGCGATTGTTTGAAGATGTAGTACCGAAGTGACTCTGTCAGGGTATAAAAATACTGAGTCGCCGGTCGACAAGTTATCTGGCCCTAATCACCTAAAGCGCCAAAACAAACTTGGGATTCAGAGGAGTTTTTCCGGGGCAAACCGGTCACACAGCTTCGTTAGCCTGATCCGACTTTTTGGTGACCATGAATCAGCTTGTACAGACAAGAAAAACGAATACGCCGTTAGTGTCATCGTGTTCGGTGCCTTTTGGTATAGATTACTTCGAATTCCTCTGTGATCCGCATGACTGTTGAGGTTTGTTGAGACCGATTCGGATGTCAAGTCCGACTTATAAACTCATCTGCATACCGATTTGGTTTGGACAGGAGACTTACCTGGAACCCAGCTGAACCTCTCGCTTATGATGCTCCTCAGCTGAATGTGCTGCACCAGACCACTTCATGTTTCAGTTCGTACGATATTCGAGATATCGCGATATATTGTATAGACGTAATACCCTACTCATGAGGTTGCTGAAAACTTTTCGTCAGCCCACGACCAAATGAAATATGAGGCTGCCTTTATGGGAGAATATCCAAAAGGAGAGGTTCAGCTCGGATTCAGTTAAGTCTCCTGTTAAAACCGAATTAGTTTGCAAATGAATGTACTTTGCGAAGCGCATACAACATAGGGTTGATGGCAAGTCGGGGACCGCACGTACCTGATACTCTTCAAGAAGGGTGGAACAGGTCTTTGGCTGTCGAAGAGTTGTTAGCAGCCTTGTCAGTAGTGTGGTCCGTCTAAAGAATGTTCACTTTTAGCGAAATACACTCATTTGCAGACAAATTTGGTTTTGCGAGGGACTTTCCTGGAACCCAGCTGAATCTTTCGTTTGTGATGTTTCCAGGCAACTGAATGTGCTGCACCAGGCCGTCTCATGTTCTAGTTGCCACGATATTCGAGATATCGCGATACATGTTCACTTTTATCAGACAAGAGGCAATTATATTGGAAAGGTTTTTGACTTTGCTAGCTCCTGCGTACAGCCTCTTTCAGCAACCAATAAAACGGGTTATCCAGACGAGCAGTATTTGTCTGGACTGGGCAATAGTGCGCACGATTTTCCACAGATGTCTCTACCATTTATATAAACTCTTCTTGCAGCAACATGCGACGTAGGGCCGCAGTCATCAAAGCGCATTTACAGGCGGAAACAAGCCATTCTGGTTTATAACGAGTGACATCATCTTTTGGATTGTCTATTCCTTCGTAATTTACAAGCGTGCAATGGGGAAACTGCTTTGAGGACTCGTGTTTACGTTGCGCATGCCGAGTTACCGTTTGTTTAGAAGCGTGTTGACTTCCTTGCACGTTTGCTACAAAGAAGGAACCGTGACCCCGCGTAATCTTATACTTGGCTCAATAGGTTCGCCATCTCTACCTATATTCGTTGCGTGACTGTCTGAAGGTCTAGAATTCCTGTAATTAGTTTTCTTCGGTTTTCACGTCTGCGCTTTCCTCAGCGGACTGTCGATTTTCTCTACTGAAGAGACCGCTTTGTTTGTTCTGCTGTTCTTATTGTTGAGCCGTACACTCAGAACGGGGTGTTCAAACCCACTGTTTTTTGTTTGAACGCAGCCAGTTCTGATCCATGTTGAATATTTGTTCCTTGCTACGAACTTCCTAAGTGGGTAGTTGTACTGTTTGGACTTTAGCCATCCATATCCACGGTCAACGAACATCACATCGCTTTGACTGCCAGAAATGTTTCTGTACTAACAGCCCTCTGATTATGTGTGCCGGTGTTTTTCGACCCGAGCGCACGTTTCGCACGCCTCTGTTGACCGAATTCGACGCCCCTCAGCTTATCTCGTAATTTCGCTACGTATAAACATTGGATTATGCGTGTCACCAGCGCTTGTGAAATCTCACGCTCACTAGTTTACCAGCCGTGTCTCTGAATGAAAGCTCATACGAAACGCTCTACCATCTGGTCTACATAGTTCAGCGTTTTGGATCGTTGTTTTTATACTGTTTAGCATGGTTATTTGTCTACAATTCGCCCCACTTGTAGCAGGGAAGCTGTGGACAGTGAGGGGTAAACCCTCCCCTATGTTGCGAACGCATGCGTGGTCGCCCTCACTCCCAAGGTGTGCCGCCATCCTTAACATATTTTCAGACTAGAATGTCGGTAACTTGTGCATCTGGCCCATTCGGTTTTCTAATTGTTGACGTGACTAACCCCCCAGGCACTCAGGGTAGCAATAACGGATCGACCCAGACAAAAGCCAGGAATGAATCATGTCATAGCTACATGATGAGCTACATCAGTATTCTTACCAATGGTTGTTGTAGAATCTAGTCAACTCCGATAGCACTCAGGATTGCGTTTATGGTGCCACAAAAGTGATGTGGACATAGTAAGGATCAATTAAGTTCGAAAACGGGTGGGGCTGACTTTCAGTGTAGTCGTAATATGTTCACAGAGCGGTTAGAACTACTCCTTCGGATTGCCAGTGCGTTGAGTGAGTTGGGCTACCTCTATCGGCTAGCTGACCCAATTCTTTGTTAGTCTTGGATTCATTCTCGAGATTTCGCTAACGCAAATTATGACTCAACTTTCTCCGTTATTTTTGGGGTAAACTGTCAAACTACATGTTTGGTAGGATGTGGCTAAGATTAACAATAACATCGACGATGTGATCGATGTGTGACCGGAACAAGACTTGCGTCTATAATTAATGCACTACTCATAAGGTTGTTGAAATTTCTTCGACAGCCCACGACCGGTCTCGCCCTTCTTGGGGCTCATCAGGTAGGCGCGGTCCCCGAGTTTCCGTCAACCTTATGTTCTACTTGAACCCAAATTGGACTGATTTCGAGAAATTCGAGAATTAGTCGTGAATTAGTCGTGTAGAACAGATACGAAGGGCAACGACGGATGGACGGTACATTGAACACTGGAGTATTGTTATGGAACTAAATGACATTTGATCCACTCCGTGGGTTTTCCCGACTTAGTTGTATGTTTGTTTTCATTTGTTTCACAATAGGAAGGTCACTTTCTGGAATGATCGTTACTTGGATTCAGAATCCGCTTTGACCTATGTGCGTTGCACTTCAGCTGTGCACGACTTCGTTGCACATTTTGCTATTCTGACTCACTTTAAACCTATTCAAACTAGATCCAAAGTCCAGGTATCAGTCCAGTTCAATTCAGTTCAGTTTATCAGCAAGTAGGCGGTCTTTTGGCATGCGGAGTGCATGTCCTAACCAGCATACCCTATGAAGCATGGGTAATTCATTCATGGCTGGAGAGATCCTTCTTCCCAAGACCCATCAACAGATGGCTCAGTGGTCAGAGCGCGAATTTACCTACGGGAAATTCCGTGGTCCGAACCTGACCTCTGATTCTCAACTTCCCCTGTCTAGGCTTGGGCAACCTGGCAGTATCCCAGCCCTCGTGCTTCTTTCTGGTGGCATGACAGCTAGGCACCGAAAGGGTGCTACAGCTGAACAGTCCAAAATGAACCTCAGCATTAGTGATCCGATGTTCCCATCAGACCTGACCAATGCTTCGGTGACACCGATGGTCAAGAACTAAAATCTTTCGTATGTCTTCTACACATAGAGGCCAGGTCTCTGAACCGCGAAGTAGTTTGTATCGCACTGCCACAGTGTAAACTGCCCTTGACAGGCAAAAATGGCGTCACCGCCACCATAGGTGTCGGAGGTTGGCAAAATCTGCCCCAGCCTTTCCTGTTTGAGAAGTAATCTCGTCTCCAGCTAGTTCACCTAGACTTAGACAGCCACCCAGTTAAACGAATTTGTCTACCGCGTCAATTGGCTGATCTCTTGTAGATCGCGAAGAGTGGCAAAATTTGCAGCCAAAACGATCCGGAACTGAAGACTTTCTATGATGACCTGAGGAGTGGAGCCAACCGAACTAATACTAAGGAGGGAGTAAGGTAGAAACTACGGGTCGAGATCAACCTGGTAGCTGTGGAATCGGCTGATATTGATGCGCGATGCACTATATTTAAGGGACGGACCTATCTACACGAATGGGCTTGTTGTGTCCTAAAATACTACTCCAAAAGCTAGAGAAGAACTGAAAGTCGCTGGCCTAAACTAGCTGGAACGAGCCACACACAGTCAGCAATGATGACCCAATCAACATCGAGATGTGGTCAGTTATTGCGCCTCACGTCAACGATGTGTGAGCCCGACGGACCATATATTGCTTGTGCGGGAGAGAGTGCTGTATTCCGTGCCCAATTCAGAGTGGCCCAAGCAGATAGGTGGCCAATCCCTGACCTGGCAGAGAGGTATGAAGGAGATCACGAAACGTTTGGGTGCTGTCGGTTCTACTCGCCTTCCAGGATGAGGACCGCGTGATCCCCACTGCGCCTGGTTGGAGACGCCTCTACCTCTTTTCAATGGCTTGCTTGTTGTCATTTTCTATCCGGATTGACTGAACGAGTGTCTGGAGCTTTAGGTTCCTTGGAGTGATTGTAGTAAGCTAGCACTTGATCCCTTCACCATCCACCTTTATTCTTTTCTTTACAATAAGGCTTTCAAATAAATCATGGTTATACGGCAGCGAAGCATCAGAGTTGAACACTGATGTCATGCTGCTGCTGCTGCTGCTGGTCGGTTCTCAGGCTGACTGTTCCACACGGCTCCGGTGGTTACATTGTGCTTGATCAATAAACTTTGTAGAGTTTCCATGATGCATCACTAAGGATTTCGTTCCCTCGACGAGCTAAGTTGGGAATCAGTGCTCTGTTCATGCCCAACATATGGACAGCCATGTTGTATGGTTCTGAAACGTCGCATCTGCGAGCGGCCTTCAGGTCTTCGACAGGCGTTGTCTCAAAACCCTGGCTCGTGTATGGTGGTGCCGGCGAATCCGCAGTGGGATAATCAGGAAACGAGTATTCGGTTTTGTAGTAGAGACTTCTACTGGGGAATGTGTCTAGTACCAAGAGCTATGTTGGTTCAGTCGTGTATTCGCATGCCGAATCGTCGTTCACTGAAGAGAGCGCTATTTTCCGCGTCCAATTTAGAGTGGCGCAAGGAAAAAGATGGTCAACTTTTGACCTTTCGGAGGGGCACCAAAGAGGTTACGAAAAGCCTGGGTACTGTCAGTGCGACTCGCCTTTCAGGATAGCATCCGCGTGATCCACACACTGTGCCTGGTTTGAAACGTTGCAAGTTGTGGCCGCTAGTCGGCGTCAATGACGTTCTTGTTTTCACTTTCCATCCAGACTCTAAATGAGTGTCTGAAGGCATAGGCACCTCGGAATGGATGTGGTAGACTAACACTAAGTCCTTTCCGCATTCAGTTTTATCGTTTTCACAACAAAGTTTTCAAATTATGATTGTGCGGCAGCGAAGCACCCGTGTTTGAACAGTGGTGTTCTGCTGAAGATGACTGGGTTGGATTTCGATGATGGTTAACCCAAGAGACCTTACTGTCAGACGAGGCTTCTTCTCTGTTTTCTCGTGTTCCATAAAGTTTGAAGTGAAACAAAAAGTCTTCAACAATCAGTTTCATTGTGACGAACGTGTTATCCACCTAACTGAACCATATTCCTTCGATCTCAGTTCAGAAAGGCCTACAGCATAGATTTAATTCTAGCGGATTTTTAATCATCTCCCACGCATTTATCCGACCCCTTTACTCCGAGCACGTAGTTTCGGCCAGCGTGGACGCTGTCCGATTCATCATTCGCATACTCATCGGCAGCGCCTACAAACCGCATGCATGTGCGCTGATTCTCGACATCCCAGTTCGTGATTAGAAGAACCTGAGTTAATAGCCGTGTGTTGGAGGCAGCAGCTGCGAAACACCATTAGCTAGATTTACAAATCCACTTTATTTCTCGAGTACAACTTCGGCAATTACCATCATGGATCGTTGAAACTTGGCAGATAAATGACCAGAGCGACATTCCCCGTGTCTGTCAACTTTTCGTTCCCCTGCATATCCTATTACATAACCATAGGACCGTCGAAATTGAACAGCAATATAGTTTTATGCCCAATTTGACTTCGACCACTGGCTGTTTAAAAGCACCGATTTTTCATCTGAAGATATGTGGTTCCAAGTAAAAGTAGATAGGAATTTTGCAGCACGGAGCTCATTTGATTCAATTCACCAGGACAACAAAAAGACCTAATTACCGGGGTATAACCATTAGTTTGCTCTCCTTAGCGACTACGTAGAACGTACATTTACATTAATAGTAGACTAGTATGGTAACGACGTTAAAAACAGTAGTAAAAAGTTACACGGAAAGGTCAACGAAGGGTCATGTCCAGGGTAGAGACATTGTATGTCATCAAAAGTGTTTGACTGTCAGCTGGTCGCTGGGGTTCTGACTGATCGTTTAGTTGAGTCAACCGAGTGACCTGTGGTTACCAATTACTCGCCTATCGTTGAGACCGGTTAACGGTTGTATGGGTTTTTTTGAATCACTGGTTGTTGTCGAATGTTTCAGCATGTGCTCGATCGTTTTTTGTGCTAAACTCTCACTTGTTCTACCATATATATGTATGGTTGCATCTGCAAGGACACCGGTACCTTAGATGTGAGGTAGACCAATCAGAGAAACAAATTATAAAAAATGGAGACAGCTAACTTCAGCTAAGCAGGTCCAGTTGAGGACTACTATCCGAAACAAAACCTGACACCGGCCTTCTCTCCCATACATGACTCCCCACAATACAGGGTGTGCTTTATGAAGAACTAAGATTTTCCTGTCTTCTTTTCTAACGGTCTTTCTGTGAGGACAGTGAAGTGCTCGTTGGGAATCTAATCCGGTCGTATCCACTCAGCCATCCAGGCCATGACCTACTCAGTGCAACGTGAACGGACATAAGTGTATCGGAGTTCGTCTCCATCGATTTAGCTATCAGATCTGGTCACATGATTGTATGGCCCATTTTTGTCGGAGTCTTACGGAGTTTTAGGTGTACTGCCGAAAGATGGCTACTAGATCAATAGATCAGTAAAGCGGTTTGCTATAAAAAGAGTGGCATTGACATACTGCATAATTCCATAGAGGTTTCAGCGTTCGGATCGGATCCTGGATGTTTGTATTGAAGTGCTCGATCCTATCCGGTGAGACCCTAGGTAGCTCAGTGGGTTAGGACATGAACAACCGATCCGGAAGTCTGTAATGCGTACCCCAACCTGGCCTTCCGATTGCTCTTGTCCATGCTTCAGCCTGCTACCCGTACTGTGCTGGGATTCGTATTATAACCCGTGGAGCTGTTATCAAGGTGCCAAGGTCCAGTTAGAATTGCATTCCTAGATGAGTAAGTGGGTGCCAGACTTTAGACTGGGAAGCATCTGTTGTGACGCGTTCGTCACTTTTATGATTACGTTTTATCATCCGACTTTAGGTTTACGTGTGATCAAAGCTGTAAGGCTTCTGATAACCTACATATAGCCGTATGGCAGCTGGTTGATTTCATGGGAAAATCCCCTTTTTGGGACAGTGCACAGTTTAGGGTAGAATAATTAATGGTGAACTGTGGAAAATGTAGTCGGTAAACTCAGTTGCGTTGGTAATTGTTGTCTCTCTAGATAGTAACCCTGAGTCAGGACACAGTAGTAATTCAGCCACACCCCTAATGGCGTGTGTGCATGCAATCCATTGCTACAGTTTGGTTCACTCTGCAGTTATGCCGGTTATTGCGTCCGATTTGTTACCATCTCATCCCTTTTTCCACATCACTGGTGATGATTGTGTCTTAACCTCTCCCTTAGTTAAAGAGGTCAGTTGAGCTGTACGCTATAGAGCAAATAGTTGCCAGTGCGTAGATTCATACTGTTCTTTTTCCGTGCAAGCGTTTCGTTTTGCACACTTTGCACGGATTTCTGTGGATAGTTGACCCCTTCCCTTACATATTTGTTCAAAATCAACTGTCATAGCTAACGGTTTGTTCCCTTGTTCCAGTGATCTTCCTCCTCTCCGTGGCAGCCGCTGCTCGTTGAATGATTACAGTGCGGAAATCGGTAGTGATGCCGATGGGGAACTGGATGACTACAACCTTGATCCAGGTAAGAAAACTTCCTTTGGCATGAATAGTAGCCGTTCATAGCATTTTTGCTGTTTCTAACCTATCTAGCGATCACCGTTATTTCAGGGACGAACCAATAGTCTGTTTGACTTCGCAGCACACGTGGTCACATCAGAGTTCTGAATGTCCTACCCTATCATGCGTCGAGTAGGTGGAATCCCGAATTCGATGTTTCTGGGTTGAATTTCATCTAGGAAAAGCGATTAGTGCTCCGTATATCATCATCATAATCATCATCATCATCATCATCAGCGAGGCCGCTCGATGTCCGTTTGGTGTGTTTCCACCGGAGGGAGGGTTGCACTACGTAAAGGTGTTTTTCTTCTGTGCCCAGCTTCATTAAAGCGCTGTGAAGAGTGACCACATGCCCGTGCAGTTTGTTAGTGCTCTGTATTTGCGTTCTTGATACTAGGCAGCTCAGTGGAACTAGTCTGTACCCACTGGGTGACAGTATTCTTTCGAAAATCAATCAGAAGAAACCTCTATACGAACGATCACCCAATCAGGTAGAAATTCTGACAAACGGTGAAAGCACGACCTTAAATGCCCCAATGACGGTGTTCGACCATGTGTGCATCGAGGATATTGTCACATTTTTTCGTGCTTCGGGACAGAGATTTGCGGTTCTGGCGTCCTGGCCAATTAGGACATCGTTACTGTTATTCTTTGTAGCGATGCCCTCGTCTTCCGTTTGCCACAAATCTCTTCTTATCCACTTACGTCAATTGTTGCCATAGCTGGGCTCCCTACACGACCGTACCTCTGTCTGGTTTTTACATAACGCAGTCGGCAATATTGATTACGCAAGTTTATTACAAGAATTCGTTTCAGTATAAACCCGTCGCGGTTTTCTTTCGGCTGCAGTTTTTCACTTCTGAATCCTCACCTGTTACTGCTAATGGAAGACGTCAGTCAGTTCCAGCCAGCCCTTGAGCAGTAAATCTGCCTGATGTCTCCTCGTTATTTAAAACTGTATGCGTTAATGCTTCCCATCCTGTTGTGCTGCTGGACGGGTATCCGGCCGCCAGATTTCACTTCATTCCCAGAACTGAGCCTAAACGGTCTCCCCCGATTCCGGTCCGCTTCCTAGCATTTTACACGAAGTTCTTTAAGTGGTTGAACGTTACGGACGCTTTATCCATTGTGGAATTCAACAACTTAGCTAACATGTTTCGAATATTTGTCCACCGGGCGGGGGCGTGAACAGTCACCCGTCAATTCGAATCGGTCTAACGAAGAGCAAGTTTCTGTTAGCTTAGTTACTAGGCTATCCATCGGGTAAATGGAAAGTTGGCGGTTGGAGTTGAACCCCTCGGTCGTTTCCTTTTTACTTTTGCCATATCCACTTGCAGTCTCAAGTTCAATTGACAGCTAAGGGCATTGCAAGTAGTTTGAAGACATGCATTTGGGATTTCAAGTGTCGTGGAAATGGCTTTACACCCCCGGGCTTTCATCTGGTAAACTTCGGTTCCGTGCTAGGGTTGTTATTCGTTTTGACAAAGCGTGGTGATTCACTTAATGAGCTCACCTTTCGCTAACCAAAAAAGTTACCTTTGTTAAGGGTAATTAAACTGTGACAAAGAAAACAACCCGACTCGAAACACCTCTTCATTTCAACACCGGAAAACACTGCCCTCCACTGTGTTTCCCTTGTCTTTGTTATCCGGTTTTTCTCTTGACAACAATGATGGACGGTCACTGGAGCGTCACACACTTTGATTTGCGGTGCTCTTGTCCAGTGTACTCCTTGGTTTGCCGAATGCCTGACGTCCATTATGTATTTCGTTCGAGTGGTGAAATTCTCACACAATCGATTGTTGGTTGGTACTTTTGTCCCAGAAACAATTAGTACCATCCCAGTTAGGTACGTTGAAGAAAGTTCGATACGCAGGACGATTCCGAAACATCGTTACGAGAAACAATTAGTACCATCCCAGTTAGGTACGCTGAAGAAAGTTCGATACGCAGGACGATTCTGAAACATCGTTACTAAAAAATACTCTAAGCATGTAAAATAAATAAATAAAAAGTTCAGCTGTAACACCCTTTCGGTGCCTAGCTGCCACGCCATCCGATGGAAGCACGAGGACTGTGATACTGCCAGGTTGCCCAAGCCTAGACAGAGGAAGTTGAGAGACTGAGGTCAGGTTCGAACCACGGACATTCCGGTCAGTGAATTCGCGCTCTAACCACTTGAGCCATCACGCTTGCCATTTAAGCATGTACATTTGAGACAAAAATAGTGATGACTCAGACAACTCCAAGTGACTTGCACCCATTTTGGGCATCATATTTTGATTACCGTCTTTGAAAACTCGGATGCTCCGTTTTCTGAAGTTCCTTTGACTCACTCTATTTGCTCACCTCCGCTCCATTCATCCATGCTTTACGCTTTGTTGTTCAGGCAAATTCAACGAGGAAGGATCGTTTATCGATCAGTACACGACCGAGACACACTACAAGAGTACGTCCAGACTGCCAACTCTATCCGGGCAATACCAGTCTCTGGCATGATGATTTTTCCGTCTCATCTCGTTTTTGAAGGTAGCCGTTTTCGAAATCATTACTTACATGTGACAGTCAGTGTGCTTGCTGTTTTCAACTCCCAGACGGAGTGCATGCGTATTTACCATTTGCATTTTATCTCCATGTTTCCCTCTATCTGTCGATGTATCTCGGGCCTCAATTGTTTTTATCATCACCCTCTCATTGGTTTCCCCCTCTCGCTCTCCATAGTTGTTTGTTTTTCATGCAATGAGCTTTTGTTTTTATTTTTTTGCTTTCCTACAGTGCGACGTAACATCTACCACTTTTAAGAAAATCGTCGAATGTGCACGTTTTTTCTCCCTCTCTCTCGCTCTCTCTTTCTCCAATTATGCTCTATTCGTCTCGAATTCCGCGTGCGTTGCTTCCCTCGTTATCTGACTAGTTCAATTTTTTACTCCTCAGTTTTTATCAATCCATTTTTCCTACCCATTTGTCAATTCCCTCATTTTTTTCCTATAGGTTTGTGTTGTCTTTTTGGACGTCTCAGGATAGGATAATTGTATAATGAGAGACATTTCAGATGTATTCCTTTTCTGTGTGTCCCGATGAATATTTTTAGTTCTGAAGTTGTGAATTTTTTTCACTGTAGCATGGGAGTAGCTTTTGAGCGAATCCGTGTCTGTGCTAATCAGAGAACGTTCCAGGAAACTTCTACTGGTTTCTGCTTTAGAGGCACACCGAGCTTGAGTCTGTACTGTACGCGTTGACCCTGTCAACAAGACTCACTTTCTAGCTTCTCGGGTACATCTTGACTTTGTCCGTATATCACGTGTAATAAACTAGAGTGATCGCTCAGTTGTAACATCCTTTCGGTGCCCGGCTGCCACGCCAGCTGAAGGAACTACGGGGGGCTGAGGTACTGCCAGGTACTGCCCAAGCCTTGACGGGAGCAGTCGAGATGCGCAGGTTGGGTTCGAACCATGAACCTTCCGGTCAGTAAGTTCGCGCCTTATCGAG
Source organism: Clonorchis sinensis (assembly GCA_003604175.2). Lineage (NCBI taxonomy): Eukaryota > Metazoa > Platyhelminthes > Trematoda > Opisthorchiida > Opisthorchiidae > Clonorchis > Clonorchis sinensis. The sequence continues at coordinate 28,150,161 of CM030371.1, forward strand.
TTCGTCACATATCTATCGGTTGGAGGTGTTGGCGTCCTAAGTATGGATTTCCCTCTCTGTAGTATCTCCCTCTAGGATGAGGTCGTTGGGCTGTGCTCGATATTCCCGGATATTAGGACATTCGTTCTTCATATCATGATCATCCCTGATATAAACGAATGCGTTCGGCTTTTTTAAGGATTTCTACCGTATTCGGATTCAAGCGGAGTAAAATCACTCGAATGAGACGGCCGCTCGAAAATGCTGGGCGCTAGTGGGCGTGTGCATGAACTAAACTGCGTCCGTGTGTAACACTGGATGAGAAGCAGTGTATTTGGTTGAGTTGAGGCCTATGAGGAATGAGTGGACTTACTCTGCACTTGATACGGACATTTTATAGCGCTAGAGAGCGTCTTTCTGTCCTCACTTGGGATCGGACTAAGCACGCGAATCACCTCAGGTAGGAAGTTGATGACTGGAGATACATGTTTGTTGTCAAGAACTGTGTGGATAACAGAACGTCAACTAGAACGCAGGGTACTGTATTACTGCAAGGTTGTAGTTCACACTGTCAGGCGACATTGACTGAGTATGTGAATCCGAGGATACCGGCACGTAAATGGGCGGATAGAGTGAAAGTTGCTTCGTACATCGGAATAAACACTGTACGGATAAAGGACGCTCGCAAGGTCTCCTAGACAAAAGATGATAGTTGAATTCTGTAGCGTATGAGCCAACTTTATGGAGATGTGTCATCTTTTTTGGAACAGGGTTAGCAGATTCCCGAACACTAGCCGTCATCTAGTCTGGATATCGGATGGTGGATCTCATCTGAAATCACTTGTCGCAGAAGTAGACGACGTCCATAGGACCACTCGAATTTTTTTGTTTTAGGTCACAGTTAACCATGTCAAAAATGTGTAGAATTCCGAACAGTTATATAGTTCTTATTCCTGCAGAACAAATCGGCAAGACAATTCTATGAGGACACAAGAGACAAGCGTCCGTCGCATTCCTACGTATTGATGCACTAGTTTCCCAAGCAAAAGATGTGACACGCTCAGGTGATTTCAGATAGACACCGGAACTGCGAGGATACAACTGAGCGCGTCAGCTCTATACAATCGTTCATCCATGTGAAATGCGTTTTCCGCATTTGCAACCTGATTCTGGTCCTGTATTTTGTTGAACTGTAATCGCACTACCTCTGAAACATAACCAGTTATTTCACATCCCCCGTCTGCTCAGAACCAAAATTGTGTTTCTTTCACAGCATATATGGCTCTTGAAATAAAACCTTAGAGAGGTGTCTAAAGCATCACAGGTAATAAACGTAGCGGAGCCTCATAAAGCAAGTCTTGAAATTCAGCACGCTACGAACGTTTCCGATAAAATTACCGTGCACCGTAAACCAGCAAGTGTTCTTTGGGTGTCCCTCCTGTTATGTGACTAATCATTCGGGCGCCAGACTTCATTCAAATCTGTGCATCTCATCATCGTCATTAGTGGAAGTCCTTTTTGTCAACAGAGGTTCGTCTGGCTATTTGCCCTAGGTATATCACGTTGGCGACTGAGCATTGGCAAATGAGGTTTAGAATTTACAACGTCCGAATTTAAATGGACGCAGTGAAGTACTCTCATTTGCAAACTGCTTTGGCGTTATGGACTGATTCAAGAGCATGCAGTTCACTTGAAGGCCTGATTAAAGCATATCTGGGAGGCTCGCTTGAGGATAAATGAAGCCAAGACACAGTTCGCTCGGAGTTCGACGACTGCTTTGGAATAAAGTGGGTCACGGAGGGATTAGCTCGCTGCCAGAAAAACTGGCAATGATCCAGAACTGTGCTGTTCTCAGTTCAAAGTGGTTCCTACGGCAGTTTCTCGGACGAGCAGCATACTATAGCCCGTTTGTCAGGCATTTTAACACGATTGCTGCTCCACTGTACGACTTGCTTTGGCGAAATGGGAAATTCAAATGGACAACGGAAGCACATGAAGCTTTCGAACGCTTCAAAGCTCGGATGCTGGATCAATAGCAGACCCTCAAACTGCCCAGGGTCGGGGAGGCGTTCAATGTTGCAACGGACGCTAGTCACCGCGGTATCGGCGCAGTCCTAAAGCAGAGGCATGGAGTCCAATCGTGTCCTGACTAACGCTAAGCGGAAGCATTCAACTATTGAGGAAGAATGTTTAGCGATCATCTGGGTCCTGGATAAGTGGAGGCCATACTTGCTGGGACAAAGATTTCATGTCGAGGCTGATCACAAACCCCTAGAGTGGATCAGGACTACAAGAGATCCTCGCGGAAAACTCGCGCGCTGGGCACTCCGGTTGCAAGAGTACGACATCATGATCCGGCACGTGCCAGGGAAGGAGAATCACCTAGCTGATTGGCTGTCAAGATCAGAGACTGAAGATGAGGCCTCCAGATCACGATTCGTGCCAATAGCCTCGTTGTCGAACTGGATCCTAGAAGGTTGGTGCAACTCCAACAGCTGTATCCTGTGTTACGGAAGGTTGCAGCCGCCTTATTGGATGGAAGGAGTATTGAGAACGGATATGTGCTGTACAAAGGCCGCCTCGTGTTTGGTGCAAAATTTCCAATGTCGCGGTGGGGCATACTGCTTATAGGGTTGATGGAAGCTGGGTCACCGCTCCTATCTGACGTTATCCAAGAAGGACTAAATGGCTTGGGGCTGTCCAAGTATCTCCAGTAACCTAATGGGAGGTATTTCATGTCAGCAAAATGGATATGGTAACGGATGGATTATGGGGGAAAATTGCCACTATTCAAGGAACAAATGAAGGTGTGCAAGGTGTTTTTTCAGGATTCGGGGAAGACGCCTTTTCCTACATAAAAGTTCAGGAAATTCTGGAGTACTTTTCAACAAAAGCTTTCAAATATGAACGGAATAAAGATGAAGTCCGGTCGAACCATTGACGCATACTTTTGAACGCGGTGTTGAATAAATAACAGCTACCCTGCGCTTGAAAGTTATTGATTTGTGATCACGCAGTGTGTTACAGGTGAAACATAGGGGATGGAACTTTGGCTAATTTCACCAGTTTTCTTTGGATGAAGATTTTTGCAGTGAATTTACATGGTCTGTTCTGGCAAACATTGCCAAAGATGAGAGATTTAAACTCCCCAACTCGACGAGTTTGAGCACTTTCAGTACGTTTGGAACCCAACTTAATCCCGCAGTTTAACAATGTGTTAAATAAGAAAGACCATTTCGATAAATACACTCATTCGCAAATCAATTTGGTTTTTTGTGAGAGACTCACCTGGAAAGTATTTATCGAAACGCAGTCCAATTTGGGTTCAAGTAGAACAAGGTTGACGGAAGCTCGGAGACTGCGCCTATCTGATGAGCCCCAGGAAGGGCGAAACCGGTCATGGGCTGTCGAAGAATTTTCAGCGGCCTTATGAGTATTGTAGTAAGAGAGACCATTGTTCGTTTTTCTATTGGTCCGACAATTTGCGTTTATTATTGTTTCGTGTACGATGTCTTACCTTTGGATGCACACATTAATACAGTTCTTCCTCTCTATTGCAAATTCGAAATAGTTAGTGGGATTTCCTCTTATAAGGGAGCCAATCAAGTAAGAAATGAATTTATTGATGGCCCAAAACCGGGTCATGTCATCCAAAGTCGTACGGTCACACTGAGTGAAATGTTGCTATCGAAAGATAAGAATCTTTGTTGTCTGTCTTTGGCCTTTACGTCACGCGGAGTGTCAGTTAGATTGCTACTGTTTTTTCTGCCTCTACGTAAAATATAAATCGATCCGGAACTAGAGATGTTTATGAACTTACATTCGAATGAAGCCATACACGGTCACGAACAGTCGAAAAATCGGCAATTCGGTGTCGGTAGCCAAACCTCTTCGGGCGTGTGATCATACGGCATGTCGCACAAACCTAACCCGCAGACACACGTGTTTGCACCATCGTGCCCTACTGGAGAAACGAGACACAATTGTCCGGCTTGTTGCACATGATAGAGACCTTACTGCCTTCAACATATGGGTTGTCGCATTACTGCATTCCACTGACGAGATTGGCAGCATACCAAGTAATGTCATATTGTATTCGAGTAAAAAAAAGTTGCAGCCGAATTCATTGGAGCAGAGAAAGCCAGAGGTGCAGTGAATTATGCATTGATAGGTACGTGGGATTCCGAACACTTATATTTGTCATTCAGAAGTGACGTAGCGATGAGTTTACCTGCCCCCTGTTCCACACTATCAATAACACCAGCGTAGTGTGTTTTTAAATGTATGGAGCAATATAGGTAGCGCAGCCATCATGGATCAGTCGAGCAAATCCCGGACTAAAAAAGGTTAGAAAACGACGCGTTTATAAGCAGTGGTAAGGTGCTAAACTATAGTTAATCGAAGACACGTGTGTAATCGGTGGGGAGTCCACATAGGCTGCAATTGCTATTAGTGTGCCGGCCTTTGGTATCGGATAGTGTTAAAATACCGCCAGAAGTGAGGTGTATATGGTTGACTTGAGTAAGTAAACCTAGCGAATGGATTGAAACAGGAAGACAATGCACTAGGCAACGCTCTCTTTTACTGCCATTGTACACAATACGTGCTTAAAAACATCATAAACAAGAGTTTCAGCTGAAGTCCAAGATTGGCCTCCCGCAAAACCGAATGGGTTTGCAAATGAGTGTATTTCGCTAACACGTGCTAACGCTTAACGACCAACCATAGTGTGTAAAGGCAATAGGAAACGGGATGAACACCTTCGCTTGGAAGCGAACTACTTGTGAGTAGCTAGCATCAACAGAGGCATTTCTGTCAGGAATAGAAAATTCGAGCATCACTGCGAGATTTACACTGGATAGAACGCTGAAAAACACTGTTTCTTCAACAATTGGGATGTGCTGTCGTTATGCCACGCCCCGAGGAAAGACAACGCTGTCTTTATGAGGTAGCCATTACCGGTAAATGAGGTAGTGCCCGAAGCAGACACGTCTGGTCCAATTCCCGCGCCACTTTGGGAAGTAGGACGACTGATCAAGCGGGAATACTTCGACAGGTACTGCGTGCATCAGGCGCAAGATTCAGTGTTGAACATTCACATTGTTAGTTTTGTATGCATCAAGTTTTATGAAAATTTACCCCGTATTTTCGAACCGCCATTTTACTAATTCCAGTTATCGTAGTGTGGCTGCTTCTTTGAATATGAGGCTCTCAATACGGATCAATATCTTACGTGACCTATATATGGTGGAAAGTACTCACAGTCAAATAAAAGTATGCACCTGGGCCACTAAATATTGACATGCGCTGGAAGACCAGGATCCATTGATGTAGGGACCCGAAAAGAACAGTGTATTGTATTACATCACCAAGGGACTGCTGGAACACTGTCGAACTTAAAAACCTGTCATTCATGCACACCGGTTTTTTCAGTGTTTGCTCAATCGTTCCAACCTAGGTTGCTGTGGGTTTTTTGCGAGTCACCTAAGCGGACGCTTTTTACAAAGTCCAAGTAAAATTGGCTGCGCCATGCAACCAAGTTGGACGGAAAGACTTCGCAGACAAATAAGCAAGCCGGTATGTCGAAAGATTCTTTGATGGGTATTTTTTTAAAGATTACTTTTAAAGCCCGAGAAAACTCGACAGCCCACTACGGGAGCAATACCATGGACGAGAGATTCGGTTGGGTAGGGGGGCAACACCGTCTTAAGTTGCAAATGGACTTCCCATTCAGAATTAACCATCTAGTTTGACGAAACGTATGCAGTAACAACAAAGGAACAACGGCTTAAACTTGCCACTCCACTAACACTGACCGCAGCCACCTGTGATCACAAAAAACACGTCAGCTCTAAATTGGTGACATTATGGGCAAAGTATCATTTGTTACACATCATTCGACGGAAACCCTTCATATTTCGAGTTGCTTGTGCCAGCCTTCTTTGAAAGCGTCCGTGACACAAACTTTTATGCCGGGACCTTACAACCTTTTGATTATTCTCACATGATCACCAGAAAAACAGGTCGACAGAAAAAAACGGGAAATTGTTGAATGTTTTCAATACACATTCACCTATTCGGCTAGCAGCTACTTATCTGTGGTACCTGCGGATGCTGAATATTGAATAACCCATGGATCTGACCATGAAATACTCGCGGGAGCTACTCGATACTATCGCGCTTATAGGAGCTAGTGTGCCACAAAGTGACAGTAGCCCTCGAAAAACCTTAACAAAGAAGGACCTAAAGCCAAGAAATGCGTCAGGAGATAAAGGGGTTTGGATTTGTGGAAGGTGCCGTGAACGGTCCAAGTAGATTCGAAAGGATATTTTGGCGCTTGTTGAAACATAAACTTTGAGAACCTCAAAGTGGGCAAATGCCAGTTAACACTGCACGCTTATAATGAAACAGATGAAGGTTCCAACTTTGGTTGCTATCGTAAGTATCAAAACAGAAGTCTTCGGTTCTTGTTTGAAGCCATATTCTATTGGACTTAGGACAGTAAGGGCGTCGTGGTGAATCGTGTTCCCTATCCTCCGCGCGGAGACCGGACAGCCTTTATCAATCAAAGGGGCTGGAATTTATTGTGGCACCGTGCCCTCAATGGAAAAAAAACATCCGCTAAAACGAATGCTCATAAGATTACACCAGTAATCGAATTTCCGCATCCCTTAGCGGTCTTAGCCATCAACTCAACCGTCCAAGGTCACTCACAGTCGGCAGTGGTCTTCGGTTATCGTCCAAGCCAATCGGCTTCATCACTGAACTGGCTCTACCTCATTCCCCATCGTTCTAGTTTTTTGGTTTTCCAAAATTTACGATTACTGATCATGCGATAAACATGTCTGTTTGGTTTTCCCCTAACCATTGGGTTGTTACCCACATTCAAATTGTAACAGTAAGATCATACCCCAATTGGTTTACTCATTGGGAGTTGGGAAATAAACATACTATTGTTGAGATGGAGGAGGCCAGCCCCTCCATTGCTAGCTTGATCTCCTCTGAGGTGGAAAAAGATTCTGGACAACTGCACCTGTATAACTGACTGGGGCTACTGCATGAAGGCAGAGGGCTTTTTGGACGTATAGCCACAATAACTCCTGGGGACTCGCGAACTCTTCAAGATCTATGAGGTAAATCATGTTAGGTTGGTGCAAAGTGTAGGAAAGGGATTTTATAATCATGAACGGGAAGTGGAGAAACAAATAATAAGGAATTGCTACCCAGGGAAAAACCGATAAATGTTTGCGGGTGCATAGGTTTTGTAAATAAGCGTGGAGCATATTGTGGAAGGAAGAACATCCTGAAATGAGTAGAGCAGGTTTCTTCAGGGTGCTGTATGACATAAGTACAAACGTTTTCGCGATCTGGCAATTCATAATTCCAACTACGTTATGACGGTGTCCAGTCCATGGGCCAGCCACCGCCCCGATCCCATCCACCATTCGCTTAGTCGTTACATTCAGGTGGTTCTTGCACAGCTGCTGAACGACAAGAACAAAACCGACCCGGGAAACTTGGGCAAACGCCTCGCTCCTGTGTATCAATCCGTGAATCCGTGAATCCTCCTCGTGACACAGCAAATTTCACCGAAAAATTCAGGGAGGAGGGCGATTTTCTTATGATGAGCAAATGATGGGCGTCTCTTAAGTCTGCCGTACGGGACAGGCCTGGAAGAGGAAGCGTTTTTCGACTACAGCAAAAAAATTGTTCGGCCTTTCGGTTTGGCTCCATCACGGTGCATGATCCTCAGCTTTCCTTTGGGAAAGCTGCCGGACTAGGTGTGAGCAACATAAGTGGATATGAAGCCAAAAATTAATTTCACAGAGGTTCCAAAACGTTTGGAAATCAGTTTTTACTTTCGCTAACGTGCTTGGAGGAGCTTCATCTTGGGGAAATTGTTAATTGCTTACCGATGAAAGAATGATTTTTAAGCCCTTTCTGCTTTCTCTCCCCATCCGGGAAGCTTAAGTTCGCAAAAATAAAATTCATTCAAAAATTCTGGGCAAGGAATGCATCGCAAACATGCTTGTGGTACGTGAAAATGCCAAAATATTTCGATTTCCAAGGTCCAATTATCAGAAGTGGCTTCTATAATCGCACGATGATTTGACGTATAGAGAAATCGGTTCTTGAACCCCAGAAAGATGACCAGACGTCTTGGCAACTACCTTGGCATTGTAGCTGTCATGGTGAAGCCAACACTATAGTTCAGCAACTGATCGGGCTGATCCCGCGAGAAGCCATTTTGTTTGGCTTCACGCTGTTGTTTTCGGGATCATACATCGGCTTTCAGTGCTCCCTCAAGATTACCCAGCGAACAAGTCCAGCGATCCTCACAACGTTTTTGTTTAAACGACCACCCCTTCTACATCCCATCCTCAACATCAGCTCAACTGAAGCCTGACCATCCAGTTCCTTAGGCAAAACTCTCGACCCTTCGTCGGGCCAATAAAGCTGTAGTCACTGACCAGGGTGACGTGACAGCTGAACTCAACCAGCGCTTCCATATAAGCGAAACTCCTTTTAAACCTTCTCGACAAACGAAGCTGCTTCATCAACAAATCACTAAATGATTTAGGCGGTTGCATTTGTAGTATACGGTGTCTGTCAGTTTGATTGATTCATATGTAAGTAATGGTGATGTATAACCTTTCTTACTGGGCTTCGGTTCATGAACTTTGTTTCTGTTTTCCATCCACAGAAATTGTCGTGAACACTTGCCTTCGGAGAATCACTGTCCCCTGGTGCTTCCATAGCGTGCATACTACACATTTCATAGGTTTTGATACAGCTAATACCATTTTCCATAATATTGCGGTGTTCTTAATAAAGCCGTAAAATTACCTCCATAAGGCCACTAACGATACAGTTTCCTCTTCAGTCTAACTTTTAGGCAGTTTCTGCGAAGTCAGTTATAAGGAAGCTTACTATGGTTTCCCATCCACTTTTCGTTTGTTCCTTGTTCCGCTTGTGCTTGTTCCCCCTAGATAACCGTAAATCCTTTCAGACGCTGTTATCCGATCCGTCCTTTTCGTCAGAACTTGAGGAGCCCTGGTTCCCTTTCCTCCTGTGAGCATGCTGACACAGGTGACCCGCGAGGTAGTGTGTCATTCAAAATTAACCACAAATTTCAGCTCTACGGAGTCCCCTACCTCTTTGTTACTTCGGCCTAAAACCAATGTCCTGCCAGCATAGACAAGCCTCCAGGTCCAGGAGAGTGGTCTCTGATGCCGAAAATGTCCCCAAGAGAGTCGCCCTCCGCCACCTCCACGGATTTAATTCCACCCCCTTGAATTCTCAAGCGGACGGGGAGCATTTCATTCAAGATACCCACCCATCTACAACAGCCTGCGGCACTCCAAGTGATCATGACTTAACCAATCATCGATCTCCTTTTGACCCCCAAAAGCCTCCAAATGACCGAGCGCCCTTGTTTCTGTTCAGGCTCACCCCTAACAAAAACTGACCCCGCTTACGTTTCTATACCAACAACAACAGCAATAGTGTTTACTCCCAGCTGGTGGATGAAATACGGTCAGGCGTGATCACAATGATACAGTCGAAATGGAAGTTGACTAGTGAGAATTGTGGGTACTCAGGTTGCCTAAAACGGAGCGGTCACACAGATAGTGGGAACTACCGGAGCAGATGCATTCACGCCTAAAATGGTACGAGAAAAATGCGTGGACGTATGTGGTAGGGATAAAGCCACCAGAAGTTGGTCGGGGCTGCCTCGTTATTCAGTTCCAGAACGAACTGATCTCTCTTACCTACGTATGTATCGAAACTCTAAACACCCTATTTGTATCACTCTTTGCTGCACCTCTGTATTTAAAAATTCTCGGCTTCCTGTGCTTTGCAGGCATATGAATCGATTTCTGCACTACATGACAAAGTCTCATCAAAATCTATTCTAGCTACAGTTCACAAGACGCCAATTCCCCCTCCCATTTACTCAACGAAATGGCCTTGAGTCTTATGCGCACCAAATCCAATAGCCTACTCAAGAATTTCACTTGGAAATTTGGCCTTTTGCTCCACGTTTACCAAGACTTGTGCTTCATCCGAGGTCAGTTATAACGGAATTGATCCTCCGGGTAGGTGTCTCGCCCCGTTGAGTGTTTTCACGCACCCCACTGAGCGCAACGCCCTTTTTAAATGGCCTTCTTTTATTGTGTTCTCAAAAAATCATTTCAATTTTAAGTTTGCCAACTCCCATGGGAGTATCCTGCGCCTCAGGATGAAGGTGCTTTTTTCATTCCTTTTGTTTTTACTACCCAACGTTTTTAGCCCGCACACTATTATCCCGGGAAACCACAAACATCAAAAGATAATTCAGCATCTCTACCAGTTCGCAAGCCCAGCATGACGCATACTTGTGGAATCGTTCACAATAGCTGGATGGCAGCAGGATCCTGTTCACCAGAAATTCTTACCTAGCCAGGACCTCCAAGCCCGTGGGCTTATATCAACCAACAAATACAATTTGTTTGTTGAAGTAACTTTGTCTCTCCTATGGGTAAGATTTCCCTGGATACTTATTTGCTGTTGGCACTGCCTCCTCCGCATTTAGTATGTCGAGGAAGAACTTATCGTAGCACTTAGCACTACTTGCGTTTTATCCCTTTGAGACCCACCAGAAACGATCATGAACATGAGATCGCTGGAGATTTCCCAGAGGTTGCAAGCTTTGCATACCTGATTTGAACTTGTCTGCTCAATGGACAAAACGTGTCCATGGTGTATCCATGGTGTATCCATGGTGCACCGTCCATTACGTTGACATTTGGAATTCCCCACGTTTAATTCTGTCCCTATTTGTAACTCCCGCTCCACTTTTGTGTTTAGTGCGTATGTATGAACTGTCGTTTGTTTGTCCTTGCCACTTTACTT